>CM056496.1:17971725-19171725 GCA_029783415.1 Anisodus acutangulus | reverse complement strand
TCTTCCGACCATCGTTTGTTAATCATCAAATTCAATTTCAACTTTGCTCAAATATGCATTCCTTGTTAATTTTAATTTGATAGGAATATATGCATTAGATTGACTTAATATGTGAGTAGGAACTCGAGAGATTCCTACTATAAACAATAACCCTGTGACTAATAAATCAAATAAATCAAGTAGCTCAATTTGAATAACTTGCCAAGATTGATAGTTAACACATAACCCTAAAATATCATTTCTAATATAATTGATCGTTACTCTATATTTGCATACGTTTTTTCGTGTGATCTTTAATCCTTGACACTCAATTTTTAAATTTTTTGCAGCAGTTACAATAATTTATCAGTACTTTCTGGACAAACCTCTTGAACAAATATTTCGTAATAGTTTGATCTAGACAATAGTAAATAACAAAGTCTTTGTGTAAATGCTACTCTACTTATCATTCTATTACTTATTGATCGCCTATACTTCTTTATTCGTTTGGACCCAATACTCGTTAAATATAGTCAAACTTGCAATGCTCTTTTTCTCTCTTGAAATTAGCATTTAGGAAATTTTAGGAACAGAGTAAACTCGTCGACCGAATATACTTAATGAAAACCTTATCGTTGTTGAATACCTAGATGTGAACAAGGGAATATCAGAAAATTCTTTGGTGATCAATTCTGGTAGCTAGTGAAGGAAACCCTATATTAGAAAATAAATTGTGAATTCACATTAGCCATCCAGAAAATTCAGATTAAGGTCCTCGTAAGTAAAAATTTCTAAAGCGTATGGTAGACTTGGTCAATTGGTGTAAGAATCTGAGGACTTCTCTTAATTTTTGAAAGAGTCTCATTTTAATTATGGTTGGCTAGCTTGTCTTGTATATCATTACTATTTCAAAATTGGACTAAATTAAATAATTCCAAAGGTAGTTAAGGTTTGACATTCAGTTTTTAGGTTTCATGATTCGTAGGTCCAAACTTAACATACTAATTTTTCGGCTGTTAATAGATTTTCTCGGATTTATTTTAATAACCTATCTAATACTCTATTTATTTGTGATTCTGATTATTATTATTATTGTATGAATTGAATTAGTTATATAGAGCTTACTGGTGAATAATGCGATCATTACCTTATAGCATGAGTTACATCTTGCGGGAACAAATGTTATAAAGAAGCAGGCGATAAATGTGGGGAACAAATGATTCTTGGAGGGATTATTTGTTGAAGAAAAAAAAAAGGATAATTACCTTTTCCGGCTGCCCAAAAAAATAATAGCAGAAAAATATATATGTTTTGCATATACACATTATATATATATATATATATATATATATATATATATATATATATACACACACACCACAACAACAACAACAACAACAACATACAACATATCCGGTGTAATCCCACAAAGTGGGGTCTGGGGAGGGTAGGGTGTATGCAGATCTTACCTCTACCTTTGTGGGATAGAGAGGTTGTTTCTGATAGACCCTTGGCTCAAAAAATGTAGTCAATACAAGTTTACAAGAAAATAAGACAGCAAAAATATCAAGATATAGAAGAACTGAAGTAATACACACATAGGAATAATGATCTATGTGGTATCTAAATACTAGTACTAAGAACAAGAAAAGAGGAGATGGAAAGGCTAGCCCCCCGCCTCACTTACACACATTGTGACAAAACTCAACTACCTACTAACCTTCTATCCCAATACTCGACTTTCATATCTTTCTATATACGGTCATGTCCTTAGTCAGCTGAAGTTGTGCTATATCATGTCTAATAACCCCCCCCCCCCCATTTCTTCTTCAGTCTAACTCTACCTCTTCTAACTCATGCTACTGCCAATCTCTCGCGCCTCCTAACTAGCGTAGTCTCACACTTTCTCTTCACATGCCCGAACTATCAGTTTCGCTTCTCTCATCTTGTCCGCTACGGAGGCCACTCCAACATTATTGCGTATAACTTCATTTCTAATCATATCTCTCCTAGTACGACCACCCGTCTATCTAAGCATCCTTATATTTGCTACCTTCATCTTCCGAACGTGAGCGTTCTTAACTGGCCTACATTCTGCCGCATACAACAATACTGGTCCAACCACCACTCTGTAGAACTTGCCATTCAGCCTAGGCGATACTTTCTTATCGCAAAGCACCCCGGAGATGATCTTTCATTTCATCCATCGTACTCCAATACGGTGTATGACATCCTCGTCAATCTCACCGTCCCCTTGTATTATGGACCCAAGATACTTGAAGCTTCCTCTTTTGGGTCTAGCTTGTCCCTCCATATTCACTTCCACATCTTTCTCGTGCGTTACGACACTAAACTTGCACTCCATGTACTCCGTCTTAGTCCTACTTAAACTCAAACCTTTAGATTCTAAAGTCATTCTCCAAACTTCCAGTCTATTGTTAACTCATACTCGTCTTGTCAATCGAAACTATATTGTCTGCAAATAGCATACACCACGACACCTCTTCTTGAATATGTCGCGTCAATTCATCCATCACTAAGATAAATAGAAACGGGCTAAGGGTTGATCCCTGGTGCAACCCTATCACGACTGAAAAGTGCTCTGAATCACCTCTCATTATCGTAACCCGAGTCTTGGCACCCTCATACATGTCCTTAATTTCCCTAATATAGGCCACAAGTACACCCTTAGACTCCAAGCATCTCCAAAAGACCTTTCGAGGGACTTATCATATGTCTTCTCTAGGTCAATGAACACCATGTGCAGGTCTCTCTTTCTATCCATATACTGCTCCACCAATCTCCTAACAATATGAATAGCTTTTGTAGTCAATATCCCAGCATGAAGCCGAACTGGTTCTCGGATATCGACACATCCCTCCTCATCCTCATCCTCATCTCAACCACTCTCTCCCACACTTTCATAGTGTGACTTAGCAGCTTAATACCCCTATAATTATTGTTGTGCTAAACGTCGCCCTTGTTCTTGTACAACGAAACCATTGTACTCCATCTCCAATTCTCTGGCATCTTAGCCGTCCTAAGTATGACATTAGACAACCTAGTCTGCCACTCCATACCTGCCTCCTCTGCGCTCTTCCAGAAGTCAACCGGAAACTTATCTGGCCCGGTCGCCCTCCCTGTCCTCATCTTACGGATAGCCTCCCTAACCTCTGTAGCCCTTATCCTCCTACAATACCCAAAATCTCTACGACTCTTGAAATGCTCTAGCTCCCCTAACATGATATCTTTGTCCCCTTCTTCATTCAAGAGCTTATGAAGGTACATCTGCTACCTCCGCCTAATGTGTGCCTCATCCACCAACAGTTCTTATCTCTTATCTTGGAGAGCCTATACAACTTCCTATCTGCATCTTTGCACAAAAGTTCTTTATACACGTGCTCAAAATATGTTTTTTTTAGCCTTCGTGACCGCTAGCTTCGATCCCTTCTTCGCTTTCTTATACTTCTCCTTATTCCTCCTTTTGTCCTACTCGTCGATGCTTTACACTAGCATCGCATACGCAGCCTTCTTGGCTCGTACTTTTTCCTGGACCTCCTCATAATCAGTATATATATTTTAACTAACATTTGTAATTAATTTGGGTGACGGACCAAAAATTAAAGAAAAATAGAAAAAAATTCTTCACGCATGTCATGAAATTAACTGACCTCTGCCCATATTGAAAAGGCTAGTATATATAAGTACCCTTATTAGATGACTGTGACATCAATAATAGGACATTTTTTAAGAACAAACTATCTTTAATGTCTTTTAGCGGTGTTGAATTGCAAATGTAGTTTTTATTCGCTGCTTACCCGACGGTTGTGCTATCCTATATTTGTGATGGGAGCTGCTATATATTTATGTTAAGCTTAGTTGTTTATTATTTTATACAAAAGACGGTTTGAATTTGGTGGCGTCAACACAAATTGCAATAATTTATGGATTATAAAGTACGATATTTAAATTCTCTCTCTAGAATGCGATTTCTTCTCGGTGCGAACTGATCATGTCTATGAAATCGAAGACCAGAGGGAGAGGGCAAGGGTAGAGACAAGGTGATTTAAGGTGAGGTTCAAATGTTTGATTAGAAGCCAGTGGTGGTGAAACCATGGAAGCCTGAGACGGAGATGAGTAAGATGATGGTAGACAAAGTCCCTATTTGGATTTGATTGCTTGACCTAGATATGAAGTATTGGGGGAAATCAGCTCTTACAAAAATTGCAGGGCTAGTGGGTAATCCAATTAAAACTGATTATGCCACTACAGTGAGGGAAAAATTGATATATGCAAGGGTAATGGTGGAGGTGTCCATGAAACAAGCATTTCTAGATGTGATTATGTTTGAGAATGAATATGGGCATATTGTAAATCAGCAAGTTGAGTATGAATGGAAACCAATGCTTTGCAATTACTGTAAGAATTATGGGCATGATCAACAAGCTTGTGGGAACAAAGCAAGGAGGAGGAAGCAAAAAAAGGGTAAGCAACCAATGTAAAATAAAGAGGAGGGGGATAGAAGACCAAATCCTAATCCAAAGAAAGTGCACCATAAGCAGGTTCCAAAGGATACTTCTACTGCAGTTGGGAATTCATTTGATGCTCTAACTGATTCCAAGACTGCTCAGGATGTGGAGAAAGGAGTGCAAGCAAGTACTAGCTCTATACCTCCAAGTAGAATTGAACACATAGAACGTAGTAGTGGCAGTTAAAACACAACCACAAATAACTGCTCCCTCATCCCCAAAAGAGAGAGTAGTTGGAGGAGTTCCAAGAATTGGTAGGGGTGGGGGTATCCCCCTACCTCATGGGTAGCATTGGATTTTGGAATACTAGATGCCTTAATAGACTAGAGAAGTAGAAGGAAATGAATCTCTTTCTGCATAATAGTAAAACTGGTCTATTTGGGCTTCTAGAAACAAAGGTCAAGAGGCCTAAGGCTCAAGGAGCTGCTCTTAACCTTTGTCAAGGTTAGTCATTTAGTACAAGTTTGACACAACATCCTGGGGGAGAATATGGTTGCTATGGAAACCAATGTTGTATGATGTTAACATATTACAGGTCACTTCACAAATGATGCACTGTGAGGTAACACACGGGTACCAAAAGGAGATTCAATGTCACAATGGTGTATGGTTTCAATGATTCAACACTCAGGAGGGATTTATGGCAAGACTTGGGGACTATCCACACCACAGTCCAAGGGACATGGGCTGTTATGGGAGATTTCAATTGTATTGCTCATAGAGATGAAAGGATAGGTAGTCCTGTTTCTATGGCAGAAATTAGAGAGTTTAGATAATGCATAAGTAGTTGTGAGTTACCAGATCTTAAAGCTTCAGGGGCCTTCTATACATGTAATAACAATCATGGAGATGGGAGTAGAGTGTATAGTAGAATTAATAGGGTGCTGGTGAATAAGGACTGGATCACAGATTTGCTTTATTCTGAGGTATATTTTGGGACTCTATGATCATTGCCTTGCTATTGTAAACTAGGCTGGGACTCCAAAAGTTACTCCAAGGTTTAAGTACTTCAATATGTGGATCTTGGTTCCTTATTTTAAACAGAAAGTATAAGTCAGCTGGAATGCACCTATCAGAGTAACCAAGATGTACCAGTTAGTGGGTAAATTGAACAGATTAAAAGCCAATTTGAGAGCTGTTAACAAAGATAGGTTTCATGAGGTGGAAAGAAGCACATAGGAGGTACAGGATAAATTGAAGGCATGTCAATTGCAGCTAGTTAGAGATCCTCTAAATAGCACATTACTCCAAGAGAAATTGTATTGGGCTAAGGAAGCTGAACTTGGCAAGAAGTGCATTCTTGCAGCAGAGATGTAAATGTCAATGGTTGAAATATGGAGATTTGAATATCAAATTCTTCCATCAAATGATTAAAGCAAGAAGAAGCATCAATAGAGTATTTGCCATCACAGACTCTAGAGGTGTTACACAAACTGGAATGAAAGGCATTGCTGGAGACTTTGTAGACTACTACATAACCTTTTAGGATCATGTGACAATCAAAAGGATGCAGTGTGTTGTAGGGTGATCAAGAAGGTGTCAGTGCTATCTGCTGATTAGGGTAAATGGCTAGAGAAGAAGGTGACAAGATAGGAGATAAAAAAGCACTTTCGGGCATAGCAGGTGACAAGGCCCCAGGCCCTGATGGCTATGGAAGCCAATTTTTCAAAGATGTTTGGGATATACAAAGTAATATCCAAAGTCTTATGCAACAGACTGAGACTCATATTTCCCATAATAGTGTCAGAAAACCAAAGTGCCTTTGTGGCAGGTAGAACTATAGCCCAAAATGTCTTGATATGCCAGGATCTGATCAGATTATAAAATAGGAAAAGCTCTCCCAAAAGTTGTTTGATGAAAGTGGATTTGAGAAAGGCCTATGACACGTAGAATGGGAGTTTGTAAAGGAGATGATACATGCTCTAGAATTTCCAGCACAATTTATCAGATGGATTATGGAGTGTTTGACAACTCCACAATATATAATTGCACTAAATGGAGGACTATGTGGTAAGATCCAGGGGAGGAGTGGGTTGAGACAGGGGGAATCCAATACCTCCCTTGTTGTTGGTCATTTGTATGGAGTACTTTACAAGACTCGTGCATGTAGCAGCATCTCATGAAGGATTCCAATACCACACCATATGTAGAAGTTTAAAACTGACTCATTTGTGTTTTGCAGATGATGTATTAATATTCTGCCATGGAGATTTCCAGTATATCCTATTGCTGTTGAGAGCTCTCAAAAGCTTTTCTAACTCCTCAGGACTACACACATATGCTGCTAAATCTAATATCTTCAGTGTCAATATGGAGGCTAGGTGCATTGAGGATGTATGTGAGCTGACAGGATATAAAAGAGGGACCCTCCCCTTTAGATACTTATGAGTTGCCATTGCAGCAAAAAGACTCTAAAAAATTGACTTAAGTCCTACTTGAGAAACTGACAACTAGAGTAAGAAGCTGGGTCTCAAAGCATTTGTCTTATGCAGGAAAAGTGCTGTTGGTCAATGTTGTGTTATTACATATCCATAGTTACTGGTCTTCTATGTTCCTACTGTCAAAGCAAGTATTAAATGGCATCACAGCTATCTGCAGGAACTTACTTTGGGCTGGGAAATGTACAACTAACAAGAGTCCATTGGTGACTTTGGATCTAGTATGCAGGACAAAGCACGAAGGTGGTTTAGGGGTGACAGAATGCATCAAGTGGAATGAGGCAGTTGTGGGCAAGTATGTCTGATAATCTCTAGGTTAAATGGGTGCATAACATCTACATAAAAGAAAGCTTATGGTGGCAGTACCAACAACCCATAGACTGTTGTTGGTATTGGAAGAAAATATGCCACATAAGAGACAAGTTTGCTGCTGGATACAATCAAAATGGATGGCTAACTTTAGGTGGGAAATACTCCATTAGCAATGGCTATAAATGGAGTATTGGAGACCAAGATAAATGGCCATGGAAGAAATAGATATGGAGAAATGGATTCCTTCCTAACAAAAGTTTCATAAACTGGTTAGCCTTACATGAGAGGTTGCTGACAAAGGAAAGATTAATGAAGATTGGGATAAGTAAGTATGAGCAATGTTTACTTTGTGGGACTGGGAGAAACAGTGGGAACATTTATTCTTTGAATGTGGTTTCTCACGCATTTGCCTAATTGAACTGTTGAAATGGCTACAAAAGAATATCCAGCACTGGGACTTTAAAGGGATGTGGCGAAGGCTGGATAGACTGGCACAAGGCAAAGGCTGCAGAAAACTTGTACTAGGGACCATCGCAGCATTAACATATCGCTTTTGGAAGGTTAGGAACACAGCTCTATAGGAGTTTAAGGTGCCTCGACCTCAGTTGTTACTAGCTCAAATTCAGCAGGAATGCAAAGCACGCAAATAGTTCTTCATCAATCGAAGGCACAGTCAACAACACAAAAACTGGATAGAAGATATACTTAGATAACATTATATACTTGTACATGGTGATCTTTATTTCTGCATAGCATAGGATGAGGATAATCAGTAAGGCCTCTTAGATAGGATACTGTAATGTTTTGTTCACGGTGATTAATAAAAAAAAAAATTTCACCAAAAAAGAAGTAAATATTCTGCCAGATGAATGCATTAGGTACTTTTAGAGATCTTTTGTCGTTTTCATTTATTTTTCTATCTCGAAAGTCATCCATATAGGCACTACATCGATATCTATTGATTTATTCGCAAGTGAAAAGGGTCAATTGTCATTTTACAGTACGTGTTATCATACTAATACTACTAAGTCATTTAATACGAAAACAAAAAAGGCATTTAAGTCAATAAATATAAGATATATTCAATTATAATTAGCAGTACATTAAAAATTCATCTTGCCACTGCTAGAAAGTCGGCATATATAGAATTAATTCAGCACCAAGTTTAACAAGGAAAGAAAGATTTTTAAAAATTATATTCTTAAACATGTTATAATATTTGTGTATATTATTATAAGACTTTTAAAACTTATGATCTTAAATATATATTATAATATTTATGTGATTATAGAAGTTTTTTATTAAAAAAATATAGTAATGTATCTTTGCAAGTGAATTAATAAGAAAATAATATCAAACAAAATGAAACAAGGGGAGAAATAGTGCCAAACAATATGTACTCCTTATCCTCTGGATGTCCCAAGGGCCACATATCTGATTACCAAAAAAAAACTATACATAACGTTTTCAGCTGATCAAATAGATATTTTCAGCTTTTGAGATATATATACATACATAACCAAGAGCATAGTCCGGTATTTGACATGTTTACATTACAAAAAGAACTTATTTAACTTATATTCATCGATAGTGTAATAAACTCTTCACTATCAGTACAGTAGATGGTAACTTGCCTTATTAGAGATTTACATTGGCTAAAGATTACAATGAGCAAATGGTGAGCCTAAATCTTTACAAAACAACTCGATGGATTTCATCAACTTAATGTTCAAATGCCACAGAAGGCTTTAACAGTGTATTCCATTTGATCATGTATATGTTTGGCAAAGAAATTCAATAAATCAAAGTTATTAAATGGTTGAAACCTCATAGGGTGCTTCTCATCAATAAGCTCTTTTGGCATTTCTATCATCCCGTTGATATATGAGAAATGTGCCACTGTGTACCTTGGTTTACTTTCCCTCACCATCACCCTGTGTTCAGGACAATGCAATCTGTCGTTGCTCCATGCCTTTAATTTTCCAGAAGAAATATATAGAGTTAATTTAGCAACATATTATAGGTTAATTAGTCATTGTTTAATAGCAACAATTACTTACCTTTCTCGTCAAAAAGCATACGGATTAAGTGTCTGTTTGGTATGGAAGAAAAATGTTTTTCACAGAAATATTTTCCTACAAAATATTTTTTCAAAAAACTATGAATTTTTTACTTATTTTCTGATGTTAGATAAGTAAGTAGAAAATATTATGCGTAAAACATTTATATAAAATCTAGATAAATACTATGGTGGTTAGGGTAGGGGTAGGAGTGTGAGGGTTGTGGACACGGGGGCTCTGAGTGGTTGGGGTCGGATTGGGATGTTGGAGAATGGGGATGAATGAAATTTCAGTTATAAAACTTGTTTTTCCTATTTTTATTAGGAAATTTTTAAGTAACTTGTTTTGCCAAAGAAAATATTTTTGAAAAAATTTGATCAATCAACCTGAGAAAAAATAAATGTGTCCATCATACTAAAGACACCCTAGTAAAAAAAAGTTAATTGTATATTTAGAACAACTAAAGTACGAAAATTAAAGTGTATTTCACTGAAACACTTATCCGGTTAAGGTGGATGACTCAAAAGAAATGTATATTACATGCGCATTTGTTTTCACTTACCTTGATTACCAATACATGAAAACTTAAGTATTAGCAAAAGACCACTCATTTAGAGGGATAAGCTTTTGGTTTCCTTGAGATGATGCTTTTCTAATTCTATATTAATAATGTTCTCACTTACTCTTCATGTGGCTTGAATATTGAACTATCGTTTGTCGTTTGATGATAGAGTTAATATTCTACCATTAGAGCAAACCTCACTCATCATTAAGATTATTACTATATATTATATTTTTTAAATCATCAACCCACCAAAAAGATTAACATATATATTTTCTGCTTGAGCATTCAATTAGCTATACCATCTTTTGATGGAGATGTTCTACCCCTAGAGCAAACATCATTCGCCATTTAAAAAATTAGAATGACATATTAATTAAACCCTAAATCCATCGTAAAATTAATATGTTTCCATTCGAACATTCAATTAGCTATAAAACTTCACTCGTCCTTCAGATCAACAAACTAGAAAGTCAAGTTACCTAATTTAGGCATGAGGAAATCAAGGTTAAAAACATACCAAACATGCTTCCCCTACCATGACAACAAATGAATTAGGATGAGTCATATCAACAGCCATCCATTCACCATCTTTAGTCTTCACTTCTAAACCATTTACTTGGTTCTGATGCAGTATGGTCAAAAATGTTTTATCAGTGTGTACTTGGGAGCCAACATTTGATTCATGTAGTTCTGGTGCCCGATAATTTATTAGTCGAAGAAGATAAGTCGTTAATTTTTCAATAGAATCGTAGCATTTCTCTACTCCATAGCTCTCAAAAATCATCCTTTTCACCTTCTTCTCCAAACCAGCTACAATGTTTCCATAGTCGTGAATAATTTCACTAAACCAAAAAAAACATTAAATATGAGATAACGTGTTATATTTAATAGGCTATAAATCATCTCTATATGTGACTCAATTCTATGAATGTTATTTCACCTCCGGAATGCATGACAAAAAATGAATCAGCTAACTTTTTGATAATATTAATTTTTCTTTACTACAGATTTTAGAAATGGAAAGAGAGAAACTATACAAATTACATGCTATTGTATTCCAAGAAATTTTTGCAAAACTTTGGTCAAATAAAATTAATTTGTTCGAATTCAAAAGCTGAAACTACTACCAAAATATTCTAATTTAAACAAAATATCAAACCTTTGTGACTTAACCAAGTGCAGCCTATAATCAATTACGTTAGAAAGAAACACTATTGTTGTTATACTTATTCTATTTGTTTTATTTTATATGACAGTATTTGATTGAATGTGAAATTTAAAAAGAAAAATTCTAAAAACAAATTTTGGTCTTACATATGCCATGACATTTATGTGGATATAGTAAGATCATGTGGTTAAGAGTAATATTAGAAGTTCAATAATTAAAGAGTTTTCAATTATTGAAAGGTACTGACTTTTTTTTCTAAAACAAATTGAGTACCTAAAGTGGTCATTTCCGCAAGGCCACATGAGGTTTGTAAACTCTTGAATTCCTTCAGTAGTTATTGCATCTCCAATATTAATGCCAAGGCTTTCATGAAGAGGGATATCAGGGATTTGTCCATAGTATCCATAGAAAGGCTTTTCAGAAGTGTTACGAATTTTGGTTTCTGTGGGAAGATGAAATAATTCTTCAAGTGCATGAAATATATCATTATTTAGCTCCGGTTGAACCGAGTCGTATACTGCCAGGAAACAGCCGTACTCTTCCAGTGCACGGCGGACTTCATCACAAGTAGAGAGCCAGTTTGTTGTATCAGGTTTCAAGTACTCATTTGAGAGGTTTATAAGAGGAAGTTTTAGAGGTGCTTGGTGACCCATGTTAAATATATCAACTTAATTATAGAAACCCAAAAACTTTTGTCTGAAGAATGTCTTGTTTCCTTGGATCCTTTATATAGGGAAATAGATTTTGTATAATCATTTATTTTTATATATCTAAAGTCCTCTTAGATGTGCCTCATGTTTATTGCTTATTCCAAAGTATTAAACAAGTTATTCTAATTAAATGTATTTAGACAATTTCGAATTTGAGAAAGACATTCTTTAAGAACTATCTATTAGATAATTTTCCTTTTCATTTATGGTTGACTTGTTTGTGGGGAGATTTTTATACAGTTATTTTCGTCCATTTAAATTGTAATTGATCATATAGGAGATCATTTTTCATTATTTGTCTAATATACAATTTATCATTTCAAAAGTTAGACTGCACATAACCAAGTTCAAAGTTAGTTGGTTTGACATGATATTCAGGTTTCTTTGTAGACAGATCCATGTACTTACATAGATTGTTTCGTCACAAAGTTGTTGCGTGCATAACATATTTCTTGGAATTATAAGTTATAACTAATAGAATATTTTTTAATATTCTTTCATTATTTGTATTAATTGTATATCTCCTATTTTAGGTAGAATTATAATCCTTTTGTAATTAGGTTAATTAGTTACCTAGTTTGTATCAAAGTAAATATTATTGTAACCTTATATATATTGTAAATCATTCATCAATAAAATCAAGGAACATATTCCTTTATGGTATCAGTAGCCTAAAACTACAAACCCTACCCTAGCCGCCGATACACCTTCTCAGCTACCACATTTTTTCCACGTCGGAACCCTAGTTGCCAACCTCTCTCGGCCTCCCCCCCTCTTTTCCCCACGACGGAACCCTAGTTTTTCAGGCCATTCTCCCTCCCTCCTCCTCCTAAATTTCCTCTTCCATGACTGATAAAACCAAATTCCATCCGGCACTTTCTGTAAACAACATTAAGAACTTCATCCATGTGACTCTTGAGATGGAAAAGGGTCAATACTCCTTGTGGGCGGAGATTTATGAGATCCATTGTCGCGTTTACGAAGTTATCGACCAGATCATCACTCCCACGCTGAAGTCCACAAACGTACCATCGGCTTCAACTTCTGATAATGCACTCTGGTCTCATTTGGACGTAACCGTCCTCTAGTGGATATACGACACGATATATAGCACACCATCATTGAGACTGATGCCACTGCCAACCAAACGTGGGAATGATTGAACAGTATTTTCCACGATAACAAAACTCAACAAGCGTTATACCTTGAAAATCAGCTCAAGGACATTCATCAGGACGATTTTCCAAATGTGTCTGCCTATTGTCAAGAACTCAAGATGTTTGCCGACCAACTCTCCAACGTCGGTACACCAGTCACTAATCCACGATTGGTCATGCAACTTATTGCAGATTTGAACGAATCATATGACGGCGCTGCCACTATCCTTCAGCAATGCATGCTGTTACCTCTGTTTTATGAGGCCCGTTCGAAGTTCATCCTTGAGGAAACCTGGAAAATCAAGCGCAGCACCACTCGGGCCAGTATTGCTGATGCCTCCCTCAACACCACAGTCGGGCCCTCCGCCGACTGCAAGGCCTCCCGGTTCGACAATAAGAACCGTCGGCTAGAGAACTCGCAACAGTCCACTTCCTCCCGTAACAACCGCTGGAGCAGGTAGTCCGGCAAGTTCAGCGGCTGAAGAAATTCCGGAAACAACGGATGCGTGAAGGGCAGTCCCCGCCTGCTGGAAACAACCAGCAATGACTGCGACAGTGGCAGGAATCTCCGCCGTGGGCTGCCTACCCAACTACTCAAGAAAATGACTTGGGCTCCCTTGCCGCCGACATGCTCCCTATCGACTTTCAATGTCAAAGAGACTTCTGTGGTGACGATCGTCATGAGTCTGTGAACGAAATCAGTTCTTTGATCACTCAAGGACTTCTTCACTAAGTTTGTGGATACTGCAACTGGGGACCTAAAACTGAAGTCGCAATGGTAGTGGCTGACGTTCAAATAAATCACCACGTTTATGACTTCTTGATGGTTCATACTTACCTATTTACCATTGTCTTTGGGTTTCTCATCTATGAGATCATCGAGGCTTTTTTCCGTCATTACCGGGTATGTCTAGGAAAGTTAAATCCCCAACTATGGTGAGTGGTTTACTGCATTTGATACATAGTGGACAGTGCGGGTAGCACATTTACTCTTGAACATCTCATTCGATTCTACTCCCTGAGATTGTTCCTGGGAGGAAGGATTCACCTATAATCCCAGGGCACCTGGTACCTCATCACTAGTACTAAGGATGACTATGATCGTGGATGGAATGACAGGTTCGTGATGATTAGAATTGATCTGATACACTACCCATGATCAGAACCTTTCCCCGAGGCGTGAAATGCTGCTCATAAGTCATCTCGTGGTCCTACTTACTTTTTTCCTCCAATCTATTCTCCTTGGTTCTCTTTCGCATTTTACAACTGCCCACGTTTAGCCCAAACTTGTACCCCAGATTTTTCAAATAGGTGACTAGCCTTTTGCGAGCTTATCGCGATGTGGTTACTACCTGGAGGAGCATGTCTTCACCTTGGTGGATGGAAAGAGCCACAGTGAGCAGCAACACCTTATGTTCTCGATACTTTCCCTCTTTGGGATCTTACCCATTTTCATATAATTTTCTTTCTAGGCATTCGTAAGAGGAGATATGCTTCTTAGAGAGTCCCTACCTGTGAAACAGCTTTAACCAATATCATGAAAGCTGCCACCGAGACTTTTAACAGCTAAAAATAGAGAGAAAGGGATCCTAAAAGTGCCTTTCCCGAGGGGATTGGTTCTAGCATTAGAAACCACGCCACATGAAGGGAAGTTGCATGGGAGGTGGTCCATATTGACGATGACGATGAAGGTGAAAGTGCCCCTAATGCCGTGGAGGTATTTTTATCGGGGAATCAAGCAAACCTGCCAAGGGAATGGAAGACACTCCTGAAGGCACAAGGCCTAATCTTGAAATTCCTGAGGCTCCAATGTCCTCACACCCTAAATGAAGTGTAGTCCCTCTCTCGAACATTAAAGTCGCCTGGCTAATCGGTCAAGACTTCACGACACTAGCTTGGAGGCATTTCTCTCCCATTTGGTCGATCTGTTCCTTCTGGTATGTGTATTCCCCTTTTTGTCACTGCTTGCCAATTCTACCATTCATTTCTTTTCCTAAGTGTGTCGATCTCCTATATTCATTATTCTTTAAGGGACATGCCGACATTTTATCCATCATGGAAACAGCCAAAGCGACTGCCTCTTCTCAAGAGACAGAATGACTGAAGGCGGACAAACAACACTTATGGTCTGAAATGGTAACACTTTTGGCCGAGAACATAAACTCTAAGTCTCTCAAGGCTTCCATAATATTTCGCTTGGAGGAAGTTAATAAGTCTTTGTGGACCCTTACTGCATCTCATTAGAACCTCCAGTCAAGAATATCCTAGGCACAAGCTGATTTGAATATGGCTCAGGTCCGCCTTAACAACATCGAAGCTTCCCAAGCATGCCTTTGAGCCCTGTGTCAGAGACTGCAATTTCATCACGAGGCTGATGAACATGATGCGACTCTGACAAGGGATTTTTCCATCCCGAAGATGCAAGAAGGATGTCATGATATTCCTTCAGCCTTGATGGATGTCGAGAGTAATCTATCCACGACAGAGTTAGTCGTAGAATACCTTCAGGAGACCGAAGAGACCAGCTCCGAGAGTGACGACTTAACTAATCCTCCTATAGTTGGGGAGGTCCGCCCGCTTGATGACAAATTTCTTGTTCGGGCCTCAAGGCCTTGTATTTTTTTCTTTTATTATGTTAAACTCCTATTGGTGATTGTGAAGACCGGAAACAAAGGCCTTATTTTGTAAATTTCCCCCTCTCCAGGCCAGTTCGAGTCTGGGGTTTTCATGAACGACTATTTTCTTCCCTCTACTACATTATTCCATGCATGTCATTTTTCACTTTTAATGACTAGATTACAACCAATCAGAGATACTTTAAGGTTTGAACTAGCCTCGATGCCTCTTATTTCTGCACAAAGTTCATTTACGAATTCTAGGGGACTTAATTTTTAAAAATGAATAACCATTTTATCAACTTCTGAATAATTTTCAAGGCTAGGAAATAGCCTTTTACCTAAAAAAAAAATTAAGACCCTTCTAGTTTCATTTTGGCCAGACAATCTTTGTCCGGTAGAAGAGCATTAGCCGGTAGTTTCAGTATCTGCCTTTGAGCCATTTAATTGCCAAGTCTTTAATGTTATCACAACCTTTAAATTACAAAGTTCGGAAAACTTTTCATCCGGTTACCTTTGTCACCGGACGCTTATGCAATCGGTTTTTTACCTTTTACTTACTAAGGTTTTTTCTAAGAGAGGGCCTTTTTATTTTTGGTGCTTTAGAAGAAGACGTCTCATGTTCATTATGGCACATGTTTTGGCTTGTTTAAGGAACATCAACATGAAGTAGCAAACTTTGTTTTTCATGACAATATCTTGTGCGGAAAAAGGAAACTCTTATTGATAAATCCCTTTATCGTCATAAAGACGATAACCATAAATACCAATATGAAGACAGATGCAAAATTGATCAGATTTTCATCTAGTATGGTCGTTCCGATTATATATATGTGAGAAAGGTCTAATTGGCTAGTCCCCAGTATTTGGTTGGGCAGTCCCCAACATAGTAATGTTCATTCCTCCAGACACCCTCCTACCGGTGGTCGTTAGGTTTGAAGAGATATGCTTCTAGTCTGAAATACCTTAGGTTACTTCATAAAAGGATAAATACTAAGCCTTCTCATGGGCCTATTCATTTCTGTTGACTTCAAAACGTCTTTATTTCTACCGGCGGTAGAAATAGTCCCCAGTGTTCGAGTGTGAAAAATGAAGGTCCAAGCACTTGATAATTCACCACCGGCCGCGACTCATCGTAATACGTTGTACATTGCTGCCTTATTAAAATTCTTACCAAAAAAACCCAATTGAGAAAAAACCAGTCGAAAGGAAAAAGAGTACAACACGTATTTTATAATAGAATTGCGGGATGCCTTTTCAAGGTGCAAAAATACTTTCCTCCTATGCTACAAAGAAATACCTGGTGAATAATATAAACAAAGTAAATAAGGAGAACAACATACCTTAGGAGTAATACTTCTTCTAATGATTGACATTATAGGTACTTGAGGTTTACTTCCGCCTTGATCTTCTAATTGGTACGACCCTTTTCTAGCAACCTTCATGACTTTGTATGGGCCTTCTCAGTTGGGACCTATGGTTTACTACAACCTCCATGTTTGTCTTAGCTATTATGCAAGATTTATAAAAATTTTGATCCACCCCACGAGTGAGTTTGAGTGATTATCGGTTGATAATGCTAAAAGTGATTTGAATAGAATATGAAAACTGAAGCATTAAGATAAATACTCTTACTATCATTTTTAGAGGATTAAGATTAATACAACTTGAATTTAAAGTAGTGCGACTACTTGAATCATGTATGGGTTATGTTGACATTATGTTATATCTTTCAGATAGTGTGTAAAAGTGATATGTATGATTGAGGAAGGGAGTCTATGGACAATTTGACTTAGTCTATGGCAAGTGCCAATGGGACTTTCTGATTGAAAATAGATGAGGAGGTAACTTGTGCAGTACCAAGATAGGTAATTTTATGGCATCCTGAAATGGACGAGCTAGAGTTGATTGATAAGAAGAAATCACTACAATTGAAAGTTACAGTCATAATTCGAGGTAAGAATATATTTGTGGTAGTAGACTGTGTCGAAGTGATGGTTAAATAGTATGCTTGAATATTTCCAATGCGAATAACTTGAGAGTATTTGTGCATGGTAAGGCACATGGATTGGATGATTTGAAACTCTTGGCCTTGCTAAAGGCGTAATAAGGTATTAAACTCAGAGATTTTATGGTTGTGAAGGGTGAAGTACAAGGCCATATGCCTTACTTTGGAGTATTCAAGGTGAAGAACTAGTTTTGTGAAAGTACGAGGAGGAGAGTTTGATATAATTAGATTTCATGAATTTTTATCGTATGTGGGTGACAAGTGCGCATTGACGAACACAAAGATTTAAATTCATAAGGTATATTTCATCGGTACTCGGTTGATGACTAGGGAAAATTTTAGCTTTTCACGTTGGGAACCACAACACGAGGTTGAATATTGAGGAACAACATATTAGAATGGGTCACCATAGACTTATGAATGGTTTACTGTTCGCTTTATATAAATTTGGAAACAGTTCGGGCATTATTGGTGACATTAAGGGAATAGTGCATTCTAACCGGGTCAGGTATGTTCTTATGAGTATATTACCAAAAAGATTTATGGTTATTTTAGTAATCCATTTCTGAAGATTTGATGGATTTTTATTCAGAATAGAGGTATGACAGGTTTACCGAGTGCCATTGGAGTTTAAAAGGAGATTTGATAATATTTTATTGATGCCAACTTTAGGCATAATTCTGATAATCTACGCGAATAGTTGGTGATATTTGAGGATGTACAAATGGATATGGGAAGTCTTTTGAGTGATTAGTTGATTTTTACAAATTTGGCATGGTAAGATAATCACTAGGATGATGTGCACAGTATATAATTTGAAGGATTAAGAGGAATTGGACGATGTGATGAAAGAAAGGTCGTGAACTTAAGCTTCCAAAATGAGCCTCGAGGTGATTTTCTCGGAGTGCCAAAGATTGTCTATTGTCCTAGGGTGACATGCCTATTATGGAATGGAATATGGAGTGGAGTTGAAGATTGGACGTGAAGATCCAAGAAGGAACATGTTTATTTTCGGCTTTTATGTAGGTCTTGGCCGAGACCACTATCTTTTAGCCTATTTTTAATTCCTAGCTTAACTACTAGTTCTCCTTAAGATATAATTAATATGCCATGTAATAGAATAAGGTGACATGGCCAAGAACCATCTAGATGAAGAAGCTTCCAAAGAGGTAATTCATGAATTATCTAGTTCATGCACTTATCTACATGGATGAAATAAAATGGTGGCCTAGAGAACATGAAGAGTTGGGTACTTCCACCCCCCCTCTCCCCCCCAATAGGCCGAACCAATTCCCCTTTCCCATTCGGCCGAATGGTACATTGTTTGTGTCTTTCTTGTTGCCTCTTCTAGAAGGTTTAGCATTAGTATAAATAGGGCATGTAGTTGATGTAAATAGTTGTTGAAGTTATATGAAATTTATTTGAGTTTTACTCAAGCTTTGCTATGTTATTAAACTTTTGTGTTGCTCGATCATTTTGTGGGTCACCCCTTGGTCCTTTTGTGGTCCAAACCCTCAGTGTAATTCTAGTTAGAACTTTTGTGATCTAAGTATATCCAAGCCAAGGTTCTATCCGGTTACTTGGTAATGAATACATTGAAGGTATTCTCGGCTTTCATTGTCTTATTCGCCCATGATTTTGTCCATCCATTTTGTGCTCAAGCCTTGTTCAAACTACTTCATTATTTTAACCACAACATATCAAAACACTTCACCAACCTCCACCCAAAAGGCCATTAACCAAAACCTCCCAAAACCACCCGAACACCCCAACCAACTACTCCACCGTCCTTACCGAGTTCCACCGTCATACCTTACTGCACTAGACAGATTCTGCCACCTTACCACCATCCAACCACCAAGTACTGACCACCAACATATCCCACAACATGTCTAGAACACCCTTTCCAAATGCCTTAAGACGACACCACCGTAAACTACCCGCACACCCCGCCCCCCAAACCAACACTGCCCGATAAACCGACTAAACCCGCCAACCCCCACTTGACTCCCATTTTCGTGTCCATCCGGTTCCAATCCAACTTTAACTAACTTACCAGATATTCCCCTCCTTATGTATATCAGATTGGTATCAGAAAAAGGTTTTCCTGTCCCACGCCTTAACACTATGGCTAACATAAAAGAACTTTGGAGGATCGTAAGTGACTTTTTTGCGAAACAAGCACAAATCTTGAGAAGAGAATTTGTGGGGAGTACCGTGATTAATAATGCCGAGTCCAGGGTTGTACAAAATAGCCCAAGGCATGATATGAAAGAATATTAGGAGTGTGGGGATTCCTTTCTTATTCAGGAACCCGAAGTCAAGGAGGTCTTAGAGGAAAATGTTGATCTTGCGAAGAAATGTGAATGTTTAGTACTCCCACATGCGTTGAGTGTTCAACTTGAAGAACATGAGGAGACGCAAAGAGAGCAACTATTTTACACTCGATGCAAGGTACATAACAAGGTATGCAATATGATCATTAATTGAGAAAGTTGTACCAATATGGACTCCATGGAAATGGTGGAAAAATTGAAATGACCTGCCCGCAACCATCATAAACCATATGATCTTCAATGGGTGAACAAAGACGAAGAGCTAAAGTTAATGCAACAAGATCTTGTTAGTTTTCGAATTGGCAGGTATGAAGATAAAATATGATGTGACATCCTACCTATGAATACTTGTCATATTTTATTGGGTCGGCCACGGCAATTCGATCGGAAGGTGAAACATGATGGAGAAAAGAATGTCTATTCTTTTCAAAATGATGATAAGAAGATCCGGTTGATACCATTGTACCTAGTGAGGTGAAGAAAATAAAGATCCAAAATGCCAAGAAACGCAAGGAGAAGTCCGAAGCCCTCTTGCTCAATGTATCAAAGATAGAAGAGGAGTCAAAGAAGGGGAGTTCTATAGATATATTAGTGCGCGAAGAGAAGAAGAGTCTTTTGTTTGATACGGTTGAAGATGCCAACTCGAAGGAACTCTTGAAGGAATCAAAAAATATGTTGACGGGTGATCTTGCACTGAGATTACCGCCAATAAAAGACTATATATACAATCTAGAGGAGGCTAAGGAGTCGCAAATACAAGTGTAAGAATTTATAAACAAAGTATTTGTCCGAGAGAGCCTTAGTCCATGTGTGATACCCGCCTTGTTGGTGCCAAAGAAAGATGAAACTTGGCACATGTGTATGGATAGCCGAGCGTCCAATAACATCATCGTGGATTACAAGTTTCATATGCCGAGGTTGGATGATCTCTTGGATGAATTGAGTGGGGTCATCTTGTTCTCCAAGATAGATTTGAGGAGTGGCTACCAACAAATGAGGATCCGAGAGGGAGATGAATGGAAGATGGCTTTCAACATCCCGTATGGTTTGTACGAATGGCTTGTGATGCCGTTTGGGTTGTGTAATTCTCCAAGCTCTTTCATAAGGATCATACACGGGGTACTATGACAATTCATGAGATATATAGTATCATCCAAGGGCTTTCTTATGCGTCCACTCAAAGTGGAAACTATCCGAAGTTGGCCTGAGCCTATGAATGTATGTGCGGGGAGAAATTTCCATGGTTTTGCTTCTTTTTCTCATCGTTTCATTCGAGATTGTTGTACCCTTTCTGCCCCCATCACAGAGTGAAGGAGAAAGGATGAGTTTAAATGGCACTAAGGAGCACAAAGATCTTCAGAAACCTTGGAGGGAAGGATATGTGAAGCACCAACTCTAGCTATTCCAAACCTTGAGAAGCTATTTGAAATGGAATGTGATGCTAGTGGAATTGGTGTTGGTACCATCTTGATTCAAGACAAATGACCCATTTCTTTCTTTAGTAAAAAATTGGATGGTGCACGGCTCAATTATTCTACTTGTGACAAGGAAATTTATATTGTGAGATCCTTGGTCCGATGGGAACATCATTTGAGGCCAAAAACCTTTGTCTTATATTTGAATCATGAATCCTTGAAGTATTTACATGGGCTAAGAAAGTTAAATCCAAGGCATGCTAAGTGGGTAGCAAACTTGCAAACTTTCACATTCTCTATAAGGCACAAAGATGGAAAAGCCACCATAGTGACGGAAGCAGTACAAACTAGCTAAGGCGAGGGAGATGAGAGCCGTGACTTGGATTACGTGAGGTTCATCAAGGACGAGGATGGCAAAGTACTGGAGGAGGATGCGCATATTAGGCGGAGGTGACAGTCTTACTTCCATAAACTCTTGAATGAAGAAGGAGATAGGACATTGTGCTGGGAGACCTGGAGCAATCTGGTAGGTACCGGGATTTTGGGTATTGTAGAAGCATTAAGGTTGAAGAGGTTAAGGGTGTTGTTCGCAGGATACGTAGGGGACAATCGACCCGGCCTGATGAGATCCCAGTTGAATTTTGGAAGAGCAGTGGTAGGACAAATTTGGAGTGGCTGACGGAGTTGTTTAACATCATTTTTAAGACGGTGAGAATGCCCGAAGAATGAAGGTGGAGTACAATGATTCCTTTGTATAAGAAAAAAAGTGATATCCAGAGTTGCAACAACTATTAGGGTATCAAGCTGCTAAGCCACATTATGAAAGTTTTGGAAAGGATCGTGGAGATGAGAGTTAGTAGAGGTGTGTCTACTTTTAAGACCAGTTTGGATTCATACCTGGGCATTCGACTATAGAAGCCATTTATCTTATTAGGAGATTGGTGGAGCAGTATAGGGAGAGGAAGACAGACTTACATATGGTTTTCATAGACCTCGAGAGGCATACGACAAAGTCCGTAGGGAGATTCTATGGAGATGTTTCGAGGTTAGAAGTGTACCTGTGGTGTACACTAGGGCGATCAAGGATATATATGATGGAGCCAAGACCAGGGTACGGATAGTAGAAGGGGACTCGGAGCACTTCCTAGTGACGATGAGGTTACCCTAGGAATCAACTCTTAGTTCATTCTTATTTGCCTTGGTGATGGATGATGGATAGACTGACACGACAAATCCAAGAGGAGGTTCCATGGTATATGTTATTCGCAACACAACATAGTCCTGATTGATGAGACTCGCAGTGGAGTGAACGCTAAGGTGGAGGTTTGGAGACATACCCTGGAGTCTAAAGGGTTCAGGTTGAGTAGGACCAAGACAAAATACATGAAGTGCAAGTTCAGTACTGGGAGGGACCTTGAGATAGGCGTGGAGGTGAGGGGTTAGTACTTAGGTCATTCTGAAGAAAGAAAGCTTCAAGTACCTCGGGTCTATTATCCAAGGGAATTGAGAGATTGATGACGATGTCACACATCGTATTGGGGCAGGGTGGATGAAATAGAGGCTCGCATATGGAGTCTTGTGCGATATAAAGGTGCCACCGAAACTTAAAGGCAAGTTCTATACGGTGGTGGTTAGACCGACTATGTTGTATGGGGCAGAGTATTGGCCAGTCAGACTTCTCACATCCAAAAGATAAAAGTTGCGGACATGAGGATGCTGAGATTGATGTGTGTGCATACTATGAGGGATAGGATTAGAAATGATGATATCCAAGACAGAGTGGGAGTGGCCTCGGTGGAGGAAAAATGCGGAAAGAAAGGTTGAGATGGTTCGGGCATGTGTACAAGTGAGTCACAAATGCCTCAGTGCGGAGGTATGAGAGGTTGGTTATGGATTGGTTCAGGAGGGGTAAAGGTAGGCCGAAGAAGTATTGGAGAGAGGTGATTAGACAGGATATGGAGCAGGTGTAATTTACTGAGTATATGACCTTAGATAGGGGGTTGGGGAGGACACAGATTATGGTAGAAGGGTAGTAGGTAGTCGAGCATAGTCCTACACACACTTACAAACTTGTAGTTGCAGTGCTATTATTGTAGGCACGCTTATCCTATCACACTAGTAGGCGCAGCATTGCTTTATAGTATCGTTTGATTTTTGCTGCTATGTGTTCTTTAGTGTACTTTGTTTAACCTATTTACCTGTGTTAGTTACTGCTTCTTTTCTCAGAATGCGCTAACATTGCTTATTCGCTTTTGATACCAGCATTTACATACTGCTTTAAATTTCTTGTCCGGATCTGACCGTTTCTCTTGCTTTGCTTGTGCTTATGATTTGTCTTGAGTCGAGGGTCTCTCGAATATAGTCGCTCTACTTACCAAGGTAGAGGTAAGGTCTGCGTACACTCTACCCTCCCCAGACCCACGTTGTGGGATTTCACTTGGTATGTTGTTGTTGTTTTATGTTACTATATAAGTAAATAATTAATTACAACCAAATAAAAAAGTATATTGTTTTTTTTTAAACTGTTGCAATAACTCCTAAACACAGTTACAATAGCTCCAAATAAATGTTGCGATAGTTCCTAATAACTGTTTCAATTGCTGCTAATAACCTTTGCACAATATGATATAGCAACGGTTTTTAACTATTCAATTTGACTCAACAACTGTTGCAATAGACAGGTCTACAACCGTCGCACGAAACCTTTGCAATAGACCTATTGCAACGCTAGTTGTTGTAACACACACCAAAATTGTTGCCACAGACCGTTGCAATAGGTCTATGGCAACGATTTTGCTATATATCGAAACAAATATGGAACCGTTGCCATAGGTACATTTTCTAGTAGTGTATATTGTGTGTATACATAAAAATTGATTAGATTAAATAAATAGTAGGAATTCAAAATAACTTCTTTAAAAAAGTTCAAAATGATCTATGAAGCAAAATGAGAAGAAATATTTTGTCTACAAAAGGAAAATAATGAAGCAAAGCTTGACAATGATATATGATTAATGATGTTGTTGAGTTGACCATCCATTGCTTCCCCGTGTTTTAAATCAGAAGGAGGCCGCATATAATAAATTGAATGTTTTTTTTCATTTGATCAGTCTAATTAATCTCACATAACTTGCATATTTCTTTTCCTAATTATCTTGGAAAACATAAATATGATATGTGATTAGTGATGCCGTTACGCATTGATCAACCTAATTTTCCCCTTAAAAAAATTTCGTCATGATTTAATTAATGTAGCCTAATTTAAATTGGTAGTTAAAATATTGAAGTCGGCAAAAGTATTACTATTCTTTCTCAATTTCATATTTTCCGCTTCATACTATGTATTTTATCAAGTTGAAGAAAAACAAAAACATGACTTTTGAAGGCAAGAAAACATATGTCATTTATTAAATTCATGTTTGGTTGATTGGTTCTATTAGGGTCATCACTTATATATGTGGCCTCCCAGAATAAGCGGGCTCTCGACATTAGGATACCTAGAAGTTGATTTGCTCTAATTTTCTAAATATTATAAGTCTAAGATTAAAAAACATGAAAGAAGAAAAATTATGTGTTAATTGTGATTTCTAATATTCAAACAAAACTGATAATGCTACAAGTGATGTAACATCAACGATCATAAAGCTGAGTAAACGCTATTTATACGAATTGGCCATAATAAATAACCTTTCTAAAGATTTTCACTTAAAATACATGTCTAGAAATGACGACTTAACATACTTCATAACTACCAAATTAGCATTCATAGGAGCACAAGTCACTTTCTAATGTCAACAGTAAAAAATTATCAATTTAACGAAATATTTAATAGGGGAATAGTGGAAGAAGTTTAAAATAAATATAAAGGTGTGCTATCAACAAATTAAGATAAGTACTAGCTACTATATTAAGTTGTACTTTTTTATTCATAAGTTAACCGCTATATTACTGAATGCAGTCCAAAATATTCCGGCGGTTGCTTATAATTCGAATAAATAAATTAAGAAGGCAAGATAAATAATGTAAGGGAACAAATCTAACCATGTAGTTCATGGATCTAGCAACAACAAACTTGAAATGGCATGTCAAACCCAAGTAATTTTGAATTTGGTTTCGTTTAATCTAACTTTTTAAAATGATAAGAGTATGTAGGACAAACAAGTCAACTATAAATGAAAATGGAAAAAAATATACTTTTGGTTTAAAGAAGTCTCTGAAATTCGTCATTGTCTATATACATTTGGATAGAGCAATATTTTTTATATCAGGTAAGCAATAAACATATCGGGCACATCAATTAGGACTTTCGATAGATAAAAATAATGGAATAGGAAATTTAACTTCTGTGGACGGATAATGTAGAAGAATTCTTTCACTATTGGGTTAACAAAAAAATAACTATTACTTCCTCCGTTTCAATTTAACTATTTTACTTTCTTTTTTGGTTTGTCCCAAAAAAAGTGTGTCTTTCTATATTTAGTATGTTTTGACTAGTTTAATATCACAAGATTTAAATGACCCACACATCTTTAATTAAACATCATAAGATTTAAAAGTCTTCCTTTGTTTCTTAAACTCCGTACCTAATCAAACTAAAACATTTAAATTGGGACGGAGGGAGTACTAACTAATCATGGAAAAATAGTACATTGAAAATGGAAAAGGGTAAAACACAGCCTCAATGTATTAAAAATTGCTCCAAATTCCTTCCTTCCACCTATTAGATCAATTTTGCCTCTTCCTTTCACCTATTCAATTAAAAATGCCCCAACGTTAAATTTAAGCAAAAAACCGGCCCTCCTTTAAACAGAAGATGATGTAGAAATTATGATTTTTTTTAGTTAAATATGTGATATTATTTTTATTGATCGTAAAGCCAAATCTATTCACAACCCAACTATTAACCCAAACTCTTTTTTAAAAGATAAAAATAATAAAGTGTTTTAAAGGTAAGAAACATCTATGGTAGAACACAAAACAAGTTAATAAGAAGCGAAAATTAGAGTTCATCCATCTAATCATAAGAAAATTAGAGTTCATCCATCTAATCATAATCACATAAAATAGACTTGGCTATCAAAAGGAAAAAGTTAATATAAAAGCAATAGGATTGAGTTAATAAGTTGGGGTCTTTTAAAAATAGGTTTCGGTTAACTGGTTGGTTGTGAATGAATTTAGATATAATTATATGTAGACTGATACAAATAATTCCACGTATTAGTTGTTTGTGGGGAAGTCCATCGAACTACGTACAAGAGAACTGGGGAAACCTTCCCTCCCCAACAATGTTGTATGCAGTCCAATGGACTTTCCAACAAACAACAACTAGTGTCCACAAGTATTTTTATAATACCATGGTCTGAAATGAAACCATCAAATTCCTTCCAAATTAATAAATTAAGTGCATATAGTTCAATGTAATTTTTAATATAGCACTGTCACTAAAAGAGGCTCCTGACACTATGGGTTATTTTTCCGATCCATTCTGTTGCACACACAACAAACTATCCTCCTGAAGTCCTTATTCACGCACACAGTCTCCATGACAATATGGTGACTGATTGATTCAATGTTGATAAAATGATGATATAATGAATTTATAGTTTTTTGTCATCAGCTTCCTCCCTGAATTACAAAAGAAATCAAGAATTAGTAATGAATGAATATTGTTTCTGAAAGTATATTTATGTCCTAGAGACAATCTGTATTAGCACAAATGTACTTTATACACATTCATATTGTTATTAATGGAGATTAATATTTTGACATTTGCAATTATTGAATTATTATTTAATTGTTTGTAATTATTCATTAATGTGCATCCCTTGAGCTTACGTTGTCATTAATAGAGTGAGATATTCATGATAGAGCGTAACTCTTAAAATAGCCTCCACTAATGATCATCGAGAATGAGATATGGATGATATGTGATAAGTTGACATGGGGTCTGCATCACATCCTTAGAGGATGTAGTATATCTCAGCTGCTACGAGTAATGGCTACTCGTTATGGACACATGGATACTTTGGAAGTATTGGTATACCCTGCTGATATATTGTTTGTTATACTTGTCTAAAGTATGATCGGTGTGTGGGAGATAGAAGTCCTTAGACTTAAGGTCAATACGCACCCTGTCTACAAAGTAATGTACTTTGATCCCGTCCTAAGCTCAAATGCCTTATAGGTTGAAATACGGCTTGTATTGGGTACATTACGATGTGGATTAAAGGTGGTAGTTGAGCCAAGATTAGGATTCATTCCTCGAATGTATATTCGGGAGAACACTCATATTCTCAGTGATGTTAAGTTGACTAAGTCGTTGGCCAACACAATAGACGTATTTAGAATATGGTCTAGTTGTCAACTAATATAGATGAGATACAATGATTAAGCCATTTGGATAGACACTTGACAAATCCGAAGCTTGATCGGGTGTGTCGTGAATGAAAGAATTTTATCTTACCACATAAAGGTTGAGTTTACTGGATTCACGTAAACGTACTTCACATATTGAGTTCGTCTTTCGGCGCCGTCTAGGAGTTCCACGTAGACCTTAATTTGATTAATGTCAATATGAAAAGGCTTGTAGGGTCACACGATGTCGATTGTCCGTTTCGATCTAAGGATGTATTGAGAGAGTAAATTAAATGTTCGATTTGGAATCGAGATATTTAAATGAATAATGATTATTTTAATTAAGTCAAAATTAGATTTTGGATTTAATTAAGAATGCACGAAAAATAAATCGAGACAGTGCAGGTGCACGTCGAGCGCCACGACGCCTATACCCTAGGGCCAAGGCGCAGTGCAGGAGCATGTAGAGCGCCGCGGCGCCTCTGCGTCGATTTTTGGGCCAGGCCTAAGGTCAAACCCTAATCCGGGTTTGACCTAATTTTCAACTACAAATAGAGGCATTCCTTTTCATTATTAACACACAAATTTTTTGAAAATCATTCTAAGCCTTAGAGACTTAGAATCAAATATTCTCTCGAACCTCTGCCGATTTTACTAGCTTTCCGAATGAGAAATACATTGAAGCTTGGAGCTTGCAATCGGATGGGCAACCACGTGTGCACCTTATAGTAGAAAAAGATTTCAGACATTCAAACTTGTAAGTTTATGCTTTATGTTACAAGTTAAATTGTTGCATAACCAAACCAGAAGTATTGTTGGGGTAAGTAAGAAAAAAAATTTAAACTTCCGTTGTGCCTTACTTATGTGTTTTGTACCCAACAAAAATCCTACAGTGGTATCAGAGTCCAGGCTGGTTCAATGGTTATATAAAAATTGAATAAAGTAATAATATGGGTTAAACATAAAATTGGATTAAAACGAGGTTTCTTGAAATTCTACATGTGTTGAACAAATGTTGACCTTTTGATATCACCCTAAATTATCTCCTACGCTAACTCGAGGAAGTCATTCCAATCTAACTCGAACTAAGCCAAAGTGCGTTGTCCGGTTCATTGCACGGTGCACGGCTAAGAACGGGTAAGAACGAATGATGGTCGATATGGGCGTTATTGATAATGGTGGGTGATGATAAATGACCTGTGATTTGATCCTTAAATTGGATTTAGGGGTCGAACGATTTTGAAGAATAAAAACAGAAACGTTTGTTTGAACATCGGCGCCGCGACCTTATGGTAGGGCGTCGCGGCGCTTGCTAAGGTTTCAAGGCGGCGGCGCGGCCCTAATGCTTTGTTTTTTAAGTTCTGGACTTTCTGGACATTAGGCGCCGTGACCCTAATGCAAGCCGAAGGTTTCTGCCTTGCAAGCGCCACGACCCCATGGTGGAGCGTCGCGGCTCTAAAGCATTGCAGAAGCAGAAATTCAGTTTCTGCCTTACTGGCGCCGCGACCCTAATGATTAGCGTCGCGTCCCCGACGGTCGAATTTGTTCGGAATGTTTAACCCATGATTATTATTATACAGTATATTTGATAAGTATACTATTTATGTGCTAAATGTCAAATTATTTGTCATTTAAATTACTAGAATAGCGTCCGCTATAACTGTCTAGGCAGGTGACACCCAGTATTTGATTAAACCATCTTATATCATGCATATTGGGTTGACGGTTCCCAAACTATATGTGTTATTAGTTTTGTATGATGTTAAGATGTCATATTGGATATGACATTAAAGAGTTGATCTTGGTTAGATCCCTGAATTAAAATGTTCCCCAAAACATTAAATACAAGTCTAAATTAAAACGCGTCATCCATTATAATTGTTAGAGTGCAAAATCCTTTTCGGAAATACGAGTATTTATGCCAAAGCATTTGCTCTAAGTCTACGAGGACTCAGACTCATTCATAGATGTGATTTAACGTAAAGGTAAATGATAAACTTTTGTGGGTATTTACACTAAAGTGTTTGCTCACAAATGCCAAATTTGCTTAGATACATAAACGCAGTCGTGTAATGGGATTGACTTGCTTAGACAAATCTTGGTACCAAAGTGTCGGACTAATCTAAGGACGCAAGATTAAATGTAATAATTTGATAACCAAGAGTTGCGAATAAGTTTTGCAATTAGTTTAGAAGCTACCAAGATATGTTGTTGAAGTTATCAGCCAAAGCAAAAGCGGAGATAGCATAGGCTTGGATCTTGGCCCATTATGACCTCAATTAATATAGGTCCGTATTCTACCATGGGGTCGTAGAAGTATGTTAAAATAGTGGGAGCTAATTAAACAAAATGTCTTGTTGATTAGCCTAAATGAATGTATATAATAGGAAATAGATTTTGAATTTGATCTCCGGTCTATCTAATTCTTCAGATTATTAAAGATGTCAAGCTTATCATTGAAAATGTTGATTGAGATGAATAAACTTAATGGACTGAACTACCTTGACTGATTAAGGAATTTGCGAATAGTAGTGAGACAAGAGAAAATTGAATACGTGTTGGACACGATGTTCCCAACAGTCCCTGCGACAGATTCTGAAGAATATGCCTCATTTGATAAAGATGCTTACCAGAAACATCTAGATAATGCCACTTTGGCGCAATGCGTAATGATGTCTTCCATGTCTATGGAACTTCAGAGAAAGCATGAGAACATGGGTCCCAATAAGATGCTCGAACACTTGAAAAGCCTCTATGACTCTCAATCCCAGACAATAGAATATGAATTGTTAATAGAACTCTTCAAGTGTAAGCTCAATGAAGGGGGCCCGGTCTCGTAGCATGTGCTGAAGATGATAGGGCTGGTAGAGAGGCTTGCTTCAATTGGAACGAAGCTTGAAAAGAATGTTGCTACCATACTCATCCTGAACTCTCTCCCTCGTTCCTTTGAGAACTTCATAGTGAACTTCAACATTAATGGAACGAAGGGGACTTTTCCGGAGCTGCACAACATGCTCAAGACCTTTGAGTCCTCCACTTCCAAAGGCAAAGTAGTGCTCATGGTGAGCTCTTCTAGCCGACCCAAGCCAAAAGGCAAGGAATGGCAGAAGAAGAAGGGCAAGGCAATCGCTGCGCCCTCAGCTATGAAGCCCAGGGGAGGTCTGAAGAAGAAGGTAAGCGCGACTAAGGATGAATTCCTCAATTGCCATAAGAAGGGGCATTGGAAAAAGGACTGCATGGCACCAGGAGGAGGAAAAGCACCAGGTGCTCCTGCCTTTGGTGGACAAGGTATGTACGTTATTGAAATAAATATGTCTAGAAATAACTCTCATTCCTGGGTATTGGATACCATTTGTGGCTCACACATTTGTACATTTACAAATGTGCAAGGGCTAACTGATAGCAGGAAGGTTGGACCAAGAGAGGTAGACCGACGCATTGGAAATGGAGCACGAGTGGATGCTGAGCGCGTAGGGACTTATAGATTAAATTTAACTTCCGGCCATTGTTTAATGTTGAATGATTGTTTTTATGTTCCCTTGTTAATGGGGAATATTATTTCTATCCCAGTGTTGGACATGGAGGGCTTTTCCTTTTATATTTATAATGGCAGTCACGTACTGTCTTTTAATAATGTTATATATGGAACTGCTCCTCTTGTGGATGGATTATATACATTGAACTATTGTCGAGAGATATTTAATGTACAAAATAAATGAGTCAAGACAAGTAATAAAAACTCTACCTACCTATGGAACTGCAGACTTGGTCATATCAACGAATCAAGGATAGCAAAATTGAGGAAGTTAGACTACCTCGAACCATTTGACTTAGAGTCTTATGGTAACTGCGAATATTGATTGAGAGGAAAGATGACCAATAAATCACTTTCTGGAAAAGGTGTGCGAGCTAAGGAGGTGCTTGAGTTGGTCTATACTGATGTATGTGGGCCATTCTCGACTCAAGCTAAATGAGACTTCCCATACTTCATCACTTTTACTGACGACTTCACAAGGTATGGGTATGTGTATCTTATGAGACACAAATCCGAGGCTTTTGAGAAGTTCAAGGAGTACAAGTCAGAAGTAGAGAAGCAACTTGAAACAAGTATCAAGGCCCTTTGATCGGATCGAGGAGGTGAGTACTTGAGCAAGATTTTCTAGATTACTTAAAGATGCATGAAGTCCAATCAAAATGGACACCTCCAGGAACGCCACAGATGAATGGTGTTTCCGAAAGGAGAAACCGAACCTTATTGGATATGGTTCGATCCATGATGAGCTCCTTAGCTCTACCGACATACCTTTGGGGACATGCTATACAAACCTCTATATATATTCTGAATAGGGTTCCCTCCAAGTCAGTAGAAAAGACACCCTATCAGATATGGTGTGGCAAGAAGCCAACTCTTAAACATATGAGACCATGGGGGTGCCCTGCATATGTCAAGATGATGCTCACTGACAAGTTGGAATCTAAAAGTGAGAAATGTTACTTCGTGGGGTATCCAAAGGAAACTAAGGGATACTACTTCTATCTTCCTGGAGAATATAAGGTCATTATTTCCAGGAACGCAACTTTCCTTAAAGAAGAATATGTTTATAAGGAACATAGATGCACAGAGATAGAACTTGAAGAAAGTCAAGAACCACAAGATAACACAGAAAATGAACCTTTGTCGAATGACCTAAATAAGGATTCAGTGGGAGTATCTAGTGAAGATTGGGTACTTAGAGTACGCCCTTCAGCTAGTGGGAGTGCTGTGAGAGAAAGTACAGAAATGCAAGGCTCTCATACATAACCAATGGAAGATGATACAATGGTTGTACATCATTACATTCAGGAAATACATGAAAATGACATTCCTGAAAACTCTCAAGGTGATGGATTGTCCAACACACAATTACTTTCTCACAATCAGAATGGAATAAATACTGAAACTCAGAATACTCAACTCCGTAGGACCACTAGGACTCATCGTCCACCTGAAAGACTTAATCTCCTTGTTGAAACACACAATGAGATAAATATTCCTGATGACGATGAATCTACAACCTATATCGAAGCTATGATAGATATTGATTCACAGAGATGGCAAAAAGCCATGAAATCTGAGATGGACTTGATGTACATAAATCAAGTTTGGAACTTGGTTGATTTGCCAACAGGGGTTTGACCCATAGGATGCAAATGGGTCTTCAAGAAGAATATTGATGCATATGATAAGGTACAGACCTATAAAGCAAGACTGGTGGCTAAAGGTTATAATCAACGGCCTGGGGTCGATTGTGATAAAACATTTTCACATGTTGCTAAGGTTAAGTCCATTCGAATTTTTCTTGCAGTAGCTGCATATTATGACTATGACATTTGGTAGATGGATGTCAAGACTGCTTTCCGCAATGGTAATCTAGTTGAGGAAGTGTATATGAAACAACCTGAGGGTTTTCAATTGAGTCCAAACCAAATGCTGTGTGTAAGCTACAAAAGTCCATTTATGGGCTTAAGCAAGCCTAGAGGAGTTGGAGCATTTGCTTTGACAAAGCTATCAAGTCATTTGATTTAGTCAGAAGCAAAGAGGATCCATGTGTTTACAGTAAACTCAAGGATGGGAGTATTTCCCTCATTATCATATATGTAGATGACATATTAATAATGGGAGACAATAAGACTCTCCTGCAGTCAGTCAAAGAGTGGTTGTCCAGTACCTTCATGATGAAGGATTTAGGTGAAGCGTACTACATTATGGGGATTAGGATCTATAGATATAGACCTAACAGATTGTTAGGGCTGTCACAGTCAATCTACATAGACAAAGTGCTTAGACGTTTTTCTATGGAAAATTCCAAGAAAGGCGGTCTACCTATGGGACAAGGCATCAAGTTATCTAAGAAGGATAATCCTTCTAATTCTATAGAACTTGAACGTATGAAAATGATCCCATATGCTTCGGCTATAGGATCGATCATGTATGTCATGACCTGTACTAGGACAAATATGGTCTTTGCACTTAGTATGACTTGCAAGTTCCAGCAGAATCCTGGGGAAGAACACTGGAAGGCAGTCAAGAGTATTCTTAAGTATCTTAGATGAACTAAATATTACTTCTTAGTCTATGGTGGGGAAGAGAAGCTAATATGTACTGGGTACACTGATGCTAGCTTCCAGACAGATGTTGATGACTACAAATCTTAATCAGGTTACACCTTCATTTTTAATGGTGGAGCAGTAAGCTGGAAAAGTTCCAAACAAGATACAAATGTTGATTCAACAACAGAAGCTGAGTACATTGCTGGATCGGAAGCTGGTAGAGAAGTTGTCGCGATATCTGAGTTCCTGAAGGAACTAGGGGTTGTTCCAAGTGCCACTTATCCAATAACGGTTTATTGTGACAACACTGGTGCGATTGCGCAAGCTAAGGAACCAAGATCAACCAACAGAAATAAACATGTACGAAATAAATACCACATACTCAGAGAGATGGTGGAGACTGAAGTGATTAGCTTAGACTATGTTCCGATAGACGATAATCTAGTTGACCCATTCACTAAACCATTAAGATTAGTCAAGCATAATGGTCATTTTGAGAATATGGGTATTAGATATGTTGGAGATTGGCTCTAGGACAAGTAGGAGATTGAAAGTATATTTATGTCCCAGAGACAATCTGTATTAGGACAAATGTACTTTATACACATTCATATTGTTATTAATGGAGATTAATATTTTGGCATTTGCAATTATTGAATTATTATTTGTTTGTTTGTAATTATTCATTAATGTACATCCCTTTAGCTTACGTTGTCATTAATAGAATGAGATATTCATGATAGAGCGTAACTCTTAAAATAGCCTTCACTAATGATCATCGAGAATGGGATATGGATGATATGTGATAAGTCGATATGTGGTCTGCATCACATCCTTAGAGGATGTAGTATATCTCAGCTACTACGAGTAATGGCTACTCGTTATGGACACATGAATACTTTGGAAGTATTGATATACCCTGCTGATATATTGTTTGTTATACTTGTCTAAAGTATGATCGGTGTGTGGGAGATAGAAGTTCTTAGACTTGAGGTCAATACGCACCATGTCTACAAAGTAATGTACTTTGATCCCGTCCTAAGCTCAAATGCCTTATAGGTTGAAATACGGCTTGTATTGGGTACATTACGATGTGGATTAAAGGTGGTAGTTGAGCCAAGATTAGGATTCATTCCTCGAATGTATATTCGGGAGAACACTCATATTCTCAGTGATATTAAGTTGACTAAGTCGTTGGCCAACGCAATAGACGTATTTAGAATATAGTCTAGTTGTCAACTAATATAGATGAGATACAATGATTAAGCCATTTGGATAGACACTTGACAAATCCTAAGCTTGATCGGGTGTGTCGTGAATGAAAGGATTTTATCTTACCACATAAAAGTTGAGTTTACTGGGTTCACGTAAACGTATTTCACATATTGAGTTCGTCTTCCGGCGCCGTCTAGGAGTTCCGCGTAGACCTTAATTTGATTAATGTCAATATGAGAAGGCCTGTAGGGTTACACTATGTCGATTGTCCATTTCGATCTAAGGATGTATTGAGAGAGTAAATTAAATGTTCAATTTGGAATCGAGATATTTAAATGAATAATGATTATTTTAATTAAGTCAAAATTGGATTTTGAATTTAATTAAGAATGCACGGAAAATAAATCGAGACAGTGCATGTGCACGTCGAGCGTCGTGGCACCCATACCCTAGGGCCGCGGCGCCTTTGCGTCGATTTTTGGGCCAGGCCCAAGGTCAAACCCTAATCCGATTTTGACCTAATTTTCAACTATAAATAGAGGCATTCCCTTTTATTATTAACACACAAATTTTTGAAAATCATTCTAAGCCTTAGAGACTTAGAATCAAATACTCTCTCGAACCTCTGCCGGATTTTCTAAGCTTGGAACTTGCAATCGGAAGGGCAACCGCGTGTGCATCTTATAGTAGAAAAAGATTCCAGATATTCAAACTTGTAAGTTTATGCTTTATGTTACAAGTTTAATTTGTTGTGTAACCATACCAGAAGTATTGCTGGGTAAGTAAAAAACAAATTTTAAACTTTTGATGTGCCTTACTTATGTGTTTTGTACCCAACAAAAACCCTACAGTTTTGCAATGAGTCATCATGAAATTGATATGAATCTCGTCTTTCAGATTTTGTTTGCCTACTTCCAATGACCACCAGAAAAGTCATCTTTTTTTTATTTTTAAAGAACTCTTTTTGTAAGATAAAATATTTTTCAAAAAAACTAGATTAGCCAAACGCGAAAAAAAATATAACAAAAAAATATTCAAATTTATGTTAATAAATCAACATTTAGAAAAGAAAAAAATATCATGAAACCATCTTTGGTATTATTTGTAGATCAAAGGAAATTCTCATTTTCGATCTTACTTGGTTAATTCAATCACCTCTCTTAATATTTAGATCTATCAATGAATAATAAACATTTCATAACAAAATAAGATTTTTTGTTCTCTCCGTAAAAAGAAAAATATTCAATGATTTATGATGGGAAGTACTCATGGTTAGCGGTTTTTATAGCAAAATAATTGACACATAGTGTGATCAAAATTTAAATGGTCTGGATATGATGTAATCTCCTTTCTTTCCTTTTTCATCGATTCAACCTAATGTAAGTTAATTAAACATCACTTTAATTCTTTTTTATTATGAATTTTAGTTATGTCTCGCCTCTATGTAATTTTTAAAATACAAATGATTTTCTGAAATCAAATTTTGTAATTACTATCGAGCTTTTGGGTACTAGTCACTGCACACGTGCATTACATATTCATGTAAATAATATAAATTTTATCATTACAATATAATACAAGTGACAACCATTTACTTTATCTCTAACTTTCCTAGTGTAACGACCCGATCGATCCTTTTGAGGACTGGCGCTCTATTTTGTGTGTCATATATTCCAGAAGCTCTATAATAATTATTTTGACTTGCTTGCAAAATTTAAAGTCAAACATATATTTGGTTCACTATGGGAGAGGGTTTCATTTTAGAAATCTCAGTACTTAATAATTTGAATTAATTATTAATTTTAGTAAAACGTGCTCTGATTGACGACCTGAAGATTTTATTGGATTTTTATATTATGTATGACCTTTAGAAATTGATGGAACTAATTTGAGAGTTCGTTTGGTTGGGTTTGGGCAATTATGACGGTTTCAGTATTTAATATGTCTAATTATGATAAAAAAGATGGTCACTGGAAGAAATAAGAGTTGGGTAGGAAATACGTTGTTTCCGTTAACTTCATATGATCATTTGTGTCTTATAGGAACTTTCATAATTGGATTTGAACATCGTTTGGTCGAGTTTTGGTATTTAAATCATTGGCATACGTCGAGCGCCTCCAACGTTTTGATATACCATTATATCTATTTGATATTGCAATTGATTTTTGATTATTTGTATAGATGCGTATTAAAATTTGTGAGTCATAGCAAATAGAATCATCGAATGTGGAGGTCGTACGAGGGAGTTATGCACATTTTAGTATAGAAAAAATTGTTGGTTTCTGGTGTGGCGCAAATGCTAGCCTATGTTTCAAATGCGAAAAATCTGGTCACAAATGCAAAGATCCCAGTGTGTTAAAGTTTTGACTTCGTCCATTTAGTATTTTCATCATATCTTGAGTTCTAGAGCTCTGTTTTAGGTGATTCTCGCTGCGTTGTTCTTGTTTTCAATTGGGGGTAAGTATCTAACCTTTATTTTGGTGTTTTCCATAATTATTTTTGTTGGTTATCATTTTTATCCGTGTTCGTTTCTAGAAAATGGGGGTTTAGAGCCCGGAAGTTTTGAAATGGTAAATCTTTGATTTGAGTGTTAATTCATGGATGAAATTGATAAAGTTTCTGGATATGGAACCTATGGGCTATGGGTAACTCAATTTTACAATGAAATTACAGTTTTGACCTTCAGAGCTCAAGATTAGTTTTTTGAGTTTTTGGATTCCGAAATAAAGTATAACAATATAGGTATCGTTGGACTCATCTAACTCCGTACATAACTATTTTTACTAGATTGAAATCATTTGATGAATTATAATACGGTAGAGCTTTCGGTTGGTTTAATCTTTGCTCGGATCGAGATTTTAATCATTTGGAGGCGTTGACGAAGGGCAATCCATGAGCTTTGGGACTTTAAATATAAGGTAAATTGTGACTTTCTAGACCTTTTATGTAGTTTTTGTGTTGGTTTAATTAATTAAGGGGCGCAATGGGAAAATTAGGGGTCTCGTACTCGTGAGGTGACTAGCACTTGTGTGAGTACCGGTGTATCTATATGAGTAACTAAAATACAAAGTAATTATACTTATGATGGAGACTATGTATTTAGCCTTCGGGCCTCGGAGAGGATGCATAATTCCACTAGGTTGGTATGAATGTTGCTTATTTGGGCTACGTTATCCATGATTGATTGACTTTTGTCAATATTAACTTATCATGCATTCATCACTCAACATCTCATTTGAACTATGAAAGAAGGATTCACCTTATTAAATTGAATTGATATTATGTATCTATATAGTGTATGCATATCCATTAAATTCATTCATGATATTATTGGCATTTAAATTATGAGATATGAGAAAAGGGCCCCGTATAGACCGAATTTGGATATGGTACATGATTGGAGTGATGATGATGATTTGATAGCCAATGAGCGGATACCCGATGTGGTTGACATTCTGAGTGAGTATATAATATTATATGTGCTAGTACTCGATGTGATCTTGGAGAGTCTTGCAGATCGGTATGAAGAGCTTTGTATTGATCTTCGAGAGGCTATAGGAGATTTAGGAAACTTTTATTCTTTCATTCCTTATCATGCGTATTTGATTAAGTTCAACTTCTAAACTTCTTTGTTTCAATCTCTCACTAATGGTGAGGACACATTCTCGAGTTCGCACACTAGCGGTTAGATATGACATCACGTGGTATAGTACGAAGTGTGCCACCATGTTAAGGAAGCGAGATGAAGTTCAGATTACAACTATGACTTGAAGACTCAATTGAGTGGGTTGTGATTCAGACTCTTTAGTCGGTGATACCCCTAGGGAATGGGAGTGATGGTAAGAAGGATTGTATGATCACTAGGTTTTCAACAGTTAGTTACTCGAAAGTGGAAAAAGTGCATGTATGGTATAGCAAGTGATGAGAAGAGAATTGTCAATTTGAATTAGTATGATTAGCATAATAACTAAGTTATAAGTGTGGTGTCCTTAAAGACTACACTTGAGAAGGTTGGCATATCAAGGATTATTTACTTGAGATGTGATTGGTGTGGGAATGCTTCAACAACGTCCGAATTTATTAGGATAAGTCAACAATTCAGTAATGAAAGAGTACATATTTTGGCATTTTGAAGAAAGGTTTAATCATAGGAGGATCAATTTGTCATATGAAGGGATAGTCCCATGTTAATATTGTGAAGAGAAGTTGATAAAGGACAAATGCATGAAAGGTGAACCTTGATGACAAGGTCAGGGGTGGTAGGCCTTGTTATGAGGTTATGTAAAGAGTTTTATTTCTACTAATGGAGTTGAGTTGTACTAAAGTGAATTCGAATGATTTAAGTCTCACGATCCCTTTTCACTGGTAGGTGAACCACTTCCCATATACACAAACAATATGGAAGAAATGCAGAAATATAATCAATACATCAATACACTCCCAAACATCTAGTCTGTGATACAAGAGCACTTATGCAGATTACAAGTCTAAATGAAGATAACATGGGACACAAATAAATAACATAATCAAATATCTAACTGCGTCTTTCAAATCTAAATGTAAAGACAGAGTACGAGAATAAGCATCCAAGGCATGCCGAAAGAAGCATCCTCACCCTAGAATGGCGAAATCCACCTACCTGACACACACTCGAGCTCGCGAACTACTAGAGGGATCTGTATCTGCATAAAAAAAGATACAACAAGTGTAGAATGAGTACACAACGTACCCCCATAGACATCATAGGCCGACAACGATGAAAGATATCTAACAAAAATAAATATCAAGTTGACACCAGATAAGCATATACTAGACACATAGACATGTTTTGTGCATGGTTTCACCTTTGGTGGATCATGCATGGGACATGTTTTAGGTGGTTCATTATCCATTCATAACATACTTTATAGGTTTGCTTATTTTAGTACAAACCTAGGATATTATACATGTAATGACATGTTCGTTCATTTTTACTTAAAGACTCTTAATTAACTATTTTACCCTTCTCGTGACCTTTTTAGGGTTGGTGATGCATGACGATAGGTGGCACTGATTCAGAGGCCCATTTTCATGAGTTTCAGATGAAAAAGCCCATGTTTGGAAACTTAGAGTTGGTTTGACTGAAAGTTAATTTTTTGCTAGATGAGTTTGTTTCCGTGTTCTGTCACTTCCGGTAGTTCCAGAGAGTCATTTATGACTTAGTAGAGTCTTTGGTCGCTTCCCGAGCCAATCGGATGTATTTTGTGGCTTTATTTGTAAAGTTTTGATTTTAGTTTTTTCCCGGACGATTCTTTAGAAAAGTATGCCTTGGCTCAGTTATTTGTGAAATATGAGGATACGAGCGAATTCGTAGCACTATTTACTATAGAAGAGTGTGTTTGGTTTGCGTCCGGGGGGTTCTAAGAGTGTTTCGGGTGTTGGATGGAGGTTTTGGACTGTTTTGCATTTGCTGGTGTCTCGTGTCACCAACATCCACTCTGGTAGGACTGCCTCAGCAAAAGGTTGGCTCACCGAAGCGGAAGATGGGGAAATGGAAAGTTTAGCCACAGTGGAGTCGGGTCCGCTGTGGAGAGGTATGGTGTGTCAAGTGACATCCGCTACGATGAATCTTTTTCCGCCGCAGTAGGTCCACTCCAGTGGAGTCAATTCTGTTAGGGAGGAAGTACTTTTCAGGTGGCCTGTAAATATTTTAGGTCAGATTTTCTTTTTCCAAATAGCTAACTTTGAAACCAGCGTCGCATAAGGGTATTTTCTGAGCTTTAGGAGCATTTCCAACCTTGAGATAATAGATTCTTCCTCTCTTATGGATTAAGTTATGATTAGGGGGTTCTTTTAATGGTGGTTTAGCATATTATGTAAGTAGGGGAAGATGAGTTATTCTTTTGGTGAGATTAACAGAGTTTTATGGTTGATCATAATGGGGGTTTATGGATTTAATGATGGTAATATCATGAAGTAGGATTGGATTATGTTAAAAAATCATATTATAAGTCTTAATTTGGTTATAGCAACATGTTTTCAATTGGGGAAGATTTCTAGGGTTTGAAATTGAGGCTTTTGATTATTTTCCAATTGAGTGATCAAATGCGAATAGGTTTCCAATTAATTTGAGGATATGATTATCTAGTATGTAATCGTGGGTTTTGTGTAATAAAATTTGAGTCTTGGTGACGTGAGCCCCAGATGAGTATTTAAAGTCTTGTTTTTTTTGTGTTAAGCTTATTATTATTTATGTAATACACGTGAATAGATTTCGATCATCATAAAGCAAGAAGGAAGGGAAAAGATGTATCCGAGACTTTATTTGGTAACGCTCACGCTCAGCTTCGAGGTATGCTATGGTTTAGTGTTTTGAGACTTCGATAGAAGTACGTAATAGTTATAAATGTTGAGGGGTATTGGGTGTGTTGGGGGTCCCACTCAAACAGTTTTGATGAACGTTTGAGTGGGTACCAGTGTTGAACTATTATGATAGGTGATTTGGGGGATCAATCTTATGTTGATTCCGACTGTTGTTATTTGGATTTGTCTTCATTATGTGAGCTCACCATATTTGATTTTATTGCATTTATTCATCACACATCCTTTGATATCATATCCTGATTGTATTAGGATTATTATTAATGGACTTCTTTGATATGAAATCCTATGTATTGAATTATATGTGTTTATTAAACTCTTGAAAACATGTGATATTTCATCTCCTTACTTGGTTTCGTCTCATTATATCATGATATCTTGCCTTATATTATCATTTGCATTCATACACTCATGGTTCTATGATATAGATATGAGAGTGGTATGGATATATTATGGGCCAAAGAGGTCAGAAAGGTAAGAACACTTGTGAGATTATGACAATATTGTGATGATGACAATACAGATGGCTCGAGTTGCACGCCGTAACAAATATTGATACTCGGGGAATGGAGTTACAGTCCTGCAACATGTTTGAGACTAAAAAAATGAGTCATGGGCTCTAGTCAGATTAGTGTGTGGAATTTTGGCTGTTATATGGACTTTGCGGTCCCCATGGGTGTACAATCATAATTAAACCTTGAGGCACTATTTACCAGGTTGAGAAAGGTACCTTGCATACGCATTACATTCATATCTTACATACAAATATACAATGATTAATTGTGGTTTGGTAATGAGATATGTTTTGTTATTGTAACATAAGTGAAATCCTGATTTGCTTAGATTGAAATGATTGCATTGGACCGGAATTGTTTCTACGATTGAGCTTGACTCTGTGAATACTTGGAAATAATGATTATATTGGTCTCTATGAAAATTTGGATAAATGATTGAGGTTGTTTGATTGATTTGATTCCCGTGTGTGGCTGGCTTCTTCGTGTATGGGTTTTTGGGGTTTAATAATTCCATGTCTAAGTGTTTGATGTCAACTACTACTGTTGTTGGAATGTAAAATAAGACCATGACTATTGTATAGGTCCAGAGAATTATGTGCATTTATGTGTTATCTGGTAATTGATTGTATGACTGGAAACAAGTTTAGTAAGGAACATATGTCAAATGTCACTAGTGGAAAGGTAGATGTGGAACGATCTATGTGTGTCAGACCGTAACTGTATAGAGACTTAACTAAGTGTAAATACTAAGATTAATAAAGAAATTAACATTATCATGCTTACATTAGGTGTAACACTCTTGGAAGCATTCTAATATGACTGTTGTGATATAAGTGTAGGCTTGTTTATTTTCTGTGATAAGTGGGGTTAAACTTGAATTTGACTTGGACAATAGAGTACTAGTCAGTGGGTACTAGGCTAGTAAGGTCCCTATTTATGCGCATGGATTGATTGTACTTCACTGTGATTGGAACCTTATGCGAACAATGTCACTAATGAATCGGTTAATTGATATGTCTACAACGTGACTTATCTGAGCTATTGAACTGTCTAGTATATGCTTATCTGGTTTCAACTTGATATGTATCTCGGTTATGTATCTTCCGTCGTTGTCGGCCTATGATGTCTATGGGGGTACATTGTGTACTTATGCTACACTTGCTGCATCTTTTTTGATGCAGATACATGTCCCTCTGCCAATTTAAGATCTCGGGTTTGAGTACGAGCAGGTTGACTTCTAGTATTTAGGATGAGGATGCTTTCTTTTGGTATACCTTGAATGCTCATTCTCATGAATGATTGCATGAGTGCCACTTTCTCATAATTATTTTGTATTATGTTAGTGCTCCTGTATCGACATACTAGATCTTTGGGGGTGTTTTGTTGGTGTTTCATACTTGTTACTATTTTGCATTTATCGTATGAGACAGCTTATGGTAATTTATTATCTTCCGCTTTTACATATGTCGTATCATGTTAATGATTTGGGAGTGGTTCGCCTATGTGGTGGGATTATGTAGGTGTCATCACAACTTCTGAACAGGGGTCGTGACAATATATATCCTAGGTTGGTCATTAGACTAATTATTGCATTTTTAAGCCTTTTGGCTACATTGTAAAGACTTTGATATGGTTTGTTTTGAGAAAATGAATGAAAAGAGACAGTTCACTAACCCATATAAGTCATGTTGTACACATCAATAAACTCATTCAACAAGTCACAATGTTCATATAAGGTTACATTCACAGTCAAGTATAATCAAATCATTCACATATACAAGGACCTTACTATCATAGTACCTACCAACTAGTATTTTATTGTTCAAGTCGTATTCAAGAGTAGCCCCATTTACCCAACCTTAACACATCCATAACAAGTCAAGACTTAGATCACAACAATTATTTTATAATGACTTCCAGGGATATTACACCTAAGCTAGCCATGAAGATATTAACTCCATTATTCTTAGTCTCAGATTTAGCTAAGTCTCTATACAGTTACAGTATGACACACATAGATCACTCAACATTTACCTTCCCAATGGAAACACTTGTCATATGTTCCTTACTAGACTCGGTACCCAATCACACAGTCAATTAACAGACAACACGCAATGCACATATTTTCCCTGGACCTAGACCATAATCCTGACATATTGACCCTTCCGACCACATTAGCAGTAGACATATTTAGACTTACAAATTATACCCACAAGAGTCATGCATATGAAATCAAACCACACATGGCAACAAATTCAATAATCATCCGGATGTTCACAGATCCAGGTATCCACAGAGACAAGCCCAATCATGGTCATCAATCTGATTCAATAGCCTCAATCTAATTATCCAGGTAAATTAGGGTTACACCCAAGTTCCAATAACCAACCATATCATATTACCAAACAACAATTAATCAATGAAATGGCATATATAGATATAATGTAAATGCAAGTTACCTTTCCATCAACCGGTGTACACACTTCAAAGGGATATGCCATGTGAAAGTGACCAATGAGGGACCCGCAATGTCCATATACCCATCCGCTCTTGAATAACTCATCGGATCACGGAACCCAGCTCTTGGCTGTAATAATATCATATTACAGGCGTGCAACTTTGATCCCCGCGTATCATCATATCTGTTTTCCGTGCAACCCGATCCATCCGTAATATTATCATCATCTCAATGTTGCCAATAGTCTCATAATTACCTTGCATTTTCGGTCTCTTGGACCCACATCAATTTCATACTATGGTCATATCAATATCATCAGAACCATGAATGTATAAATGGAAATGACAATATAAGGTAGAAAATCTGAATGTATGAGATGCAACCAAGTATAGAAGATGAATACCACATGCTTTTATAGTTCACAACAATAGTCCAAGTACAATCAGGATGTCATATTTAGCAGTCCAACCACAATAATCCAAATACAATCTGGATATCATATCAAAGCATGTCTGATGAATAAACAAGACAATATCAAATATGGAAATGATCTCACATAATGACGACAAGCCCACATAAGAGCAGTCAGAATCAACTTAAGGTTGATTCCCTAAATCACTCATCAACACAGTTTAACACTGGTACCCACTCAACCATTCATCACAATCGTCTGAGTGGAACCCCCAAACACGCCCAATACCCCTCAACATTTATAACTACTACATACTTCTATCGGAGTCTCAAAAAACTAAACCGTAGCCTATCTCTGTGTCGAACAAGTGTGTCAAGAATCAAGCCTCAGTGATAGCTTTGCCCTTCCTTCATGCCTCATTATAATCAAAGTCTATTCACACATATACTACTCGTTAATATAAGACTTATACAACAATAATGACATAATCTTTAACAAAGCAAGACTACAAATATCGACCCTGGGCCCACATCACCAAGACTCGAGCTTTAATACTCAAGTACCAAGAATGCATTCTAAGTAGTCATATCCGTAAGTTAATTGAAAAACTATCCACAATTGAATCCCCAAATGGGAAACAATTGGAAAATACCAATTTGAAACCCTAGAATTTCCCCCCTTTTCAAAACAAGCTTCTATAATCAAATTAAGCCTAAAAACAAGATTATCTATTATCATACAATCCTAAATAACAATAATAACACTTTTTAATCCATAAACCTCCATTGAAATCAACAACATAACTCTCTTATTCTCATAAACACTTGAAATTCATTTTCCCCAATTAAATAATATGCTAACCCACCATTAAAGAGCTTAGGAACATAAACTTAAGCCATAAAAGGAAGATCCACTTACTCGAAGGATAAATTTGCTCCTAGGGTTCTAAAATGCTCCAATGATGGCTCTAGTCTCGAGGTTTCTATCATGGGAAAGAATTTCTAACCTAATAGCATTTATAGGTACATGATACAGTACTTCCACTCTAGCGTAGTCAATTCTGCTGGAGCGGACCCGCTGTGGCGGACTAGACCCTCGCTTGGGTGATATCACTTGACACTTCACTTATCGCCATGGTGGACTCGACTCTGCAGCGGCAAACTCGTCTCGGCAAGCAAATCCTTAGTTGTGGCAGAAACCCACCATCACCCAAACTTTTTCTTTGGCGAGAAAACCTCTTACCGAGGTGGACTTGCCAGAGCGAACACCGATGTCGCCGCGGAGGACACCAGAAACCAGCAAAGAAAAGAAAACCAAAAATCCTATCCAACACCCAAAACACTACCGAGACCCCCTGGACACAAACCAAATATGCTCGTCTAAGGTAAATAGTGCTACGAAATGACTCGTACCCTCAAATTTCATATTTAACCGTGTAAAGGCATACTTTTCTAAAGAAATGTCTGGGAAAACCAAATATCCAAATTTTACAAATAAGGCCACCAAATACATCCAATTTCTTCGGGAAGTGAACCAAAGACTCGTCTAACTCATAAATGACCCTCCAAAACTATCAGAAGTGATGTAACCCGGAAACAAACTCATCTAGATAAAAGTCAACTTTGAGTCAAACCATCTAACGCAAAGGTTCTTATTTTGGTTTTTTTATCTGAAACTCACATAAATGGACCTAGGGATCCATGTCACCCATCCTCGCTTATTACAAACCCGACATAGAGTGTACGAGGGTAAAATAGTCAAGTAAGGGTCTTTAGCTAAAACGACCAGATGGGTCATTACATCATATACCTATTAAACAATCTTTCATCCTCGAACAGAGAGAATGAATGTACAAAAGCTGACGAGTAACCAATGAATTTATATCCTATGCTCATGAAAGCCTCAACAGGAAGAAATAACTCGATAATATCGCATGTCAACTTATGTAGTTGAAACTATTATAACTTACCTCAACACCCTGAATTTCATAACCAAAATTTCTTCGACATCTGATTCTCAAATGTATGAACTAATTGTGCTCGTATCCCCTGATTTTATCATAACCATACCTCTTACATATCCGATTGAATTCACAACTATCACGACAACCACCGTTATCCTTTAGTTGTAGCCACAACTATAATTCAACATGTACTAATAATATAGTCTAATACTACTAGTCTTTCTTCCCACTTATCAATACTCATCTTCATACCAAAATTTCCTACAAACACATAAATACACACCCCAAACCCAATCTCACTCGAATCTCTAACCACCATGCTACAAACATACTTACTGATTACTTTACTGTGTCAAATCCGTAGAAAATCAACTGATCACTCTAAAGACTTTTCCTAAAAATTGTACCTCCTCAATACATACCAAGTACCCATGCAAAACCAGTCGCTATCATATGAGGAATATCATCAACCCTACTTGTAAATTCAATGAGAATTATTAACACTATCATACCTCCTTTCCGAATCAAAATCCATCGAACCCTTATCAGTGGTTTAATAGAACACCATCCAACATAAACACAAGCCACCCTGCATCAATTGAACAAATTTGACCCAGAATAAAATGCTTAATTTCTATCGAAGTCATCAATTTAACACCAACGAACCATACCCTTGATTATAATATCCAAGTTCCACAACTTCTACCCGATATGCAAGTCTAATAAACCCACACGAACCCTATATACATCAAAATCTACTTCTACTTTCTCTAAACTCGCACGCACCTTGGACACCTTGTCGAACCTCCATCTGTCATATCTTGCTAATTACCAGCTTTACCAATTTTTGACGTATCAAGTTTACCTTCCAGTTACCTTTCATTGTGCAATTACTTCCAAGTATTGATACTTGAAATACTCATCCATGCTGTCATTCCATAATGTCTCAACACAGACTACTACCGATCGTCCAATATAACCCTCATGGAAAATCCATCATAACACTTAGCCAACTACGATAGACCTACTCCTCCGAGAGTACCAAACCATTTCACCCAGTCAGAAAGATGTGAAATTAATGATACTATAAACCACATCTAACCCAAGAATTTCCACTCTTTAAAATCTGATTCCTTTCCTATCTTAAGGATGCACCTTACTCAATCCAAATTATATCAACTACCCATTTATCGAATATCTTATGTTTTCACCATTCATTACACTCATGTTAACTAATGACAGCCGATCATTAGTCCAACCTTTGAACATGGAAACTTTTTCTAAAACCCGACATATACCATGTAGCATCCTTTATGAAATTCCTCGACTGGAAAATATGTCAATCCACTCTAGTTACTCTGACCAACAGTCATTTAGTACCAAAACAATAACCTAAACCATCACTGAACTAATCCATAATTCGAAGAGATCTCTAATTATCGAACATACACTCCTACTAACATCCTCACATAGTTTCGTTGAAATGCCCTTGTCAAAAGTCCTTAACGAAACAATCATTCCTTTATCTTAGTTCATACGCTCACTAACCTGATCATCGATACTAAAGATTTTCACAATGAGAATTACATCAAACTGTCATCAATCTATTACTGTAATCATTCCCATTAGACAACACTATATTCGAGAGTTTATTACCATACTTTCCTACGAAGGAGAACCAACCTTTACCTTATTTTACTAAACCATAACATATCCAACTAACTGTGCAACTTCCTTGTCCTTCGGTCACCTCCAAAGTCATTATACCAGCAACTAAAGGATTTTCCAAGTATTAACCTTTACATCTCATGGACATAAATCTTAGCCAAGGACTAATGCAACACCCAATAATACCTTGATAGAACCCACATCATTCAGCGTTATAGTCCTCACTATTAGTCGATCACTAGCTCTCATTAGCCTATTACGAGTCCAACATACAAACGCATATATGATTTCTTACACTCGGTCAATACTAAACAACTGTGAATTAACTAACAAATCTATAATATCTTGGTTTCAATAGTCCCCTATCATCACTATCCTTGCAATGCCAATTGAACCCACAAACACCCTCTTAGGAAAAGAAATGTGATGGTCTATTCCATTAAGCTTCACTCATCACAAGTAACATTTCCACCTGATATAAAAAAGAAATTCATCCCCTAAAACAACTCACAACCACTAATTCTACCATGATATCGCAATTCTGTCAAATCGAAGCCATCTTACCCTTCATAACCTTATACGAATTTCATCCACGTACATCTTGCAACATAACTAACAAGCACGTCAGACACCAATTTTTCCCTTCTTACCACAGAGATTAATCCATCTAATTTCCTGTCCTTGCACCTCTGAATTGTCATTCCCACTTTCCAAAGATACCATTAAACTGAGGAATCACAATCATACACCTACTAAACCGAACCTCCAAACCATGGAAAAAAACTGAATAGGGTCATGCGTACATATCATGGTAGCACAACTCATACCCTACCACGAGACATCATATCAAACCACTCACGTATGAATTTAAGAGTGTGTTACCACCATAGGTGATAGAATAAGAACAAGAAGTTCATATACCAATTTGATTCAACATAGCACGAAAGAAATGAAGGAAGCAAAGTTTCCTAAATTTCTCATATCCTCTCAAAGATAAGTACGGTGTCTTTGCACCGATCGGTAAGATTCTACTAGATATTGCTATTGTATTTAAGACCATTTAACCTAAATATCTGTTACCAACTTTGTTATGACCCCTTATCAGGAATCGTGGTGGAACCTACACATTCCCACTGGTAGGCTAACCACTTCGCGTATAAACAAATAATATGGATGAAATGCAGAAATACAATTAATACATCAATACACCCCCAAACATCTGATCTATGATACAAGAGAACTAATGTGGAATACAAGTCAAAATGAAGACAACGTAGGTCAAAACTGAATAACATAATCAAATGTCTAACTGCGTCTTTCGAATCCAAATGTAAAGATAGATCAAGAGAATAAGCATCATGTTACACCCTATAGTCCTTGCGTCTCATCATGTCATGGATGGATACCAATGTCTAGAAAAGAGGTACATCTTTATGAAAGGGTAATGAAGGTTTACTGGTTGTTTATGGAAGTTTTGTAGTGTTGGAAAGCAAAACGTATTGAAGAAAGTACATTTTGATGAAATTGGAAAACTGTGTGTTTGACGACAGAGTTGACAGACTGTCAAAGTATTTGACGGACCATCAAAATGACAATGTGAACCGTCAAAGTGCATGAGATTTTATGATCTCAGGAAGAAGATTGACAGTTCATATTGATGGACAATCAAATTGTGATGGTGGAAAATTTCTGACGAATTTATAATCGAATTTTGCATTTTTTTAGCCATTTTCCCTACAACCAGAAGCAGAACTAAAATCCTCTCTAAGGTATACCAACGTCCCAAGATCAAATATAAATTGAACTACATAAGATCAATGCTATTAATCCCATGATTATCATAGAAATTATTTTCTCCATAACGAATCAGTTTTGGAAACACTTGATATTGGAGCAAGTGGCTGTTTTGAGAGGGTTCAGGTACATCGAGGTAAATTTTATCCCCCTCTATCTATATTTGTGATTAATTTATAGTTTGGGGTGAGTTCTGAATGGATTTCTATAATCAAAACTCGTAGACATATGAAATTATAGTGATATGGTTTGTGGGTTGTTTTACTTGGACTATGAGTTGGTGTTGATAAGTAATTTTATTGTTGGTATTGTAAAGATATGAAAGAATGTTTCGGAGGATCGTAAGATCAAATTATCTAAGTACCCTTTGTTAAGGTGTATAAGAACTCTTTGTGTTAAGATTGTCGGTAATATGCCTAAATGAATTTTCTTTATGGAATATGGATCTGATATTGATATCGAACCTTTGTTTGCTATATATAACTATATATAAGGTGTACAAGAATTTTAAAGCTATTGTAACTCCAAGGATAAGGTATGTAAGGCAATCTTCTTTCTTGGCATGAATTGATGCATCGTTTCTTTGAATAAAAATCTCTTTGACAAAATGAAGTAGTGAAAGGTCTTCCTTAACAAATCTATCATAGTTCTTGAGTACTTTCATGTCCTTAGCATCTCTTGGGTTATATAAGTCCCAAATGGTCATATTAAGATTCTTAAATGTAGAGCCAATAACAATAGTCGAAGAATAATGATGATAGGTCACTCTAGCTTTGTTATGGTATCTGTTAGAGTATGTCTTGCATTGTACTTATATATATGTATTTATTTTCTTACCGAGCTGCCCCATAGTTGGTTGGGTACGACATATATATATGCACCCAACGGCAGTTTGTTTGATATTACCGAGTCCCACATATGAGCCAGGTACGACCAGTCCTAATCGAGGCCGAGTATGATATATATGTATTATGATATGATTTTCCCATAGAGTGGCATGATTTTTACAGACATGCATACATATATTTCTAATTGCGACAGAGTAGGCCCTAGAGGCTATTATGAGTTTCATGTTGACTCTTATCTCCAAATCTCTCATGTTATATCTCATGTTTACATATGTTACATGCCTTATATATTCAGTACATATTTTTTGATCTGCTCAACTGTGATTGTCGCAATCCTTTTCCTCGTAGTTGCAATATAGGGGTCTTTAGGTACTATTACATACACTACTAGTAATTTTGGGGTATGTCGGGGCCCTGTTCCGACCTGTTGGTATGTAGATATTACTCTTAGAGGCTTGCAGACCTGTGTACAATAGATGTTGATATGTCTTGTCCTTGTCGATCCTTTTTGTTAGTAGTATACACATATTGTGGCCTTGTCGGCCTTGGATATCTATACATATGTATATATCCCGCTGGGACTCTTCTGTGTGTAGGTTATCTTTCAATCGTGTCATATATAGTTAATTGGATGCCTTGTCAGCTAAAGTTTCATATCTCAGGATTTGGATACTATAGTTGTATGCTCAGTATTTCGGGCACTAGGTGCCGACCACCCCTACCCCCTTCCCCCAAGGCTGAGTTATGACAAACTTGGTATCAGAGAAAGTCTTTCCTAGGGAGTCTGCAAGCCATATCTAGTAGAGTCTTATTTGTGGGTGTGTTGTGCACCACACTTATAAGAAAGAGGCTACATGATATTTAGGATGGTTACTTTTCTTCCTGATTTAGATCGTGCAATAGCGCTAAATTGTAAGTGTTTACTCCTAATCTCCATCTTGTGTATTATCTCAATTATGACTGCCTCTACTAGATAAAAAAAAAGCCCTGTGAAGGGTAGACGATGAGGCAAGAGAGGGTGCTAGTAAAGACCTACCCACTGATCCAAGGAGACAAGAGCACTAAGATGAGGCTATGTCGTGAGCCTCCAAGATTCCACCCCCACCACCACATCCAGAAGGATATGGGAGAGCTGATGTACCTCCGGTTCCTCCTCTAGTTGCCCCCGATCAGGATCTAGATATGTTGAGTACAGTGCAACTGTTGACTCGACTTGTGGTCTCTCAAGCCCAGCGTCAGACTTTCGGTGATGCTGATAGAGTTGTGAGTGGAAGAGTTTGTGATTTTGTTAATTTGGACCCTTTGGTATTTATGGAACAGACCCTTATGCATTCCCATAAAAGTTTCTAGATAGAATGCAGTGGACTTTAAGAGTTATGCATACAATGGATGCTGAGATAGTAAAGTTGGCTTCCTATAGATTGCGGGATATGGCCATGACCTAGTTTTAGGGTCAGCATCGAGACTAGGCCACTTATTCTGGTCAAGGTCAGAGTTCGCACCGTCAGATGTGGTAGGAGTCATTTTGGGCAGTGTCGCGAGGGCTCAGATGTTTTTTATTCATGTGGTGTGCAATTTTGTCCAACAAGAGGTAGGGGCGGTATGGCACAACCTACTGGGTCTGTAGCAACTTCTTCTTTCATCAGTATGCCCTTTGGGGTAGGGCACCCAGGCATCGACTTGTAGGGGAAGAGGTAGAGGAACATCATCTAGTTCAAGTGGTCCCCAGAACCGCATGAAAGATTTGTAAGGTCGACGGGATCTTGAGTCGTCTCTAGATATGGTTACAAGTATATTATCTATTTTCTCTTATGACGTATATGCTTTGTTAGATCCGGGTTCCACTTTGTCCTACATTACACCCTTTGTGGCAGGTAAGTGTAGGAAAAAGCCTGAATTGTTAAATAAGTCGTTTGAAGTGTCTACGCCCGTGGGTGAACTTGTAATTGTTAAGAGAGTATATAGGGATTTTGATGTAAAGATACATGATCGTCATATGGTAGCTGACTTAAATGAAGTAGAGATGGTGGAATTTGATGTTATTATAGGCATGGATTGGCCGGCTTCTTTCTATGCTAATATTGATTGTTGGACGAAGATCATTCACTTTAAATTTCCAAGTGAGCCCCTTCTTAAGTGGAAAGGCAATATTGCAGTGCCCAAGAGTAGGTTTATTTCCTACATTAAGGCTCGAAAGGATATATCTATCATCTCGTGCGAGTTCAAGATACGAAGGCGAATCATCCAACTCTTCAGTCAGTCCCTATCGTTAGTGAATTCCAATGTATTTATTGATGAACTTCTTGGTATTCCTCTAGAAATGGAAATTGAATTTGCTATTGATGTACTCCCAGATCCCCAACATATATCTATCCCTCCGTAATGAATAACTCCAGCAGAGCTAAAGAAACTAAAACCTCAACTGAAGGATAATTTAGAGAAGGGACATATTAGACCCAGTACTTCCCTGTGGGGTGCTCTAGCTTTGTTTGTTTGTAAGAAAGATGGTTCATTAAGGATGTGTATTGAATACCGTCAGTTCAATAAGGTAACCAACCATTAAGAACAAGTACCCGCTCCCCAAAATCGACAATTTGTTTGATCAGCTGTAATGCGCTAAGTATTTCTCAAAGATTGATCCCTGGTCTGGGTACCATCAATTGCAGGTTAAGGAGAAAGACATTCCAAAAATTGCTTTCCGAACTCGATATGGCCATTATGAGTTTCTTGTTATGTCTTTTGGTCTGGCTAACACGCCGACAGCCTTTATGGATCTGATGAACTGGGTATTTTAGAAATTCCAAGATATCTTCATAATAGTGTTTATAGACGATATTCTAGTATATTCTAGATTAGAAGCCGAACATGCGGATCATTTGTGAGTAGTATTAAAAATGCTTTTGGATCGTGAGCTGATGCCAAGTTTTCCAAATATGAATTCTAGTTGAACTCTGTTGCCTTTCTGGGCCATATTATTGTATCGGGAAATATTAGGGTAGATCATCAAAAAATAGAAGCCGTAAAGAACTGGTCGAGATCCACGACTCCTACCGAAGTGCATAGCTTCTTGGGCTTAGCAGGATATAATCAGAGATTCGTTGAGGCTTTTTCTTCTTTCTCCTTACCCATGACCAAGCTTACTCACAAGGCAACTAAGTTTCAGTGGACAGATGCATGTGACCGCAGTTTTCAAGAGTTGAAAAATAGGTTGACATCTGCACCTGTGTTAGCTCTTTCCGAAGGTACCGATGGGTATGTGGTTTATTGTGATGCCTAGAGAGTCGGCCTAGGATCAGTTCTGATGCTGCACGGTAAGGTCATAGCGTATGCTTCAAGACAACTAAGCAAGCATGAAGTAAATTATCTGACTCATGACCTTGAGCTGGCAACAATATTATTTGCCCAAAAGATATGGTGTCATTATTTATATAGAATCCATGTGAACATATTCATAGATCATAAGAGCCTACAATGCATATTATTCCAGAAGGATCTAAATTTAAGGCAAAGAAGGTGGTTGTAACTATTAAAGGACTATGATATCGACATTTTATATCACCCCGATAAGGCAAATGTTGTGGCTGATACCTTAAGTCATAAGTCTATGAGGAGTTTGGATGGTATTGAAGCCAATAAGTTGGAAATGACTAAAGAAATACATGTCTTAGCCAATTTAAATATGCGACTGTTAGATACGGATGGCGGAGGAGCAGTGGTGTAAAACACCACAGAATCATCCTTGATAGTAGAGGTGAAAGCAAGACAGTTTGATGACCCTGAGTTGGTCCGAATAAAAGAGGGAATTTTCCTGCAAAAGAAGCTGAAATAGGAACTTACGACAGATGGAATCCTTACATATCAGGGTCGATTATGTGTACGACATGTAGGAAGACTCTGAGAGTAAATTATGGCTGAAATCCACCAGTCTATGTATTCCATTCATCATGGATCGATTAAGATTTATCATGACCGCCAACATATTTACTGGTGGAATGACATGAAAAAAGATATCACAGTATTTGTAGCTCAATGCCCGAATTGTCAGCAAGTTAAGATTGAGCATCAGAAGCCTACAGGTTTGCTACAGTATATTGAAATCCCTACTTGGAAATGGGAAATGACTAATATGGATTTTATCACCGGGTTTCCCCATTCTTATCTGAAGTTTGGTTTCATTTAGGTTATCATCGACAGGCTAACAAAATCAGCTCATTTCTTACCCATTCATACTACATTCTCATCTAAATATTACGCCAAGCTGTATATTAAGGAAATAGTTTGGTTGCATAGTGTTCCAGTCTCACTTATATCTGACAGAGGTGCTTAGTTTACATCTCATTTTTGGAGGTTATTTCAGAAAGGTTTAGAAACCCATGTGAACCTTAGTACTGCCTTTCATCCTCAGACCAACGGTCAAGACGAGCGCACAATTCAGACACTCGAGGACATGCTATAAGCTTGTGTATCAAATTTCAAAGGTATCTGGGATGATCATTTTCCCCTTATCGATTTTGCTGATAATAACAACTATCATTCCAATATCAAGATGGCCCCATATGAGGCATTATATGGACGAAAGTGTAGATCCCCAATTGGCTGGTTTGAAGTGGGTGAAGCTGGGTTACTAGGCCCTAATTTGGTACAACTGGCAATGGAGAAGGTAAAGTTGATTCAAGAACGCTTATTGACTGCCTAGAGTCGGTAGAAATCGTATTCCGATATTTAATGCTACAATTTAGAGTTTTCTGTTGGCGATTGGGTATTCTTAAAGATTTTTCCTATGAAAGGGGTTATGAGATTTGGCAAGGAAGGGAAACTTAGCCCAGATATATCGGGCCATTTAATATTATCCGCATGATAGGCCGAATGGCTTATGAGCTTGAGCTACCCTCAGAATTAGAAGTAGTTCACCTAGTGGTCTATGTGTCGATGTTTCCTGAATGCATAGGATATCCCTCCCGTATTACTCCCATAGAGGATGTGCAAATCATCAAATATTTAACATACGAAAATACTCTAGTAGCCATTTTAGATTGGCAAGTTCGAAAGCTGAGAACTAATGAAGTTGCGTCCATTAAGGTACTATAGAGAAATAACAATACAAAAGAAATGACTTGGGAGGCCGAAGAAGATATGCGATTCAGATATCCATACTTGTTTCAGTACTCAAGTCTATACCACCATTCGTGCGATATGGTTTTCTTATTTCAGTTCTTTTCGACAATCCTAAATCTTATATCATATTTAGTTGTAAATGTTAAAGCAGATATAGCAGGTGTAGCAAAGAGTACAACAGAGTATAGTTGATGTGGGTTATGGCTATGTTTCTTAAAATTTTGATATATACAGACGATCATGTGAGGCCTAGTTGTTATTGTTTTATTGTTATGTTTCCCTGTGTGGCATTGGATATATGTTTAACAGGTTTTGGATAGTCCTGTTTACAAAGGAAACTCTGCCAAAATTCTAGAACCCTTGAAAGTTACATTCGCGAGACGAATGTTCCTAATGAGGGAAGAATGTTACACCACGCAGTCCTTGAGTCCCATCGTGTCATGTATGATATCGATGTCCTGGGAGGAGGTACAACTTTATGAAAGGATGATAAATGTTTATGGCTTATTTATGGAAGTTCTGGCATATTGGAAATCCGAACGGATCGAAGAAAGAACGTTTCAACGAAATTGGAAAACTGTGCCTTTTAACGGCAGAGTTGACGGACCGTAACAGTATTTCACGAATCATCAAAATGCCAAGGTGAACCATCAAAGTGCCTGGATTTTCTTATCTCACGAGGCAGATTGACAGCATAGATTGACGGATCGTCGACTATTTGATGGACTATTAATCTAATCATCAAATTGATGCGGTGGAATAATTCTAACGAGTTTATAATCGGGTTTTGCATTTTTTTTGCCCTTTTCCCCAAAACCAGACCTAGAATTCTCCTAAAATCCTTTCTAAGGTATCCCAACCTCCCAAGATCAAATCTAAGTCGAATTACGTAAGATTAACGCTATTAATTCCGTGATTTTCATAAAAACTATCTTCTCTATATTGAAACAATTTTGGAAACCTTTGATATTGAAAAAGTTGCCATTTTGAGAGGGTTCTAGTACATCGAGGTAAACTTTATCCTCTTCTATCTATATTTGTGATTAATAGATACTTTGGAGTGAGTTATGAAAGGATTTTCGTAATCGAAACCTGTAGAAATATAAATCATGGTGATATGGTTTGTGGGCTGTTTTTATTGGATTATGAGTTGATATTGATAAGTAATTTGATTTTTGGTATTGTAAAGATATGAATGAATGTTTCGAAGGTTCGTGAGATCAAATTATCTAAGTACCCTTTGTTAAGGAGTCTAAAAACTCTTTGTGTTAATATTGTCGATAAGATGCCTAAATGAAGATTCTTTATGGAATATGGATTCAATATTGATATCGACCCTTTATTTGCTATAGATAACTATATATATGGAGTACAAGGACTTGTAAGGTGATTGTAATTTCAAGGATAAGGTATGTAAGGCATCCTTCTTTCTTGACATGATTTTATACATTGTTTCTTTGAATATAAATCCCTTTGACGAAATGAAGTAGCGAAAGGTCTTCCTCATAATTCTTGAGTACTTTCCTGTCCTTAGCATATCTCAGGTTATGTAAGCCCCAAATGGTCATATCAAAATTCTTGAATGTAGCACTAATATTAATAGTCGGAGGATAACAATGATAGGTCACTCCGGATCTGTTGTTGTTTCTGCTAGAGTATATCTTGGATTGCACTTATAAGTATGTATTTATTTTCTTATTGGTTTGATAGTACTGAGTCCCACATATGGGCCAGGTACAACTGATTCCTCATTGAGGTTGGGTACAATATATATGTATTATGATATGATTAACCCCACAGAGTGGCATGATTTTTACAGACATGCATACATATGTTTCTGATTGTGACAAAGTAGGCCCCAGAGGCTATTATGAGTTTCAGGTTGACTCTTATCTCTATATCTCTAATGTTATATCTCATGTTTACATATGTTACCTGCGATATATATTCAGTACATCTTTAATATTGATGCCCTTCTCTGGGGAATCGTGTTCATTCCTGCAGGTACAAATCGACAAAACAACATTCCTCCTCAGTAGGTGATCTTCTTAGCTATGATTTTCGCACTTTTTTCCCTCAGAGTTGTAGAACAGGGGTCTTTAGGTACTATTACATATGCTACTAATATTTTGGAGTATGAAGGGTCCTTGTCTCGACCTGTTGGTTTGTAGATATTACTCTTAGAGGTTTGCAAATCTATGTACAGTAGATGTTGATATGGTGTGGCCTTGTCGGTCCTTTTTGTTAGTAGCATACTCATATTATGGCCTTTTTAACCTTGGCTATCTGTACATATGTATATATCCTGCTGGAACTCTTCTGTGTGCAAGTTATCTTTTAGTCTTGTCGTATATGGTTAATTAGAGGCCTTGCCGGCCATACCTCCGAAGGCTGGGGTGTGACACATCCAAGGCATGCTGAAAGAAGCATCCTCACCATGGAACGCCGAAATTCACTTATCCGGCTCACACTCGAGCTCGCGAACTAGTAGAGGGATTTGTCTATGCATCAGAAAAGATACAACAAGTGTAGCATGAGTACACAATGTACCCTGTAGACATCATAGGCTAACAACGATGAAAGATATGTAACAGAGATAAATATCAAGTTGACACTAGATAAGCCGATACTAGACAGTTCAGTAGCCCATATAAGGCACATTGTACACATATCAATACACTGATTCAACATGTCATAATATTCATATAAGGTTCCATTTACAATCAATTATAATCAATACATTCACATATACAAGGACCTTACTATCATAGTACCCACGAACTAGTACTCTCTTGTCCAAGTCATATTCAAGATTAACCACATTTACCAAACATTAACAAATCCATAACAAGTCAACACTTAGATCACAACAATTCTTTTAGAATGCCTTCCTGGGATATCACACTTAAGCTAACCATGAAGACACTAACTCTATTATTCTTAGTCTCGGATTTAGCAATCTTTCTACAATTATAATCTGACACAAATAAATCATTCAACATTTACCTTCCCAGTGGCAACACTTATAACATGTTCCTTACTAGACTCAGTACCCAATCACACGGTCAATTAATAGATAATACAAATGCATATATTTTCCCCTGACCTAGACCATCATCCTGACGTATTGACCTTTCCAACCACAGCAGCAGTAGACATCAAAGACTTAGACTTATAAATTTTACCCACAAGACTCATGCATGCATAAGAAATCAAGCCACACATGGCAACAAATTCAATATTTATCCAAATGTTCACAGATTCAGGTATCCGAGTATCCACATAGACAAGCCCAAGCGGTTACATCCCCTATTTTCGTATGTTAAGTTTCATTGTAAGTTAGTCGACATAAGCTTGAAGGGAAATATTATCTTTGAGGATATAAGTGTTTGTGTTATTTTTAACAAGTGATAAGTAAGTGTCTTGAAGGTCAAAGGTTAAATGAATCGAAGAGTATAAGTTTCATCAATGTAGTACCCCGGGCTTTTGGGCTATGATTTGAAGAACTCGATGTATGTGAGTAGAACCTAGACACGAAGAAATATTAGTTATATTCAAATATGCAAATAAAGAGCTCGTTGTATAAGGAGATGAACTTCTTGAATGATTTTAGACTTAAAAATATGATGATGATGGTTGGAAATGATATTTTGTGTGTAGAAAAGAAGCTATCGACTAGTGCTATATCACATGACCATGATAATGAGTATATGAAGTGTGTTGGAAATAATTATTATTAAGTGAATTGAGATAAAAAAATTAATTACGTGGATAATTGGTTAAATGTTGAAATAGAGTGGGAGAATAAGGAATTATTTAGAGTAAAATAGATAAATATTATTGGTGGGCTTCCACATGGCATTAAGTAGGCCAATAGGTGGCACTAAGTTGGTGTTAGATTATTTGGTGAGTCAATAGCACATTAAGTGGCTAATGACACATGTAAAGATGAAAAATTAACTTAAAACTCCTACATTTCATGCTTGGCTTTTGGATAAAGGAAAATGACCATGCTGCAATGTAATGTTACAATGATATAGCTGAAACGTGAAATTAATTTTTTATAGAAGCAAGGACACTTGCAATTGTAAGGAAGCAAAGTGCAATTTTTCTCAAGAACAACCTATGAGTTTTACACACCGCTTCAATCTTGTTGTTATGTATTATTGCGTTGTTAAATCTGGGCTTTCTTCAAAGGAAAGTATAGTGAAAGAAGAGTAGTTCTTGGAATATAAAGTAAGAATTCTCCTCTCCAGATATATTTAGATTTGTCCAGGTCATAGCTAAATTATAAGATAAGAAATACAGAATTAATAGCATGAAATCATAATTTGATATTGTTGTTCTTGTATTGACCGTTTGGTGATTTTTAGTTGTGTGGATTTATAGTTCTGAAATTGGAGAAGTAGAAGAAATAGGGGAGATGTTATTCAATTCATTATAGAATGAGCTTTTCACTCGATATACGTGATATACTAGCGTTTCCTTATTGTAAAGAAAGTGTGATTGTCATTTTTGTAGATTGAGGTACTATACATGCTATGCTGGATGGGTTGTTAAGTGAATCAGCTCAATTATGTTAAGGCTCACTTTTTCTTACTTTTGGCATGACCTACGAATAAGTGTAACTATAACGACGTCCGTTCAATGAGAACTTTATTCTTAAGATTTGATCTTGTGAACACCTTTGTTTCATACTGGTATATTTCATGACTCTTATTATTCTTTTTCTGGAGCCCTTCCTACTTTGATAGTATCTTAAAGTATACGGCTTGTTATGATCCTTATTTATTCTCAGACAATTGATACAAATATAGTTACATAACGATAATCGGAGGATAATGACCTTTGAGTCACTCCGATCAAATCCATGAGGCCCTTCTGATTCATTCCATGAATTTTATATATATATATATATGTATGTATCTATTTTATAACACCGAACCGCACTATAGTTAGTTGGGTAGGCACTTATACGTGAACATCACTGCAGTTGGGAAGTTTATCATGATGATAGCCCAAAAGAGTGGCTTAATGATGATATATAGCCCCGATGTGTGACATATATATCCATACATATGTATACATGAGTTTTTACCCAAAGTATGCATAATCCTTTTCCATAGAGGAACTCAGAGTACAAGTTGTCTCTATGTTACTCTACCTATAGTCTTGCACTCAGCTATAGTTTCAGTTTTATGCTCTATTTACAGTATTTCACTTGTTTACAGTTCCAGCCTTACATATTCAGTACATTCTTTCATTCTAAGGTCCCTTTATGGGACACTGTATTTGATTCCCTCAGGTATAAATAGAGATACAGACGATCCCTCGCAAGTAGGTGACTCGACTTAGCTGAAGGTTGTCATGCTCCTTTATTCCGGAGTTTTCTAGTGAGTTGATAGGTATGGTTGCTGCATGTATATGTATATAGTTAGGTATGGCGGGGCCCTTTCCCGACCAGATGTTGTTGATATACTCTACAGATTCTTGTAGATAGTCATCTTGTATATAGTAGACTTATGTGTCCTTGTCAACCTTTTAAGTTGACCCATTGTGTTTGTATTGCCCTTCTCGGCCTTGTTATATATATATGCCTTTTCGGCCTATGTATTATTGAGTATGCTACATGTATCATGAGTAGTAGGCTTGGGCCTTAGGGCACCGGGTGACGGCCACACCGCCTAAGGTTAGGGTATGACTCTATCGTGGTCAGAGTAGGTCTATCATAGGATGTTTACAAGTCGTGTCTAGTAGAGTCTTACTTATGGTTGTGTAGAGTGCCACACTTATAAATACGAGGATACAAGACATTTAGGATGGTTACATTCCTTTCACATTCTAGATCGTACGATAGAGCTAAGTTGTAGAAAATCAAGCCTAACGTATGTGTTGAGGTAGGTTGTACATGTATTTCCTCTCCTAAGAGAGATACAACTAGTCGGGATGTAAAGGAAGGAGTTCGGAATGATATATGATGTATGGCTTCCGTTGAGACAGATCCGTCTAAGATTCAAAGTAAGAAAGTTATAAGAAGTATGCCTTCTATTGAGATTGATCAATCTGAGGCCTGGAGTGAGTCATTTCCTCAGATAGTCCCAGTTTCACTAGTACTAAAGGAGTCAAGGGAAGCTTCAGTATTATTAGCCTTACTAGTTCCACTACTAGTTCCATTTGACTGGGCTATAAGGAAAGCATTACATGTATTTGACGTAGTTGGTTGCCTCATATCCTTGGCGTTACCCAAGGGCCCCAGATAGTAACAGAGTCCTCGAAGGGATAGAAAGCTCGCAGCCTAAGGAGTCCAGGGAATGGGAGTCATTTATATATTTAGGAGATGATTTCGACGAAGTTATGGTACAGACGATGATCTAGTGATGTGATAATTTAAGAGATTGTCGGGTGGTGGTAGGTTATGGCAGATTGGGTTTATGTAGTGACTAGTTTGTGACAAGAGTTCTCAGATAGGATCAAGGCTGAATTTGTAGATGTCACCATGTCGAAGTTGTGTCAGTACGGAAAAGTAGAGTTGTCCCGGCCATGGTACCATTGGTGTAGTTAGACGTATGCCAGTCAACATTGTGTAAGAATGGGAATTTGTTTTGGTGTGGCAACAAGGGCCACAAGATATGGGCATGCCGATACCTAGGCATGAAGACCAAGATAAGGATAGGAATAAAGTGTCGAGCTCCGGTGCAATGTGAGTTTTACTTTTGAGTACAAATACCCTGATCATAGCATCTAATTTTTTGTCGTATTAATGAGAACTCAAGACATTTAGATGGGAATGAGTTACAAGTATAAAGTAAGGATTGAAGTGAAGCTTCTATATATCTGAATAATTATCAGTGCCATATTTATGATTTGCTAAAGTTATCGAGATGTAAGCCTTTATCAACATTGCAATGAATATACGGCCCTAGTTTCTTCATTATGATGCTTAAATTAAGTAGTAAAATGTTAGCCAAACATGCGGAAAAGTTTAAGTGGATAGTTTCCAGTCCTTATGGATAGATTGTGATATATGTTAACGTATTGAAGATAGAAGGTAAGAGTAAGATGAGGAAGACCTAGTTAAGGAAGATATACAACTATGGGATTAATAAATTGAGTAACGCAATTAGGGAATAAGGTCAGTTAAAGTAAAGAAGGTTAGAAACAAGAAAATGTTTTGTTGCTACACTCCCAATAAGATAAGAATCAAAAGGTTGCGAAAGAATGATGTGAAATTCAGTAAAGCGACAAGTATAAGATGGGAAGTTCATTTGAATAAATAAGTTAACTCATAGGAATCCAATAAGATTTATAGGCAAGAAAATTTAGAGAATGAGTGATCTAAGAGTTACGAAGCAACATGGGTTACATTTATGCAAATATGAACTAGAAATTTTGAATGGGAGGTTATCAGAAGGACAATTTGATGATGTGATCAAGGGACGCTAACCTCCAGAGAATGACTTGAGATGGAAAGAGTCAAGGCACCGACTAGAAAGCCGAAGGATTTCCACCCTAGGTAATGTTATAGTGAATAAATAAGTAAATTAGTAGAAAGAAGGAAATGATTGATGTAAGTTGTTCATGGAAAACTCATTGAGAACCTACTGAACCCAATCTAAGCTCTCCGAAAGAAGGTTTGAAAGCAAGAATGTACGCCTTTCTATGAACATAAGTCTCTTAAATATGAGATAATAAAGTACAAAGTTAGGAATGCAACTTCACACAATAATGGATATGATAGGGGATTATAGCAAACAGAAGTAAGAGCGATTTTAAAATAACTTGTGGAGGCAATAATTATGAATATAAGACAACATTGACCTACAACTTAATAAAAAACCTAGTTGGGCATTTTGGGCAGAAACATGATTACCCAAAGAAAGATTCGAAGTCAAAATATGGCTTCAAAAGAAATTGGTTGAGGTTGAGATGTAAAGATAAAATGGTTGAATAATAAATAAGTAATTGGAGAAGGGATTAATTGCGATTGTGATAGAAGTTAAGGATAGACCATGAAGGAATATCCTAAAGGAGTAGACACTCCAGATTAGTCTTATCCTTATGAAGTTGAAACCTCGAAGGACGACCGAGACGGCGGTAATGACAATGGAGTTAATGAGATGTGAAGATAAAATGGTTGAATAATAAATAAGTAATTGGAAAAGGGATTAATTACCACTGAGATAGAAGTTAAGGATATACCATGAAGGAATATCCTAAAGGAGTAGACACTCCAGATTAGTCTTATTCTTATGAAGTTGAAACCTCGAAGGATGACCGAGACGGCGATAATGACAATGGAGTTAATGTAATATTTCGAGGAAAAGCTAAGGAAGAGAAACCATCAAAAGGAGAAATAATAAAGTCGATATTAAGAATAAGATTTTTGGTTGATAGCGAGGAAGGATCACAAGTGGAAAAAGTTAGTATAACGGCATAAATCAAAAGAGGATGTAAAAACATCCCGTACAAGAACTCCAAACTATGAGGGAACCTGAGTTTAGATGCAAGAAATGTCTAACGGAATAAGCTATGAGAAGACATTAGTAACTGACGGTAGCAAGAAGAATAAAAGAAAGTGTCCTCATATAAAAGACGGCTCGTTAAAACTAAGGTAAGGAAATAGAACTAATATCTTAGCAAATACGTGAGATTTTCCTCTTAGCTTCGAAAGGTAATACATCTGGCCCTTTCCGTATGAGATTGATAATGAGCAAGCCTATATAAGAAAAAACAATTGCCACACACTCTTTACTAGTCAGGAAATTTTGAAACCCGACTGGTAGGCTTGGACCAACTATGTTGTATGGGGTGGAGTATTGTCCAGTCAAGACTTCGCACATCCAAAAGATGAAAGTTGTGGATATGAGGATGATGAGATGGATATGTGTGTATACAAGGAGAGATATGATGATATCCGAGATAGAGTGGGAGTGGCCTCGATGGAGAATAAGATATGGGAAGCGAGGTTGAGATGGTTTGGTCATGTGCAGATGAGATACACTAATTCCCCAGTGCGGAGGTGTGAGAGGTTGGCTATAGATGGGTTCAGAAGGGGTAGAGGTAGGCCGAAGAAGTATTGGGGATAGGTGATTAGATGGGATATGGCACAGGTGCAACTTACTGATGACATGACCTTAGATAGGGGATTGTGGAGGACACGAATTAGGGTAGAAGGGTAGTAAGTAGTTGAGCGTAGTCCTACTTATGCTCACAAAATGATAGTTGTAATATTATTATTGTTTGCCCGATTAACCCATCACACTTATAGGCACACTATTGCTTTATAGTCCTTGTAGTTTGATTTTTGCTGCTATGTATTCCTTAGTGTACTTTGTTTATATTATTTATCCGCATTACTGACTTCTTCCTTTTGTCGGAATATGTTACCATGGCATATTCAATTTTGGTATCAGCATGTTCATACAACTTTAATTTTGTGTCTCTAAATATTTATCTTGCTTTGTAATACTTGCTTGATTATGATTATGCTTTGTATTGAGCCGAGGGTCTCCCAGAAATAGCCGCTCTACCTACCAAGGTAGAGGTAAGGTATTTGTACACTCTACCCTCCCCAGACCCCACATTATGGGATTTCACTAGGTATGTTGTTCCTGTTGTTGACTGGTATGCTTGGAGGAAAATGAAATAGCAACCCTAAATAGAGCAGGGTCACATTGTATAATAAGGGAAAAAGAAATGTCGACATAAGGGTTCCATATTAAGGTAGATCAGAAGAGGTGTCTAGCAGGAGAGGATTTACAACTTTGAGCCAAACAAAGAGGAAATCTAAAACTAGCAGGACCAAGGTCGTGCTCTAAGTGTAGCAGAAGCAACAAGCCAAAAGTATGAAAGGAATATGTTACATACTCTAATCCAACCAAAGAATATGCCCGGTTATACATAAAGGAGATAGTTTGCCTTCATGAGATTCCAATGTCTATCATATCTGATAAAGGTGCCTAGTCCACGGGTAATTTCTATAAATCCTTCCAGATGGATCTAGGTACTCAGGTGAATCTTAGTACAATATTCCATCCACAGATTGATGGACAGGCAGAGCGCACTATTCATATGCTCAAAGACATGTTGTGAGCTTGTGTGTTGGACTTTCAAGGCAGTTGGAATGATCATTTATCGTTGATCAAGTTCGCATAGAATAATAGCTATCATTCTAACATCAAGATGGCTTCGTATGAAGCTTTGTATGGATGGAAGTGTAGGCCTCCAATTGGTTGGTTTGAGGCGGGAGAAGCTTAGTTGGTAGGAACGGACTTGATACAACAAGTAGTGAAAAGGTGAAGTTGATTCAGGAATGGTTACTGACAGCCCAGAGTCGGCAAAAGTCCTCTTCAGACGTACGACACTGAGATCTATTATTTGTGATTAGCGATTGGGTTTTTTAAAGGTATTACCTATGAAGTGATACATGAGGTTCAGCAAGAAAGGCAAGCTTATCCCCAGGTACATCGGACCTTATAGAATTATGTGAATAATTGGCTAGGCGGCATAAAAGCTCGAGTTACCTCCTGAATTAGAGGAAGTCCATCCGGTCTTCCATGTATCAATGTTGCGCAAGTGTATAGGAGATCCTTCTCATATTACCTCCATAGAGGATGTTCAGATTATAGGAAACTTGTCTTATGATGAGGTTCTGCTTGCTAACCTAGATCATCAGGTCTAGAAGTTACGAACTAAGGAGATAGCCTCCGTTAAGGTATTATGGAGAAACAACAATGTAGAAGAAATTACATTGGAGGCCAAATATGATATGAAGTATAAATACCATCACCTAATCCGAACTTAAGATAATGATCGTGGCTAAGAGGTGATAGAAGCAGCCCAGGCCACCGAATCAAACACTGAAGGTGAGATATGGCTTAATATATGACTCTTTTTATGGTAGATGGTCGTGTGAGACTGATTTTTATAATGTATGTTATATTATATCGCTATGCAAGGAAGTGGTTTTGTTTTCTAGTTGTGTGACAGGTTCCGGATAGTCCTATTTATAGAGGAAAGTTTGTTAAAATTTCCAAGAGTTAGAATCCTCAGATATGTCACCCCAACATTCGAGAACGAATGCTCTTAAGGGGGGGGAGGATGTTACATCCCCTATTTTTGAACGTAAAGTTGCATTGTAAGTGAGTCCACATAAACTTGAAGGCCAAGATTATCTTTAAGGGTATAACTGTTTATGTTATTTTTAACAAGTGATAAGTAAGTGTCGTGAACTTAAGAGGTTAAATGAATCGAAGAGTATAAGTTTCATCAATGTAGTCCCCGGGATTTTGGGCTATGGTATGAAGAACTCTACGTATGTGAGTCGAACTGAGCCTCGGAGAAATTTTGGTTATATTAAAATATGCAAATAAAGAGCTCGTTGTATAAGGAGATGAAGTCCCGAAATCTTTTAGACATAAAAATATAACGATGATTGTTGGAAATAATATTTTGTGTGTAGCAAAAAGGCTATGGACTAGTGATATATCACATGACCATGATAATAAGTATATGAAGTGTGTTGAAAATAATTATTATTAAGTAAATTGAGATTAAAAAATTAATTATGTGGATAATTGGTTAAATATTTGAATAGAGTGGGAAAATAAGGAATTAATAGGAGTTAAATGGATAAATATTGTTGGTAGGATACCACATGTTATTAAGTAGGCCAATAGGTTGCACGAAGTTGGTGTTAGATAATTGTTGAGTCAATAGCACATTAAGTGGATAATGACACGTGTAAAGATGAAAAATTCACTTAAAGTTCCTACATTTCATGCTTGGATTTTGGATGAAGGAAAATGACCATGCTTCAATGTAATTTACATTGATATAGGTGAAACGTGAACTTAAATTTTTAATAGTAGGAAATCGTATTTGATAATTTTGTTGTTATATAAACTGTTTGGTGAGTTTCTAAGTTGTGTTGTTGCTGGAATTTGGTGGATTTATATTTCTAAACTTGGAGGAAGTATGGGAGTTGTTGTTCGATTCATTAAAAAATGAGCTTGATAAACGATATACGTGGGATACTAGTGTTTCCTTACCGTAAAGAAAGTATGATTGTCATTATTGTAGATTGAGGTACTATTAGGGGTTGCGCTGGACGGGTTGTCAAGTGAATCAGCTCAGGTATATTAAGGCTCACTTTTTCTTTCTTTTGGCATGACCTACGAATACGTGTAACCATAACGACGTCCCTTCAAAGTGAACTCTATTATTAAGAATTGAGCTTGTGAACACCTTTGTTTCATATTGGTATGTTTCGTGACTCTTATTATTCTTTGTCGGGAGTCGTTCCCGCCTTGATAGTATCTTAAAGTATATGGCTTCTTATGATCCTTATGAATTCTCAAAAAATTGATACAGACACACTTATGTAATGATAAATAGAGGATAATGACCTTTGAGTCACTCCAATCAGATCCATGGGGCCCTTATGAGTCATTGCATGTATTATATATATATAAGTATCTATTTTACAATACCACACCGCGTTGTAGTCTATCGAGCAGGCAGTTGTCCATGCACACCACTGCAGTTGGGAATTTTATCATAATGATATCCCCAAAGAGCGGCTTAATGATGATAAGATAGCCTCGATAAATGGCATATATATACATATATACAAATACATGAGTTTTAAAGAAAAGTATGCATATTGCTTGCCGACAGAGGCACTCAGGGTACAGGTTGTCTCTCTATTACTCTACTTACAGTCTTGCACTCAGCTACAGTTTTAGCTTTATGATCTATTTATAGTATTCCACTTGTTTACAGTTTCAACCTTACATATTTAGTACATTCTCTCGTATTGATGTCCCTTGATGGGGCGCTGCGTTTCATGCCCGCAAGTATATATAGATGATCCCTCGTAGTAGGTGACTCGACTCAGCGGAAGGTTTTCACGCTTTTATCTTCCAGAGCTGTCTAGTGAGTTTATAGGTATGGTTTTTACATGTATATGTATACAGTTGGGTATGGCGAGGCCCTCTCCCATCCAGATATTGTTGATTTACTCTCTTGACACTTATAGATAGTTGTCTTGTATATAGTAAACTTGTGTGGCCTTGTCGGCCTTTCAAGTTGACCTGTTGTGTTTGTATTGGCCTTGTCGGACTTGTTGTATCTATATATATATGTTGGGCCTTTTGTGCGTGCAGGTGGTTGTGTCATCTGATAAGGTAATCACTTGTTAGAGGCCTTGTCTGCCCATATATTGTTGAGTATGCTATAGGTATCATGAGTGGTATGCTCGAGCCTTAAGGAACAGAGTGCCGCCACACCCCTAAAGTTGGGGTGTGACACAATCATGGTCATCAATCTGATTCAATAGCCTCAATCCAATCATCTAGATAAATCAGGGTTTCACCCAAGTTCCAATAACCAACCATATTATATTATCAAACTACAATTAATATATATATATATATATATATATATATGTATGATATGAATGCAAATGTAAATGCAAATGAAAGGTACCTTTCCATCAACCGATATACACACTTCACATGGGTATTCCATATGAAAGTGACCCATGAGGGACCTGCAAAGTCCATATGCCTCTCTGCTATGGAATAACTCGTCGGATCACGTTTCCCAGCTCCTGGCTGTATTAATATCATTTTACAGGCATGCAACCCTGATCCCCGTGTATCATCATATCTATTGCAGCGTGTAACCCACACCATCCGTAATATTATCATCATCTCAATATTTCCAATAATCTCATAATTGTCTTGCTTTTTCGGTCTCTTGGACCCACAACAATTTCATACCTCTCATATTAATATCATCGAAACCATAAATGTATGAATGCAAATGACAATATAAGGAAAGAAATAAGAATGTATGAGATGCAACCAAGTATAGGAGATGAATACAACATGCTTTCAGAGTTCACAACAATAGTCCAAGTACAATCAGGATATCATATTTAGTAGTCCAACAACAATAATCCAAATACAATCAGGATATCATATCAAAACATGTGTGATGAATAAATATAACAATATCAAATATGGCGACGAGCCCACATAATGGAGACAAGCCCACATAAAAACAGTCAGAATCAGCTTAAGGCTGATTTCTCAAATCACTTATCAACACCAGTACCCACTAAACTGTTCATCACAACCATTTGAGTTGGACCCCCAAATAAGACCATTACCCCTTGACATTGATGTTGAAAAGATGGTCTTGAACTTAAGTTTCCAACATGATCCACAAGATGATTTTCTAGGAGTGCCGATGATTACTAACAATCCTATAGTGACATTCCTAAAGTTGAATGTAGTATGGAGTGGAATTGAACAAAAGACTTGAAGATCCAAGCCAAGTGACATTAATTTTCGGCTTTTATGTAGGTATTGGCCTAGACCAACTTTTAGCTTATTTTAATTCCTAGCTTAATTTCCTTATAGCTTAATTACTAGGCCATCTAATACGATGAGATGACTAGGCTAAGAACCATCTAGACTGAGAAGCTTCCAACGTGCCCCAATGAGGTAATTCATGAACTAGCTAGTTCATACACTTATCTACATGGATGACACAAAAGGGTGGCCTAGAGAACATAAAGAGTTGGGATTTTTCCGTTCTCCCAAAACCAATCGAACACCTTTCCCTTTCCCATTCAGCCGAGTATCATGTTTGTGTCTTTCTTGTTTCCTCTTCTAGAAGGTCTACAACTAGTATAAATAGGAGATGTAATTGATGTTAGGGGAAATTTAAGTTTTATTAAATATATTTGAGTTTACTCAGACTTGCTAAAGTTTTCAACTTTTGTATTGTTATTGTAGTCAGACCTTTTATGGTCCAACCCTTCGTACCTTTGTGATACAAACCCCGATCTTTTTGTGGGCCACCCCTTGGTCCTTTTGTGGTCCAACCCCTCAGTGTAAGTCTAGATAGAACTTTTATAATTTAACTATACCCAAACCAAGGTTCTATCCGGTTACTTGTTACAAACTAAGGGTGGCCAGTGGGCCGGGCTCGGGTCTGGCGGGGTCGGGGTCGGGGCGGGACGGGAGAAGGGGCGGGGTCAGGTATGGCGGGCTCCGGCGGGGTCGGGATTGGCGGGACTGGAGCAAGTCCCGTCCTGATCCCGATCCCATCGGGCTCGGGTCGGGGCGGGCTCGGGTCGGGGTCGGGCTCGGGGCGGGATACGGCGGGTTTTCATTTTTTTTTTTTTAAATAACATATGTATAAAAAAAACTCAATAAACAAAATAAGATAGTGTAATAAAAACATCCCAAGGCTGTTTTTGTGCCTCTTATATTATTTAATAGACATATGATTTTTTTGTAATACAAATACAATTGTCTAAAATCTAAATTGCAACTTTGTGGTGTTGTCCAAAAGTTACAAATTACATAATAAAATTACAATTAAAAAAATTACATTCTCAAAAAAACCTGTTCTAATTGCTTGATGATTTCATGTGGTTCTTCGGTTGGAATTGGTATTTGTTGGTCAAATTGATCCACGTCGCTTCCACTACCTTCGGTTAAGATTTCGTTGTAGTTTTCATCATCTTCTTCGTTGATCTCCGGTTGACCGCACCTTCTCCGCTCCGCTCGTATCCAATCTCTGAATAATACAGCAATTTCCAAGCTGTCTCCGGCTAATGAGTGTCTGTGGTCTCCTATTTGATATCTGCCTGAAGAAAAAGCGCTTTCAGACGCAGTTGACGACGCTTGAATGTTCAAAACATCTCGAGCCATCAATGATAGTGTCGGAAAGGTCTTCTCATTCCCCCTCCAGTATTTCAGCAAGTCTTCATGTTCATATTCATTGATAACTTCTTGATACGGTACAGAACCCTGCAAAACAAAAATATCCAACTCGCTAATTTGGTTAGTAGTAGAGGTACGACCGCACATTCTATTTCTGAGGCTTTCAATACTAGCCGCAGAAACAGCATGTCTTTTGTGAGGTTGTATTGAAGATGAAGAAGATGGTATGGAAGCTGGTAAGTTACTAGCATTTTCTTGTTGATAAAATCTATATATATTTTTGCATTGGTGTTCTACGCTAGACAATACTTCTTCTTTAGTTTGTTCAATAGGTGGTGGGTGATTTAGATTTTTGGGACTTGGAGGTGGTAGTACTTCTATACAATCGTAAATAGTTTCAATTAGTGATTTAGTACCGTCTATTTTAATAGTAGGATTTAATACAGAACCAATAATATAAATAGAGGGAATAGGAATAAAATATTTTTTTATTTTGAGAAACATTTTTTTAATAGCTGCCTTATAAGCTGGTTTTTCCATATATATTCACTAAGTAATAAAAATATTAGAGTTATATAAAATAACATAGTTGAAATAGTAGGATAATAGATACCGGAAAATTCTTTTGTTGCTTGAAAAAAATTATCTAAAAATACAATAAGTTCGGAAATTTTTTCCCAATCACTATCTAAAATCATATCAGCTGGCTTTTTATTATGAGAGTTAAAAAATAAAGTTATAGGTAATTTATAGTCATAAGCAACAAGTAGTTGCTCGTATAAAGAATTCCACCTAGTGAATACTTCTTGTGGAATTTTTCTAAAAGGTAGTCCACAATCATGACAAATTTTTTTATATTCTTTTCTACGTTGTACTTTATTACTTTTAAAAATAAAGTTTATAGCAAATTGTATTTTACTAAGAATGTCTTCAAAAAGTGATAGACCATCCTTTACAATTAAGTTATATATATGGCACGCATTTTATATGAAAATGGTCCTGAAAAGACGGAGTTAAACTATCTTTTAAAATTGTAATTGCGTAATTGTTATTAGAAGCGTTATCTAATGTAATAGTCATAATTTTATCGGTAATTCCGTAATAATCGCACACTTGATAAATATTTTCTGCAATAAAAGTACCGGTGCCTATCATCTATATATCTATACGCTAAAATACGCTTTTTGCATAGACCATTTATAATCTATCCAATGACAAGTTACACTTAAATAATCATGGCCGTTAGTACTACGACCTATATCAGACGTGATGGATACTTTGCCATTAAAATGATATAATGAAAAACGTAAATATTGTTGATATTCATGCGCGAATTTAAATACATCTCTCTTAACAGTTGATCTAGGAAAACCGTTAAAAGCAGGATTATATATATCTCTAATGTAATGAATAAAACCGGGAGATGAAGGAAATGAAAAAGGCAAACCCTCCACAGCAACTAATTTTGATATTGCTTCCCTATCTCTATGTTTATTGTATTTAGAGCCTACAATTCCCCCCGTCATAGGGTTAATTTGACCCTGGACTTGGTCCGGGAAAGATGTCGATGTGAACCTTGTCCCGATGGAGCGGGCGTTTGCGCACCCGGTTTTGAAGCCTGGTATTGGGCATACCTAGCTGGATGAGCACTTACTACGTGTCTAATTAAACCCCCCGTCCCACCGTGACCTTTTCCAGTTTTAAATTTTAAAATATTTTTACAAATTTTACATATGGCTACTTGATTCTCTACGTCCCTATCAAAAAATGTCCATGCATCTGATTTTAATGGTCGTTTTGCTGGACCTCATCTCATACTAGGGGGAATAGGAGGTATTTCAGTTGAAGGTGCACTAGTGGGTGTGTTGTCATCAACATTAGTGGGTATATCATCTAGATCATCGTCTAAATTAAAGTCTTCTTGAGTTCCAGAAAATAGCTCCTGGTCTAAATCTAATGGTATTGTAGGAAAATGTTGAGTATCAACAAAATCATCCTGTGTAGGAATAAGATGACTAGAAGAAGTACCCTTGCCCTGGTTGCCCCTACTAGAAGAAGCACCCTTACCCTTACCCTTAAACATACCTTTTAATCCTTCCATTTTAATTATGATAATAAATAAATAAATAAATAATTAAAGACAATAAAATTAAGTGATATAAACTAAATAAACAGACAATAATAATTTAATGAAGGAACGAATGTACCAAACGCCGACGTAACGTCGACGTGTAATCGAGAGGTTGAAAATTGAAACTTTGCTCGATGGAAGATCCTCAAGCTAGTTGTCAACTTCACTACCAATTCCCAAATGAATAAATAAAATTGAATATTTAGCAAACAATGTAGACTTGTAGAGAGATATATTGAGAAATTAGAGAGATTGTAGGAAGATTTGTGAGAAAGATGAAGAGAAAATGAGTTATTTATAGTTGAAAAATTGGGTTAAAGTGTAAATATAATAACTTATGGGTTAAAAATAAATATTAAGGGGTAGGGGGTTGGGGGGGCTAAAATGGCCGTTGGCCAACGGCCATTTTAGATTATGGTCGTTGGTGCAACGGCCATTTTTGCAAAGGGACGGGGTCGGGGTCGGGGCGGGGTCGGGGCGGGGTCGGGGCGGGCTCGGGTCTCGCGGGCCTGGGGCGGGCTCGGGTCTCGCGGGACGAGACATCGTCCCGTCCCGAGTTCGAGTCCCGCCCCCGTAATTTTTTTTTTTTTTTGGCGGGCTCGGGACGGGCTCGGGTCGGGCTGTCCCAGCCCACTGGCCAGCCCTATTACAAACACATTTGAGGTCTTCTCGGCATACAATACCTTACCCACACACGAGTTTGTTTATGAATTTTGTGCCCCATCCTTGTCCAAAATTCATAATTACTTGTACGCCAATACACTCCAACACTTCCCCAACTCACACCCAAAAAGGTCATCAACCGACTCCTCCCACAAACACCCGAAACCCCAACCAATTCCCCACTATCCTGACCGCACCCCTATTCTACCAACCTGACTGTCCTGACTAGTTTTCGCCACCTTACCACCACCCAACCACCAAATACCAACCACCAACATAACCTACAACGTGTCTAGTTCATCCCCTCTAATTGCCTTAGCCCAACACCCTCCAAATTCACCCACACACAACCCCACCAAACACACACTTCCTGGAAACCCGCCAACCTCCATTTGACCCCTATTTTCTTATCCACCCGGTCTTAATCCATTTCCGACCCACCTAACCATATAATCCCCTCCTTATATACATCAGTTTGCTATCAGAGCAAGGTTTTCCAATCCCATGCCTTGATGCTATGGCTAATATAAATGAATAACTACGAGTGATCATAAGTGACCTGTTTGTGGAACAAGCACAAATCATGAGAAAAGAATTTGTGGGGTGTGCCGCGAGCAATAATGTTGAGTTCGGGATTTTACAAAATATCCCAAGGCATAAAAGTGAAGAATATCAAGTGTGTATGGATTCTTTTTTTATTGAGGAACCCGAAGTCAAGGAGGCCCTAGAGGAAGATGTTGATCTTGTGAAGGAGGGTGGAAGTTTAGTACTCCGACGTGTATTAACTGTTCAACTTAAAGAACATGAGGAGACACAAAGAGATCAACTATTTTACACTCGATGCAAGGTACAAGACAAGGTATGTAATATGATCGTTGATGGAGAAAGTTGTGCCAATATGGCCACCGAACAAATGGTGGACAAATTAAAATTGCCTACCCGCAACCATCCTAAACCATATGCTCTCTAATGGGTGACCGAAGAAGAAAGGCTAAAGGTAATTAAACAAGCTCTTGTTAGTTGTTGGGTTGGTAAGTCTGAAAATGAGATATGGTGTGACATCCTACCTATGGATGCTTGTCATATTTTATTGGGTCGGCCATGAAAATCTGATAGGAAAGTGCAACATGATGAAGAAAAGAATATCTATTATTTTCAAAAGGATGGTTAGAAGATCCGGTTGGTACCATTGTCACCTAGCGAGGTGATGAAAATGAAGATCCAAATTGCCAAGAACCGCAAGGAGAAATCTGAGACCCTCTTGCTTGATGCGTGGGAGATTGAAGAGGAGTTAAAGAAGGGGAGTCCCATATATGTATTAAAGTGCAAGGATAAGAAGAGTCTTGTGGGAGATTCGGTTGAGGATGAGGACTTGAAAGAACTCTTGAAGAAATTTGAAGATGTATTTCCGTAAGACCTTGCACCCGGATTACCACCAATAAGAGGTATTGGACATGCTATTGATTTAATCCGGAAAGTTCATTACTTAATTGTCCAGCCAATAGATGCAATCCAGAAGAGGCCAAGGAATTGCAAAGACAAGTGTAAGAATTATTAGACAAAGGCTTTGTCCGAGAAAGCCTTAGTCTATGTGCGGTACCTACCCTGTTGGTGCCAAAGATAGATGGAACTTGGCGCATGTGTATCGATAGCCGAGTGGTCAATAACATCATTGTGAAGTATAGATTTCCTATGCCAAGATTGGATGATCTTTTGGATGAATTGAGTGGGGCCAAGTTGTTCTCCAAGATAGATTTGAGGAGTGGCTACCATCAAATGAGGATACGAGAGGGAGATGAATGGAATACGGCTTTCAAAACCAAGTATGTCTTGTACGAGTGGCTTGTGATGCCATTTGGATTGTATAATGCTCCCAACTCTTTCATGAGGTTTATGCACGAGGTGCTATGACTGTTCATGGGTAAATTTGTTGTGGTTTACTTAGATGATATCTTGATTTATAGTCAAGATAGTGAATCTCACTTTTTGCATCTAGAATCGATATTTGAGAAATTAAGAGAAGTAAAGTTGTATGACAAGGAATATTATGCTATTGTGAGATCCTTGGTCCAATGGGAACATTATTTGAGGCCAAAACCTTTTGTCTTATATTCAGATCATGAATCCTTGAAGTATTTACATGGGCAAAGAAAGTTGAATCCAAGGCATGCTAAGTGGGTGACGTACTTACAAGCTTTCACATTCTCTACAAGGCACAAAGATAGCAAGTCCAACATAGTGGCGGATGCACTTTCCTGGAGGCACGTAATGTTGACCATGCTTGAACAAAAACTTGTGGGACTTGAAGTGCTAAAGGAATTCTATGAACTAGATCTCATGTTCAAAGACGTAATGAAAGAATGTAATAATTGAGTTCTTAGTTCTTATTCCATAGTAGAAGGTTTTCTTTTCAAAGGAAACAAATTGTGTGTGCCCAAATCTTCCATGAGATAATTACTTGTACATGAAGTGCATTCAGGTGGACTAGCTGGACATTTTAGGGTAGTGAAAACTTTGGAGAGTCTACAAGAACGCTTTTACTGGCCACAGATGGATAAAGATGTAAATGAAGTGGTAAGTAGATGTTCCACTTGTCAAAAGGCTAAAAGTTTCTTCCACAAAGGATTGTATACTCTTTTACCTATTCCAGGCGACCATGGGAAGGTGTGATCTTGGACATCCTCGGCTTACCAAAAACACAACGGGGCAAGGACTCTATCATGATGGTTGTGGATATATTCTCGAAGATGGCTCACTTCATTACTTGTCACAAGACCGATGATGCAACATTACTTGTATTTGAAGGAAATGGTTAGATTTCATGGCATTCCTAAGACTATTGTGTCGGATAGGGATGTGAAGTTCCTAAGATATTTATGGAAAACACTATGGATACTTCTTGGTACCAAGTTGCTATTTAGTACCTCCCATCATCCTCAAATGCATGACCAAATGGAAGTGACTAATAGAACTCTTGGCACACTATTGAGATGATTGGTGAGCAAGACCACCAAGGATTGGGACATCAAGTTGGCACACGCGGAATTTGCTTATAATCGGAGTCAATCTCGTACAATGGGTAAAGCTCCATTTGAAATTGTCTATGGCACTAACCTGTTTTTACCTATTGATCTAGTTCCAATCCCAAAGAAATAAATCTTTAGCTTCACGGCTAAAGATCTCATTAAGGCCATCAAGAAGTTACATGATCAAATTCGAGCACAAATTCAGAAGACCAATGCCAAGTACAAAATGGATTTGAACAAGTCAAGGACTCAATCACAATTCCAGCCCAGAGATTCGGTTTGGCTACACCTAAAGAATGAAAGATTTCCAAATATAAGGAAGAACCAGCTAATGCCAAGGGCGGATGGTCCTTTCAAGATATTGGCAAGGTTCGAGGAAAGTACCTATAAGGTAGAACTTCTAGACAAATATAGAGGAATTAGTTCAACGTTTAATGTCCCGCTATGTTGTTTTTCTATTTCTCCAATACCGACTCCTTTTATGTCTCGGTGTTATGAGAGATGTAGTTTTGAAATAAAATATTTGAAAATATTTGAGAAAATAAATAATGACTAAACATTTTATTATATTAAAAATATTATTAACTCAGTGTCATAACATATATGATTTTAGCGAGATTTTCGACCGTCCTTGGCGCTCTGCTTTTGATGCTCGACCATCTTGGTGAAATTTTTGAGACCCACTCGAAAATTTTCCCAAGTTGAAGGTTTGGATCAACTGACTCTTATGCCGATTTGTGTTGAAGGAATTTTTGAGTCCTTCCAAATAATTCTTCCCTAGTTGCAGGTTTTATACCGGTTAATTCTTGAGCCGGCGTAATTGGTGGAATTTTTTAGATCTTCTCAAAATCTATGCCCTAGTTCGTAAATTTGGGCCGGCTGATCCTCTGAGCCGGGTTGTTGGTGGGATCCTCTCAAAACTTCTTCCCTAGTCTATACTTTGTGAGATGATCCTTTGAATCCTTGATCTCTCAGAAGCTTCCTAGGGGTTTCTTTGTTTATTGGTTTTGTGCGATCGAGCTCGAAGAGCGCCTACATATCCCATCTTGAGAATCAGGTCGAAACGCAGTTTAGAAAAAGGTTACTTTATTTTTATAATAGTGAAACTGAGTCCTGAATGGATACCTACGTATCCCTCTGTGGGAATTAAGTCATTGCGTAATTCATATTAGGGAAATATGGATTTTAGTAATAATGCGACCGAATCTGAAATGGACGCCTATGTATCCCTCTTTGGGAATCAGGTCCTCGCGTAGCTCATTAGAAGGAAATATTTTGTTTTTCTAATGCAACTACAATCAAAGAAGTGAGATTACAAGCAAAAGAAAAATGTAATTACAAGTAAAGATAATGCGATTACAAGTAAAGAGTGATTAAAACTTACAGGCGTGTCTTTACGCATAGTATCTATTGATGGCATCTGAATTGATTGCTTTGGGAAATTTTTGGCCATCCATTTCGGTGAGGATGACTACTCCTCCTGATAATACCTTGCACACCATATAGGGCCCTTGCCAGTTGGGTGCGAACTTTCTTTTGTACTCATCTTGGTGTGGAAACACGCTTTTGAGTACAGTTGTCCTATTTGAAATATTTGGGATCTTACCCGCTTATTGAAGGCGCTTGCCATTCTCTGTTGGTATAGTTGACAGTGACATACGAAAACCATCATTTTCTCATCGAGTAGAGCCAGTTGCTCATATCTTTTTTACGCCCACTATGCATTTTCCAGCTTTGTCTCTTATATGATTCGGAGCGAGGGTATCACTACCTCGACTGGTATTACTGCTTCAGTGTCATAGACAAGCAAGTATGGAGTTGCTCCAGTTGAGGTCTGAATGGCTTTTCGATATCCTAGAAATGCGTAGGGCAACTATTTATGCCAACACTTGAGAGTTGTCGGCCATTTTTCTTAGTACCCTCTTAATGTTTTTGTTGCCTCTATGGCTCTATTCATTTGTGTCCTATATGTGGTTGAATTTCGATGAGTGATACAGAATCGTTCATATGTATCTTTCATTAGATGACTATTTAAATTTGCTCCATTATCAGTTATGATTGACACCGAGATGCCGAATTAGCAAATGATATTGTTTCACACCAAGTTGGCTACCACTTTTTTTGTCACCGACTTGTTGGAAGTAGCTTCAACCCATTTTGTGAAGTAGTCTATGGTGACTAGGATGAAGTGATGTCTATTGGATGCTGACGGCTCTATAGGCCCGATGACGTCCATACCTCATGATACAAGTGACCATGGTGAGCTCATGACATTAAGCATATTTGGTGGGACCCTGATTAGACCTTTAGGGATTTCACATTGATGGCATCCTTGCACGAAATGGCTACAAACAGTTTCCATGGCCATCCAATAGTAGATTGCTCTCAAAATCTTCTTGGCCAAGAACAACCCATTTATATGAGGGCCACAATTCCCAGCGTGTACATCCTCTAATAGTTTTGTGGCCTCTATGGTGTCGACACATTTGAGTAACTCTAGATCGAGCGTCCTCTTGTAGAGTACTCCCTTGTTATAAAAGAAAACATTGGCCATTCTCCTGATGGTCTTCTTTTGATTGGTTGTGGTGTTTTTGAAATACTCTTTCTCTTCAAAATATGTGTTTAAGTCGATATACCATGGCTTTCCATCGGGTTTCGTTTCCATTTGGGAATAGTAAGAATGTTCTTTCCTGATGTTAATCTCCAGCGGGTCGATGTAACTGCTTTCAGGGTGTTGTATAATTGATATTATAGTCGCAAGGGCATCGACAAATTCATTCTGGTCTCTCGGCGTGTGCTAGAGTTCGATCTTTCTGAATCTGTTGCACAATCTTTGTGTGAGGTAGACCTATGGGAAGATCTTCTCATTCTTGGTGGCCCATTCTCCTCAACCTAATGAATTAGCATATTTGAGTCTCCTATTACAAGGAGTTCTTGGATATCTATTGCAATGTCCATGTGAAGACAAATGTTGGTTTCATACTCTATCATATTGTTTGTACATTGGAAATTGAGCTTGGCTGTCATAGGGTAATATTGAACCATCTATGAGACCAAAACAGCTTTGATCCCTGAACTTTTGTAGTTTACTGCACCGTCGAAGAACCTTCTCCATCCTAAGTAGGTTTCGACCGTATCTTCTTCAATTGCCATTACTTCCTCATTCGGAAAATACATCCTCAATGGTGCAATCTCCTCGTCAACCAGACTTTCAGCTAGCAAATCTGCTAATGTCTGTCCCTTGACATCTTTTTGACCACATATTTGATATCGAACTCGCTTAGAAGGATTTGCCATTTGGCTAGTTTTCCTATAGGCATGGGCTGGTGAAAGCTATATTTCAAAGAATCCATTTGGGATATCAGGTGGGTAGTGTACACTAACAAGTAGTGTCTCAGTTTTTCTGCTACCCATGTCAGTTCACAACATGTCTTTTCCACCAGAGTGTATCCTGACTCACAGGGGGTGAACTTTTTGCTGAGATAGTAGATTGTTCACTTTTTCATTCATGTTTTATCGTGTTGTTCCAACATGCATTGTCTGATACTGACAAGTATAGCAATAGTGGGCTCCCTAGCCTAGGAGGGACCTAAACTAGAGGACTGATAGATATCTCTTGATAGTGTCAAAGTTTCTTTGGCATTCCGCCATCCACTTGGTAGATGCATCCTTCTTTAGTAGCTTAAGGATGGGTTCCGCGATTATCGTATATTGGATTATCAAGCATCCAATATAGTTCAACCTTCCCAGGAAACTCATGATATCTTTCATGGTTTCTGGCGGTGGTAACTCTTGAATGGATTTGATCTTCGTAGGATCTAGTTATATGCCTTTGCGGCTGACTATCAACACCAACAGTTTTCAGGCAGGCACTTCAAACGCGCACTTGGCCGGATTCATCTTTAGATTGAACTTGCGAAGTATGTCGACGCAAGTGTATGATGTGGTCGGAGCCTTCACGCGACTTGATTGTAATGTCATCCACATAAACTTCGATTTATTTGTGCATCATATCATAGAAGATGGCGGTCATTGCTCTCATGTAAGTGGCGCCGATGTTCTTGAGGCCGAACGACATTACACGGTAGTGGTATACTCCCCATGGAGTGATGAATGTTGTTTTCTCTACACCTTCCTCGCTTATCAGAATCTGATGGTAACCGGCGAAGCAATCCACAAATAACTATAACTCATGCTTCGCATAGTTGTCTATGAGTATGTGGATGTTTGGCAGGGGGAAATTATTCTTGGGACTAGCTCGGTTGAGATCACGGTAATCCATACAAATTTAGATATTTCCCTCTTTCTTTGGTACTGGCATAATGTTGGCCAACTAGGTGGGGTAAGGAGTTACTTCCACTTGGACTTTATCTGCTTTTCGACTTCATCCTTGATTCTTATACTAAGATCAGGCATGAATTATCGGATTTTCTATTTGACAGGGGTGAAACTCTCGTTGATGGGTAGCTTGTGAGCTACGATTTTTGTGCTTAGTCTAGGAATATCCGCGTATGACAATGCGAATATGTCGATGTACTCTCTCAGTTGATTTATTAACTCTTCTTTTCTTGTCATGTCCAAGTGCACACTTATACGGGTTTCCTTAACCGTTTCCTCATCTCCGAGGTTGATTGCTTCAGTTTCATCCAAATTAAGCTTGTGTCTATTCTCATACTGATCTTCCTCATCAATGAGGTCTTCTGGAAACTCTTCTTCCTCGTCATATTCTTCATATTCCTTTTCATCAGTATCACTTGACTTGCTCGTCACACGATATGTCATGACATTATGAGTTGTTTTATTATTTTTACTGAAAAACAAGGCAAAGCGTTAGTGTGTAAAAACATGTTATATAAAACTAAAGAGACTTTTTTACATTTTTGGGGATGGAAAACAAGTTACATACACACATATATTAAGGGAAGGAAACCAATTAGCTGAAGCTATAGCTAATCAAGCCCTAGACAAAGGTACAATGGTATATGAACATTTCATGGACATGGAAGTGAAGCTAAAGAAGATATTAAACAGTGTCAAGTCTCAAATCCCATACATACGAGTTCGGATCAAGTAGTAAGACTCTAACCAAAAACATACAACAACAGTACAAATAAAGCATGGATATATATGGGGTAAGGGAATATGCAACACAAAGTTTGAAAACATCAAGCATAGCTAATGAAGGTCTTACCTAGGACCATATGTAGATCAAGACGTACAAGGAAAGAAACGACCAAAAATTAGATACTTGGTGGCCATTAAGAACAGATTCGTCACATACAGGGCAGAAGAACAACAGTTAGTGGTAGATAATGAAGAATTAATGGAAGATTCATCAAAATCGACAAGTTAAAGCATTTACCTGAGGAGTTGAAGCTGAACGGACTTTGAAGACAAATGATACAAGTTAGAGCACCGTCATGGCACATACGAACACCGTAAAAGGTCATCATCATCCTTGCACTATTGGATAAGCTCACCGAAGATAAATAAGTTAGAGAGAAGGCAGAGCATAGAGAGAGAAGTGTGGTCGAGAACTTTCCTAATTTTCCATTACAAATCAAGATATTTTTTGTTGCTTTTATTTTCTGCATTTTTTTTAGTTTTTGGGCTGGGCTCATTTTGGGCCTAGACTTTTGGACGATTTTTTTTGTTTTCCCCATGAAATAAAAAGCTTAAATAGGCATAATTCATTTTAAAAAAATAGATTAGTTTTGCATAAATTGAGGCCTTCGTTAATTTAATAATGAAATTACAAATTGTGATCCTGACTCAGATCAACGTTAAGTCATTTCCATTTTTCAAATATTACGTAAAAAGTAAAGGCATAAATGGCGAATGCTCGAGCCTCAGCCAATTTCCACTGATTTTAGAAAACAAATTTAAAATTCTCTCTACCGAGGAGCCAAAAGAACGGTAGAGGTCCAGTTGATCATTTTCTCATCTGGTTCCATTGCAGATAGTGGGTGCTTTAAAGCATTTCTCTAGTAGCACGGCATGCTCTTTCTCTTAGAACAACATCCATAAACCCTCTTTGGCATCTTCACCGATGTGTATGGCCATTCGCACGAGAAATGACTGGTACAGACCCATAAATCACTTTCTCATATGTGGAGGGCCTCTCTTCTTTTGTTCAGCATTTGAGGCTTCTTTATATCTTGGCATGTACCCAAGACCGATATGATATTCATTGGTCGTAATGGATACCGATTCTTGGACTATTCTGGAGCATGGTTGTAGTGATCATCTTATAGACCGGTAACATTGAGATTTCCTCATCATCCCTTTGGTGGACAGCTCCCACAAGTTCCATTACATGGAAGTCTATATCTTTTGGTACTTATTTTATTATCGACATGGAGTTGGGATAATTGTGAATGCTACCCACTCTGTGAATCACTACTTCATGATTCTCCTAGAAGAACTTCAGTGATTGGTGTAGAGATGATACCACTGCCCTGACCATATGTATCTATGGTCTTCCCAGTAGCAGGTTGTAGTTGGCACTGAATTCCATAATCTAGAATTTGATGGTGAACTCGACATGCCCTATTTGTATATTGAGGTCTACCTCACCTGCGGGATAATACTATGCCCTGTCAAAAGCTCTTACATTGGTACGACTCTAGCTTATCTTCCCAATGTCATATCCCAACCATGTTAGTCTGGATTCATGGCATATGCTAAGTCTATCACCATTATCAACATCAACTAGCACTCGAGAGATAACATTTCCTCTACATTTGATGGTGATGTGGAGGGCCTTGTTGTGAGTCGTTCCCTCTCTAGGCAATTCATTAGTAGTAAATAAAAGTTGATAGACCCCAATGATATGCCTACTATATCGGCTAATGTTTCTCTACTCGTCCCTGTTGGGACATGGACCTCGTCTAGCACCTTTATTATGCCTGATGATGTTGTGAGTGTCATAAAAGTAGTGACATCACTGATATTCTAGCTAGTCTTTTCTGCAAGTGTTTAACAATAGAGTAATCTTTCAGATGCATCCTGAGCCATAAATATTTGGCCTCTCTATCAGTGATGGGCCTTCTATGATTGGTTTCTTTACAGGGTGCCTCTTTCGCCAACTGGTCGAGAGTGTAACATCATCTCGATCTATTCATTCCTTGGGCAACGGCTATGAGGTCTTTTCTTGGAGCTAGGATGGCCACTTGTGGTGGCTAGACCACATATGATTTCTTTGGGACTGAAATCAGCACCTTGAAGTTAGGATGCTCTTGCAGTGTCAAAGAGGTGACCGTGCGCTCTAAGCTTTCCATAGACTCTTGGGCTAGTGGCTGGAAACATCCCAATATTCCTCTCGTTCTATCATGTGGATATGATTGGCATCATGATTTGTGAGGGGATTTTTATTCACGTTCGGCGTCGTGGCCTCTAATAAAATCTTTCGTTTATCGATTAAATCTTGCAACATGTGTTTAAGATTAATGCAATCTTCTGTAGTGTGTCCATTCCCCCCAGAATGGAAAGCATAAGTTTTGTAAACTCTATAGAAGAGACTTCTAGGATTGGCCGACTTTGGTGACACAGTTTCGATAATACCGACAGCGTTTAATTTGATGAACAAGTTTTTTTGGGTTTCTTGAAGTGGAGTGAATGTCTGTGGAAGTTTTGTCTCAAAATTTGGATGTGGCAAGTCATAGGTAGACGGACGTGGTTGATTACGATAGTTTTATTGGTTTTGAGGTGCTTGATAGGCGGGTGTGAGAACTTAGTAATTTGGAGATGGAGCTTGGCAGGTGGGTATAGGCATTTGGTAATTGGGATGTGCGTAGTAGACTGGTATATAATTGTATGGTGATGGTATGTAGTTTCTTGGTGGAGAAGGCTGGTATATATCGATGGATGGTTGTGATCTTTCCTTTCTACGACTCCTCGGGCTGGGGGTGTGAGAAATATTTGCCACGTCCTCTTTTTTCTTCTTTGTGGCTTCGGTGGAGCTTGGAGTGCCAACTTTGTTAATGCTTACAATTATTCAAGTTTTGAGGCCATCTTCTATTGTCTCTCCCATCTTTATTAAATCTGAGAATGTCCTTCTAGCCATGGTCAACATTCAATCATAACAGTCTTACTCTTGAAAACAGATGAAGGTTGAAACCAATTCCTCCTCGCTCATTGGAGGCTTCGGCCCTCCACCTACTATCATACTCGTGGTAGGTTTCCGCTGACTTTTGTCTGATGTTTTCCAAAGAGTAGCGAACGGGCATGTTTTCCACGTTGAAGCAGAACTTGTCCATGAATGCCCCTGCCATATCTTCTCATGAGTCCCAGTGATAAATTTCTTGCTCTTTAAAAAACTCTGATGCTTCGCCCATGAGACTTCAGCTGAAAAGTCTCATTATCAATGTCTCATTTCCTTTAGCGCCAACTGGTTGGTCACAGTAAGCCTTCATATGAGCTTTGGGGTTTTCTGTGTCGTTGAATAGTTCAAACTTGGGTACTTTGAAGCCCTCTGGCAAATCCTAATCTGGATGCATGCATAAGTGATCGTATCTCAAGCCTATTGCTTTATGGGAGCCCTTGTTTGACTTTTCAAACAGATCCATCATTTTCTGTTCTATTTCTTTATCTCTTTGGTCCTACTCGGATCTCCATGCTTTTTCCATCTCTTCGTAGTGATCAAGTTCTGGCGAAGAGTCGATAGGATTAATTGGAGTATGAAAGGATATAGTGGAGTTCGCGAAGTGACTTTTGGGAGTGCTCGTGGCTTTGGGTGTAGTATGGGTAATAATATTTTGGTGAATGCTGGGATTAGCATAAGTAGGTGGTGCGTGAAAAGTACGCACGGAATGGGAAGTCCCGGCCATATGGGTGGAATTTAATGGAGGAAGTGTTTGGTATGAGGTACCAACATGAGTGTTTGGAAAGTGTTCCATTACAGGTGAGTTTAGTGACGGGAAAAGTGGTGAAGGCCTTCTTGCCTCAGCAACAAACTCCTCTTTTGCAGTGTTGATAGCTTTATTTTTTGCTACCTGCTCTTACAAGTCTTCTATCTTCTTAAATGGCAAGCTTATCACGTCCTCAGTGTGCGAGGCATTTTTGAGATATTGAGGTACAACGTCCACAATAGTCAGAGCATTCTTGTTACATGCTTCCTTGGGAGTACCAGTCATTTTGCATGATTTTATTGATTTAGGGGTGATGTTGTGGCTTTAGATCTAGTGAAGTATGCCAGTGTGACGCACCACGGATCAACCCTTTTCTATAAGAAGAAAAATAACTCCAAAGAAAATAACATTAGTACGTTAGTCGGAAATCATAAATGCAAGATATCACACATAGGTTGAACATAAAGCACATAGACTCATGTGTTCCGTCCGAACTCTTGATTAATTTTTCATTCCGGGGTATTTTGTGCATCTTGGCCAATTTTTGTTTTTAAGATTTCGATCAGAAGGTCTATGGTTTATTTGCCACCACATCGTCATTGAACCAGAAACTATGATACAAATAGGGAGGATTTATAATTTATATTATATAGGGGTCGAGTCTTACAAAGATTAACTATGTATCCCTCCTCGAGAAATTAGGCCCTTTCGTAGTTCGAGTTACATGGAAATTATATCCTAATTTCATCTACTCGAATCTTACCCTAACTAGGGCCAATATGGGCTTCCCACGTATCCCTCATCGAGACATCAGGTCGAACGTGGTTTTTTTTACAAAATGGAAGGGGATAACATTTGATTGAAAGATAAAAGGGGATGCCTAAACAACCCAAAAGATGGCTTCTCCTTAAAGCCATGGCGGGTCGTCATCCTTACAATCGCGCATTTTCCAATGGCTTTTCTAAAAGCTACCTTGTATCACGGGCCAAATCTGGCTGGTGTTGACCAAATGCTCTAACTCGAACTTGAAGGCTTCAAATTCCACAATGTCGTGCCCTGGTGCTCTTGAATGGTACATGTAGATCTTCGTCCAAAAAGTGCTGGCACATAGTTTCCAGGAGGTTTTGAGTGGGCGAACCTTACTAATGCGAGCCAAGAGTGAAAAGATGCTTGCATATGAATCTTCAAAGGCAATGAAGTCGTAATGCCAAAGTTGTGTATCCATGGTGATTCCTTCAGCAGGCATAATAGCCTAGGGTGTAGATCAGTAGAGAGTATGGCCCCCATAGATTACGAATGTTCTTTTCGTCAATTAGTCTGACGGCTCTTCTCTTGAATGCCATGTATTCGTCGATGATGTGTCCAGGTTGACTCATGTGGTATAGGCATCTCTTGTGAGCAAAGAGAGGTGCACAAGTTGGGAGGACGTGTGAGATAGTAGATGCCAATCCGACAACTTTCATTCTAGCGAAGACCCCTAGGTTTCGCACCTGTCTGGGTGCAACTATGAAGTGCGAACCACGAGCTTTGAGGGCAATTGCTCACCACACTGGAGATGGTGCACGAGGAGGCCTTGTGGTGTCCCACAGTGATTGGCAACTATGTCGGTAACTGGGGTAACTCCTTCAGGTACCCCACTTGATTCTCCGTATGACATTGGATCATTCTCAAGAAAATGAGTCAGGGGGACGTAGTCATCGATCATCCTTTTGACCTCTTTGAGAGGTTTCTGTATTAAGGTTTTCCTTCGGGAGACTCTTTAACAAGGTTTCCCACTGCCCCATATTCATTTCATTAATAAGATGTTTTCCTCAGTAGGGTTACAAAACGTAAATAAAGAAGTAAAATTAGAAGAAGTCGCCTCTAGTGGTGGATGATGAAGCACTGTCAGTCCGAGCTTTCTTGGCCCTTCGAAGGGCGGTCTGAATCCAGAGATGAGTAGACATCAATAACGAAATAACCCAATAACCTTTTTTCTGTGAGGGTCATGGGTGTAGTATTGTCCATGGCTCTCTTGATGCGAGCGTCTAAGTCCTCTAAACACTTATGAGTGATGTCTAACTCATTGGTCAAGCTGGCTATGACAGTCTGGTCATGCTCCATCTTCTCCAGGTATCGAGCATCTCGATCATCTGCTTGTCTCTGAATGAGGTGGGATGTGATCTCGGCATTTGAATCTCGATCATGTCTGAACTTATAGAGGTTGGGCCTCGGTGTGAGGGTATCTTGCAAGTGTACTATCAACCGGTCAACATAGTCCTCATCATGACCTGAGCGGAGGGGACATCGGCTAGGGTATATGGACACCACTTGACTCAGCCATTCTACTCTCGAATGATGTCAACAACCCCTCTGATATTATCGCCTTCGTAGTCGACCACATGTCTCCCTATGTTCCATAAGTGGGGGATTAATTGTCTCCTTCCGAACTATCTTAAGACCCTAAGAGGTGTGTATGGTCATTTTCCCCGAATCCCCATAAGTGGAAGGAAAGGGTATTTTCTACCCCTCACGACTATGGTCGCGGATATGAAGTCGGGAAACCTCCAATGAATACTGTCATTTCAGAGCCTAGAAAAGATAAGAGTCCACCCCTTTTTGGATTGGGTCTCGAACATTGGGTAAGTGTCTTTGAGGTTTCTTCCCTACGCTCGGGGTCTCGGTATGATGGAACCTAGGTTTTGTGGAGGTGATTAATGATCCACCATTGGACTAAGTGGCTATAACCTTAGAAGAACCTATGCAGGTTTCGATATTGACCTAGGGCTCGCTAGATGTCATCTAGGATGACCGGGACCAAGTCATAGTATTTGGTTTCCCCGTTTGTAGTTATGCCATGGAAGATAGCATATGTGATAAAGATGACCCGGTATCTATGGTCTGGTAACAGTCTTTGGGAAAAACCATGGTTCCTAGTAGGCATATGGCAAAGTCTACGGGTCGGGTGGCTTCCCAAGCAGCGAAGGAGTAAAACTCTACGGAGTGCTTTACATACCCATGTCTAGACCCAAATCGGCTATAGAGGTCCCTGGAGGCTATGGTCGAGCCGAATATCCAGTCGGCGCTAGCTAGGGACAAGAACCTAAAGATCTCACTAGGAGTTGGCTTATGGGGTACTAAAAGGTTGTGGTTGGGTTTCTTCCTTCGCCTCATACAAGTACCCACATTGTCTATAAAGTCCCAGATCTCCTCTACGGTCGGGGTCATCTCGAAATCTCCTAACCTAAACATCATCCTATCTCGATCTAGTACCTGGTAAGGACTTCTAAAAGTTCACTATTTCCTTAGATGGTCGTGAGGGAATGTAGGTGTCCTAGACATTTCGTTACTTCTCTTTGTTGTGGGGTATCTAGCCACGACCACCAAGTTATCAGCATCTCAGGTGCATCGATAACCATGTCAAATTTTAGATTGGTATGCATCTACAAAATTGAACACGGTTAATCCCCCTCCCAAGAACAATGGTTCATCATATAAGGAACAGTTAATGCTTTCACATAGATAGTAGTTGGATGCGGTTCCATTAGGTCATAGACAGTCAAGACACGATGGAGTCAGCCTAATAGGTACAAGTAGGTCTGAGATATCCAAACCTGTCTAGGTCAGCATGCACTAATTGAGTAGGGATTTGGCTTTGCTCTAGCCTAGTTGTACTAGAGTAGTTAGCAAATGACTTACGGACCCGAGCGAACAACCCATGATGAAACATTGTTGACTGTTGGAATGACCGCGTGCCAACTCCGTCTTCAACGTGTTCCGATAAAGCTTTTAGGTTTTATACTGGATGATGGTTGTGAAATACGCACACCCATCTTTGTGCACTGATGCAAGTGTATGTGCATGCCATTTGGCGGAAGATGAAACGCATGAATCACAGTTATAATTTGCAGGTATTTAGATACATAAGAAATTCATATCATTTAAAAGCATGTTGTATTGGAACCATTATGGTTAGAACCTAGGTTTATCCCCAGTGGAGTCTCTATTTGTTACGGTTCACTTTTACGCGGGGATGCATAAAAGATACTATAAATTTGGGATGATCCTCTAAGTCGGATAATATTTTTAGAGTCGCGACCTAATTTATAGGTAAATTATGAAAATCGGTGTGAAAGGATTTATTCAAAATTAGTGAAAACCCCTCTCTAAACCAGAGTCAAGGTATGAGTTTTGGTGATCCCACGGGGAAGGTGTTAGACACCATGGTATTAAGGATCCGTATAATACAATTGACCTAGGGGTTCTATAACATGCTTAAATGATTTGAATTGCTTAAAGTGTTTGAAAATATCCGCAAAATACTTGTCATTCTGTAACACCCCGTATTTTCAGACTAGGAATTGAACCGTCCAAGATGAGAAACTTTACCCGAACCCGCAAGAATAAGGTCGCATTCAAGTATTTAGACAAAGAAGATGAAGTCCCAAAATAATTTAGGACTTAAAAGTGTGACAACATTGATTAGAAATAATATTTAGTGTTTGTAAAATTAGGCTATGGACTAATGTTATATCACATGATTATGCTATTAAGTATAGGAAGTCTGTTAAAAATTATAATTATTTAAGTGAACTTAGATTAAGAAATTGTGTGTGTAAGTAACTAATTATTAAGATTAGTGGATAGGTGCTGACTGGATATCACATGTTCCACACGTCCTAATGGGAGAAAGTACCAAGTGACTTAAACTTTTTCTCTTATGAGGTGGCATGTTAGTGGAAAGGATAGTCATTAATTTGGGGACAAGGCATTAATTCTCATTGATTTTGTGTTGGGCAAGAATTCATTAGATGAACTTAAGAAAAGATATCATTGGCAGAAAGTATAATTTGAGAGTTCATTCTCTTATTTGATAATTAATATTGGCAGCAATGAATATAAGAGTTCAGCAGCAACATGATTTATATTTATATAGTAGCAATATTTCTCTCCATTTTTAAGAAGACAAATTGTACTTCTTTTCAACACAAAAGTAAATCGAAGATCTCTTCTTAGTAAAGTAAAGTGACGGGAAACTCTAAAGGAGGCATAGTTCTTCACATCTAATATTAGTGTGTTGAATACGGGCTTTTATCGAAGAGAAGTAAGGTAGAAAAAGAGTGGTTCTTGACATAAAAGATTGAGGCGTAGAGGAGATTGGTCACAACAATAAGTAGGAAGTTGACGCTAAAGGTATGTTAAGGCAAATCCTTCCTTCTTTTGGCATATTCTAAGTACGAAACGTAAACGTAATATTGTCTTATAAATGATTCTACTATTAGTAGTTAAGAATGTTCATATTAGTCATTTCTATTTTCAAAGCATGTTTATTACTATGTGTAGTTTGCTAATTAACTAGTATTAATATGGAAGCATTAAGTTAATGGCATGTTAATTATAATCATTATACTAAGCGGAACCACTAAAGTGGATGATTAAAATTATATTTTTGATAAGGACAACTTAAATTGACTTGAGATACGTGTATATTGATGTGTACATGTAAATAGTCATTAGACTAGTACACTAATTAAGTTTGCTAGGTAGGGAGGGCACATGTCAATGGAGGGGTCTCTATATGAAATAGTTGCTGACTAATACACATATATACCTATATATCTTTTACTATATTCCATTGGCAAAGTACAAAAAAGAAATAGTTATTTACACCATTTGGAGCACTCGGCCAACTCCATTTGTTTTTTTTGGAGAAAAACCATAAATTTTCCAGCATGGATTTTAAGATTTCAAGGGTGAAATTAAGGTCTTACTTCCACTTATTGAGATTAATATGTGAAGAGGTTAAGTTCATCCCCGTCGATAGAGTCGACACTAAATATATGTTAAGGCTACTCTTCCTTCTTTTGAAATGACCCGTATGTATGCGAACGTAAATGAATGTCTGTCCAAAGTAACTCTACTCCTGAAAGCTAGAAATGTAGATGCCCTTCATACTGAAGAAGCTTATTGATTCATGTATATCTTGTCTTATTGACTCATAACGAAAGATCTATTTATATGTTAGTTCTATAAATATATTGGATCGGGTTGCACGTTCCGCAACATATATACATATAAATATATTGGATCGGGTTGCACGTTCCGCAACATATATATATTGGGTCTGGTTGCACGTTTCGTAACATATATATAGATATACATATATTGGATCGGGTTGCACGTTCCACAACATATATACATATAAATATATTGGATCGGGTTTCACGTTCCGCAACATATATACATATAAATATATTGGATCAGGTTGCACGTTCCACAACATATACATATAATAAATCGGGTTGCGTGTTCCGCAACACATGCAAAGTCGGTATTTACATTGCATTGCATATCCACACATACACCTTAAATAATACATAGGGGTAGTGATATGTTATACACCTCTCACTATAAGACGAGGCTAGTTTATAACTTGAAGGCCTATCCGGACATGTTTTATTTGAGTTTCATTATTCAGCTCATATGACATTCAGGTTGCTCATGCTTTCAATTACAGCTTGTCGCTTCATATTGCGTTTATGCCTTCCCTTAAATTTTATAGATTCATATTAATATTTATGCTTTACATACTAGGTACATTATTCGTACTGACGTCCCTTTTATCGGGGGACACTGCGATTCATGCCCACGGGCTCAAGTAGACAGGGTGATGGTTCGCACTAGTAGGTTGATGGTTCAGCTGATATCGGAGCACTCCACTTGTCCCGGAGTTGCAGTCTAATCTTGGTACGGTATTTTTGCATATGCATATAGGTATGGCGGGGCCCTGTCCTGACCTTATGATGTCACGTACTCTTTAGAGGTTTGTAGACAAATGTCCTGTGTATAGTAGTCGTGTATGGCCTTGTCGGCCTTAGTATGTATATATGCATAGGTTGGTTCTTCTGTTTGTAATATTTTACGTAGCTCCTTTCTAGTTTATCGTTTCTATGTGTCAGCAGGGTACTTTGTGACGGCCCTGGTGGCCCATGATTAATTATGGTTAGATGTTAAATATATGATTAGTGATACTCGGAAAGTAAGGTCTGGGTGTCCTTCATGACCCTCCGGTTTGGGTCGTGACACATTCATTAATGCAAAACTCAAAAGTTTCTTTCGAAAACAAAAGAATTAGGCTTCCACCAAAATAGTATGCACCGGGATCAATTTATATTCAGACTAAGGATACCCGAATGTGAATTCGAGTAGAACTCTATATTTAGTACAACAATATTGTCTAATTCACACTTGCATCTTTTTGAAAATCTTTTTAAGGTTCTAAATTAATATAATATATTAGAAATGACAAGTTTTGGTTTTTTGACAAAAAGAGATAAAAATGGTTTTCTTTTTATTCATTTGCATGCTATATTTCCCAAAGTCAAGACATATTCTAACTCCAAAACCCATAACTCAACTTCAAGTCCAAGATATGTTTTTAAAAGTCCAAAAATCAATTAGTTGGTCTTAGCCCGTAAACTCAATTTTTTAAATGTTCGCTTTGGTCCAATTTCAAAGATCATCAGTTTGCTTAACTTCAATCACTCAGGCCCAAACTGGGTCCTTTAAATATCAGCACTTTGCCCAATTAAATTTCAAAGCCCAAGTACAATTTTAACATCTAAAGTCCTTAATCCGAATTAAGAAGCGTACTTCCCATATTTTTATAACGTTAAACATTCCGCTTTTATTCATTGCCCAGAATAGAACAAGTGTTTTGAAATTATTTTGGCGATCTAACTAAACGATTTACGTATCGTTTGCCTATCCTAGATTCGTAACTACAAAGGAGTATATTTATTTACAAGTAATACAATATATAAAGGAATTCAAAAGTTGAGTTTAGGCTGCAGGGCCTACCTAAGCCCACCAGTTGGCTAGTTTTACCCATAGCTAGGCCTTCAAATGCGAATATTAGCTTCCCGGACTTGAACTCGATCACGAATATTATTGTACCTCAGCCCAACGGGCTAAAGAAAGGAGTGTTGAGAGGCCTAGTAAGGGCCCAGATCATCGCGGCAGTGGAAAAGAAGACGGGAAAATAAGGAAGCAAGTTAGAGGACATCTAGAACTTATCATATAACTAACATGAATTAACAAACACACGAGAGGTAATTATGTTTAAAGACTAAGGTAAACAATGTTAGCAAATCAACTCAACAACAAACAAAATGTATGAAGAAAGTAAACAAATAAGATAGGCCCGCTGATTATCCTTAAATAGAAAGAGAAAATAGGAAGACAACACCACATAGATGGGCCAAGCCCAATTATTTAGCAAGAAACTGAAAGAATGAAAACATGGAAGGAAAATAACGTTCATGGGCCCAACCCAGCTAACACTTGTCAATAACATGTTCAGGAAAAGAAAAAGAGTTGGGTTAGGCCCAATCTTTATCATCAATAAGCAAGGGGGAGATGTGAGATGAAAATAAGTTAGGCACATCATCTAATGTCACACAAGCTTCATAAGTGATATACACAAGGGACATATATAGCATGTATACTCTCATCATATACTGTGTATAATCATATATTCTCTATATACCATAGTGTATATTGACATGTACTTAAATGAATAAACACAAAATACCAAGACATTGAGGCAACAGACAGTGTCAACATAGCTAGAACAAAATTATTACAGCACCAATAGGATTGAACAAACTTAAGGCTAAAGAAAATAACAAGATCAGGCCTAATGCCTTACTCACACCATATCACATACAAACGGAAAGCAAAACAGAATAGACATACATGGCTACTTCTTCATTTCCTCCTTTTAAATGAAATTGACAAAATGCCACTCTAGTATTAGTTAAGTAGGTTCCAGTTATATATTCAACATAAGTAAGAGCAAGTGAACATACTATTTCTAACTAGCATAAGGCATGTGCTGGTTTATCTATATATTAAACAATTATAAGGTCTACAAGTTCAAGTTCAGAACCTTATTTGAGCTAGGTGTTCAAGCTTAATGACACAATTCTGGAAAACAGAAATGCTGGGAAAGAATTCATACAGTACTTGAGCACTATAAACCAAATCATGGTAGGGTATTACTCAACAGATCCTTAGATTTGACATAAAATGAGAGCATGGCATGGCTATGAGAGGTTACTATCCTAAACATGTGAGTCCAGACATGAAATGAAATTTATATAGGCAAGGTAAGATTCTGTATACATGGAGGACATCCCAGTTGGAGATTATCAGTTATAAATCATAAACAAACAGTCATGGACTCATGTAAATCCAAAGATGATTTATACCCATATCAACTCAAACTAAATACCAGCAGGGTACTTAATAGGGATCCAACACTTATTAACGAGAGACATGGCATAGAGATACATGATATCAGACTAGCATATGTGAGACAAGATGTGCACAAAGCCTATCCTAGTATGGCATACAGAGCAGTGTAGTATAAGTCTACCAATTACAGATCCTTAACAGAGCATGGACAATTTAACTAGGCTCTAGTGTGTTATTCAGGATTCAAGGCAAAACATGTGCATTTGTGGCTTATGAGCAGATAGGGAAAGAAATATACAGGTTCAAATTTTCATATGTTAAGGCATGAACAACACATAAATGTCATTTTCCATCCATACTTAATCTAAACTAGATAATGTGGGATAACGCTAGCTATAACATAGATCAAACCGACACCAAGGCATGGAATACTCTTTATCTATAGTAAGCAAGCCATTTATAGATACAAGACAGACATATCATGCATCTAATTAGTAACGCCAACAAAGAGTGGGAATTTCTCAATTTAAACTACTATTGGATGTCCTAATAGGCATCATTGTGGTACTTAAGTGGTACTTAATTATGTAAATATACTTCTAAACACGTAAACATGCTCTTAAACTATCTAATCAAATTATCACAACTTAATTTATATTCCTAATTCAACATTTAGAATACAATGCAGCTCATAATGAACATAATATCACAAGACATTAACATCACTACATATTACCTCAACTAAGCATGCTCATTTAGTCATAATAACATATATTCCAGTTTTTGAATAACCTATTCATGTTTAAGATCATTTAACACATGGAATACTAACACAAATAAACCTAGCCTCTGAATGAGCATATGAAGCATCAAAATAGTATTTTAAATCTATATAGAGAATTATTAGTTATCCAACAAGCATAAATATATCATGAACCATAAATTAGACCAAAACATAAATCATAACAACCCTAACAGTAACAAATCAACCAAGCATACTAGTTTAAACATATAAAACACATAATCACAAGTTGTATAGTATAATTTAAGCTAAAATCTAAAAGGATGAGGCATTACCTTGTGTGGCTACAGCCGAAACGTCGAAGGTGAGCTCGTCTTCACTCCGGGGACCTCGATCTCGCAAATCACACAAAAAGGGATGAATTTTAGTTGTGAATGACCAATTATACTTGATCAGGATTCTTCCAAAGGGCTAGATCCCAACTTAAGTAATAACTAGTTGAATATAACTTGAAAATGGCTCTTAACAATATAAAAGATAGAGAGTCAAGTTAGGGTCCTCTAAATTGAAGGAAAGGGGTTTGTATTTATAAAGTGAGATAAACCGCTAGCAGACATTCACAAATCAGTGTGGGAGAACCAAATTGGGGGGGAAATTTCCCTCCAATTCATTCTTCGACCAATAAGAATGTAGAATTCAAATTCTAAATCAGACAAGAAGCATTTAAGGCTTGCAGAAAAATCACAAAGTGGGGTAACCTTACCTTGGCTGAGGGGGGTGGGTCTAGTGGCGTGCGAGGTGAGAGGGATGAGGGCGTTTAATGCCCTTTCCTCTTTCATCCAAGCAGAAATGCAGAGAAAGCACATACAATGTGCATTTGGCATTTTGTCATGACCCCTTTTAGAGAATTATGGTAGCACCTGCACATTCCCACCAGTAGGTGAACCACTTCGCATATAAATAAAACAATATGAAAATATATATAAATATAATCAAATCATCAATACAACCTCCAAAATTTGGTCTGTGATACAAGAACACTAATGCAGAATACAAGTCTGAATGAAGGCAACATAGGCCAAAACAAATACGTAGTCTGAAATATGTCTCTCAAATGCAAGAAAATACTGTGAGAAGAATGAGCATCCAAGGCATATTGGAAGAAGCATCCTCACCCTGGACTGTTGAAATCCACCTGCCCGAACTAACACTCGAGCTCGCAAACTAGAATAAGAACCTGTATTTGCATCAGAAAAGATGTAGCAAGCATAGCATGAATACACAATGTACCCCCATAGACATCATAGGCTGGCAATGATGTAAAAAAAGTAACAAAGATAAATATCATGCTGACACCAGATAAGCCTATATTAGACAGTTCAGTAGTCCATATAAGTCATCTTGTACACATTAATACATAGATTCAACAAGTGATATTGTTCACTTAAGGTTCCAATCACAGTCAAGTACAATCCATCCATTCATATATATAGGGACCTTACTATCATAGTACCCATGACTATTACTCCCTTGTCCAATTCATATTCAAGCTTAACCCCATTTACCTAACCTTAACACATCACTAAACAAGTTAACACTTATATCACAACAACCCTTTTAGAACTCTTTCTAGGAATATTACACTTAAGCAAACCATGAAGACATTAACTCCCATATTATTCTTAGTCTTGGATTTAGTGAAGTCTCTATACAGTTATAGTCTGAAACATATAGATCATTCAACATTTACCTTCTCAATGGCAACACTTACCATAACTTCCTTACTAGACTCGGTACCCAATTACACGGTCAATTAACAGACAACACACAATGCACATATTTTCCCTGGACCTTGACAATAGTCCTGACATATTGACTTTCCCAACAACAGTAGCAGTAGACATCAAAGACTTAGACTTATAAATTATAACCACAAACTCATGCATAAGAAATCAAGCCACACATGACAATAAATTCAATATTTATCCAAGTATTCATAGATCCAATTATCCAAGTATCCGCAGAGACAACTTCAATAATGGCAGACAACTGTTCCACATTACCAAACAATAGTTAATCAAGGAAATGAGATGTGTATGTATGATATAAATGTAATGCATATGTCAGGTATATTTCCATCAACTGGTATACACACTTTATAGGGGTTGGCCATATAAAAGTGACCCATGGAGGACCCGCGAAGTCCATAAACCCCTCCACTCTAGAATAACTCATTAGATCACGGAGCCCAGCTCTTGGCTATAATAATATCATATTACATGAGTGCAACTCCGATCCCCGCATATCATCATATTCATCGTAGCGTGCAACCCTATCCATCCGTAATATTATCATCATGTAAAAGTTTCCAATAATCCTATAAGTATCTTACTTTTCCGGTCTCTTGGACCTACAACATTTTCATACCACCCTCATGTCAATATCATTAGAACCATGAGTGTATGAATGCAAATGACAATACAACGAAAGAAATCATAATATATGAGATGCAACAAAGTATAAGGGATGAATAACACATGCTTTCTGTATTCAACAACAAGTAACCCAAGCACAATCCGGATATCATATCAACAGTCCATCTATAATAATCCAAGTACTCTCAGGATATCATATTAAACAGTCCAACCACAATAATTCAAGTACAATCAGTATAGCATATCAAAGCATGTGTGATCAATAAACCCGACAATATCAAATATGGTGATGAGCCTAAATAATGGCAATAAGCCCATATAACAGCAGTTGGAATCAGCTTAAGATGATTCCTCAAATCACCCATCCACACAGTTCAACACTGGTACCCACTCAAACATTCATCACAAACGTTTAAGTGAGACCCCCAAAACACGCCTAATACCTCTCAACATTTATAACTATTATGTACTTCTATCGGAATCTCGAAAAAACTAAATAGTAGCCTACCTCAAAGTCGAGAAGGAGCGCTACATAACCAAGCCTCAATGACAGTCTTGTCCTTCATCTACGCCTCGTGATGGTCGAAGTCTATCCACATATATAAACTATATGTTAATATAAAGTTTACGTAACATACAAGGATATAAACCTTATAACAAGACTTTAAAATACCAACTCAGGCCTACGTCACCAAGTCTCAAACTTTAATACCCGAAAATCATAATACATACTAAGTAGTTATATCCTTAAGTTAATTGAGAAAATATACATATTTGAACCCCCAATTAAACAATATTCAAAAGTCCAAAATTAAAATCCTAGAATTTTCCCCCTTTTGAAAATAAGCTTCTATAATCAAGTTAAGACTTACAACATGATAATCTAACATATTTCAATCCTAATTTACAACAATAACAACATTTACTCCATAAACCTTCATTAAAATCAACATATAACTCTCTTATTCTCATAGAGACAAGAAATTCATTTTCCCCAACTTAATATCACGCTATATCACCATTAATGAACTTAGAAATATAAACTTAAGCCATCAAAGAGAAGAATCTATTACCTTAAGGATGAAATTGCTCCTAGGGTTATGAAAATACTCAATGGCAGCTATGGTCTCGAGGTTTTATAATTTCAAAAACAAAATTCTAAACTAAAGAATATATATGATACTTGATATAGTAATTCCGCCCCAGCAGAAATGACTCCGCGGAGCGGCCCACTACTGTAGTGACCCATTTGGTCGTTACTGCGCTTGTAACCCATTTACCCTCGTTGACCTTTCTCCAAGTTCTGTTAGTATGATTTTGACCAGCGGGGATGGGCGACATGATTTCCGAGGTAGTTGGGAGAGTTTTAGGATGACTTATGTGAAGTAGGCCTTAAAGTGAAAAGTGTTTGACCAATAGTTTAAATGGACCTTTTTCAGAATTTTTTAAATTCCATGAGGTCCAAAGGGTTGTAAAGCACTCAATGGGATATTATGTCTGGTTCCCGAGGCTATCGAATATGTTTTGGGTACTTGGTTTTAGCCATTTGAGGGTTGACTAGTCAACATCATCTCCATTAGGAATTTTGAGGTCATGGATGGATTCGTAGCATGTTTTTACTTGTGTGTGCATGTTTGATTTGTATCCTGGAAGTCCCAAATGGTTGTGGGGATTTTGGGTTGAGACTTGGTGAAACTAGAAAATTTCTGGTTCTGGTGTTTCGCCTTGGCGGAGGCTGTTCGACCTTGTAGATCCTCCCCATCGGACTTTGGTCCATAGTAGCTGAGAGATGACGTGGTTAATTAGTGTCGCTCAAGAAGATGGGAATCCATTGAGGCAGAATCGCGGATAGGGTCTGCCCCAATGAAGAACGCTAAACTAGAATACCTATTTTTGTTCCTAACTTTATGTCATTAGTTTCATTCACAAAAAACCTTATTCTAAAAAGCATCATGGTGATTTCTAGATATCTGGTGGTGGAGTTATCTTGGGGTAAGTTCTTAAACCTTAATCTTGCATTATCTTTCCTTTACTAGTATCCATGGTGGTAAATGGGTGTTGAGGGTGATGGGTGATGGGTTATGGGACCTGGGTTATTAATCATTACACTCTAATCTAATTGGTTATTGTTATTCTAAATGCTAATTCTATCATCTCTAATTTTGGATAAATAGATTCTAGGAATGAATCTCTCTTGGTTTCTAGAATCAATTCATGAATTTAGGGTTCTTACCAATTTAGGGGTTTTGGCTAGATTGATGAAATTGAAGGGCCAATTGTGGTTAGAAATCCATGAAATTAAGGATAATGACTAATGAGACTATGGGTAGTGTAATTTCCCTTAATTTCTGGTTTTACCCTCGTGAGTTGAGAGGGGTATTTTAGGTATTTTGAAGTAATTCTCCACCCATTTCCTTTTCCGATTAGTTGGCTTGTTGTGGTTATTTACTTACTTAGCGTTAATATTGTTGGACTTTGATCATTCTGAAGCACTCCGAAAGGGGAAGGCTTGGGTGGAGTAGTATGTAGAGTTCGGTCAGCGAAGCAGATGTAGAGTTAGTGATTGTCATAAAAATTCATGTTTCACCTTCGGGTATGATGTTGGGATAGATTACTTAGGCCTGGTATTATTAACTGATTTATGCGCTTGTTTTCAAGTGTTTGATAATGGATTTGCTCTTAGTTGCCACAACATAATTGTGATATAGTTATCTCTCACTTATCTTAGTATTAGCATGGACAGAGGAAATGACTTGACTTGATACTGATATTGTGATATGTGTCCATGTTTGGCATAGCTGGATTGATATAATACACTTGATATTATCATTTTGCATTGCATTCATCCTTATTTCCATGTTACATTGATAGTACCTATGATTCGCATGATGGTGATAAGTAAGAAGGAAACATTCGTGATTCTTGTAACATAATTGATAAATAGCATAGCCATCTCTAGGTTATGTGTGGAATGGCTAACAGTGTGTTAGGTGTTGTGGAGTCATCTCTAGGTTGTGTGCGGAGTGACTGGTACATAAACATTGCGAGTCCTCTGTGGGTCATGACTTTCGGGATGTAGACATATTCTGCTCGGAGCATGTATGTATGAAGATTAACATTTGGCCAGTACATTGCATTTCATATTCACTCATCATTACATTCACATATTTCTTGGATTCTGACTTGATACTCTCTACTTGGGTTGTTTATTCTTGGACTGCGATAGTATTGGTACTTGATTGCGAGCATGTCTATTCTTTAGTCTCTTACTTTATATATGTTAGCTAATTATTATCGGCCTATAATACCTATCAGTACATAGTGTTTGTACTGATACTACTTTTGCTACACCCTTTTTAGGGTGTAGAGTTGTTGCATATACCTGAGCAAGGTTCGATTAGCCTTCAAGGATCTCATGGAGTTCATCTAGACTTTTTTGTTTAATTTTCATTCTAAACAAATATTGTATTCAGGTTGTGGTTGTAACTTTTATTCCAGTAGTTTACTTAGAAGCTCGTGTACTATTCAAATCGAATTCCTTGGGTAGTTATTATATTTCGCATTATCATATAACTATATTTTCAGAATTCTACTACTCTTATTATTTATTTATGTTGTTGGATGAATCTATAAGGGATGGGTTTGCTTACCATATGGGAAAAGGGTAGGTGCCCGCATGATCAGTGATTTGGGTCGTGATAAGTTGGTATCAAAGCCCTAGGTTACCCCATTTATATGAACAATACCATGTCAGTAAAGTCTTGCGGATTGGTATGATGAGCTTTGTACTTATCTACGAGAGGCTATGCGACATTTAGGAAACTTTAAATTTCTTCATTCTTTTATGCTACTTTATTCAAATTGGATCTAGTCAATTCCAATTGGTATCTGAATTTCCTTGTCTTAATCACCCACGGAAGGTGGGAACTAATCCTTAAATTCTTATGCGAACAGTTTGTCTATGACATGTTGTGGTATGGTATGAGATGTGTTATCGTGATTCAGATGCGTCAGCAAGTTCAGTTCTAGATTTTTCTTGAGGATTCAATTGTGGGGGCTTTCTTGTGAAATGGGAGAGATGGTACAGAGGGTCACATGATCTCTATGATTTCAGTGTTGGGTTGCTCGGAAGTGGCAAAAGTGTATTTATGGCTTAATAAGAGTGATTTGTTCGATGATATGATTGGTTTGGGAAAGGTTTCAACATCGCAAGGTATTATGATGATTTGTGTGGTGCGGGTGTACCAATGGAAGATCTACAATTCATCAGTGGCAGGGTATTAGGTGTCGATATGCGGGGACGAGCGTAAGTTTGGTAAAGATTATCAGATGTGGAAAAAGTATAGTGACCGCATGTAATAAAGAAGAGAAGTTGAGAATAAGGACATAAAGTACGACTTTGTGGGAAACGTGTAACAAAGTAAGATTTCTTAGGCTATTTTGGTAAGAGTGCTTTTTGTGTTAATGGGACGGAGGCGTAAGGAAGATAAATTGGATAGAACAATTTCCGCCATTAGGAAGGGAAAATTGGTATCTAATGTGGTTGACAGGATAAGGTTGCAATTGGTACAAAAGTGGATTTCATCTTCAATTGTGAATAGTTAAGTTGGACTTCAACGTGACTACATGGTAGTGGTTTGTGGATTCTTTCAGGAAAGTGGTTATCAGTTCTAGATCGGAAAGTAATGCTACTTGTGACAAGTGGGGACTTAATATGTTGGGCAGTTGTGGTCATGGTCCTTTAGTAAATGGCATATTCACCGGGTCTTCATGTTTAGAGGAATGATAAGGATATTGTGGGATCAAGAGCTAGTTTAATTGAGAGTTATTGTGCGATCATACATGGATGAATAGACATAAGTGTTCATCATTGAGTTGGTATGCTTTGTTATGTCGTGGGATAATGGGAGCCAGTGGTTGACAAGTAAGAATGACATTGGTGTTGGACAAGTGTGAAGTTTTAATACTCAAGGAGCAATCGGGTGTTGCATCTAATTTTGGATTAGTGTTGAGAGTTTTTCCTCTTTGTGTAAGTTTCAGCTAGTTCCTCCTCTTACTGGTGTTACTATTCGGTTAAGTTGATCGAATGAAAAGGATAATCGCACGAATGGTTAGGGGTGTTCTAGTTCGATAATTGGGATTTTCAAAGTGGTAAATCAATGATGAGGTTCAAATTAATCGAGTTGTAGAGAACATTTCGAAATTTGAGTTAAGGGAATTTGAGTAAAGGCACCTTGGTGGAGGTACGTAGGGACATTAGTAGGATTGTGTATGTCATACACGCTGCATTTAGAGAGTATTCCATTTACATTTGAGTGAGTTAAGAGAACTCTAATGTGTAGAGTGTGTGGCCTACTACTACCTCCAGAATTGACTTGGCTAGTTTACAAGACTTATGATTATGCGGTATTTTATTGAGTGGGTTCGAGGAATGGTTTAACGGTGATGATTATTATGATTTGATTGAAATTGGCAAAGTGAAGAGTCAAGAAAAAGTATAGTTGATCGAGAATCGATAAAAATAAGCTACATTTTCGGGATTACTTGTGTTAGTATAGGTTTTGGAGATGTCGTCTTACATATTTCAGATGAGGTGTGATTGTAAGTACTCTTAAAGATGGGAGTCTACAGAAAAGGACTAAGTGGTATAATGGATTAAGTGATATGATGAGTTCCGTGAGGTTTCGTAGTCAGCAACTATTGAGAAGCAAATTTCAGGTAACCGACATATTAAGGCTTATGGAAATGGCTTGTGTGATACATAGTTGGGTAATTTTGTAACACTCTTCAGTGGATGATATAGTGTGGTTTAAGAGAAAGGAATTGTGGAAATCCCTATTATGTGAGGGCTAGAGTTATATTTTCGAGATGAGATCGTACTCATGGTAGTGTATTATGTCTCAAGTAATATTGACTGGATAGCTTGGGTGAGCACTTTTGGATATTAAGGGCTTGTGAGTAGTTGTGCGAGGTTGGCATAAGAGGTTGCGAGATTGATGCTTTCGGAATGGTGATGGACGTATCGAGGTGTTACAATGGGAGATTCTATGGTTAAAGGGTTATTATATGAGACTACATGTTTTGCGTCAAAAAGTTCGAGGTGAATCAAATTTGTATGTCGGGTAAATGTTGTTAAACATGAAGATTGAAATTGTAAGGTATAGTTCTTTGGTACTAAGTTCATAGCTTGGATAGTACTAAGCTTTTAGAGTCAAGGGTTACGGACAAGATCAATTTTGCATGAGGAAAAGATTAGAATTGTCCGCCGCATATGTGTGGTAGAACTGTGATTGGTTTTGGAAAGTTAGAGTCAGTTCGAGTGACTATTAGTGGTAGTCAGGGGTTGTGTATTCATTCTAGGTCAGAATTATTCAATTAGAGCTTGATGAACCATGTTTATATATCCAGGAGGACTTATGGGTTCCCAATAAATCACCTTCAGGGATTCGATGAGTTTCAGTTCTGATTTGAGGTACGATAGTTTTACCGAGCTTCATCAGGGTATGTTAGTGGACTGATGAAATATTACTGAGAGCATCTACTCGGACAGATGTAATGGGATACGTCAGTACTTGTTAATGATTTAAGGAGGTACTATGGTTGCAAGAGGTCTTTTGAGTGATCAGATGGTGTCCTACAGAATTAGCCCAGCGGGGTATTCAGTGGTATGCTTCCTGTAGTGTGATTTAAAGGTTTAAGGAGACTTGGAACTAGCGAAATCAACTATGAGTAAGATCTATTTTATGGAATTACTTAGCGTTGCTCCGATAAAGCCAAAATTCTTTTCTAGCAAGAGTAAGTCATGGTTCCAGACTTGTGTTTCTAAGAAATCGTGGTGCGAAGGACGATTGTAGAGGGTGAAAGAAAGGTTAGCAGAATCAAAATATTTTACCGGTTCAGAGTGGGCTATGATGGTGTCTATATCTAATGTTTTGTGTTGTTTGATGAACATTTGTGGGACCTATCGATCGCGTTTAGAGGCATGTCATATCAAATCAGATAATTTCAGCAAAAGCAATCCTATATCGGGAATCGGTAGTGAGAGAAATTCGAGTATGGAAGTATGGAAATATGGAAATTGGGCCTTATAGCCAAGGTAGATGATGTTTTGACTGATAAAGTGAACGAGTAGTAATTTGGTATACTTCGTGCCATGGAGGATTTCCTGCTGTTATATTAAGAATTCCTTGGTTATCGTCAGCTTTCATACTCTCTTTCTTCATTCGATTATAAATGATTGTTTAATTGGTATCTGATGTAACGAATCGTTTGGTCGTTATTGTGCTTGTGACCGATTTACCCTAGTTGACCCTTACTAGAGTTCTGTTATTATGATTTTGACCCATGGGGATGGGCGACATGATTCTCAAGGTAGTCGGGAGAGTTTTATGATGACTTATGCAAAGTAGGGCCTTATAGTAAAAAGCATTTGACCAATAGTTCACTTTTGGATAAACGGGCCTTTTTCAGAATTATGTCGATTCTGTGAGGTTCGGAGGGTCATTTAGGACTTGGTGGGGTATTCAGTCTGGATCCCGAGGATTTCATAAGCATTTTGGGTACTTGGATAGGAACTTAGCTTCAGCCATTTTGCTGTTGACAAAGTCAACATGACCTCCATTGAGAATTTTGAGGTAACGGATGGATTCGTAACATAGTTTTACTTGTGTCTGCATATTTTGTTCGTATCCGGGAAGTTCCGCATGGTTTTCAGGATTTTTGGTTGAGGCTTGGTGAAACTAGAAGATTTCTGGTTCTGGTGTTTCGCCCCGACAAAGATTGTTTACCCTTGCGGATCTGCCCCAGCGGGCTTTGGTCTGCAGGAGCGGAGGGATGACGTGGTTCATGAGTGTCGCCCCAGCGGATGGGAATCCGCTGAGGCAGATCATGGAAGAGGAAAGGGTTCCCTATTAGACCCGTAACTTCACATTTTGTTGTGTCATCAAGGTATATCGAAGTCCCGGGAAGAGGTACGACCTTACGAAAGGATAATGAAGGTTTGCAGCTTGTTTACAAAGGTATTGGAGTGTTTGGGAGTTAAACGGATCGAAGAATGTACGTTTCGACGAAAAAGGGAAAATTGGGAAATTGACGGGACAAAGGACAGTCCCTAAAATACTTTGATGTACCATCAATTATCCAAGTTGAGGTCGTCAACCTTCCTAGAAATTCGACGGGAAGAATGACGGACCGTCGGAAGTTTGACATTCCGTCGAGTGCACCATCTAATTACGGCCGTGAAATTTTTTAACAAGTTTATATTTGGGAAATTTGACATTCAGTTCATTTTTCCCCACCTCATCCCTAATACTCTCTCTAAATCCTCTTTATCACACACCCCAACACCCCAAGTCAAAATTGACGCCATAATCCGCAAGAATCTCATAATAAGCCTGTGGTTATCGAATGAATTTCCATTTTCTTGAGGAGTTGATTCTTGAAAACCCTTGGAGCATGATATTCTACGATTTTGAGGAAATTATGGAGTGTTAAGGTAAATCCTATTCTCTTCTATCTATGATTATGATTAATTAGTGATTTGGAAGAAGTTATGAAAAAATGTACATAATCAAAAATCGCAAAGTTGTAAAATTTCATAACATGAATTGATGGGTTGTTGTGTACTAAATATGAGTCAAATTGGATGATGAAATTACTTATGTATGTTATGAATTAATGGAAGTTCGGTTTGAAGGATTGTGAAGTCAAATCACATAAGATTTTGCATATAAGAAAATCTTAAGGAATCATATATGCTAAAATTATCAAAAAACGCCTAAATGAGTTTCTATGAAAATTGTAGTTTTAAATGTAGACGTGAGATTGAATTATAGGAGAATTCTTTGTAAAGGAATTTAAAAATCCGAGGTATTCGAAGTTGTCGATAAGATACTACATGACTCTTTCCATGGAATTTGGATTCAATATTGATACTGATTTTTTTGTGATATAGATAAACACACGTCTGAAGTGTGAAGATAAGTAGGACGATTGTTGCATCAAGAACAAGGTATGTTAAGACATACTATTTTATTCTTTTGGCATGATCAACAAACAAGCATGACTATAACGACATCCCTTCAAAATGAACTCTATTCTCAAGATTTAAGCTTATGATGCTCATTGTTTTACATTGTTGTAGTCCATGACTCGTATGGTCCCTTGTCGTATTCACTTCCAGCCTTTATAATATCTTAATCTTATGTTTTCACATGATCTTTATTGTCTCTCGGATATTTGATACAGACATAGTTACATAATGATAGTCGGAGGATAACGGCCTTGACTCACTCCGATTGAATTCATAAGGCCCTTTAGAGTCAGTCCTTACATTTAACTTATATATAAGTATCTATTTTCATATCGAACCTCGCTATAGTCGGCTAGGTACGGCACATAGATATGCACCCAGCTACAGTTGGTTTGATATCAGACATTACCGAGTCCCACATTTGGGTTGGGTACGACCGTTCCTCACTGAGGCCGGGTATGATATATATCTATATGTATTATGATATGATTTGCCCCATAGAGAGGTTGGATATTATATTATATGGTTCCATTGAGCGGCATGAGTTTTTACAAACATGCATACATTTTCATGGTTGTGTCAGGTAGGCCCTCAGAGGCTTGTTATGAGTTTCAAGTTGACTTTTGTACTCTTACCTCATATGTTGCACCTTTTGATTATATTGGTTATCTGCCTTACATATTCAGTATACCTTTCATACTTATGTCTCTTTCTAGGGATACTGCATTTCATGCCCGTAGGCATAGGTTGGAATACAGATGATTTCCACATAATAGGACTTGACTCAGCTGGAGTGTGTCACGGTTCTTTTTCCTCTAGAGCTGTATAGAGAGTTTATAGGTATGACAGCTGTGCATATGTATAACTAGGTATGGTGGGGCCTTGTCCCAACCAATTATTGTCAGTATACTCTTTAGAGGCTTGTAAACAGTGTGTTATGTGTGATAATTGTGTGTGGCCTTGTTGTCCTCTTCATTAGATTTATTATGCGCATGTTGGTCTTGTCGGCCCTATTATATATATATGCATGGTTTGGGACTTTTCTGAGTGTAGGTAGTTATGTCCCCATCTAGTGGAATATATATCAGAGGTCTAGTCAGCCCATGAGTTATTATATATATCTCTTAGGTATCAGGATCGGTATGCTCGGGCCTTAGGCAGCCGGGTGCCGACCACACCCCCTAAGGTTGGAGTGTGACAAAGTAGGTCAGTCCTAGGTTGTCTACAATCGTGTCTAGTAGATTCTTGCTTATGGGTGTGTTGCATGCCACATTTATAAACAAGTGACTATAGGGCATTTAGGATGTTACTTTTCTTGAAAATCTAGATCGTGCGATAGAAGCAAAGTCATAAGCCATTAAATTCCTAACTTTTCTTCTTGACTTTCCTTTTTAGTAATTCCGAGAACCAGGGAAAGTTCTAATAGCAAGAAGTGGGTTAGAAATGCGGGAGAAAGTACTAGCCGACAACCACCCACCTAAATGAATTTGAGGAATATAATAACTCCAGAAAGAAATGTAAGTTATTCAATAGAAGAAGACTCATCCATGGATGAAGAACAGTCTATGGAGGAAGATCCGTCTAAGGATACATCTATTGAAGATGACACATTTGAGATACCAGAGTAATCACCATTTCGAGTGCTACTGATTCCAGTGGTAGTGCCGAATCATAAGAAAGCTCGTACAATACAGAGGCCATCATCGCAACGGTCGTTTCTATTTGGGTTGGGTGTGAATGGTCCTGGGTATGCAACATCACCCCCAGTTATTGTTCTAGAGCAGGGTCATGTTCACATACACTCATATGATAGACCTTTAGAAAGACTCAGAAGCCCATTATCATGGACATCAGTTAACCAAGGTTCGCCCATAACGAGTAGAAGCAAGGAGGAAGAAACCAGCAGAAAAACTGGAAGCTTCAAGATGGATGCAGATGTGGAAGAATTAATATTGAGAGAGGCATCAGATCGGAGCTCCCGAGTAGCAACCAGACAAGTACCATAAGATGTTGGGAGTAGTAGACCACGCTGTCAGCAATGCGGAGAGAGACATAATGGAGTATATTTATCTGACATTTAGTTATGTTCTGGATGTGGAGTTTTAGGCAATAGGGCCAGGAAATTTCCAAAGAGATTTAAGTCGTTATGCCATTAGTGTGGACATGTGCATTGTGGGCCATGCCCAAGTGATCTTAAGGGATGTTATTGGTATAAGAGCAGGAGCCATATAGTGTATAGATGCCCGAGATTGACTCAGGGAGACTAGCTGATTTTGATGTTACCTAGAATCATGAAATCAATCAGGTATGTTGATAACTTTATTAAGAATAGTGGTGTTTATATATGTGAACAATCACTTATTAGTGATATAAGGATTGTGTCATACAAGTTGTCTATAGTTGTAAATCGAAACTTGGAGTTCAAGGTGGTAAGCGAACTTTCTATTATGTTCAAGGATCTAATTACGATGATTTAGGACTAACCATTTTTTTTTATTACGGACGTATTCGACACTCTTAGACTCTGTAGCATGAGTAATACAGGAATGCCGAGGGCATATAACCACGGCCTAAATAAGGTCAATTCACGAGTCCAAAAGAACTAGGATGGGACACCAAAGGAATAATAAGGAAAGTGAATTGCCAAGCATGAGTTATCTAAAGTTGTGCTCATGAGACAGTGAAAGGCAGAAAAAGAAATCGGAGAGTTACACATTAATTCATAATCTTGATCTCTTCATAGGATTAAACTATTCAGGAGTAACTGTTGAACGGGGTGAGATTTGTCAATTAAAGGCAAGAGATATACCTTCTTCATCAAAGAGAAGCGGTAGAGTTCTCCACATTAAGTGGAAATAATTGGCAATGAGGATATGATTAATAGAGACGTAGAGATAAATGATAAACGGACGCCTGTTAAGCTAAAGAAAGAAGTGTTATGATAACTTAACAAAGTTAAGGAAATACATTTCCAAAAGGGATCGACGGGGAGACGATAATAGTAAGAAGCTCGACAAATGAATTGGAATGAGACCTCCAAGTAACAAGGATACCAACAAACGGTAGGCGTACAGATGAAGAAATGGTATTTGAGTCTCCAGAGCTAAAGATATAGATTATGACGCCCATAAATGACAACACCAGAAGTACGCTAAGACGAGAAATCTATGAAAAAATTCCAATCAGTAATTGCTAAGTTGAGTGATCGGACAACAGATAGAAAATAATTCTAGTATCAATTCAGGGGAGAAATCCTGAAGTACCAACAAGGATGAATCCAGGTATGACTCGAATGAAGTTTGCCAAGCTTTAGGTTCATCAGGAATATTGGTAAGGCGTTTAAGGATATATGAGTGGGAGTAAACACGAGAAAAGCCTGACGTGGGTATAGAGCGGAGCAACGAAGAGATGATTTAAAGTAAACGATAAGGAAAAGAGCTAAAAGAATAAGAACAAGGAAGCAAAAGATGAATGATTGGGTGGTGACAAAAATTTTGACTGCTGAATAAATTTGAGACTTCATAAGAAGAAGAATACCGTGACCACAAAGCTAAGGATACCGATACAACAGAAGTCAACTCGAGGAACAAAGATGACAGCGTTAATTGTAATACGGTAGAGACAAAGGAAAACCAGTGGACCAATGCCTTATAAAAGTAAAGTTTTCAGTGAAAATGATAGGGAATGGCTCATAGTTTTAATGATACTGGGAGGTAACAGGAATACGTCTAGGTTTTCCTTGAAGGAACAAGTGCACAAGAAATATCTAACGAACAAAGGAGTGGACATCAAACATAAAGAACTTTGGACTTATAAGAAGTAAGTATACGCTCCTGACAGGAAGGGAATGCTAATTATGAAATATTACAAGTTTAGAGTTAGAAAAGGTGGCAGATCCTCAAGGGGTAAGGTCAACAAAAGAAGAAACAACGATGGACAGGAAAGGATGTCTTGTTTTTAAGTATTGAAATGAAAAAGAAAAGAATGAAATTAATTAGTTAAGGATATAAACTAAGAAAGGATACTTGAGCAAATATGAGGTATGACTAAGTAAATGATGAGTCTAGCTCAGGATATATAGCATCGCTAAATTAGTATACAAACTTGAGATACTACAAGAAGCAAAAGGATCGTATGTAAGAGTAGAAAGGTATAGGAACATCGGGTTGTATGTTGTGGAACAAAGAGAGTCACTAAAGAAGTCATAGAAAAGGACCGTCCCAAATAAGTAACAGAGGGTCAACTATAATAGAAATTGGATGATACCCCCTTGAAGTTATGGTTAAACGAATTCTTCTTTATATTGAGAATTGAAAAGCGTCAAGACAAAGTATCTCATTTAAAGCCCCTTTAATAAGTATATTGAAATAGAGTAGAGATAATAATGAGAACCTTATCAAAGATACAAGGATTAAGAATATCAAGTAACAGTATTTGAAGAAGAATTTCTTTTGAAGTTGAGATATTACGTATGGATTATTGAGTGAACTGGGGTTCTTTAAGGACCATTACATAATAAAAATACTAATGCCATAGTAACTAGTTAGTCTGTATGGTAATGTCTAAGTCTGGCTATACAATCAAAGTTTGATCAAAGGTTTATTCTGAAAATACTATTTCAAGCCATGGTACAATCACTTGGTAAGATAACCCACTAATCTAAGGACCAATCTAAAAGAAGCCCTGAATATTTAGAATTTGCATATGACATGTCTTAAGATGACCAATGAAGATTTTAGGTCAGACTACTGGACCCAAGCAGAGAGTAAACGTATAGAATTTAGAAGAAATTTGAAATAAGGGTTGATGGTTTGTAAGAGACATGATTCCAGGTCGGTGAATTAATAATTACACACAGTAAAATAAAATTCATATCGATGACATAATGAAAGGAAAGGAACCGAAAGTAACGATATCAGATTTGAAGAAACTCCGAGCTATATATCCCCATTTCATTTTGGTCATTGAATAAATAAAACTTTGATGAATAACGAATTAAAAGATTCAGTGTTAAAGACAAGATTCAACTGTATAAGTGAAAAAGATTCCAGTTAAGAGTATCCAATGTTATAATACCGAACACAGTTGAAAAAGATAGTAACCAGTAAACAGAGCGTAGTCCCAATTGAAGACATTTATTCAAGAAATACTCCAAATAAGAGTGGGGAAGATATGTACGAATGAAAGAAGTTTTTGAAATAGTAGGCTGCTCAAAATTTATGTACCATAAAAGGGTCTTATCGTGAAGGAAAGAAGAAAAACATAGGAAAAATGAATTCTGATAACTCCACTACTTCTACGTCCTTGAATTTGGAAAAACTCATGCCCCAATCCTTCATCATAATCTTGTGATTAATACCAATAAACTCGGGTATCTAAACCTTATCATAAGATGAATGTTATACTACGTAAAAGGAGAATGTTGCCCAAATGTCATAATACATCTATTTAGATAAAGTGCAACTGTCAGATAATGGTATGAAGAAGAAGTACATTTGTGTAAAAGTTGAAAATATGCCAAGTATGCACATCAGTGTAATTTGATCAACGACAGGGTGAGATAGTAACTAGTCCGCAAGAACTCTATCAAGAAGGGCCACATAATTTAGGGATTACTCTACAAGGACGATTCAAATTTTCCATTAACATTCATGATCAAATATAGATCATGTACCTTTTATTTTGGAACAAATGTATCATGCGCATCCCAGGTCGTAGCAAAAGGATGTTAAGGTAAGTTACGGCTGAACCCTTTTTAATTTCTACAAGTATAAGCAGTCATGTGAGGCCGATTAATGTTATTTTGATATTGTGTTACCAAGTGTGGCACTGGATATCTGTTTGAGTTTCTTGACAGGTTTTGGGTAGACCTGTTTACAAAGGAAACTCTGCTGAATTTTTTGGAAATCTTGGGAGTTAGAATATCTCAAACATTTGCGGACGAATGTTCCTAAGGGAGGAAGGATGATACACTCAGTAACTTCACATTTCACCATGTTTTCAAGGGATATAAAAGTCCCGGGAAGAGGTACGACCTTATGAAAGGATAATGAAGGTTTACAACTTGTTTAAAAAGGCATCGGAGTGTTCGGGAGTTAAATGGATTGAAGAAAGTATGTTTCAATGAAAAAGAGAAAACTAGGAAATTGACGGGACAAAGGACGGTCTGTAAAATACTTTGATGAACCGTCAATTATCCAAGGTGAGCCATCAACCTTCCTAGAAATTCTACAGGAAGAATGAAAACCCGTCGAAAGTTTGACGGTCCATCAAGTGCACTATCGAATTACGGCGATGCAAAATTTTGACAAGTTTTTATTTGGGAAATTCGAATTTGAGTTCATTTTCCCCCAAACATCAGCCCTAATACTATATCTAAATCCTATCTATCACACCCCAAGTACAAATCGAAGCCATAATCCGCAAGAATCTCATAATAAGCCCGTGGTTATCAAAGGAATTTCTATTTTCTTGAGGAGTTGATTCTTGAAAACCCTTGAAGCATGATATTCTACGGTTTTGAGGAAATTATGGAGTGTTAAGGTAAATCCTATTCTCTTCTATTTATGATTATGATTAATTAGTGATTTGGAAGAAGTTATGAAAAAATGTACATGATCAAAAATCGCAAAGTTGTAAAATCTTCATAACATGAATTGATGGGCTGTTGTGTACTAAATATGAGTCGAATTGGATGATGGAATTACTTATGTATGTTATGAATTAAAGGAATTTCGGTTTGAAGGATTGTGAAGTCGAATCACATAAGATTTTGCATATAAGAAAATATTAAGGAATCATATATGCTAAATTGTCGAAAAATGCCTAAATGAGGTTTCTATGCAAATTGTAGTTTGAAATGCAGACGTGAGATTGAATTATAGGAGAATTCTTTGTAAAGGAATTTTAGAATCCGAGGTATTCGAAGTTGTCGATAAGATGCTACATGACTCTTTCCATGGAATTTGGATTCAATATTGATACTGATTTTTATGTGATATAGATAATCACCCGTATGAAGTGTGAAGACACATAGGATGATTGTTGAATGAAGAACAAGGTATTTTAAGAAATACTCTTTTATTCTTTTGGCATGATCAATAAACAAGCATGACTATAATGACGTCCTCTCAAAAGGAACTCTATTTTGAAGATTTAAGCTTATGATCCTCATTGTTTTACATTGTTGTAGTCCATGACTCATATGGTCCCTTGTCGTATTCACTTCCCGCCTTGATAATATCTTAAATCTTATGTTTTCTCATGATATTTATTGGCTCTCATATATTTGATACAGACATAGTTACATAATGATAGTCGGAGGATAACGACCTTGACTCACTCCGATTGAAATCATAAGGCCCTTCAGAGTCAGTCCTTGCATTTCACTTATATATAAGTAGCTATTTTCATACCTAGCCACGCTGTAGTAGGATAGGTACGGCACGTAAATGTGTACCCGGCTACAATAGGTTTGATATCAGACATTATCGAGTCCCACATTTGGGTTGGGTATGACCGGTCCTCACCGATGTTGGGTATGATATATATATTATGATATGATTTGCCCCATAGAGAGGCTAGATATTATATTATATGGCCCCATTGAGCGGCTTAAGTTTTTACAAACATGCTTACATTTTCATTGTTGTGTCAGGTAGGCCCTCAGAGGCTTGTTATGAGTTTCAGGTTGACTTCTGCACTCTTACCTCATATTTTGCACATTCTTATTATATTGGTTATGTGCCTTACATATTCAGTACATCTTTCACACTGATGTCCCTTTCTAGGATACTGCGTTTATTTTTCAGTGGGACATTTAGACCCTATTCCCCATGACTTAGAAAAAGTGAGCCACTGGTTTATCATGCACGCAGGTACAAGTTGGGATACAGATGATTTTAACAAAATAGGACTTGACTCAGATAGAGTGTGTCACGCTCCTTTCCTCCAGAGTTGTGTAGAGAGTTTATAGGTATGATAGTTGTGCATATGTATTTAGTTAGGTATGGTGGGGCCTTATCCCGACCAGTTGTTGTCAATATACTCTTTAGAGGCTTATAAACAGTGTGTTATGTGTGATAATTGTGTGTGGCCTTGTTGTCCTTGTCGCGCCCTTTTTCGACCTGCGGGTCAAAGCGAAGTGCAACGTATCCGGTGATTCCTGGGTATTGGATTAAGGAGTCGCCACCTAATTATTTTACGGTGAATTAGGGCACCTAAATGTTAACTAAATGCTGCAATATAACTCCAATTCTAAGGTCTGCGAAACTAATGAGATTCTAGGTAAGGGTTCTCTATTATCCTAAAGGGAAGGGGTTAGGCATCCTTTAAGATCCGCTAACTTGCGGTTATCCAGTCAAACTCAGGTTAATATTATACTAAGGAAAATGCATGCATAAAGTATAAAGTTAAAATAATATTTTTAAAATAATTAATGAAAGGGATGCATTTTGTACATGTATGCATTTGCATGGTATAAAAAGAAAAATACATGTAAAGCTGAAAAAGTATGCATTTGTGACAATAATAAGGAGAAAAGCAAATTATTTATAATGCCAAAGAAGTATTTTTTTGGAAATCATTTTGAGTTGCAAAATGCAAAAAGATAAACTTTTGTATAATTAATAATGTGAATAAAAGATGACCGAAGTTGTTTTGAAAATCTTGAATATGCACGACGAGCCTAAAAATAAATGAACTAGCGGAGAATTTCTATTTTCTTGCACTAACCGAACCTACAAATAAATAAACTAGCAACGAGTTTTAAACTACCCTATTAACTATCCATACATGGCCTAATTATTCTAAATATCCTAACAATCACACAAGAATTAAATAATTATTACAGACCCCAAATAGAAATAACGAAATTAAAGAATAACAATGAAAGGGAACTAAAGCGGATGACGACATCATCTCGCCCTATTTGTTTTGAAATCCCGAGTTTGGAGAATGCAAGGAGTGTGAATGCGGGTCTTCGTTCGGCAATGATCATGATGAGTTTCATAATGAGACTCTTCGTGGCTCCCGATGCATTTCATGTAAGTAAGGAAAAGAAAAGAAAAGGATTAGTAGCGGAACATGGACATATACATGCGTATAAATAAATGATTCATAAAAAAGGGTAATATGTTGTGGGCCTCGGGATGCAAACAGTGTGAGGGAGGGATGGTATAAGCAAATGTTTCCAGATATGTATGATATACCCAGAGATATACAAAATATACAGTTTTGGTATACATCTAGTGTATACCTATGCTCTCATACTTCATACATCTTGAGATATATTACACGATATACACCCTAAATGGGCAAGGGAAAATGGTAAACGAGGGATATCACTCCAACTTTAATCAAAAATAGAAAGAAAATTATAGGAAATTCATCCTTTAATTTTGAACAGACCACATATGCACTAGACATGATCAGAGAATGCGAACAATAGCCAATTCGAGAGACACAGAGATAGGCAAGTAATCTTTTGAGGGTCAATATATCAAAGAGCACAGAGTTATCTAGATTGGCCTATAAACACATAAGATCTTGCTCATACTATGTGCTAGGCACAGTAACACTTAGACATTTCAGGCATGAAGACCTCAATAATATGTAACTAAATTAACAAGTGGGGGGGCACATGGCATGGTATAAAGGAGACTAAGGAATGTCACATATTGTTATTGGAGCAATTAAATATGCCAACATCAGAGTATGTAAATAATCAGACTGGCACAACACAGAGACATAATAATATGGACTAATGGCACAACTCAAACACACAAGGGTTTCTCATGCTATATCAAACATGCAATGTCCTAGACCTATGTTGTATCAACTGGAATTTGGCACCCAATACGTCCAGATATGCATGAGACAGTCCAACAAGTAGGAGACAAGATGACTACAACCATGAATGATCAACCTTAAAGACATACTTCTGGATAAACATACAGTCATCTATAGCCTATGTATTAAAAATGGTGCCTACTGGACATACAGAGTAAACATGAATTTAACTCAATAGATGTATGAAATATACAAAGATGTCCTATTGACCAATAGGGACAACATTTTGGGGATATTCTATTGATCACTACTAATCCAGATAAGTTTTATTCAAGTGATAAATTCAGAATGAAAACTAGCAATAAATAATTATATAGGTCTGCCCCAAATCAGTAATATGTCCAAGCAATATTCAATCAAAATTCATAAGTTATTTTATACTAACAGAGACATGATAGGGTAAGCATATTATAAGTTTGGATTAACATGTAAGCATAAGAATGAACAGGTGACCAGTCAGCAGTAATATTTCAGGGATGTAAAACTGCCTGAACTATGTTAAACATTCACAGTTACACTTATGTTATGCATTTAGGCATGATAATCCATTATAAGTGAGATAGACACATAAACAGACTCACAGGCATAACCACAGAACTGTCTAATCCAAAGATGACATTTTACAGACACATAACTGCCTAAGCTAGGCCAAACATGCATATCTTTTCAAGTAAGCAACATACACTAACCACATGGCTCCAAAAGGATTTTCATACTAGCACAAAAACAAACTTACACTAAGGTGAGCAATGATATATGCACAACCAACTTAGGATAAACATGGGAGGCAAACAGAAGAGACTTCCATGGTCATTTAAAATTAACAACTTAAGTGTGCAAGGCCACAGGCACAAAGACATACACAATAATAGCTTGGATTGTATGAGACATAATGATACTTCAAATTAGACATGGTATGACTCAACAAGGTTATCAAATGAACCTTAAGTCAACAAACTGTTATATCAAAAGCAAAGAAATATCTAGGACATATTAAATTAAACACAAGAACTCAAACAGGAGAAAACATGTTCCAATGTTATTTAGATTATCCCTAGTTAATCATATCCAGAAATCCACAGATATGCATAAGGCTATATATTGGTTGTCTCCCGATTCATTTCATGCAAGCTCCTACCAACAGATATCCAAAATGAAGACAAACAACTTATATTGCTCTCAAATCATAAAAATACATAAAAACAACTCATACCAGATTACACTTGTTAATCCAGAATGTAATACCTAAATCTACTAATTAAACTAGTTACATTAAAATAAGATATCATACTTGAACTCAGGCGTTATAATCAGAAAACTAAACTAATCAACACACATGACACATAAAAAAAAATAAACAGAGATGAATTCAAGCTCACTGACCTTCTCCGGGCAGCGAATCGAGGCGTGTTTCAAATCGTCGACCAGCTCGGAGAAGTCTGTTTATGCGATTTGAAAAAGAACAAAGTGTTTGTGGCTTTGCTGAGCCGGAACCGAGAGTAAAAAGAAAGGGATTTAGAGAATCGAAAGTTGTTCAAGAGAGGGGTTTTTTTCTGTCTATCTTTGCCTCTGAACAAGCCTAAGAAATGGTGAATTTTTTTAGTTCGACTTTTGAAGAACCGAGAGTTTTTGTCTAAAAAAAAGCCTCCCTCAAACACAACCCAAAGGGCTATATTTATAGCCAAAACTTGAGGGATTTCAACTGCTAGAATTCGAAATTCGAATTCAAAGAAAAAAAGAAAAAAGTGACGGTTTATTTTCATTTCGAAAACCGAGACAATAACAAAGGGATACGGGTTCATGATTTTACCCACCGAAGTCATGAAGGTGTTCAAGAGGCCCACTGCAGCATGCAGGTCGATCCGACTCGGGCGAGCTATTCAAAGCTCTGTTTTTTTTGCAAAAAATGGGAAAAGGGAACTGTACGGTGTGCGGGCTCGACGGTCGAGGGGGCATGGTGGTAGTGGTATGGGGAGGGGTGATGGGGTAGGTTGGTGGTGTCAGGCATAGGGTGCGGCGACGTAGGGGTAGGGGTGTAGGCGATTGGAGAGGGGTCTGGGGTGTGTTTGACTTCGAAATGATTTTAGGGTTTGGGGCTTTGGGGTTGGGTTTCAATGGGTATCGGGTTTGGGGCCGACGGGTTGGGAATTGGGTCAGTCCGGTTGGGCTTGGTAAAGGGGGTTTGGGTGAAATGAAAATAAAAGGGGGAGTTGAATTGGGTTTGGCCGATTGGGCCTTTGTTTTGGGGGGTTGCGAATTTGGTTAGGGGTTTGAGCTAGTTTGTGGGAATGAAATTAGTTTGGGTAGAAATTGCTTTGGGTTGAAAAATGAAATTGGTTATGGATTTAAAAATATAAAAGGGGTTTAATATTAAAAAAACTTTGAATAAAATGTAAAATTATTTAGAAAATAGTATAAGATGTGGTAAAAATAAAACATAATATTTGTGAAATGCTTAATACTTAATAAATAATAAAGAAATACGATGTCGTTTTTGCTAAAATAAAATAATATAGAATATTACAATAAAAACTACGATCATGATTTAAAAAGGTAAATGGTTGTAGAAATACGAATAATAATAATAATAATAATAATAATAATAATAATAATAATAATAATAATAATAATAATAATAACAACAACATTGAGAATAATAATATATATATATATATATGCCTATATGTATATATATAAAAAATATTTTGAAGTGTCAAAAATATTTAAAATTGCAAATAAATTAAAAAAGATGAGACAAAATTGGGTGTCAACAATCCTCTTCATTAGATTTATTATGCGCATGTCGGTCTTGTCGGCTCTATTATATATATGCATGGTTTGGTTCTTTTTTTAGTGCAGGTGGTTATATCCCCATCCAGTTGAATATATATCAGAGACCTAGTCAGCCCATGAGTTATATATATATATAATGTATCAGGACATGTATGCTCGAGCCATAGGGCTCCGGATGTTGGCCACACCCCCCAAGGTTGGGGTGTGACATCTGCCCCAGCGAAGAATGCGGAACTAGTATCCCTATTTTTATTCCTAACTTTGAGTTATTAGTTCCATTCACTAAAAACCTAAGTCTAAACAGCATCAGGGGCGATTTCTAGAATTTGGTAGTGGAATCATCTTGGGGTAAGTGCTTAAACCTTAATCTTGCATTATCATTCCTTTACTAGTATCCATGGTGGTAAATGGGTGTTGAGGATTATGGGTTATGGAACCTAGGTTATTAATCATTAAATCCTCTAATCTAATTGGTTATTGTTATTTTAAATGTCAATTATATCATCTCTAATTGTGGCTAAATAGATTATAGGAATGAATCTCTCTTGGTTTCTAGAATCAATTCATGAATTTAGGGTTCTTACTAATTTGGGGGGGTTTGGATAGATTGATGAAATTGAAGGGTCAATTTTGGTTAGAACTCCATGAAATTAAGGATAATGACTAATGAGACTATGGGTAGTGTAATTTCACCCTTAATTTCTAGTTTTACCCTTGTGAGTTAAGAGGGGTATTTTGGGTATTTAGAAGTAATTCTCCACTTGTTTCCTTTTCCGATTAGTTGGCTTGTTGTGGTCATTTACATTACTTAACATTGATATTGTTAGACTTCGATCATTTTGAAGCACTCAAAAAGGGGAAGGCTCGGGTGGAGTAGTACGTGGCTCTTGTTCGTCATTTGAGGTAGGTTACAACTTACCTTCTAGTTAGACTTCGTTTAGCGAAGCATATGTAGGGTTAGTGATTGTCGGAGAAAGCATGTTACGCCTTTGGGTATGAAGTTGGGATGGACTACTTAGGCTCTGCACCTATTTGAAGAACAAGAAGAAAATATTACAGGTAACTAACATTTACACTCACACCTCATGCTATAATCTCCATGTTTTTTGTATTCAGTTAGTTCAGTAGGCATTCAGTTAAGTATCTATTCAGTTTAGCATTCATTCAATTTTGTATTCATATGTTCATGTTATTTCAGTGTACACATATAAGTATTAATGTTGACATTTTAGAGATGTGAAGTGCTATTGGGATGAGTTTGGATGAAAATAGTTGTTTTGAAATCAAGATGCGTAGTGAGGTGCTTAAGATTTGATAGAATCGACCAAGTTTACTGCAGGTCTGCCTTCTAGCCCAATTTCGTGGAAATACATTGATAATTTGAGAAACCGTAAACCATGAAAGTTGTAGACCTTTAAAATACGTTTACAAAGGTATATTTTGGAGGCCAAATGGATCTCTGTACAGAAAGTTATGTGTGTTATAAAAACACTGCATAACAGTCAGCATGTGCGACTCGTGATGGACATGCGCCGCACATGAGCGCGTGTGAAATGGCCCATGTCGTGTGCCGAGCGCAAGAAATCATGCTCTCTGAAGTCTTGACCTGCACTTGGTCCCGCAATGCACTTGTATCACGGGCCCATCGCGAATGGGCTGATTTTTGGGTCAAAAGTCTATTTTTTGTGTTTTTAACTTATATTCAGGCTTGGGGTTTATTTTCCTAACACCCCTAACATGAAATATCACCCTAAATTCAGAGAGAACAAGTCTCAAGCCTTAATAACCCTCCATGGTAAGTTCTTCAATGATTCTAGCATGAATTCAAGTCTCTAATACCCTTCTAATATGATTAAACCCTTCTAATCCATAGAACCTTGATAGAGACGTTATCGTTGGATGTGTAAACCCTAGCATTTTAATTCAAGGAGATTGAACATAAAAAAGGTAATCCTTTCGCCTTCTAAGCATTTGTAGTTGTGAATTGATGAGTTCTTGGGAGATAAGATAATGTTTTTGATAAAGAGAATCATATGAATTATGGTAGGATTTTGGATTGTTGACCTAGTATTGTTATAATCTTATAGGGGATGAAGAATGGTGTTAATTACATCTAATCAATATTGTAGAATCACCTAGAAATAATATAATGGGAATTGGGTGAAGAATACACCATTAATGGAAGTTGTGGAGCTTTATGCCCACCAAGTGTTTGATAAAATGCTTAGATGATGAAAGCATGAGTTTTATTGCTAATATGGAATCCCTTTTACTTGTGTTGCTTTTGATTAAAGTTGAAAGGGTAGAAGGACATTGTATTACGCTCAAGAGTAGGGAATTAAGGTATGTGACGCTAACTTTCTACATTTGGGAATGTTAATGATTCTCCCTATGCCACGTTATTTCCAATGCTTCGAATTGACTCAGAAATATAGTTAAGCTTAGTTCCCTAAATAGTTGTAGAACCTCTATTCTCTAGTTTCATAATTCATTCATAACTTTCATTCTAAATGTTGTGAGCTCAGTATATAATCAATATACACTTGTGTTTGACACCCACAAGTCTCAGTCTAGAATACTCAGCATGTTGTAAACTAGTTAAATCTTCAGACCTCATAATCAATTTCATGAATACATGTCTCAGCAAATCATTGATCAGTATGTCAATGTTGTATTTTTCAGCATGATTCTCACTTCTTTTATGTAAATTGTTTAACGTTGAACACCTGTATTTTGAGCCCAAGGCCACAGATGTATTTGGTCCCAAGGCCACATTTTATGTATATGTATACTTGGGCCCAAGGACACATATTTGTGTACATACATTGGGCCTAAGGCCACAGTTATTTATTATTCCAGTTAAACAAGTGATGCTTCATTTCATAATATGACGTATTCATATCCTTTACTTCTTTTGTTCACTTCAGTTATCAGTTATCAGTTCAGTTCCATTTTCAGCATTTACAATTCTTTCTTTCATTTGCTTTTCATACTAGTGCAATTCAAATATACTAACGTCTCTTTTACCTTAGGCTTGCATCTCACGATGTAGGTAACGATTTACAGGTTGACGATTCTGCTTGCTAGGATTCACACATCAGCTACTTGGTGATCCCTAGTCTTTCGGGGTGTTATCATATTTTAGTATTTATAGTATTTTAGTCAGTGAGGTATGTTGGGTGCCTTGTCCCGGTAAATAGTCAGTATTTCAGTACTCTTTAGAGGCTTCGTACATTGTAGTCGTAGTCAGTCAGATGTTTAGCAGGCTATTATGTTAGCCTTGTCAGTTACTTACATATACATTCATGCTTATTCAGTTTTTCCACATTTATGATATCTTAGTAAACTTTTAATAGATCAGCATGTGTTACTTTTAATTTCGCTTTCAGTATGTTTTGATATCACATGTTGACTCAGTCAACCAGTTGATTCGCTCGGTCACATACAATCAGGCATCGAGTGTCATGTTATGCCTAGGCCATGGTTCAAGGGGTGACAGTCTTTAGGGTCAGGATCTGACCCTCAACTTGGAAGTAGAGAACCATCCCATAAACGTGATAGTCCAGAACCCAACTTACCTAGCCCATGTGGTGATGGAGGGGCTAAATCAGGGAATGCTCAACTATGGTCACCATCTATGGATGTCGACCTTGATGAAAGCACTGACCCAAAACTTTGAACAAGGTCTGACACCACAAATCTTATCGACCCTAATGGAGGAGGTTGCAAAAGGAGTTCCATTTTTTTTCAATATCTAGCCCAAGCTTCCTTTAGACCAGCCCTTGCTTCATGCAATGGATACCTCCAACTTTGAACAACATGAAAATAGACTCAACAGTAGTAACCACTGTCCAAACCCCAGTAGAGGAGCTGAAGAGTGCTCAAAACAGAGCTTTGGATACTCAAAGGACAAATAATGCACATCTAGAGGCAATGCTAGTCTCTATGAAAGTACCAAAGTCTGATGCAATGACTCTAGAAAAGCTCTGACTAATAGAGTTCAATGACCATCGCAGCGAGCTGCTAATAGTGATATGCCCATGGGAACTTACCAAATTCGGCCTAGGCATCAAGTCTCATTTGATACCGAGTTCAAGGAACTTTGATGTAGTTCTGAACCTAACAGCAATAATGTCTTAGATCAAAACTCAGGAATAAGTCTTATCCTCGAAAGGCAAGCGGAAAGAGGTTATGAGGTAAGCCCGAAAACCCAGAAGACTCTCCTAATGAATTTCATTCTTTGGAATGTGAGAGGTACTAACAGCCTTGAGTTCAGGAGACATTGTAATGCTATTGTGGGCCTTCATAAGCTTGTTATGCTGGTTCTACTGGAGACTAGGATGAGAGAGCATAAGGACCTTATTACTGTCATTGGTTTTACTAGTTATTTGGAGGCCCCTGCTGAAAGCAATTCTGGTGCGATAGTGATTATGTGGAATAATGAGCTAATGAAGCTAGAGGATATCTCTATCCATTCTCAAGGTATCCATACTATTGTGAAGGTTTTCTTCCCTCCTAAAACCTGGTATTTTTCAGCTATTTATGCTAGTAATACTTTCCATAATAGGCAACTCCTATGGGATCATCTTAATACTATTTATGATTCTATTAATGGTAAACGGTTGGTAGGGGTGAATTTAATGAGGTCCTAAAAGCCTCTGATAAATTTGGAGGGAATAATACTAATAATAATATGTATAATCAGTTCTGGAATTGTATTAATTACTACGAGCTTGTTGATTTGGGGTTTAAAGGTAGTAAATACACCTGAACTAATAAAAGATATAGAAATAGAGTTGATCTTATTCTGGAAAGGCTTGATAGGTGCCTTGCTAATGAGACTTGGATTAGTCTATAACCAGATTCTACTGTTACTCACCTACCTAGATTCCACTCTGATCATTCCCCCCTTTTAATAAGCCTCACTAAAGAAAATGACACTATTACTAAGCCATTTAGGTTAGAATCTATGTGGTGTAGGCATCCTACTTTTATCAACATTGTTAAGGAATGCTATGAAACCCACTTTTGCCTTACTAGTGCTAACTATGATTTTCAGCTAAAATCAATTGCTTGGAATAAAGAGAACTTTGGTAACATCTTTAAAAAAAGAATCATATTAGCTAGGTTACCATGTATCCAAAGATCCATGAACTATCAGCAAAACCCTTTCCTTCATGACCTTCAAAATAGCCTTGAAAAAGAGTATAGTGAAATCCTAAAACAGGAGTCTGAGTTTTGGAAGTTAAAATCTAGATTTAATTTGTTGACTAATGGAGATTTAAACACTAATTTTTTTCATACTTCAACTTTAAACAAGAAGAAGAAGAAGAAGAAGAATCCTTGCTTTAAAGGATGAGGTAGGTCACTGGAGCTATGACCCTACTGATATCAAGGATAATATTTTTAACTACTATTACCTTCCCTACAATTCTGAATAGCTTTCTGCTAATTTAAACCTAATTTCAAACCCTTTCTCTAGTGGTAATATCAGTAATGTTGATCATCCGAAGCTTTATAGAATCCCCAATAGGATGGAAATCAAGCAAGTTGTCTTCTTCTTTAAACCTTTCAAGGTCCATGAACCTGATAGTATTCACCCTTTTTCTTATCAAAAATATTGGCATGTGGTAGGAGACTCCATTGTTGAGTTCTGCCATAAGATTTTTAGTAACTATGAAATGGAGGAGGTGGTAAACACCACTTACCTCTATGTGATCCCTAAATGTGCTTATGCTACTATCCGTAAAAACTTCAAGCCTATTGGACTTTGCAATACTCAGTATAAAATCATCACCAAGATTATAGTTCAAAGAATTAAGGCTCTTCTGCCTATAATCATTGGTCCTAATCAAGCTAGTTATATTTCAAATAGAAGAGCCTCTGACAGTGCCATTATTGTCCAAGAATATATTACCCAATTCTCTAAAATGAAAGAGAAGAATGCTAACATGATCCTTAAGATTGACCTTGAAAAGGCTTTTGATAGAATTGAGTGGTCCTTAATTAGAGAAACCCTTAACTTTTTCAACTTCTCTACAAACTTAATTAAGCTTGTTCTTTCTTGTATCAGCACTTCTTCCATCTCTGTTCTTGTTAATAGTGGAAGAACTGAGTATTTTAAGCTTACTAGGGGTATCAGGCAGGGGGGCCCTATCCCCCCTTATATCATTATTCTTTGTGTGGAGATGCTCTCTAGAAGGATTAACTAGGAAGTGGACCATCTCAATTGGTTCCCTATCTCTAATTGTAGAAATGACCATAAGATATCTCACTTGTTCTTTGCAGATGACCTAACTTTGTTTACTAGGGACAATACTAGGGACAATACTAAGGACGGTCATCCTATTATTCATACTCTTAATAGTTTTTTCATGACCTTTGGTCAAAAGATAAATAATTCTAAGTCTAAGGTCATTTTCTCTAATAATTGTAACCCTGAGAATAAGATGCTCCTATCTAACTATCTTATTATTAAGGCTAGTAGCAATTTTGGTAAGTACTTAGGTTTCCCAATCTTTCATAAGAGACCTACCCATGGGAACTTCTAGTTTATTGTTGATAATCTGCATACTAAGTTGGTTGGTTGGAATACTAAGTTCCTGAACATGGCTGGTGGGACTATTTTAGCTAAATCTTCCCTGAATAGCATTCTCAACCATGTATACAATACATCAAGATTCCTAGCAAGACTAATAAGCTTATTGATAGATCCGAGAGGAATTTTATTTAGGGGACTACTACTACTAAAAAGAAATTACATCTTTTAGGCTGGCAAACTGTTACTATGCCTAAGGCTGATGGAGGATTAGGTATTCAAAAAGCTGAGACTAAGAACAAAACTATGCTTACTAGCTTGACTTAGAGAATGCTTAAGAAACTAGACTCTCTTTGGGATAAAGTTCTCATTTCCAGGAATTGTAATCTAAAGAAGTCTGCTCAAACTTCTAGATCTTGGAAAAGAATTCTTGATGGGTATGAGATTTATAGAAATGCTTCAAAATAGGCTATTCACAAAGGCAACATGGTAGATATCTAGTATGATAGATGGGTCCCAAATCTGGAACCCATTAAAAATCTTATACAGGGGCCTCTTAACAAGCAAGACAACAATCTCAAAGTTAGTGATATATGGAGGAATGGTCAATAGGACCTGAGTGGGATCTCCTTAGAATATACCTATGGTTAAATACTCCATTTTGTAACCTTTCTATACATGCTAACTCTATAAGTGAGAATAAGATGTTTTGGGGATTAACTAGTAATGGATGTTTTACTTCAAGTTCCACTGAGTCTTATAACTGGTTTGGAAGTCAAAGCCCCTAATAAAATCAAGTTTTTCTTTTAGATCCTTAATCATGGTAGACTTCCCACAAACCCTTTCCTCCCTTCTATAAGTATGAATATTGAGCTCAAATGTTACTACTGTAATCATTCTACTAAGAGTATCAACCATATTTTCTTTTAATGTCATGCTGTCCAGAATTTCTGGTATGATCTCACTCAGGGTTGCATGGATAGGTCCTCTATCAACAACTTCCTTTTTCCTGATAACTGGAAAGATTCTTGGGATAGGATTAGAGTAAAAAGATACAACAATCTTCTTTTTTGGGATGCTCTTATCCCCTTTTGCCTCTGGTCATCTGGTTAAGCAGGATCTCAAATGTTTTCAATAAAACACATTGCCTACCATCCTTTAATGATTCTTATAGTATGGTTGTTGAGTTTGATCAACTATGTAACAATATCTTCAAGCCTCCTAGTAGACACATTATCAACATTAAGTGGCACCCTCCCTAGAGAAATAGTTATAAGCTGAATACTTATGGTTCTTGCATAGGAAATTTAGGGGTATGGGGTATAGGTAGAGTGATTAGAAATAGTAGCGGAGAATGGGTCATAGATTGCAATAAATTCTCACTACACTAATAATTTACCTGAACTGTTATCTATTATACGGTGATTAAAACTAGCTTGGTTCTATAAGCTATTCCCTTTGGAGATAAACTCATACTCAAAAGAGGTAATCTCTATGATTAAAAATGGACACCTACCTTATATTTCTATTATTCTTGAATTTTGATTGTTGATAGAGCAGCTAAGAAGCCCAGAGCTAAGTCATACATATCGCGAGCAGAATAAGGTCGCTAATCTACTAGAAAAATAAGGAGTTGTGAAGAAGCTTTTTGGAAATGTGAAGGTAGAAGTAGTTCCTCTGGTGTTTGTCAATGAAGATTTTTGGGCAGAATGGCAAGAACTACTTATGAATGAAATGTTTTGGCTTGTAATACTAATGATGGGTCAAGCCCTGAACAATTGTGGGATTCACTCCCGCCGTAGTTTGTAATATTATGTTTTATGTTTAATGAAATTGATGGTAATTACCAAAAAAAAAACTTTATATCTCTACGAGGTATGGGTAAGGTTTGTGTACACTTTACTATCCCCATATCTCAGTAATCTCACATGTTGAGTTACACCGGATATGTTATTGTTATTGTTCAGAATTTCATGGGTTGGACACAGAATAATTTAATAATGGACTAGAGTTTAACTCGCACAAGATTACATCATTTTCACTTTTTCCCCTATTTTGTATGAGTCTTTAATATTTTCCCCACAAATGAAAATTATGCCTTATGAGGCATAAGTTCTTTACGGAACTAAAGAACCGTCAAGGACAAACCTGGAAATTTCTTGTTCTAAATAAAAATAATTTCAACTCAACCCGATAGTATACCCAATTCACCCATGAATGATCTTGAGTTTTATCCAACTCCTACATATGACCTTTGCTCAAATCATAATTTTAAGTTGCAGACCTTTCATTAGAGACTTCAACTCCTTTACCATCCCCACCCTCCTCTTGATAGAAACTAATAGTCTACAAAACAGTATAGAGAACCAGGTTCTCTATTTATTCCCTCAAGCAAAGAAGTCAGTAAATAACACACGATGTTTACGTGGAAAACTCCTTGCTCAAGGGATTAAAACCCATGACCTACTAAGTAGGATTTCCAAATTCAATAACTGAGCAACTTCATATTACAATCTATTGCAATCTAGTAATTAAAACTATTAATCCATCGCCCCTTATGATACCTCTATTGTAAGCCCCTTTACAATATCTTTACTACAAATCTACAGCGTTGACTAACTCTAGTCAACAATACAAACCAATGAAGGTTAAAATCTATCTTACCATGACACTTCTTAAAACTAGTGTAGGTTTACAATGAAGAACAAAAGACAGACTTCTTAAGACTGGAGAGATTCCTCCTATTCTCGCGTTCCCTTTCTTCGAATTTCTTCTTACAAGTGGATTTTCTTCTTCATCCTTAACTTCTTCATCAATCAGCCTAATTTTTATAGGTTGACTGCGCGCTCTTTTTTATCCTTTCTCTTCACTTTCCAGTAACCTCGTTGCCATCTTTGTATCTTTATTTTTTCTAGGGAGCTTTTGGGCAATGTCTTTTCTAACTTTGTAACCACCATTTTTCTTCTCTTCCTTTTTATTATGTTTCATACTACCAGAGGTATGACTATGCACAGAACTAAGTATAATGTCACCATCTGAACCAATGGCCAAAGTAGTGCTAGGAGATCCCGGTTCCTTTCCAGGAGAAAGATCTCTCAATGACACAACAAAGGTAGATACTACTTGAGAAAAAATATACACTCCTAAATTAACCCCTGAAGAACCTGGTGTCTCATCCCAAGTAGGACCATTTTTAGTGCAGGTGACTTAGAATCTCCTAGGGGTAAAAGACCATGTCCCTCATTCAATTTCCCTTTTTATCTTTTATTACCATTTTCACCATGAACTCCCTCAATTCTCTCACTATCTCTCATGACATGTTGGGTATCATCAAGACCAGCAGTAATCCCAGATATGGACTCAATACACTTTATTGAATACACATTTCCCCCTTTGACATAATCAGATAGAATAGGATTACCTGATTTTGCAGATGCGTCCACAACAAAGTCCTTATCGCCAACTTTGACCTTTATTTTTGTAGTACCACTAACGTCACTCCCTTGTATGCTGCTCGAGATTAGGTTTTCTTTCACTTTCATTTACACCCATGTTTCGTCACTCGATTGACTTGTACACTCGATTTCATCATCCCTTTCGATTGATTCCTCTGATGTTGGAAGGGATTTTGACATAGAGATAATTTCCTCACTTCTCATTAAGTTGATCTTTTCAATCTACCTAGAAATCACGGATAGACTAACTGGTCAAACAGAGATAAAAGTCGGCCATAGTGATCTATGAGTCTCGTGTGGAAGGGCTCTCACTCAGCGGATCAAAGTTACACTAGGGATAATAGGTTGATGACTCCTAAGAGCTCTTAGCAACGAAGTCATTTGGCACCTTAATGTCGACTCATCATATCTTGGGGTTGAAGAAGGTCCTAAGGGTTCGTTTGTTCGCTAATTCAAGTGGTTTATGAGTTGGGTTTAGAACATTGTGAGACAATTTGGTTCCTATCTACAAGTGGTGTTAAAGGGAGAACTGCGAGGAGCCGACCCTAGTACGAGAGGACTGGGTTGGGCTAACCTATGGTGTACCGGTTGTTATGCCAATAGCAGCGCCGAGCAGGTAAGTTGGTATGGAAAAATTGTTGCGCCATGGGAAATCCTTCTCTATACAAGTTTTGGTATGGGGTTCGTATCACCCAAGTTTGGAGTAAAAATTCTTTATGAGACATGGTAAACTCTTGGTTAGAAAAGGAAGAGATGAAGAATGTGGAATAATTGGAAAGCCGGAATGCTTGAGATAGATGAGGGGGCAGAATTATGATTTGAGAGTTTAAGAGATAAGAGATATAAGAAAGGTGTATTTAAGAGAAGAAGGTGACAATTTTGATTTGGTAAAAGAAGAGTGATCGGGTCGGTTCACAGATGATGCAACACTTTTGAAGGGAAGTTATTTTGAATTTTGAACAAGGGAATAGAAATGACTTGGCACCTCAAGTATTTCAAAAACATATATAAGCACTGAAAGGACTACTAACCTGAATCACAGTAACCAGGTCTATGCTCAAGTTGTCCTGATCCTGCCATGCATGTATACCTATAACAGTATATCAGTGATTTAAATGTTGCCGAAAAACACTTTTTAGCATTGTACCTTTCCTCTTATCATAGCCAATCATTGAGGGGGCTTGTAAAGGACCAGTTAATTGAGCTTGATCCAGCATAACTTCAATCAGTTTCTTTCAGCATGACTCTTGATTGATTCCTTCAAGGAGATATCTGCTACCTGGTTCTTCGATTTCAAACATCCATACACATCAACCCACTTTTGTCATTGTTCCTTATGAGATAGTGCTTACACTCAACATGTTTGGTTATCTTAAGTTTTACTAGATTCTTTGTCATATTGAGTGCATTTGTATTTTCACAAGTAGGGGCACGTCAGTAGACACTCACACATCCTCAAGTTGTTAGTTTAACTAGAGCAATTGAGCACATCAAGAGGAAACTACTACACATCCAGCTTTTGTGATAAAGAGATCCACAAAGATTAGTTTCTTTGTAACCCATTAGATAGAACATGACCCCAAAAGAATTTAAGTGAGCTCTCTCTTTCAACCAGACATGCAGCGTAAACCACATCGGAATACCCAACAAAGTCAAGGATTATCTCTTGAGGAATAGAAAACGATCAGGTCCGTCTCTTTTGTGATACCTCATACTTCTTTTTCAACCTTCATATGGGATTCCTGTGAACTTGATTGAAATATAGAACATAGACCAACATTAACATACCAAGGTCTGCTTGCATTCAATCAAGATGAGAGACCAATAATACTTCTGTACGTGATTTCCTTCACAAGAGAACTAGGTTCTTTCATGTTCAGATAATTATTAGTAATTAAAGGAGTATCAGTGGTTTTAGCATTCTCTATATCAGACCTTTTTCAGCAGATCCCTGATGTCACACCCTAACCTTGGGGGGTGGCGGATACCCAGTGCCCTAAGGCTCAAGCGTACTGATCTGATACATATGGAATGTATACTAATTCAAGGGCTGACAAGGCCTCTAACATATACCAAATTGAATAGGGGCAAACCACATGCACTCAGAAAAGGCCCAAACCATGCATATGTATAACAAGACCGACAAGGACAACATGTCCATAATGAATCTACTGAAGAGGCCTACAAGGCCACACATGACTATCACATAGAATACATTGTCTACGAGCCTCTACAGAGTGAAGGGGCGACATCTGGTTAGGACAGAGCCCCTTCATACCCAACTGTATACATATGCATATATGTTATACCTATCAGCTCACTACACAGCTCCGAAAGAAATGAGTATGACAACCTCCAGTTGAGTCAAGTCCTACCATAAGGAAATCATCAACTACTTTATCTGTACCTGTAGGAATGAACACAGTGTCCCCGGAAAGGGATATCAGTACGAAATATATACTAAATATGTAAGGTTGAAGCTGTAATTAGATACAATGTTGTAAATGAAACATGAACTGAAACTGTAACTGAATATACAACTGTAAGATAAAGCTGTGAAATTATAACATGTACTCTGAGTGACTCTGGGGGCCAGAATATGCATGATAAAGTATAATCATGTATATAATGTTGTAGGCCTCTGTGGGCAATATAATCGATTTCATATATGTATAGCTGTGTATATAACACTATAGGCCTCTATGGGCAATATAATTAGTGTCATATGTATATATGTTTATATAATGCCATAGGCCTCTGGGGAAATATAAATGCATAATAGATATATGTATGAAGACCAACTGAGGAACATATTACACTTATCAATCTCTGTCGGAGTGATGTAAGGTCGTTATACCTCCAATTAACACTATGAGACTAACATTGCTATGACGATATGACTCCACAAAACTCTCTAATCGTCAATACCTTTCTGGGAAACAATATTGACTGATTATGAATCAGCACGAATACTTCTAGTTACTAAGAGTGGAACCGTTATGGAGTAATGTTACATTCACGTCTAGTTTATATAGATCATGTCAAAAAGAAAGGAAGTAATCCTTACATACCTGGTTATTGTTGATACAGTCATTTTACAAGTCCTCGCTTCCTTTACGAATGCTCATCTATACCATACAAGTAATATCAATATCGAATCTAAATTCCACAAAAACACTGTTTAAGTATCTTATCGACTTCCGTACACACTTCGGGATCTTAGAATTCTTTAAAAGAGATGCTTATGTAATTTAATCTCATGGTTTAATCCAAATATGATTTCTATAAAACCTTAGTTAGGTGTTCTTCGACAACTCTTAGGCATAAGTAATTTATTAAACTTCTCTTATATGGAAAACTTCATGTGAATTAGTTTCACAACCTTTCAAACCTTACGTTCCTCAATCTGTAACATACACAATCAATACGATCATCCAATTCAACTCATAATTAGAGTAAAACAACCCAACAATTAATATTATGAAAATTCCACAAATTTGCAAAGTTTTGATCATGATAACTTTTAGAGTAAAACAACCCAACAATTCATATTATGAAAATTTCATAATTTTGAGAAGTTTTGATCATGATAACTTTTTCATAACTTCCTCCAAATCGCTGATTAATCACAATCATGGATAGAGATGGGCAAAACTTACCTTTAGATCTCCAAATCTCATTTAAACAGTAGAGTATCTTGCTTCAAGGGTTTTCAAGAACTAACTCCTCAAGAAGATGGAAGTTTCTTTGATAATAACGGGGTTTATTATGAAATTCTTGCGGATTATGGCTTCAATTCCAAATTAGGGTTTGGTATGGAGAATAAATGAATTACAAATCAGAAAATCTCAATATAAACTCGTCAAAAATTCTGCACCGCCGTAATTTGACGATACACTCGATGGACCGTCAAACATCCAACGGTCCATCAATCTTCCCCGTCAAACCTATTGGAAGATTGATTGCTCAGGCTGGGTATTTGCCGTCCGTCAAATAGTTTGATGGTCTGTCATTTGTCCCATCAAGTTGCTCAGTTTCTCGTTTTCGTCGAAACATAATTTCTTCGATCCGTTTAACTTCCAAACACTCCAGTAATTCCATAAATAAGCAGTAAATCTTCATTATCCTTTCATATGGTCATACCTCTTCTCGGGACTTCGATATCCATTGACGGCACGGTAAAACTCGAAGTTACAAAGTGTAACATCCTTCCCCCCTTAGGAATATTCATTCACGAATATTGGAAATATTTTAACTCCCAAGATTTTCAAAAATTTTGGCAGAGTTTCCTTTGTAAAACAGGACTATCCAAAACCTGTCAAGCAATCCAAACATATATCTAATGTCACACAGGGCAACAACATATCAAAATAACATCAATTGGCCTCACACGACCGCTTATACTTACAGAAATTAAAGAGGGTTCACCTATAACTTACCTTATTATCCTTGTGTTAACATCTGAGTTGCACCTAATACACTTGTTTCACGAATATAGCTTACATAAGATACATGGTCAACGGAATAAAAATAGAGGGGTTATACTGCACGAATACTAACATGAATTCTAAATCATTCTAGTAGACTGATTTTTAGGTTCTGTAATCATTCTGATAAAGTTCGTTTCAAACCAAAAGTTGCCTCAACCCGTCACTTGACCAGGTTACATTAACATTTCACTGCTGGTACATTGTTAAGTTTTTCATAATCGTACAATCTTTTTTACAAAATTGTCTAACGGTTGTACTTTGTCTGAGTTGTTGTATTTTGACATCTAGACCACATCTTTCTTTTCTGGATTATAATGTTCATCTTGTGAAGGAGTTTAGATAACTGAGTCCATATATACAAAGTGTAAGATGATAACAAAGGATTGTGGTATGATAAATGTCCAGTAGAGAACGTGAAAATAGTGGAGTTGCCTGAATCCAAGCATTTCTTTTTCTATTCTTGTTTTTCTTTTCTCGATAATATTCTTACATAGCACATGAGTTTGAAGCAGCCTACTGGCCTTAAAAATTCTTTTATCGATAAATCATTTTTTTTCTTTCGCTTGAAGCAGTCTCAAAATAAATATTTCTGATTGAGATTGGATTATGTTCGCGGCTACTGCCTCTCTCAACTGAATTTGATACTATGATCTTGATCATGCTTAGATGGAATCTTCCTTTCTTGACAAGTTAACTCTTACTTTTAACATCAAATCTCTCAATTCGCTTCCCTGTTAATCTAAGTGTTTCTTTATACTTTCTTCCTTAAATATGGTATCGTTACTTTCGATCCATTTCTTTTCTTGTGATATCCCCTCACTAGTCATCAATCCTTATTTCAATCTTCTTCCAGACTTTATGCATTCACCTCGGCCTGGGTTTGATATTCCGACCTGAAATCTTCATTGGTTATCTTATGACTGGACAATGGAAATTCTGAATAATCAAGGCTTCTTTTAAACTAGTCCTTAAATATCCCTGATTCATTCAATAATCCATACGTAGTACCTCCACTTCAAAAGAAACACTTCTTAAAGGGTCTTTTAGTGAGATGTTTCATCTTGACACTCCTCAATTACCAATATAAGGAAGAATTTGTTTATCTATAGCTCTAAGGGGGGGGTATCACCCGGCTTCTATTATGGTTGGTCACTTGTTACTTCTTTGGGCAGTCCCTTTTTGTGACTTTCTTAGTGACTCTCGTTGTTCAATGGTATATGACCCAATGGTCCATTACCTTTCTGCTCTTTACACCCGAGCCTCTTGCTTCTTACAATATCTCGAGCTTGTATACTTATCTGGCGATGTGATGCATTCCTAGATAGACTCATCATTTCCTTAGTTATACCCTCTATTTTCTCAAGTATCCTCTCTCGATTTATATCATTTGTCAAATATTGAAAACAATGTATTTTCTCTTTTTCGACGTTGTTCCTTCTTTTGCTTGGCCTTATTACTAGAGCATCTACTATATTCACCGGCTTTAGACTCATGATCTTCCAAAAATCATATCCTTTATACTAGGAGCTCGTACTTTCCCATTGTAACTTTCAAAAATCCCTTATACTTCACATTCAACTGTTCATTAGCTGGGTATTTCTTGTATACCTGCTCCTCGAAGCAAATTTTTGACATCCTCTGGTTAGTTTTTCAATAAGGCTCATGCTAGGGATTGTTACTGAAAGATTTACTTTTAAAAGGTGTTGCTCTTACTTGTTCCCTTCATGGTTACCGCATTTGAATCCATGCAGCTGCCCTTATTTGTTATGTTTTGATCTCTTTTGTAATTGATGTCCTTATTATTATTACCATTACACTATCTTTATTGTAAGGTTTCTGGTTTACTCGGTCATCCACATTTACTACCACTTGCTTGCTTATATTGTGTTCCTTTACTCTTGCTCTTTATCTCTTTCCTTATCATTTACTTTAAATCCTCTTTTCGTTGCTCCATTATACCCTACATCGGGTTTCACTCGCGCTTACTCCTACTCACATATATTTAAATGCCTTGCCGATATTCACGGAGAGCATAAGGCTTGGCATATTTAATTTGAGTCATAGCGAGATTCATTCTTATTGCTAACTTCGGGCTTTCTCCCTTAAATTGGTGTTAGAATTCTTTTCTATCCATTGTCCTATTACTTCAACTTGACGATTGCCGATTTGAATTTCTTCAATGACTCCTTGTCATAACATACTTTAGTATCGTCGTTTGCGGACATCATAACCTAGATCTTTAGTTCTGAAAACTTAAATGGCACTCATTTACTTATACCCTTATCCTTTACTGGTATTCTGGTTACTTGGAAGTCCCATTCCCAACTCCTTTATCGCCATCCTTACTATTTCCAGTTTTCCATTAATCTATTTGTGTAAGTTATATCCTTCAACTTTATTAAGTTGTCATAACTCTCTTACTTGTGTCTACTAGACACCCATTTATCATTTATCACCGCTTCTCTGTTAGTCATACATTCATCGCAAATTATTTCCGCTTAATATCGAGAATTTTGCCGGCATTCCCGATGAAGAAGGTATATCACTTGCCTTTGATTGAAAAATCTCATTCCGTTCAACAGTTATTCCTGAATGGTTTAATCCTTAGGAAGGGATTGGAGTTTACTAATTAATGTGTAACCCTCCGGGTCCTTTTTCTGACTCTCACTATCTTCTGGACAAAACTTTAGGTAATTCATGCCTGGAAATTTGTTTTCCCTTATTACTCTTTTGGTGTCCCTCTTAGTTCTTTGGGATCGTGAATCCCCTTTATTTAGGTCATGGTTATATGTCCTCAGCATTTCTGTATTACTCATGCTACAGAGTCTAAGAGTGTTGGATACGTCTATAATCAATAAATGGCTGATCCTAAATCGTCGTACTTACATCTTTGAACATAATAGAAATTTTACTTACCACATTCAACTCCTAGTGTCGATTTACGGACGCAATCCTTATATCACCAATAAATTACTGTTCACAGACATAAACACAACTATTCCTAATAAACTTATCAACATACCTGATTGATTGCATGATTTTAGGTAATAGCGGAACCGACTAGTCTCTCTGACTCAACCTCGGGCATCTATACACTTTATGGCTCATGCTTCCACACCAATAACATCCCTCAAGATCACCTGGGCATGGCCTGCAATGCACATATCCATACTGATGGTACATCGATTGAAATCTCTCGGGACATTCTCTGGCTCTATGGCCCAAAGATCCACAGCCAGAAACCCAAATAATAACTAAGGGGTGTTGTTGAATACAAAGGACCACTCATACCCAACCCAAATAGAAATGATTGTTGCGTTGATGGTCTTTATATTTGTGCGGGCTTTCCTGTAATTTGGCACTACTATTAGAATCGGGGACACTCGAAAGAGTGACTCCTATGGAATTTCATATGGGTCCTCCTCCATAGAAGGATCTTCAAATGGATCTTCCTCCATAGATGGATCATCCGAAGGATCTTCCTCCATAAATGGGTCCTTAGACATATCTTCTTCCATTGAATAACTCATACTCCCCTTTGGTGACCTTATATTTCTCGGATTCATATTAATGGGTGGATGTCAGCTAGTACCTTCTCCCGCATTTCTGACCTAATTCCTGCTACCAGTACTTCCCTTGGATCTCGGCATTACTGAAAAAGATCAAGATGAAATGATAGCAATTTAGTGACTTATAACTTCGCTTCAATTGCACGATCTAGATTTTCAAGAAATGTAACATCCTAAATGCCTTGGGGTGTCCTGTTTATAAGTGTGGCGTGCAACACACCCATAAGCAAGACTCTACTAGACATGGCTTGTAGACATCCTAGAACTGACCTACTCTGATACCACTTTGTCACACCCCAACTTTGGGGGGGTGGCCGGCACCTAGTACATTAAGGCATGAGCGTACCGATCCTGACATCTGTGGCAATCCCCAGCATTACATGGTGCTTCAGGCAATCTCCAGCATGCTAACAGAATTTGCAAGGTTCTTAATAGTTTGTGCCTGCTCCTTCTGAGCATTCATGTACGCTTTATTTTTTACTGAGTAAAATGGTCAGGACTAGCCTCTGAAGGGCCACTAGGAAGCTGGGACACCAAGTCCCAGATGGATTTCAGCTAAGAACCCAATGCTCCAAAGGGTCCCTCCTGTTGAGAAGAGGACAACCTCTATATTCATCTCCACCTTCTTCTTCTTACTCTACACGACACTACCCGCTCTTGTAACTCTCAATGGATGAAAATTCTTCTCGAGATCTACCCAATGATCTATAAGGTGATCAGCAACCCCAGCAAGATTGTACAGCTCAGTTATCAGAAAGGGGAACATCAAACTCGAACTATTCTGTGTCAAATATTTCTTCAGCTCCCGAACCACATGATATCCAACATTCACAAGAATGATATCTAGAATACAAGAAATCATCATAGCACAGTTATACGTGCAGTCAGTCATATTCCTGAAGGGAGATACCCAACTAGCTATGATATACTACCACATCTTCGTCTCAGTCGTAACTTGATACCTCTATTCTTGTTGGCCCATGCAATATTTTTGCCCGCGGGGCAAAATTTCTACACCAGCCAATCTCCAAAACAAGTATCCTTCACTTGCATTAACTTAGTGGGATGGTTTGGAAGGTTGTAAAATTTATTTATCTGTTCAAACCCAAATCTCACAGTCTGGCCTTTAATAGTAACTTATGGATTCTCAAATCTTGTACGCTTCAAATTCACGTAAAACTCTCTTACCCACTCCTCATTAGCCTTGCATGGGGAGGTAATGAAGCATGTTCATCTGGTGGTCTCTAGCCGACCATAGAATTATGGTAGAAGCTCGGGCACTCTTGCTATAACAATTTCTTTCTATGGTAGTAGCTTATTGTTTTGTAACTTGTCGTAGTATCGGCGACGACAATCGCCGGACATGAATCTGGTAGTATCGTACTATTCCCCCACAACTTCTCCCATAAATTTTTGGCCTTATACCACATTTTCGTTTTTATTTTGGTCTATTATCATAGTCCAAGCACCTGAAAAGATCAAACCCAAGTTAGTGTGACAATGGAACCACGTCAAGCAGTTTAAAACTCATCAATTAGAGCAAATAAACCACCTAAACAGGTGCAGCAGGTACCAGTTGCGAAGCTACTGGTTTGCAGAAATTTCTCAGGCATCACCCCTGTGGAAGTGACCCCACAGATGCGAGATCACTTTTGCTGAGAATTTTCCGCTTCTGTGATTTTTCAACTGTCCAACAGTGATCGCACCTGCACAATTTTTGCGCAGATACGTGATCGCACCTACGTATGTTCCACACAGATGCAGGATCGCACCTGTGCTACTTTTCTCGCAGGTGCGGTACTCATTATCTTCTTTACAAACCCAACAACCCAGCCAAAATCCCTCTAGCTTTACATGATTTTTGGTCAAGATTCAAACTTTAAACTCCTAAACCTTCCACAAAACTAGCATGCATGGTTCTTAAGCTCGATTGGTCAGGTTATTATCTAAAATAACACCCCAATTGTCAAAATCCCACCAAACCTATATAAGTGCCTTAAAACTCAATTTCAATCCAAAATCATTACATGTTTTGATACTAAACACGGATAAACATACCATTCCTTTTCAACCATACAAAGTTAGAGATGAGAAAAGCGATCGTACCTGATTTGAATCAAATCCTTGAGAGAATTGGAGAAAATATCATGTTTTTCCACTGAAACAGACTCCTTGTTTGTGGGGTGTGTGAGGTTGGGAGTTAGGGGACTAGGAGGGGTTAAATTTTGAGTTGGGGAGGTGGAGGATTTCTGTTTTTCGATCGCAGGGGAGATGAAAAAGAGTTTTGAGGTTTAAAATTCTTATGCCCCTTTTTAGTTGTTTGTAGATCTACCTAAAACCGCACCTCCGGAAATTTATTTGCTTCTATAGGCCCGCATCAACAGAGCTTATCCACTATTGTAAGTTCTCATCGTGCGACTAACATTCTCTTCGGTGGAAGGTTACCCACTTCTACGATTCCGCTTCAATGGTAAATCATCCACTTCTGTGATTTCGCTTCGACGGTAAATCTTCCGCTTCTGTAAGTTTCTCATTTTCCTGCAAGTCCGCATTTGTGGAGCTTGCACCGCTCCTGCGTTTTCGCACCTGTGAGGTCTTTTCGCAGATGTGTCCATTGCTTTTGTTGTCAGAAGATTTTGGCAGTCATTACTTGGGTTAAATCCAACACTGTTATTTATATGGAGTCCATTATGAGGTGTTCGCGGACCGTTGTAATCTTCAACGTGTATTCTTCCTGCGAAATCAAATTTTGAGGTAGTAGGTGGATGAAGTTACTCGAGGGCTATGACATTACTATTCTTTATCATCTTGGTAAGGCTAATGTGGTGGCAGATGTGTTGGCCCGGAAGATAGTGGGCAAGGATTGTTGATGATCTTGATGGATGAGGAGTGTCCCTCAACGATAGAGGTTCAGTCCATATCTAGCAGTATGGTAAGACTTGATAATTATGGACTGGGTCAATTTCGGGTTGTGTTGAGGTGATATCATTTCTTTGGAACAATTTAGGGAGGTTGTTCGGTTGCGCAGAGTGTTTGTGTCTATAGTGTGAAGTAGACTCAATCTTTATATGTGTTATGTGTTTTCTATCATTGTCGGTGTAACACCTCGTACCTTCAAACTAAGCCTTAGTCAAGATTCATGAGTTTAGAAAACCGAGACAGAAAGTGTAAAGTTAAAATTCCGTTTCAGTTCAGTGATTCCTGTTGTACCCCAGGAATCTACGGACCGTAGAATGTTTTATGAGCCATAGAATTTCACCGTACAAAGTCTGTCGAAAACAAATAAAATACTGTAGACTTTGATGGACCATACAAGTTATACGACCTATCCTTTCCACCGTAGAAAGTTATACTAACCATACTTCTGTACCATAGGATGACCCCCATATTTTGATGCTTACTGGAATTAACAACCCAGTGACAGTCACTTTATACAGATCATACAATTATGTATGGACCGTACTTCTCGCCGTACAAGTTGTATGAATCATACAATCCCGTCGTAGAACCCCGACAACTAAATAGCATATTTCTTGATTTGCAGTCTTTTTAATTATTTTTCAATTCATCCAATCCCTAGCACGAAGTTCTTCTCCTCAAAACATTCTCCTACATCAAGGTTAGCCTATTTCATGCAATTCCAAGTGATCCTAACATCATTCTCATGAATTCTAAGTGAAATCAGTGATTCTTAACTTATGATTTTCGAGAAAACCCAACTTAAGGGGATTAAAATTCAGGTTTTGGGAATTCTTAATCAAGTCAGATTTTTATTACAATATTAGGAGCGAATAAGGTATGTAGAGCTTCTATCCACGTGTGGGAACATTCTTGTTCTTACCCACGCCACACGTATTCATGAAACACGAATTTCCATAAGTTTAGAGTTTTAATCTATTATCATGATAACCCTAACTACATGTAATAATATATGTTATGTCTCTATTACAATTCATCAATTGTATTCTTGATAGTTCGTTACGATTATCATGAATCCATCTTTAATCCATGAATGCCTATAACTTGAATTCCATAGGTTCTTAAATGCATGCCATGAATAAATACCATTTCATTATATGAACTTTACATATATTTTTCAGACTTATTACAAGGTATATTACAACTATACATGTTAACTATATTTACAAATCATATTTACAAGTTATATTCATGACATTCATAGGCTTACAAGCCAAATATATTCATGTTTATATTTTGGGAGTTGCACATATTACCCAGAAGGTTTAATACCTAAAACTATGTATGACAATGTAGAATAAGGATCGCTCATCCCAGTTAGGACGATTCTTTAATGATTTCCCATTGCGGGATATTTTATGGATCCATCATGTCATGTTCATGTATCGTATATTGGCAAGGTACGAGATAGCTTAGCTGGTAGGATAGAGATCAGGCGCCACGTGCTCACGTGGTGGTTACATGTCGGTTTTACTAATGCTCTCTTACAGAAATACATATTTTATACATGTTATTAAATTCATGTCATATCATATTCATGTTCATTATTCAGTTTCAGATTCATGTCCCTATTATTTTATGTGCCTGCTTATTCATTCAGTTACTTTACCAATAGTACATTTCAAATGTACTTACATTCCTTTTTCCCCGAGGTCTGTACTTCACGGTGCAGGTATAGAGTTTTAGGACGACAGATCAGTTTGTTAGGATTTCTACCATCTCAGCCATTGGTGAGCCCCATCTCATTCCGGATGTTAGTTTATTTATTTTATATATCATGTTATGCAGTAAAGGTATATCAAGGCATTGTCCTGGTAAACAATCTTAGCAGTCAGACTCATGTTCAGAGGTTTCATAGACGAATTTATCATGTTATGTCAGTCACTCAGACTTATTATGTTTTTAAGATGTTTTCGCCATTATATTTCGGATTATAATTAGAGTATTCAGTTTTACATGTTTTAAATCATTATTATTACATGTTTTAAATCATTATTATTATATGTTTTGATGTTCGTGTTGACTCAGCAAGCCATGCGGTTCACTCGGTCACATGCAGATAGGCACAGAGTGTCGTATTTTATAGAAATTCATTCTTATTATAAATTCTTTTGTATTCCGCCTTTATTTTATTAATTTAATTAAATTATTTTGGGGATGATTCGCCTACCGGGGGATAGTGTAGGTGTCATCATGACTCGTGATTTGGGTCATGACAAGACCCCACTTTTGAAATTGCACTAGGATGTTGTTGTTGTTATTTACTCGGTTTAGCAATAAAATATGTTTTTTTCAAAAAGTACCGAAAGTTTTTTACAAAATATATACAATTAAGTGAAAACATACAACTTGCACTACTTTTTGTTGTACAGATTCTGGTCAAAATTTACAATTTGCATGCAATTATGTTATTATATGCATTTTTGTTTGTGGTGTGTATGTCACTTTATATCTAGTGATATATTAGACATACAAAGAACATACATCCTAAATATAAAATACATACCACTTATTTATACTTCGGGATCTGAAAAAATAACATTAATTGCAACAACACCTAATTCAAATAAATAACAATTTTGTAAGACTCACTCGTCGAATTCAAAGCTTTAAGGCTTTTTAGTGCATGTTAATAGAGATTTTCTTGATTTGTGTGTGCTTGATGAGAAAGAGAAAATACGAAAAGATTGGAGCCTAAAATGAAAAAAATTAGAGCTTAATCTCATACATTTGCTATAATTGATAAAATTATAATATCTTTTATAATTAAATAAAATTATCATAACAATAATAACCTATATCTATATTATATTAAAAGCATGAACTTCCTAACTTAAAAGTTAAATTATGTAAATACCCTTCTTAAACACCTAACTACCTACTTATTCATTGTCATTGATATGAAGGGTTGTAATCCTTCAGTAAAGTACCAAATAGTAGATTTATACCTTGTGGCGAATACATATAGAAATCATTGGAATCACTATAATGTGTTCAAAAATTCACATAATCTTTTGTGTACGAGAGAAGCAAGCACCCATTGTCAACAGAGAAAATGATATCTTATGGGGTTGTTTTTAGTTCGAATGACATAGCATTGATTTTCATCTTATTGGAATGCAACCACATAACCTCGAAGCACAACTCCTTTACTGTTATCTACAACTCATGCCTCTCATTATATTTTTGTAGTTTTTTTTCTTTCAAATCTCTTTCCATAATTCTGCTTGTTTTATTTTCTTGAAACAGTTTTCTCCTCTTTATCAAGTTATTTGTATTAGCATTTGTTTTTGTCCCACATTGGAAAAACACATTTGTATCTCATGTAATAGACTCTATATAAAGGGCTTTACTTGCTTTTCTTTTACTTGCACTTTTAGCTCTCAAGAATAGTATTATTTTATTATCTTGTTATTGCTTTGTAAGAATTCATGTTATGAATAAAAGACTTTCATGAATTCTATCATGGTATCAGAACCAAGAGCACAAGTTAATATTTTTAGCTCGATCGCGGATCCAACTTCGTGGTGAGTTAGTTGGGGGTTCGCATGCACGACACGCACAGTATCGATTAAATTTTTTTTGGCTTGTTTTGGAAGCTCGTGCTCGTTTTGGCTGCTCGTGCTCGTTCTGATCTTGGCTTCCACATCTGGGTTTCGTCTTTTTGGCTTCCGCATCTGATTGGTGAGATCTGCCCTTTTTTTTTTTGCTTGTTATTTGGGATTGCTGCTTGTTATTTGGGATTGCTGCTTGTTATTTGGGATTTTTCTATTTAAAATTCATAATGACTGGAGGTGATGATTCTAAGCCTCCACATTCGGGACAAGGACAGAAGTCTTCTCAACAGAAGCCACATTATGAGGGTCAATTCCAGAACTTGTATCCACCGACTCAGGCTGCCTTTGTGCCCTCTCTTGATCACCCAGCTTCAGGAGCCTCTGTGAGTCACAGTACTGATTCTGTAGTTGACCAATTTCAGAAGTTCCTCGCCTTCCAACAGTTTCAACAGAATTCTCAATCTTATGCTCTTTCTGTTCCTTCCAGCTCATCACCATCTATTGGTTCAGGTATCATTTCGCCTTCTTGGATCTTGGACTCTGGAGCTGGAAATCATATGTCTCCTGATTCTTCCGTCTTTGTATCTATGTCTTCTGACTCCCCTTCCACTTCTGTTGTGACTGCTGATGGCACACATATGCCATTGACAGGCATTGGCACCATTCATACATCCACTATATCATTACCTGATGTTTATTGCATTCCAAAATTACATATAAATCTTGCTTATGCTGGTCAAATATGTGACTCTGGATATTTTATTGGACTCTTCCCTAATTCTTGTTATGTGCAGGATCTAAAATCCAAGAGAGTGATTGGGAGATGGCGTAGAAAGGGGAGAGGTCTATATGTTTTGGATGAGCTGCATCTTCCTACTCATGCAGCAACTATGCCTGTTAATATGTCTTCTTTTCATTTAACACATTCCTCTTCGAAGTTTTATTTGTGGCACTCTATACTTGGTCATGTATCAGGTTCTTACCTGCATTTTATGTGTAATACTGGTATTCTTGGTGATTTACAATCCGATGATATTTCTGATTGTAGTGGATGTAAACTTGGAAAATTTTCTGCTTTGTCTTTTAATCTTAGTACTTCTACTTCTTCTGCACCATTTGATCTAGTTCATTCAGATGTTTGGGGGCCAACACCTATCCCTACTAAGGGTGGCTCCAGATATTATGTTTCCTTTATTGATGATTATACTCGTCATTGTTGGGTTTATTTGTTGAAAAGACGCTCTGATTTTGTTCATACTTATGCTGAGTTTCAAGCCTATGTGAAAACTCAACATTCTGCCATTATTAAATGTTTTTGGGCTTATTTAGGAGGTGAATATACTAGTGGGGATCTTTCTGATATTTTCAAAGTTGATGGTACAATACATCAGTCTTCTTGTACTGATACACCACAACAAAATGGGGTAGCCGAGAGAAAACATAGGCATATTGTTGAGACAGCTAGATCCATGCTTTTGTCCGCTAGTGTACCTAGTGAATTTTGGGGAGAAACTGTCCTTACTTCTGTTTATCTTATTAATAGGATCCCTACCTCTCATAATTCTGAAATTTCTCCGTATGCTAGACTATTTGGTCACACCCCACTATATTCCCATTTGAGAGTTTTTGGTTCTACATGTTTTGTTCTACGTCCACATGCAGAGCGTACTAAGTTATCTTCTCGTGTCGCCATTTGTGTTTTTCTTGGATATGGGGTTGGGCAGAAAGGTTATCGTTGTCATGATCCAGTTTCTGGAAAATTGTATGTGTCTCGTAATGTTTCCTTTATTGAGCATGTTCCTTTCTTTTCCATCCCACCTACCTCACATGGCATGACAAAATCTGACCTTATTGATATTGATCCCTTTGATGCTGATTGTCCATCTGATTCTACATCTATATCATCTGTTCCTTCTCAGTCTTCTGGCAGGTCCCATGATATTGATACTCAGCCCCCTCCTACGCCTATTTCAGAACCTCTTGTGGTTGCAGATCCAGATCCACATCGCTATCCTAAACGCACTCTGCGATCTACTCAGGTATCCGATTTTGATTATTCTTGCTATGCTCCATCATTCGCTTCCTTTCTAGTTTCTATTAATTCTCTCTGTGAGCCTGCATCCTACTCGAGGACTCGTGATCCTCTTTGGCAAGAGGCTATGAATGAGGAACTGCCGCTTTGAACAAAACTGGTACTTGGGATTTGGTTTCTCTACCGACTGGTAAGAAAACTATTGGTTCTCGATGGGTGTACAAGATTAAGACAAAGTCTGATGGTTCTATTGAGCGATATAAAGCTCGTTTGGTTGCAAAGGGTTTTGCTCAAGAATATGGTATGGATTATGAAGAGACTTTTGCACCTGTTGCAAAGATGACATCTGTCCGGGTTCTTATTGCAGTGGCCTCTGTTCGTCATTGGCATATTTCACAAATGGATGTTAAAAATGCTTTTTTAAATGGGGATCTTCAAGAAGAAGTCTACATGGTCCTTCCACCTGGTGTTTCACATAGTCCAGGACAAGTGTGCAGGCTTAAGAAAGCTCTGTATGGTCTCAAACAAGCTCCAAGAGCTTGGTTCGACAAGTTCTCCACTGTAGTATCATCTCTTGGGTTTATTTCCAGCTTTCATGATTCAGCGTTATTTGTTAAATCATCCCCTGCAGGTTGTATTTTGCTTTTGTTGTATGTTGATGACATGATCATTACAGGTGATGATATTGATGGTATTGCAAACCTAAAATCTACTTTATCTCGCCGTTTTGAGATGAAAGATTTAGGTCATCTACGTTACTTTTTAGGCATTGATGTAGCTTATTCTGAGAAGGAATATCTTCTCTCTCAGTCTAAGTACACTGCAAATATTCTTGAGCGGGCCCGTCTCACAGATACTCGTATAGTTGACTCTCCTCTTGAGGTTAATGTTCGATATACACCTACTGACGGGGATCCTCTTCCTGATCCCACTTTATATCGTTCAGTTGTAGGGAGTATGGTGTACCTCCCCATTACTCGCCCCGACATTGCATATGTTGTTCACATTGTCAGTCAGTTTATTTGCTCTCCTACATCTGTACATTGGGCTGCAGTTATGCGTATTCTTCGCTATCTTCGAGGAATGATTTATCAGAGTCTCTTGTTTCCATCGACCTCATCCTTGGAGCTTCGTGCATTTTCTGATGCAGATTAGGCTGGTGACCTAACTGATCGAAAATCAACTACTGGTTATTGTGTATTTTTAGGAGATTCACTCATCTCATGGAAAAGTAAGAAACAAGATGTAGTTTCTCGCTCTTCAACTGAGGCAGAGTATCGTGCTATGGCTTCTACTACGTGTGAGATTGTATGGTTACGTCGGTTATTGGTTGATATGGGTGTCTGTCTTTCTTCACCAACACCGATGTATTGTGATAATAAGAGTTCTATTCAGATTGCACACAACACAGTCTTTCATGAACGTACCAAGCATATTGAGATTGATTGTCATATTATTCGATATCATCTTCAGCAACGAACTCTATCCTTGCCATTTGTCTCATCTTCGATGCAACTTGCAGATTTCTTCACAAGGGCGCATACCTTAAAGCGTCACCGGTTCTTTCTTGGCAAACTCTCGATGCTTCTGTCTACACCATCGCGAGTTTGAGAGGAGATATTAGCATTTGCTTTTGTCCCACATTGGAAAAACACATTTGTATCTCATGTAATAGACCCTATATAAAGGGCTTTACTTGCTTTTCTTTTATTGCACTTTTAGCTCTCAAGAATAGTATTATTTTATTATCTTGTTATTGCTTTGTAAGAATTAATGTTATGGATAAAAGACTTTCATGAATTCTATCCATTTGCATCCCAATTTCCACCGATTCAGTAATTGGAATACTACGCAAGCTTTTTATAAAATTAACATTATGACTAACTATTTGGATTTTCATGCTTTGATAATTACTGCTTATTTTTCGTCTTTGAGCTTTCCTCTTCTATTTTCTTTGCCCCTTTTCTTTCTTTCCCCTTTTACTCATACTTGGAATTTGAAATTTTTCTTTCACTTTTATTTATGTTATTATTGCTTATAGTTGACTAATTATAATCGAAATGAATCTTAACTGTTATTGTGATGTGGAGTAATATTATTACAAGTGCATTTAATTATGTTACTTGATTTCGACTTGAATATGCTCTTAGAGAAATTATACTAATTCATGAGAATTGGGATTGGGAAATTTTCTATAACTATGAAAAAGTTGCTTAACATTGCATTTGCCTTCCTTTGAATTTGTCGAATTTTAGATTACAGTACCTCCACATACTAAAGAAGAGTTACACGAGTCCTCACATTAAATTTCATTTATTATTATTGATAATCTCAAAAAGTAGTAGAAGATTACTATTATTTTACAAGATTGCTAATTCCACGCACTAAAACAAGATGGTATTTTGAATGTTTAAGCTATAGTATGAACTTTGAAATAATTATGGATAGGTAGATAGGATTATGCTGTTTGCTTGGTCTGAGTTGATGGCACTTGGTGTTACATTTTTTTGTTTATGAACTTATGTTATTAATTTGATGTGAATGATATTTAAACATTGTGCATATATAATTGCGAATGTGCATTAATCTACTATCATTTTCTCCCACTATAATATAGCCTTCTCTATTTCATACTTCATCTATATCTCATCTTATCAAACAAAATTAAATGAAAAAGTATTTGATGAAGATTTTTTGAGAAATATTTTACCTTAAGTAATCAAGTTAATGTTATAATCACACATTTGATAAATGACGGTATAATAAGTGTATAATTTCCAAATACTCAGTGATAACAAATTTTAATCTCTTCTCCGAGTTTTCTCATTTTATGAAATTCTGCACTTCCATTATTTGGCAGTGGAAAAAAGATAGTGAAATTTCACATATATATATATATATCAATAAAATATGCACTTTAGTATATGCTGCTAGTGAAAGTCCATAGATAGCGCAAGGTGTAAATAAAATATGCACTTTAGTGATTAAAACACAGTTAAAAAATTAGTATATGCTGCTAAAAATAAAGCCAAACAACAAATGAATAGATAACATTGTATAGTGTGAGTAGATGAATGATTTATGAAATTGACCCACCACTTCTTATTTTTGACAAAGAAATCATGTCTAATTCACTAATTCGGAGGAAGATACTGAATTTTTATATTTGAAACAGATTTCCATAGGAATCATTTGGTCGTGAGATGTTTAAAATTATTTCTTTTAAAAAAACTTGATTCCTTTTGTCAACATCCTGTATATAGGGCGATTTTATTCAGTAATAGAGTTACTTAAGTTGGATCTGTTTGCAAAGTTTGTTTATTTGAAACCAACCTTAAGAGTTCAGTGTTTGTTTGGCATAAGCTTCCATTTGAAAATTACTATTTTTCCTTACAGATTTGATATTACATTACATCTAATTTAAATTTGTTTTGAATTGATATGCAAGTCCACCATATTCAAAGAAGTGAAATTAACAACTTAGTTCTTATCTCACATCATCCTTGAAAGAAATAATCTCCTTCATTATTTTCATTGATTGAATAGATATATATACAAGTTACAAAATCTTCTTCTACCATAAGTCTAACTATACAATTATGATAAGTGTATATCCTAATTATGATAAGTGTATATCCTAATTATGGTAACAAATATACTATAATATACACACAATATGCTTTCCTTAATATACAAATTATGTCTACTGTTTTGCTGCCCTAAATCCCGTGATGGGCTGGACGTGCTGGGCTAAGAGAGGTCCACTACCGAGAGGCCTTGCTGCACCTTGTTGCTTCGCTTGATCCAGTGATAGAGAGGCCCATCGCCGAGAGGCCTTGCTGCACTGCTTCGCTTCGCTTGATCAGCGATATACATGTGATATACACTGCTGTATATTCAGTGTATATTACATGTATATTGCTCTGTTTAACACGCCCCCGCAGTCATAGCGGGCGGTTTTCAAACGCTGAGACTGTCCCTAAAATCTTCAAAGAGAACCGTTGGTAGACCCTTTGTAAAGATGTCTGCAATTTGATAATGAGACGGGACATGGCATACGCGAACTTGACCCTTTGCAACCTTTTCACGGACAAAGTAAATGTCCATTTCGATATGCTTAGTACGTTGGTGTTGAACTGGGTTACCTGAAAGGTAGATGGCACTAATGTTATCGCAATATACCAAGGTTGCCTTCTAAATGGGACAATGAAGCTCCAAAAGCAAATTACGTAGCCAACATGATTCGGAGACCACATTCGCTACCCCTCGATATTCTGCCTCGGCAGCGTGATAGAGTTGCCTGACGTTTTGCTGACCAGGAGACCAAGTTGTTGCCAAGGAACATACAGTAGCCAGAAGTCGACCGTCTGGTGTCGGGACAACCACCCCAATCAGCATCTGTGTAAGAGACAAGTGCGGATGTAGATAAAGGATACAAGTGCAACCCATAGTCTAGTGTCCCCTGAATATATCAAATGATGCGTTTGATTGCATTCATGTGCTCAACTGTGGGATCATGCATGAATAAACACACCTGCTGAACCGCATATGTAATATCCGATCTGGTAAAGGTAAGATACTGGAGGGCCCCTGCCAGACTGCGATAACGGGTCGGGTCCTCGTATGGTGTACCTACTGCGGCACTTAGCTTTGGGTTTGCATCAACTGGCGTGGAAGTGGACTTACAGGATGACATCCCAGCCCTCTCTATGATCTCAGCAGCATACTTTCGTTGAGACAAAAACAAGCCACCTGAATGACGCTTGACGGCAATCCCCAAAAAAATAACTCAAAGGCCCTAAGTCTTTCATAGCAAATTTAGAACTGAGCATGACCATGATATACTGGCGCAAAGCATCGGAGGAGGCAATCAATATGATATCATCCACATACAACAGAATGTAGGCCAAGGACGAACCACGGCGGTAGATGAACAAGGAATTATCTAACCTGCTATGAGTGAACCCAATAGTTCAAACAAAGTCAGCAAACCTCGTGTACCAGGCCCTTGGAGACTGCTTAAGCCCATATAAGGACTTCTTCAACAAACATACATGATGAGGACGGTTTGGATCCCTGTAACCCAACGGTTGATGCATATAGACTGTTTTCTTGAGATCACCATGTAGGAAAGCATTCTTGACATCCAACTGATGAATTGGCCAAGTCTTTGAAAGAGCCAAGCTTAGCACAGTGTGAATGGTAGCCGGTTTGACCACCGGAATAAACATCTCACCACAATCTATCCCAACCTGCTGAGTCTTACCATCACCAACAAATCGCGTCTTATGTCGAGCAAAGGACCCATCTGAATTCTCCTTATGAGCAAAAATTCACATAGACCTGATAACATTAATACCATATGGATGGGGCACCAACTCCCACATCTTATTATCAATAAGAGCATTATATTCATCAGTCATAGCAATTTTCCAATTAGGGTCATTTAATGCGGACACAGGATTGCGGGGCAAGGGGGATTTAGAGACATCAGAATGTAAATTAAAATGTCTTTTAGGTGTAAAAATACCCCGCTGACTTCGAGTGACCGGTCTATGACTCGAGGAGGAATTGAGGGAATTTTGAGAATTTTCTGGGCTCGGGACGGATCAAGGCGTGAGCCCTCATCGAGGGAATTTTGGGAATTTTTCGGGCTCGACGGGTGGCGTGAATGGCTGGCCCAAATCGGTAAATAATGGACTCGTTGTTTGGACCAGTTCGAATTGACCGGCCTAATTATCGGAACTGCTCTGGCCGGAATTATGGCGTGGCGGTATTGGGGTCCGGCAAGGCTGGGCCACTGGAGGATTTAAAGTGCGGGATAAGTCCGAAAAATTCCGAATAATATACGGGGATATTTGGTCATTCAAAAAATTATACGACTTAGGCTCGGAAGTATGAACTTTCGTAAAAGGGAATTGAATTTCATCAAAAATGACATGGCGATAAATCAACACACTTATAACCACGATGATTTGACGGATAACCCAAAAATACACACGGGGTAGACCGAGCCTGAAGTTTGTTAATTGTGGTGGATGGGAATAACGGATAACATAAGCACCCAAAAATCCGAAGATGAGAATAAGAAGGGTTCTTATTATATAGGATTTTGAGGCGAGAAGAATATGTCAGACCTTTAGACGGAATTATGTTAAGAAGATATGTGGCCATTTGTAGAGCATGATGCCAAAAATATGGAGGTACGGAGGCATGAATTAAGAGAGTTCGGACAATGTTATTTATGGAACGAATTTTGCGTTCGGCTTTCCCATTTTGTGAAGATGTATGAGGACACAAAAAACGAAAATTTATCCCATTATTAGCACAAAACTCCCAAAACTCCCTATTGTCATACTCTTTCCCATTATTACATTGAATATTTTTTATTTCTCTTTCGAATTGAGTACGAATGAACGCTCTAAATTTGATGAAGACGGAAAACACTTGTGATTTATTCGCAATTGAAAACGTCTACAAAAATCTAGAAAGAGAACATAATATCGATGACCCAAGGAACTAAGAACCGGAGACGTCTATAAGTCGCTATGAATAATGTCAAATGGCATAGAAGTATGAGAATTGGAGTCTACAAATGGCAATTTAACAATTTTTCCTAATGAACAAGACTGACAAATTGGAGTACGACTCGTACCCTTACAAGAAATACAACTATTTTTATCTAAAACTGATAAAATAGAAGATTCCGGATGACCCAGGCGATCATGCCACATGGAAGGAGAGATGGTTGCAAAGGCTGACGGCAAGGCTGGACTCGATGGACTGAAACCGAGCATGATAGGATACAGATCCCCCCTACTATCACACCTCATGAGATGACTCCCCGTCTTAAAATTCTTCACAGAGAAACCGAAAGGATCAAATTCAACAGAAACAGAATTGTCATTTGTGAACTTGCGGACAGACACTAAATTTTTAATCAATTTAAGAGCATGCAAAGTATTTTTCAAGAGGAGTGGTGGATTGGGGGGAGACAACATTTTCTGACCGTACCCTGAAATTGGAATAGAACTGCCATTACCAACAATTATCCCCCGAGGGGTGATCAAATTGGAATAAGATGAGAGAGTACCTGATTCGGAAGTCATATGAGTAGTGGCACCGGTGTCCATATACCAATTTGGGTCCGGTTGAGATAACCCAGTGTGTGCATTGCGGCCTCGATGTCGGTTTGAGTGGGGCCTGCTGCATGATGGGCTTGCGGAGGTCGGGGCCCAAGAACTCTTGGCCGTGGTGGAGCTGGGCCGGAATCGCCGTTGTTCTTTGCCGTTGGGCACAGCGATGGGCCGCCACTGCTGGGTGTTGGGCCTGGATCGTTAGCTTGACCCAGCCGCTGGAACTTCTTCTGGCTGGTACGGGTTCCACTACCATAGGCCCCATTCTTTGCCGGGGGTGGTGGGCCATCACCGTAGCCGGACCCACCGCTTTGTTTGTTGACCACCAGAACCGCCACAAGAACCGCCGCGTTTGCCCCCGCGGTTTTTGTTATTATTTTTGCGATTATTCTTGCCGCCACTATTATTATGGTTTTGGTCCGAATTATTCACAAAACTCGAAGAACTAGGAGAGGAGGCCACCATGACGACTGGACTTGCTCCGGTAGCCGCCTTTTTAGCCAAACCGGCTTCTTCCAACGTAAGCATGGAGCGGGCTTGATAGAAGTCGGGAAGAGGGTTGCTTTGGCGAAGGAGAGTTCCCACACCATTATAGGCCTCCGAAATACCGGCAACCAACTGTAGAACTAGACGATTATTTGTTATCGGTGCGCCAACATTACGGAGTTGATCTGCTAACTCCTTTAGTTTCTTGCAATATGCAGAAACGTTTGGAAATTCGTCCATTCGAACGAGAGAGAATTCCTGCTCAAGTGTGACAACACGTGAATGTTGGTTGTCTTGGAATATGTCATGCAATCTATTCCATGCAGCCATAGCCGTGGTATCCGGCTCAATAATCGTCTGTAGAAGGTCCACCGAAATAGTGGCGTAGATCCACCGGAGAACGGTAGCATCAAGTGTAATCCATAACTCAGGATCCTCCGCATGAAGGGGTCTAGCGGGAGGAATGATGTGATGAAGAACTTGATAAGAGATAGCGTGAATTTTAAACAACTCCGCCCACGTCGCATATTGGACGTTTTCCATCTCAAGGACAATAGGGATACTGCTCTTGATATTGGACACCGTGAGGGCAGGGTGATAATTGTTCTTAGACATATTGGAAGAACAAAGAAGGAAGGGAAATTTAAGAGAGGTGTTTTTTAGAACGGAAGATGAATTTTGTAAGAGAAACCCGAGGGGGGGGAGGGGGGGTGTCTCGGCCACAAGGAAGACAAAAGTTTGAGAGAAAAACTTTTGTTTAGACCTAGTCTTTTGATACCATGAAATAAATAATCCCCTTGATTATTTTCATTGATTGAATAGATATATATACAAGTTACAAAACCTTCTTCTACCATAATTCTAACTATACAATTATGGTAAGTGTATATCCTAATTATGGTAAGTGTATATCCTAATCTAGGTAACAAATATACTATAATATACACACAATATACTTTCCTTAATATACAAATTATGTCTACTGTTTTGCTGCCCTAAATCCCGTGATGGGCTGGACGTGCTGGGCTAAGAGAGGCCCACTGCCGAGAGGCCTTGCTGCACTGCTGCTTCAGTCCAGTGATAGAGAAGCCCACTGCCGAGAGGCCTTGCTGCACTGCTGCTTGCTGCTTCAGTCCACTGATATACATGTGATATACACTGCTGTATATTCAGTGCATATTACATGTATATTGCTCTGCTTAACAATCCTCAATTCATTTCTTTTGTTTTTTTATTAGGGGAACAGGAAGTGGGAGGGAATTACAATGTGGGGATTCGAACCCTCACCAACAAGGTGAAAAATCACATAGCCAACCAACTGAGCTACAAGATCCCTACCATTTCTTTTGTTTCCTTATCTCTCCTACAACTTATCATAAGCATTCAAAAATGTTTTATCCATATCTAAAGACGTATTTAAAAGACTGATTTGAAGTAATGAAATTAAGATTGAGCACTAGCTTATATAAAGTAGAGAATTAGCAAAGCCTTGCCACCATATTGTTTAGTGCCTATAACTCATCTTCGAATTTTCACACTGAAAAATTCTTCTTAAATAATAGAGTTTCGGGAAGGCTGATTTCCAGTTATGCATTTACCTTGATCTATATGATGTTTGTAGTTATTTGCTTTGTCTCATATATTTGAATACTGGGGAACTGCATAATAATATTAGTTAGTCCATTTTTTATTACTTCCTCTGTCTCAATTTATATGAAACACTTCCTTTTTAATCGATTTAAAAAAAAATAACACATTTTTTTATTTGACAACAATTTAACTTTAAACTTTACATTTTACGCTTAACGATATAATCTATAACCATACAACTATCTTTGACTTATTTTAGATCACAAAATTCAAAAGTCTTTATTTATTTTTTAAACTTCGTGCCCAGTCAAATTACATCATATAAGTTGGGACGGAGAGAGTAGTAGATTGTGGATACTTAGTTCTTTGTACCATCTTATCTTTTGTCCTAAGCACCGCAAATATAATATTTGTACTTTTATTCTCTGTGTATAATTATTTTCTCAAAGGTTTGTCTTAATAATATCAATATCATATAAAAATATATATTACCTGATCCGACATAAAGGGTCGAGAAATTAGTTATTATAAAATAGGGGTGTCCAACGGGGCGGGACGGGTACCGGCGGGAGGGGGAGGGTCGGGATGCAGGCTTCGGCGTGATTAGTGGGCCAGGATAGGCGGGACGGGAAGAGGTCCCGTCCCATCCCACATCCCGCCAGGATTTGGGGGGCCGGGTCGGGTCGGAATCGGGATTTGGGGTTTTTTTTGCCACTTAATTTTTAAAAATAATATATATAAACACTAAATAATTGAACAAGATAGTGTAATAAAAACATCCCAATGTTGTTTTTGTGCCTCTTATATTATTTAATAGAAATATGATTTTTTTGTAATACAATTTCAAAATTGCAACTTTGTGGTGTTGTTCAAAAGTTGCAAATCGCATAGTAAAATTGTAATTAAAAAAATTACATAGTTAACCATACTTTTTCTAATTTCCTTATAATTTCTTGAGGATCTTCGGTTGGAATTGGAATTTGTTGGTCAAATTGCTCGACGTCGCTTCTTATTCTCTCTGACAAGATTTCGTTGTAGTTGTAGTCTTCTTCTTTGTTGATCTCCGGTTGATCGCACCTTCTACGCTCCGCTCGAATCCAATCTCTGAATAGAACTGCAATCTTCAATGTGTTTCCCGCCAATGAATGTCTGTGCTCTCCTATTTGAAATCTTCCAGCAGAAAAAGCGTTTACAGACGCTTGAATGTTCAACACATCTCGGGCCATCTAAGCTAGTGTCGGAAATGTATTCTCATTCTGCCTCCAGTATTTCAGCAAGTCTTCATGTCCTTCATCATTGACAATTAATTCGTACGTTACAACACCCTGCAAAATATAAACATCAAATTCGCTAACTTGTGAAGAAGTTGAACTACTAAACATTTTATTTCTAAGACCTTGAATACTAGCAGCAGAAACCGCATATTCTTTATAAGGTTGCAGCGAAGTAGTAGAAGATGGTACAGAAGTCGGCTGATTATTTGCACTTTGTTGTTGGTAATACATATATACTTGTTTGCATTCAGTGTGTATGCTAGACATAACTTCTTCTTTAGTTGGTTTGTGAGTTGGTTCTTCAGTTGAGTCTGTTGGAAGTACTTCTATACAATCATAAATCGTTTCTACAAGTCTTTTATAACCGTCTACTTTAATAGTCGGATTTAATACAACACCGATAATATAAATAGTGAAAATAGAAAAAAAGTATTTTTTTAATTTTATAAACATTTTTTTAATAGATGGAGCGTAAGATGGGTTTTTCATATATTCATTAAGTAACAAAAACATTAGAGCTATATAAAATAACATATTTGAAATAGTAGGATAATAAATACCGGAAAATTCTTTAGTAACTTGAAAATTTTTCTCTAGAAATCCATTAGGTTCTAAAAAAAATTCTCAATAATTATCTACAAGCATATCCCTTGGATTTTTATTATGGGCATTAAATAATAAAGTTATAGGTTGTCTATAATCGTAAGCAACAAGTAGTTGCTCATACATAAAATTCTACCTAGTCGAAACTTCTTCTGAAATTTTTCTATAATGTAATCCACAATCATGACAAGTTTTTTTTTATACTCTTTGCGTCTTTATATTTTATTACCTTTAAAAATAAATTTTATAGCAAATTGTATTTTATCAAAAATGCTTTCAAAAAGTTTTAGGTCATCCTTTACAACTAAGTTATAAATATGTCACGCACATCTTATATGAATATGATCAGAAAAATATGGAGTTAATCAAAATTTTAAAAGTCTTATAGCATAATCATTAGAAGTAGCATTATCTAATGTAATAGTCATAATTTTATCAATTATTTCATAATAATCATAAATTTTATTAATATTTTATGTAATAAAACTTTCAGTGTGCCTATCATCAATATATCTATATGCTAAAATACGTTTTTTCATAGACCAATTTTGATCTATCCAATGACATGTTACCGTTAAATAATCATTACCGTTAGTACTATGGCTTATGCCAGAAGTGATAGCCACTTTGCCATTAAAATGATACAATGCATAACGCAAATATTGTTGATATTCACCTGCAAATTTAAAAATATCCCTTCTAACAGTTGATCTAGGAAAATCGTTAAAAGCAGGATTATACGTTTCTCGAATGTAATGAATAAAACCAGGAGAGAAAGGAAATAAAAAAAGCAAACCCTCCACCGCAATTAATTTTACCATATTTTCCCTATCTTTATTTTTATCATATTTAAGACCAACCCCCCCCCCCCCTCCGCGTTAATTTGACCATGTACTTGGTCGGGGACACTATGTGAACCTTGTCCCGACTCAGATGGCATTGACACACCTGATTTTTTTAGCATGGTATTGATTCCACGTAGCTGTGTGCTCGCCTTGTACATGTCTCAATAAACCTCCCGTCCCACCTTGACCTTTTCTGGTTTTAAATTTTTACACATTTTACATCCAGCTAGTTGATTCTCTTGGTCCCTATCAAAAAAATTCAATTTTCGTTATGTGGAGCCTCGACTCATACTAGGGGGAATAGAAGTCATTCCAGTTTCAGTTTGAGGTTGAGACTCAGTCTGAGCCTAAGGTTGAGGTGCACTAGTGGGTGTGTCATCTAGATTATCGTCTAAATTAAAGTCTGGTTCATCTACCTCATCATCTAATGGTATATCATTAAAAAAAAACAGTTTCATCTATATGAGTGAATTCAATGAAATCATCGGGACTAGGAATAAAATTATTAGAAGAAGTACCCTTACCCTTGTTACCCCTACTAGAAGAAGGATATTTACCTTTACCCTAATCATACGTCCAAGGCGTTCTATTATAATTATGCAAATAAATAATTAAGGTAAATAAAATTAAGTGTGATAATTAAAATTAAGTAAAAATAAAAATTTAAAGAAGGAACGAAAGTACCAAACGTCGACGTGTAATCGAGGTTGAAAATGAAACTTTGCTCGATGGAGGATCCTCAAGCTAATTGCCAACTTCACTCTCAATTTTTTAACTTTGATATAAATGAGCAAAAAAATATATATTTAGTAGGCAATGTAGAATTGTAGAGATTAGAGAGATGGTAAGAAGATTTGTGAGAAAAATGAGATATTTATAGTTGAGAAATATGATTAAAATGTAAATATATTAACTTGGGGGTTAAAAATAAATATTAAGGGGTAGGAGGTTTATGGGGGTGGGGGGCCAAAAATGGCGGTTATAACCGTTGCACAACGACCAAAATCAAAATTTGGTTGTTGTTGCAACAATATTTTTGCAAGGGGGAGGGGAGCTGGCGGGACGGGGCGGGACAGGGTCGGGTCGGGACGATCCAAGCCTCGTCCCGTGTTTGAACCCCGACACAGACAATTTTTTTTATGGGGATCGGGGCGGGTAGCGGGCCGGGATCAGGCCGACTCGACTCACTGGACAACCTTATTGTAAAAGTATATATTGGTTGACCAAAATATACTTTAAATATTAAAAGATCTTTATACTTTGAAGCTAAAATATTTTTAGTGCATCAATTCAACGTTGGATATAATCGTAATAAATTGGTTAATTGCCTAATAATTACAAGTCTTAAAATTAGGTTACCCATATAAAAGTTACTTTTTTGTTTTTACATGAATAAGTTTGGTCTTCAGCCCATATTTAACCCGAAAATTATTGTATTTTAGCAGGCGGGTCTTGTTCTAACTTCTAACTTGCAAATACTCAACTCTCACGCAATACTCCCAATTTTTACACAGTCGCGTTTCCAGTTCCCGCTCAAGCCATCCATATATTCTCCTCAGGTAACTCTCATCTCTTTTTTTTTTTTTATCGCACAGCTCCAACCGTACCCTAGTCCAATTCAAAATTTGAGGGGAAAACTGCAATGGGTGTAGAAAAGATTGCAGATTTTTTTTTTTTTTTGCTTTACATAATACTGAAGAGAAAAATAGAAGAAGTTTTCAGTATCATCTTAACTTTATTGTTTTTCTTGGTTTCCTTTTTTATGTAATTTATAAACAACAAGTACATAATTCCACAAGTGGGGGTGGGTAAACTGTACGCAGACCTTACCCTACTTGAGAAGCAGTGGCGCCCCAGTATTTTCATCTAGGGTGTTCAAAAATATTAAAGTAAATACACGAAGAAGACAAGAGGTTCAACATATACTATATATACATAAATGAATAATTTTAACGTAATTTTGCACCGAGGGGGTTCGGATGAAATCCCTGGAGCTTACCAACTCCGCTCTTGTTGGGAGGATAGAGAGATTGTTTCCAATAGACCCTCGGCTTTTGCTGTAATTTATACAGTATATAGTAAAAATTGTAATCTTGTTTTTGATAGATTGGTAAAAGAGTTAAACTATGATTTGTGTTTAATGGTTTCTTCTTCTAAATGTCATCTTTAGTTTATAGCATATTGATGATTGTATTCTGAGTACTTGTAGGCTTGTAGCTTAACTGCCCTTTTTCTGTAGTAAGGGGTTTGTTCATAAATGCCCTTTCTGTCTCTTCTATTGACAATTTCTGAAAACACAATTCTTGATTTTAGGCAACAAATAATGATGTTGTATGATCTTGTTGGTGCTGCACTTCTGGGGATGAAGTTGATGTTGTTATATTTAAAAAAAATTAATTACAACTAGGAGTGGCAAATGGTCGGGTCGGGTCGTATACGGATGAATATCTTACCCGCCCATATTTAACACGGATAAAAATGGGTTAATCAATGGATGATATGTATATCCATATTATCCATGCTTTCAGGAATAGTCAGGTGGGAACATAAGCTACAAGCCAAAATAAGCTTAGACTCCCAGAAAGTAAGAACTCGTGAAAAATAACAAGCAGATAAATGGATATTGATAATATGGATCCATCTTGGATATCCATTATTTAGTGGATAATATCCATATTTGATCCATCTTTAAAAAGGTTGATTATCCAACTCATGTCTAATGGGTTGGTTTGGATGGTTACTTGTTTTCTTGAACCATTTTGCCAGTCCAAAGTACAACTTACAATGACTTGTTCTGGGGTGTTCATCCACGTGACCAGCTTTTCTTAATAGAATGTAGAACACACTGCAGTTACAAAGTGAGAAATTGAATTGTAGCAGAATGTTATTGATGGATTTTGCTAAGAAAATGACTTTTTATGAGTAATTTACCTTTGGTTTTAGATATGTAGGATCACTTTCTTTGTATTCTCTTTAGGCAGAACAAAGATATTTCACGCTTGTAATAAGGATATTTCTTTTTCCGAAAACAAAATGTACTCTCTCTTGGTGAATTATAGTTGGTGATTTGGACGTAATGCAGACAAACACTAATATGGAACATATCTTGCAAATCTGTTGTCAAATTAGTACTTTTCTTATTAGTACTATTATGGAATTCATTCCCGTGTGTTATTAGTTCTTATTCTGGAATCTGGATGTTGTTCCTAACTTGCTGATAAAAGCATCAACCCGCTAAAGTCATTTATCACAACTTGAGAGTATCATGATAAATTTATCTTAGATATTTATGAACAAGAAAGTTTATACTCATTATTTATGTTCTACTTAGAGTTATTTACCTACGTTAGTTACTGCTTCCTTTTCAGGATGCGCTATCATGTCGTATTCACTTTTGCTATCAGCATTTTCATACTGCTTTAAATTTCTTGACCGGATCTGACTGTTTCTCCTGCTTTGTTTGTGCTTATGCCTTGTCGTGTCTTGAGCCGAGGGTTTCTCGGAAACAGCCGCTCTACCTACCAAGGTAGAGGTAAGGTCTGCGTACACTCTACCCTCCCCAGACCCACGTTGTGAGATTTCACTGGGTATGTTGTTGTTGTTGTTGTTGTTGTTGTTGTTGTTGTTGTTGTTAGAGTGCATAGAGTAATTTATTTACTAATGGATTATCAGTTGGGTCACCGGGCTGCCCTATCAGTTGGGTGAATCAATGGTAAAAGAGATAAACTTGTACGTGTAAATCCCTTCTGTATCACATTCTAGCTAAGGAATTAATGGTAAAAATTTATTCAGATTTAAAAAATGAAGATACATGAAAAATGGGTTAGACTCATTTTTTACCCAGCATGTTTTTGTTCAACCCGTCCTGCCCATTTTCCACTTCTTATGGTTGTGACTTTTGCAGGTTCATCAAGATGGTTGAAACTCTTTTCGAAGATATATTTACAGTCACTCAGAAAGATCCTGATGGGAAAAAATTTGACCGAGGTATGCCAAATTATCATTCTTCCCCTCTGTAATCAATTAATTCATGCTCTTTAATCTGTTAGTAATCTAATGAGTTGTGTGAAATGGAAGAGAAAATAAGAGAACTCGACTTGATTATTCCCTCAATTTATTGGGGTTTAAATAGCTAAGTTTACATGTCCTAAAAAGGAAGGAAAGTCAATACTAATCAATTCCTAATTACAAAATATTCTATCTACTCTATTTACATAAATGTTACAATCTTCACAGATTCTAACACTTCCCTCAAGCTGGTGCATACAAATTATATGTACCAAACTTGTTACATAACTCGTTCTGGGACCGGCTAGGGACTTGGTGAATATGTCTGCAACCTGATCATTTGACTACATGAGCCTCGTGACGATGTCTCCTGAGAGTACCTTCTCTCTGACAAAATGACAATCAATCTCTATGTGTTTGGTCCACTCGTGAAACACTGGATTCAATGCAATGTGAAGTGCAGCTTCATTATCGCACACAAGTTCCATTTCTTTAATCTCTCCAAATTTCAACTCTTTCAGTAGTTGCTTGATCCATATGAGTTCACATGCCGCTACTGCCATAGCTCGATATTCTGCTTCTGCACTCGACCTAGCAACCACATGTTGTTTCTTACTTTTCCAAGTACACCAAATTTCCCCACTAACACATAATATCCAGAAGTAGATCGTCTGTCAGAGGGTGACCCTGCGTAGTCTGCATATGAATAGCCAACAATTTTCTCATGTCCTCGATCTTCATAGAGTAGTCCTTTCCCTGGAGTAGATTTTATGTATTGAAAGATGCGAATAATTGCATTCCAATGATTGTCACAAGGAGAATTCAAGAATTGACTTACAACACCAACCGAAAAGGTAATATCAGGTTGACTTACTGTGAGATAATTCAACTTCCCAACCAACCTTCTATATCTTCCAGGATCGCTAAGAGACTCCCCCTGACCTGGTAGGAGCTTAACATTTGGATCCATCGGAGAATCAATAGGCCTACAATCTGTCATCCCAGTCTTCTCAAGAGTATCAAGTGCATACTTTCTCTGTGAGATGGCAATTCCTGATTTGGATTGAGCAATCTCAATGTCCAAAAAGTACCCAATCGACCAAGATCCTTAGTCTGAAAATTTTGGAAAAGGTGATGTTTCAATTGGATAATTCCCTCATCATCATTCCCTGTAATGACTATGTCATCAATGTACACCACTAAATATATGCACAAACCTGGAGCAGAGTGATGATAAAACACAGAATGATCAGCTTCACTTCGTATCATGCCAAACTCCTGAATAACCATGTTAAACTTCCCAAGCCAGGCTCGAGGAGACTGCTTCAGGCCATAAAGTGCTTGACATAATCTGCAAACCATGTTACTAGACTCCCCCTGAGCAACAAAACTAGGTGGTTGCTCCATATATACTTCTTCTTTGAGATCCCCATGAAGAAAGACATTTTTTATATCCAATTGGTAGAGAGGCCAATGGCGAACAACAGCCATAGACAAAAAGAGATGGACTGAAGCAATCTTAGCCCCATGAGAGAAGGTATCACCATAGTCAAGTCCAAAATTTGTGTATATCCCTTGTCAACTAGTCGAGCCTTCAAACGATCAAACTGTCCATCAGGGCCAACCTTCACTGTATATATCCAACGACAACCAATTGTAGACTTACCTGGAGGTAGAGGAACAAGCTCCCAAGTGGGTCTTCATGAGGTTTACCTATATACTGACACGTGTTCTGCACTAGCCACATAGTAGCTTCTTTCAACTCAAAATTTTCTGTGATGGTAGGCTTAACGATAGCCTTCGCTGTATCCTCTAGGCTGGGCCTAGCAAAATTCAACACAGGAATCCGTTGTTGTGCCATCTCAACTACTGCGATTTCCCTGTTTTTTACTAACACATGAGGATCTTCTTCAGCCAGCTTGTTTTCCTTGTGAAAGGTTCTCTCGATTTCGGGGTCAAAGATAACCAAAGATTTACCTCGACTCCGAGTACTTGGCATAAACTGCAGCAGTCACTTGAGATGCACAACACGAACCAAAGAAATAGAGTAAAAACTTGAATAGAACAAATAAAATCTGAACTCGAAAAACAATAAATTTTTATAAGTCCTCGGTAACGGCGCCAAAGCTTGTTGTTCCCTTTCTCAAGCTAAATTCACGCACCACAAATAGTGTTTTAACTATTGATCAAGTAATTAAACAATTAAACACAAGAATAAATATGCAACCCAAAAGATGGAAGTTCGATAGATAAAAACTGTCGTCAAACTAACTATCATGTCTTTGCCACAACCCTAGAATTAAAGTGTTTAGCTACTCGTGATTCGAGAAAATATGAAAGAATTCATGAATAACATAGGGTTCAAAAGTTAAAACTAAGAAGAAATGAATAAAAACCTCCAACGACGGCTAACAGTGATAAAAAATATAAGTCTGCAATAATTAAAACCAAATCCTGATCAAATCGGGAAAAATTGACGTTGACGTGCACTGCATGCACGCCGCACGTCCATCACGTGAGGTAGGTATGCGTGCTGTTCACTCGTCCAAAGCGTGCACGTCTGAGTGTCATCAGATGGTTGAGATTCAGAGAGTTGTTTTTCTCACACTGCATGTGCGTCGCGGGTCCAACGCGTGAGGTCCTTCAGTGACCAAATTTCTTCTAAGTGTTGTGCGATCCTCTCGTCATCTCGTTCAAGTGCGATACACCTCCAATCTCACCCAACAATTTCTTGGTTTCTTGTTCATTTTGCCTTGTTGTACCTAAACACACAAACATACCAATATAAGCTCGAATACAACGATTTTACTTTAAGTAATGCGATTTAAGTACTAAGAATTAGCGGGAAAGTGATGTGAAATATAGATATTTGTGCCAAATATCACGGGAGCATGGGGTTGTGTGGTGGTTCTGCAGACCGTGGAATGACCAAATAACTATTCAGAGCATTGAGCATACTGATAAGTGTATTACTGATTGCACATATTAGGGAGTGATGAATATATAGTTCGTGCAGTTTTCTTGACAAAACCATGATTTGCGGCATATGATGGACTATGTTTTGTTTATTGTTGTCACCATGAATGATCAAACTGCAGCAACACTTTCTTTCATTGCAAATAATGTGATCGAATATATCGTGCATTTTGTAGTTAATCGCATTGAAGCACGGAGTGAGCAGTTTGATATGTTCATGCTGCTGGATATAAATACTGAAATATATCCTATGCGCGTGAAAGAAAAGTTTATGATGGTTTTAGCTTCTACTTTGAACTTGGATGGGACACCAGATACTGGTTATTTCATTCAGGTAATTTGCTGTAGTGGTTTATGTCTATTCTTGTACATTTGCAAGTGTTAGCCTGTGATATAGTTTTAATTTTGTGATTTGTATAAAGAATCATAAAGTTGGTACTTGAAGCTACTTTCCAGGATTTTCCTACAATTAGGCCTTACTAGTTAAAATGCATCAGAAAGATTCAGAAAATAAAACTGAAAACAATATAATCCAGTCAAATTTGAGGGTGTTTGACTTGCCATGGTGAATCACTTTCATCAACGCAAGAAACATCAAGTGCCTTTTGATGATTTGAAAATATATGTATTTTCATTAAAAAAAAAAACTAACGTGATATATACAGGCTTTTATAATGTACTTTTTTTTGTTTTCAAATGAATACATCTCGAACAAGTGAGTCCCTTTGAGAAAATATTTTGGTTCTGTGACTTTGTCAATCTGGAATTGCTCTTGAAATCTCATCTATTACATAGCTAAACTGTTAACTAGAACTAGAAACTAGCGACTATATTAGCTTTTTTGTGGTGTCTGTTTTGACGTGTCATAGATACATTTTTTGTTCCACAGCCTTGTGACGCATTTGGGTTCTAAAATAATGGGCAGGACAAACAAATTGTACCTTCCTGTGAAGGGTATAATCATTTGGTATTGGCATGCATTGGATTTAATTGCCAATTAGCACAGAAGGATTCATCTATTGTGCTCTTTGGAGGATAGTGAAATGTTTTTTGTCTATTTGTAGGATTTCCTTTGCATTTGAGAAAGAAAGAGGAATGGAAAATGAAGGAAAAGGAGAAAAAATAGAGTTAAGAATGCAAAGAAATGACATATGTCCCAGGACCTTGGTCTAGTGGTAAGAGCGTATCGCATGATGTGTGGGTTAGGCACACGGCATGGGTTCGAGCCCTGCCATAGACAAAAGCTTGGTATTTTTTAATAAACTCAAAAGCATGGTATTTAAGTGGAGAAGAGTAGATATCCACCGAGTTCTGGGCGTGCTCCATTGGCTCTCAGGGATTTCTCGGTGATAAAAAAAGAAAGCGAAGAAACGAGTGTGATGTATGAAGCAAAAATTTCTGTCATATATAGGACAATGATAGATATTAGATGATACAATGAGTTAAATTCTGAGCATCTAGAGAAAGAAAATTTGCTTTGCATTCCTTATATGTAAGATGGCTTGGTTTTATGCTTTTTTCGAGTTGTATGTTTATGCTTCAATATGTCATCATTCTCGCTAGTACATTTGTTATATCAAATGGATGTACATTGAGCTACATGGCTTTATTTCTGTTACTTTCCAAGAAAACACTGTTCTGCAGATGCCTGAAATGTTTGCTCTAAGTAGGTATACTGTAGTATGATTTTGGTTTCACTCAGGCTAGCGAGAAAGGAGCCCCTATGAGTGTGATTCTCTTCTTTTCCCTTTACCTCCCTTTCCTTTTTAGAGATAATTTTTGTTTTAATGTTAAATTGTTGTTTAGTTATGTATTTTTTGATCTTTTCTTGAAAATTGACTGGGACTAAATCAGGTCCTTCTGTCGCTGTTTTCATTTATCCTTTGTTCTTATTTTTTCGAATAAACAGTGATAAAAAGATTTGACTTTGGGATTTATTTTGAAGTAGGTATTTTCTCAACATTTCTCGCGTGAAGCTAGCCTTACTGGGTTGGTATGATTCTAGGTTGGAAAACACAATTGGTGAATGTGCCTTGCTATCCTGCTCTCCCTAGTACATGAAAACCCGAAGCTAACACCAAGCTTATTAACTGGCCTGTTATGAGTTACGACACATTATGATTCATGGCAAATTGGGCTCTCAGATTTACATTTCTGGAAGCAGATTTACTTGCCTGCTAGAGTGATTCAGTTTCCTTTAGAAGGCTTCTTTTTTATGAAGCAATTCTGGAAGCTGCAAGAACATTAAGGCTGGCCCCATGGTTATCAGAACTAAACTTCTGGCCATATTTTGACATTCTTAACCATGGAGGCGAATTCTTCCCAAATAGCTTGGTGCTCTTTTTTATATTTTTAATTTTTTAATGAATATCTTTTTTTGGATATCATCTTTAAATGGTTTTGGTTCATAACATATTTTGATTGTTTTCTTGAAGGTAATACGTGATCTCAATTTTTGTGAAGCCAGTTAACTGGGCAACCAAAATAAATGTAGTAACCTAACAGAATTATCTTGATTCTTGACATCTTTCTGTTGGTGTTTGCTTATGGATTTCCTTAAACTGAATTTATGGGTTGTCGAATCAATCTAGTAAATAGTACAGTCTTAAGTCTTCAGTTTTGAAACTAGTACACAAAACAAATCTGGAAAATTCCACACTTCCGGTTGTTTGACTTTCTAATCTCTTAATATAGAAATATTTCTTGAAGACTTAAAACAACTATGATCTCATTCATAAGGAAACACATTCATGATCTTTCAATTCTCATCTTCAAATTGCGTGAGGCGTTCTTTCATCCCTTTCTCTTAGTCCCTTCAATACTTTCTCCACCGTTCTTCGAGTTCCACAAATGCTAAAGAATTTGTAAGTTGGGCTTTTCAATGAACTCACAGTTTCCAAAAGGATCTATTGCTCGATTTAGGTGATTTTTATCTTTTGTTGCTATATATTTTTTTGGACTCAACTATGGGTATGTATCTGATGCGGGTGTATAAGCATCCGGTACATGCATATTTTTAGTGGCTAATGTGTTTTTTGAAAGATCCACACCCATCACAGACTGAGATACCAACATAGACATAGGGACAATAGTCTTTTTATAATGGGGTGTGGAAACAACAACATACCCATTGAAATCCCACAACGTGGGGTCTGGGGAGGGTAGAGTGTACATAGACCTTACCTCTACCTTGATAAGTAGAGAGGTTGTTTTCGAAAGACCCTCGACTCAAGAAAAGCATAAGCACAAGCGAAAGTAAGAGAAACGGTCAGACCCGAACAAGAAATTTAAAGCCGTATGAAAATGAGAGTAACACAAGCGAACATGCCATGATAAAACATTCTTGAAAAAAGAAGAAAGAACATACCGTCGTAGAAATTAAAGGACAGGGAACTATAAATCAATACTGCGCCTACTAGTATGATAGGCTAGGCAGAGCTACAATAATAACACTACAACTACCAGTATGTAAGCGTAAGTAGGATTGCGCTCAACTACCTACTACCCTTCTACCCTAATCCCTGTCCTTCACAGCCCCCTATCTAAGGTCATGTCCTCAGTAAGTTGCACCTGCGCCATATCCCGTCTAATCACCTCTCCCCAATACTTATTCGGCCTACCTCTACCCCTTCTGAACCCGTCCATAGCTAACCTCTCACACCTCCGCACTGGGGCATTTGTGCCTCTCCTCTTCACATGCCCGAACCATCTCAACCTCGCTTCCCGCATCTTATCATCCACCGAGGCCACTCCCACTCTGTCCTGAATATCATCATTTCTAATCATGTTCCTCCTTGTATGCCCACACATCCATCTCAGAATCCTTATCTCCGCAAATTTCATCTTTTCGATGTGCGAAGCTTTGACTAGCCAACACTCCGCTCCATACAACATAGTCGGTCTAACCACCACCTTATAGAATTTGCCTTTTAAGTTTTGGTGACACCTTTTTATCGCATAAGACTCCAGATGCGAGCCTCCATTTCATCCACCATGCATCAATACGACATGTGACATCATCATCAATCTCTCCATTCCATTGGATAATAAATTCGAGATACTTGAAATTTCCTTTCTTTGGAATGACCTGAGTACCGAGCCTCACCTCCACGCCTGTCTCATGGTCGCTCCCGTTACTGAACTTGCACTCCAAGTATACTTTCTTGGTCCTACTCAGTCTGAACCCTTTAGATTCCAGAGTCTGTCTCCAAACCTCCAGCTTAGTGTTTACTCCGCTGCGAGTCTCCTCAATCAGGACTATGTCATTTGCGAATAACATACACCATGACACCTCCCCTTGAATTTGTCGCGTCAGTCCATCCATCACCAAGACAAATAAGAATGGGCTAAGAGCTGATCCCTGGCGCAACCCCATCATCATTGGAAAGTGCTCCGAGTCTCCTCCTACTGTCCGTACCCTGGTCTTGGCTCTATCATACATATCCTTGATCGCCCTATTGTATGCTACATGTACACCTCCAAACATTTCCATAGAACCTCCTAGGGACTTTGTCGTATGCCTTCTCGAGGTCGATGAAAATCATATGCAAGTCCCTATACTGCTCCACCAACCATATGTAAACCTAGTGCGAAATTATGATCTTTATACCCGGTAACATCAGATAAAATGTTTTCTTACCAGTAGTAGTTTGTGATGAAACTTAGAACGCTTATCCAACTGGTAATGTAGTTGTCGTCCTTAAATTAGCTGTTATTATTCCAAGCCTTGTGTATTTGCACATCTTTCTGTTTGCATTTTATATTTGGATATCTACATGCACTAGAAGTAAGATTAATTGCATAATGACCCTTATTTTCAACCTGTAGCCCATAATTTCCTTCACCAAATGCATCAGGAGGAGTTTGAATACATAAAATCACCATGTGTTTTCATTATATTGACTTGTAACCGTTAATTTCCTTCAGGTTTGAAATATACACCTGGTTTGCTTAAAACAGCTACTAAGGTGAAATGGTTTATCATTGAAGAAATTAAAGATCCATATAGGCTATGAGTTATGACAACCAGTTTGGGTTAAGGTTTAGTCATGAAGATACCTTTAGCCTAGTGTTTGCTAGTAGCTTTTGTAGTTTGTTTGGAGGTCTTCACGTCAGTAGAATGAGCCTCTCGTGGGGATTCATATAGTTTACCCCAATTAGCTTGGGATTGAGGCGTACTCGCTGCTCTAAAGTGCGTTTTTAAGAAACGACTTTTCATGGAAGTCTTTAATATGGCCAAATATTCTCCCATGCCCCCAACCCATGCAAACAAGATAACTGAAGTACTCAGTAACTTTCCCATACCCAAAATGATGTCGACAAGATTGAGAAGATACATAATTCTTTTATTTGATAAAACATTAATGCTTAAAGATAATGCCTACAACAACTGTTAGGCAGATGCTTTTATGAACTGCTTTCTTTTTCTTTGTTTTCCTTCTTCCTTTTTTGTTTGGCTGCTGATTCTTGTTCTTTCTGTGGTGGTCAAACTCTTTGAAATCTTGATGGTGCTTACTGGTATTGCAACCTGATGGCAGGGCAACAAGAAATCGCTTGCTGACAAGTTCGAGTATGTCATGCATGGGAAGCTCTATAGGATCTCAGAGGAAGGTTCAGGGAAGCACGTTAAAGCGTACGTTTGTATAACTTAACTCATTTGACTAATCTCATATTCAATTCCATGAACATGGATTTATATTTCTGACATGTTCTTGCCTTATCATTGGTGCAATACTGTCGCACCTTAGCAATATCTGCTTTGCTTCTTGTTCCGATGAGTTTGATATGGAATTGGCTTGGATTGACTTCTTAGGTCTCCCATATGCTAAGATTAGATTCTAAATGTCATTTTCATTTGATCTCTGTGACTTGTTTTCTAGTAGGACTTTTTTCTATTGCATTTAATTGTGGAATATAAATGTATATTCCTGTACTTGGTTTTTCTCTGTTTTTGTTTTTGGGCAAGAAGTTTTGCCGTTTTTGCTTAATGTATATTCTCTTCAGTTTTAACTTATAGATGTATTGAGTTGCTTATGTTCTGATTGTCGGGACTAATCAATTAATTGGTTTCCGAATAGCAATAAAAAAATTTACTAATATAACAATGGATTTACTGGTTTTTGTTGGTATTCAGAGACATTTTTGTTTCATTTGGAGGACTTCTGATGCAGCTGAGAGGAGATCCATCCATTGCAGCTAACTTTGAGCTTGATCAAAAGCTTTTCATTCTCATAAGGAAGGTTTGATGTAAAGAGTTATTAATAACCCAATTTTAACTTGAAAGGCGAGAGTATTTGTGAGCTAAGCTACTGGCATGCGATAAATCACGTGTTGGGCTCAGTTTCAAGGATACAAAAGAATGTAATTGAGATAATAACGGAGACCATGCAACAAGAACTCTCTCTATATATATTTTGGGGTGTAGAAACTTAGTGTGGAGTTATGATCTTTATTCCTGGTGGCATCAGAAGAATATTTTCCTACTACTAGTATTTTGTGATGACTTTCTTTTAGCTCTTATCAACTGGTAATATAGTTACAGTCCATTAATTAGCTGTTATTAATCCGAGGCCCGTGTAGTTGAACATCTTCCTGTTTGCATTTTATATTTGGGCACCTACAGGCTATACGCATTGGAGCAAAAGAATGTTTTACAACCTGTAGCCCATATTGTACTTGGAACGTGTGCATTACGAAGAGGTTGAATATATAAAATCCTCTCCTGTTTCCAATATATAAGACATGTAACCATTATTTTTTTCACTAGTGAAATTATACACCTAGTTTACTTAAAGTGTACTAAGGTCTCTTTAAGATTTTGTTAAAAAATAGTTAACAAATAGGTTAGAGCGTAAGTTGTTAGAGAATTGATTGGGACAAAACATTGCATACATTTATAGGTCAAATGCACAAATAGCTGCTTTTAGGCCCTTATTTAAAGAATAGCTGGAATTTACACGGTTTTTAAGTTGGGGAACTTTCATAAATACAAGGTGTGAAGTATATAAGGAGGGGATTGTATGGTTAGGTTGATCGGAGTTGTTTTGGGGACGGACGGACACAAATATGGGAGTCAAATGGAGGTTGGTGGAATAGGACATTTTTGGGACAATTTAGGTTTGTGGGAGGTGTACGGGTGCCCTTACATGGTTTGGGGCTAAGGCGTTTGGAGAGGATGAACTAGATATGTTGTAGGTTGTGTTGGTGGTTGGATGGTGGTTAGGTGGCGGAAACTGGTTGGAACAGTAAGGTATGAAGGGTGAACCCAGTGAGGACGGTGGAGTAGTTGGTTGGGTTTTCGGGTGTTTTTGGGAGGAGTTGGTTAATGACATTTTGGTGTATGTTGGGGAAGTGTTGTAGTGTATTGGGGTGAAAAGGATTAGGTAGTTTGGACAATGATTGGGCACGAAATTGATAGACAAGTTCGGGTGCGAGTAAGGTGATGTAAGTCAAGATGACCTTCTAATATGTTTGTGACAAAGTAACCGGATAGAACCTTGCCTTGGGTATAATTAGATCACAAAAGTTCTAACTAGACTTACACTTAGGGTTTGGACCACAAAAGGATCAGGGGCTGGACTACAAAAGGACCAACTAAAATAACAACACAAAAGGACCAACTAAAATAACAACACAAAAGTTGAATAACATAGCAAAGTTTGAGAAAACTCAAATATATTTCATAAAATTTCAATGTCTCCTTTCATCAACTACATCCCCTATTTATATTAGTTCTAAACCTTCTAGAAGAAGTAACAAGATAGATATAAAAATGCATCTAGACCGAATGGGAAAGGAGGGAGAGGTTCGGCCGATTTGGGAGAAGGGGAAAGACCCAACTCTTCATGTTCTCTAGGCCACCCTTTTGTGTCATCCATGTAGATAATTGTATGAACTAGCTAGTTCATGAATTACCTATTTGGGGAACGTTGGAAGCTTCTCCTTCTAGATGGTTCTCGGCTTGGTCATCTTGTCTTATTACATGACATAGTAATTAAGCTATAAGGATCTAGTAATTAAGCTAGGAATTAAAACAAGCTAAAAAGTTGTCTCGGCCAAGACCTACATAAAAGCCAGAAAAAAATATTTCCTTCTTGGATATTCAAGTCTTGTCTTCAACTCCACTCCACATTAAGCATGTCACCATAGTACGATTGACAATCTTTGGCACTCCTAGCAAATCACCTTGCGGCTCATGTTGGATACTTAAGTTTACGACATTCTTTTCATCATACTCCCATTCTTTAACAAAATTTTCCCTCAAATTCTCATCATCTATGTATGGTGATAAGTCTCCAACATTAAATGTTGAACTAATACCTCTATATTCGTCCGACAGTTCTACCTTGTAGGCGCTTTTCCCGAACCTGTCCAATATCTTGAAAGGACCATCCGCCCTCGGCATTAGCTTGTTCTTTCTTATGTTAGGAAATATTTCCTTCCTTAGATGTAGCCAAACCAAATCTCCGGGCTGGAATTATGGTTGAGTCCTTGACTTGTTCGCATCCATTTTGTACTTGGTATTGGCCTTCTGAATTTGTGCTCGGATTTGATCATGTAACTTATTGAAGGCCTCAATTTAATCTTTAGCCGTGGAGCTTAGGATTTCTTTCTTTGGGATTGGAACCAGATGAATAGGTAAAAACGGGTTAGTGCCATAACAATTTCAAATGGAGCTTTACTCGTTGTACGAGATTGACTCCGATTATAAGCAACTTTCACATGTGCCAACTTGATGTCTCAATCCTTGGTGGTCTTGCTCACCAATCCTCTTAATAGTGTGCCAAGGGTTCTATTAGTCACTTCCGTTTGGCCATCCGTTTGAGGATGATGAGAGGTACTAAATAGCAACTTGGTACCAAGAAGTCTCCATAGTGTTTTCCAGAAATAACTTAGGAACTTCACATCCCTATTAGACACAATAATCTTAGGAACGCCATTCAATCTTACCACTTCCTTCAAATACAAGTCCGCAATATGTGTTGCATCATCGGTCTTGTGACAAGCTATGAAGTGAGCCATTTTCGAGAATCTATCCATAACTACCATGATAGAGTCCTTGCCTCGTTGTGTTCTTGGTAAGCCGATGATGAAATCCAAGCTCACACCTTCCCATGGTCGCTCCGAAACCGGTAAAGGAGTATACAATCCTTTGTGGATGAAACTGTTAGCCTTTTGACAAGTGGAACACCTACTTACCACTCCATTTACATCTTTATCCATCCGTGGCTTGTAAAAGTGTTCTTGTAGAATCTCCAAAGTCTTTACTACCCCAAAATGTCCAGCTAGTCCACCCGAATGCACTTCATGTACAAGTAATTCCCTCATGGAACATTTGGGCACACACAATTTGTTCCCTTTGAAAAGGAAACATTCTACTATAGAATAAGAATTACGAACTCCATTATTACATTCTATCATTACGTCTTTGAACTCAGAATCTCGTTCATAGAATTCCTTTAGTACTTCAAATCCCACAAGTTTTTGTTCAAGTACGGTCAATATTATATGCCTCCGGGAAAGTGCATCTGCCACTATGTTGGACTTGCCATCTTTGTGCCTTGTAGAGAATGTGAAAGTTTGCAAGTATGCTACCCACTTAGCATGCATTGGATTCAACTTTCTTTGCCCATGTAAATACTTCAAGGATTCATGATCTGAATATAAGACAAAAGGTTTTGGCATCAAATAATGTTCCCATTGGACCAATGATCTCACAATAGCATAAAACTCCTTGTTATAAGTAGAATAATTGAGTCGTGCACCACCCAATTTTTCACTAAAGAAAGAAATATGTCGTTTGTCTTGAATCAAGACGACACCAACACCAACCCCACTAGCATCACATTCAACTTCAAATAGTTTCTCAAAGTTCGGAATAGCTAGAACCGGTGCTTCACACAACCTTCCCTTCAAGGTTTCAAAAGCTCTTTGTGCTCATTGGGACCATTTAAACTCACTCTTTTTCATTAGTTCAGTGATAGGGGCAGCAAGGGTACTAAAATCTCAAATGAAACGACGATAAAAAGAAGCCAAACCATGAAAACTTCTTACCTCACTTACATTTGTAGGCTCGGGCCAACTCTGGATAGCTTCCACCTTGGATGGATCCACATGAATGCCCTCGGATGATACTATGTATCCTAAAAATGGGATACTAGTAATCATAAAAGCACACTTCTCTAACTTGCCATACAACTTTACATCTCTTAACTTCTCGAATAAAGCTTCTAAATGCGACAAGTGAGATTCTCTATCTTGACTATAAATTAAGATATCATCTAAGTAAACCACAACAAATTTACCCATGAATGGTCGTAGTACCTAATGCACGAGCCTCATGAAAGAGCTTGGAGCATTACACAATCCAACTGGCATCACAAGCCATTCGTACAAACCATACTTGGTCTTGAAAGCCGTCTTCCATTCATCTCCCTCTCGTATCCTCATTTGATGGTAGCCACTTCTCAAATCTATCTTGGAGAACAACTTGGTCCCACTCAATTCATTCAAAAGATCATCCAATCTCATCATATGAAACATGTACTTCACGATGATGTTATTGACCGCTCGACTATCAATGCACATGCGCCAAGTCCCTTCTTTCTTTGGCACCAACAAGGCGGGTACCACACAGGGACTAAGTCTCTTTCAGACAAAGCCTTTGTCTAGTAATTCTTGCACTTGTCTTTGCAACTCCTTAGCCTCTTCCGGATTGCATCTATAGGCTGGATGATTAGGTAATGAACTTCCTGGAATAAAATCAATAGCATGTTCAATACCTCTGATTAGTGGTAATCCGGGTGCAAGATCATCCGAAAATACATCTTTAAATTTCTTCAAGAGTTCCTTCAAGTCGACATCTTCAACTGTATCTCCCACAATACTCTTCGTATCCTTGCACACCAATGCATATATAGGATTCCCCTTCTTCAACTCCTCTTCTATCTCCGATGCATTAAGCAAGAGGGCCTCAGGCTTTTCCTTGCAGTTCTTGGCATTTTGGATCTTCATTTTCTTCACTTCACTAGGTGACAATGGTATTAACCGGACTTTTTTGTCATCCTTTTGAAAAGAATAGACATTCTTTTCTCCATAATGTTGCGCTTTCCTATCAAATTGTCATGGCCGACCCAATAAAATATGACAAGTATCCATAGGTAGGATGTCACACCATATTTCATGTTCATACTTACCAACCCGAAAACTAACAAGAGCCTGTTTCATTACCTTTAACCCTTTGTCTTTGTTCAACCATTGGAGAGCATATAGTTTAGGATGGCTGCGGGTAGGCAATTTCAATTTGCCCACCATTTCCACGGATGCCATATTGGCACAACTTCCTCCATCAATGATCATATTACATACCTGGTCATTTACCTTGCATCGAGTGTAAAATAGTTGTTCTCTTTGTGTCTCCTCATGTTCTTCAAGTTGAACACTCAACACATGTTAGAGTACTAAACTTTCACCCTCTTCCGCAAGATCAACATCTTCCTCCGGGACCTCATTGACTTCGGGTTCCTCAATAACAAAGGAATTCCCACAATCTTGATACTCTTCCCTTTCATGTCTTGGAATATTTTGTGCAAACTCCTCCTCGAACACAACATTATTAATCACGGCATGTCCCGCAAATTCTCTTCTCAAGATTTGCGCTTGTTCCGCAAAAAAGTCACGTATGATCCTTCGAAGTTCTTCATTTATGTTAGCCATAGCGTCAAGGCGTGGGACGGAAAAGCCTTGCTCTGATACCAAACTGATGTATATAAGGAGGGGATTGTATGGTTAGGTTGGTCGGAGTTGTTTTGGGGCTGGACGGACACAAATATGGGAGTCAAATGGAGGTTGGTGGAACATGACAGTTTTCGGACAATTTAGGTTTGTGGGAGGTGCATGGGTGCCCTTACGTGGTTTGGGGCTAAGGCGTTTGGAGAGGATGAACTAGATACGTTGTAGGTTATATTGGTGGTTGGTATTTGGTGGTTGGATGGTGGTTAGGAGGCGGAAACTGGTCGGGACAGTAAGGTAAGAAGGTTGAACCCGGTGAGGACGGTGGAGTAGTTGGTTGGGTTTTCAGGTGTTTTTGGGAGGAGTTGGTTAACGACCTTTTTGGTGTTGGTTGGGGAAGTTTTGTAGTGTATTGGGGTGAAAGGGATTAGACAGTTTGGACAATGATTGGGCACGAAATTGATAGACAAGTTCGGGTGCAGGTAAGGTGATGTAGGCCGAGATGACCTTCTAATGTGTTTGTAACAAAGTAACCCGATAGAACCTTGGCTTGGGTATAGTTAGATCACAAAAGTTCTAACTAGACTTACACCTAGGGTTTGGACCACAAAAGGACCAGGGGCTTGACTACAAAAGGACCAAGATTTGGACCACAAAAGTTGAATAACTTAGCAAAGTTTGAGAAAACTCAAATATATTTCATAAAATTTCAATGTCTCCTTTCATCAACTACATCCCCTATTTATACTAGTTCTAAACCTTCAAGAAGAGGTAACAAGATAGACATAAAAATACATCTAGGCCGAATGAGAAAGGGGGGGAGAGGTTCGACCGATTTTGGAGAAGGAAAAAGACCCAACTCTTCATGTTCTCTAGGCCACCCTTTTGTGTCATCCATGTAGTTAAGTGCATGAACTAGCTAGTTCATGAATTACCTTCTTGGGGAACGTTGGAAGCTTCTCCTTCTAGATGGTTCTCGGCTTGGTCATCTTATCTTATTACATGACATAGTAATTAAGCTATAAGAAGATCTTGTAATTAAGCTAGGAATTAAAACAAACTAAAAGGTGGTCTCGACCAAGACGTACATAAAAGCCGAAAAAAAATATTTCCTTCTTAGATATTCAAGTCTTGTCTTCAACTCCACTCCATATTAAGCATCACCATAGGACGGTTGACAATCTTTGACACTCCTAGCAAATCATCTCGCAGCTCATGTTGGAAACTTAAGTTTACGACATTCTTTTCATCAAGGTGTATAAGTTAATTATATAATCTACAACTAATTTAGATATTATAAATTGTGCAACTTAAAGCTAAAAATAAGGAGATTATTGCTATGAATAAAGAGCTAAAAATAAGGAGATTATCTATATTAGTGATAACAGAATCAATATGTAATATAAAAGTAGACATAGACAATGTGATGTGACAACCCTCTATGACCATCAATTGTATTTATCTTTTTTTCTCTTTTTTTTGGCATTTGTTGGGTTTTCTCCTCATTTTTTTGTTCAATTATTCAATTATTAAATGACTAATACTTTTGGTTATTGGAGAGTCACCGTCTAATACTTGATATTGATTCCATTAAAACTCCTAACCGTACGTTACAATGTTTTTGCAAATTACAGATCAACTATGACTTTTTTCTAGTATAAATAGGTTGTTTCTTAGCTAAGCTATATTAGTGAAAGCATGATATATGATCTCAACGTGCAATTTCCACAGTAATTGGACTTCTCACAGTATGAGTACCATCTGACCATACCAACTCTCCATATTTGTGTTGATCCACTCCAGAAAAATAAGTAGTATTCACAGCTTTAATATGTAAACTAAACCTCTCTTTCTGACCTTGGCTCTTGAATATCAACACATTTGGTTCCACAACTACTGAAATTCCAGGAGGTAGACCAACACGAGCAGTGTAAGTACCCGGTGAACTGACATTTGTAACCGTACGAGTCACGATTAAGTTGCCAGAAAGAGCTGGATCTGTTATGGAAGGATAATGGAAGTCCAAAAGACTCGAGTTACTAAGTCGTGGACATATATAATGGCTTGACTATCATAGCCAGATGCACATAAAAAGTTCAAATAATCATTTACTCCTAAGTCATATACTAGTCCAGGATCAGCAGCGAGATTTGGTCTTATATGTCCACTTCCAGATGCAAATGGAGTTGCAGCTTCCCTGGTGGCATCAAGCAATGTTTTTCCTGTATTATGTATTGGACTTGCTGAAAATAAACAAAAAGTAAACAAATAAAACCGTTAGATACATTTGTAACACTAGATAAAAATCAGATTTTCAAAAAAGAAGTTACCTATATATATCATTGATAGGGTAAAGGTGTGTTATGCTTTTGATAAGTTGTAGCAAGTTTTTTGCCTTATTCTAGTTAATTAGTTTCACTTATTATGGGTTATTACCTTTACTAATCTAGAGATTCTTTCACAGTATTAGTTTATTAAAGTTAAACTATTTTCAGAAAAACTTATATCCACTGTCAATGTGACACTATTTGTTACCCTTTTAGGTAACCCAATCATATAACTGTCCATAGTATATACGTGGGACTAGTAACATAAAAAACATGACTGATAGATTTATAGATGTTAAAATACACGATAACGTAAAATACTTTATACACTGCTAAAGTGGTTTAGCTCGAATATTAGTTATGTGGGAAACATAATACATGAATTGTGCGTACACCGATTAATAATTGAGTGTTATGTAGTAATTAATATAATAAAGAAATTCTCATACGTAAATTACTTACTTTAAAATGCATTTTTCTTTAAATAGTTTAATCCCTATATTACTAATAGACGTATCTTTTTGTCATAGTCTATTCAAATGCATAACTTAATGCTAGTATCGCCAACCAAATACAATGTTGGTTAATTTGACTAACTAAACACTGCATTATTTTACGAAAGATTAATAAAGTTAATATGATCTACAAACGACCACTCAGTGTATATAATAAGCTAAATCCTTACCAGTAGTCATGAGGGCGGATCGCATGGAAGCAGGACTCCAATCAGGGTGTATAGCTTTGAGAAGTCCAACAACCCCAGAAACATGAGGACAAGACATGGATGTTCCAGACATTACATTGAAAGCTGTTCGACGATTATCAAATACTTCGTTTGAGGGGCTATTTCCTTCTGTATAGGCGGCTATAATATTCACTCCAGGTGCAGTGATATCAGGCTATACATACAACAGAAATTGCAAAATTAATTCTTCCAATTAAGTACAATAAAGAAATTAATTAGCATATAATTCTTCTATAACAACCCTTGAGAATTGCAGGTGTAATCAAATTTGGACCTCTGGATGAAAAAGAAGCCATAGTTGGAGCAGGTTTTACACCTAATGTTGCCTTTGGTGCAGTAATCGAACCAATTGGATTGCTAGTTAAGACAAAGTAGAACCATTAGTCTCATTAGCTACCATGAAGTATTTATTGAACTCGTCTATGAGCACTTAAAAATATTACACATTTATATGACTTATGAAGTAAGGATTTAAACTAAATACATATATATTTCTTAATACTATTAATATATCTTAACATGTTATCACACGTAAGTCAGATCAGATTATTAATTAATGCTCATTAAAGAGATTTATCTATTATTACCATATAATTGATATGATTGTGTAAAAATGTTTACACCACTAATGCATAAAGCTTACCTTCTAATTACAAGTAAATCTCTAGGATAAATATTACGTAATTGGAAACTTGATAAAACTAATTTGCTATCACGAATTGCTGTCACTAATAGCGTAAAAAATATTTATATTTGTAAGTGCATGAATATAATTTAAATTCATTTATAAAAAGAATAATAATTTTGTTGGAAACTTGCCTTTGGTGGGGGGTTGCGTCCACCCATATTTAATGACTTAAACACTAGGGTTCCGCATGTTGGAGGCTTTGTCTCTTCACACGTGCATAATCTACTAAGTGAGTAGATGACCGTAGAGCCAAGGATCGTCAAATTTCGTTAAGAAATGAAAGAGATATTGGTCCACGAAGTAAGGTGTTTGAGGCATGGAAATATGACGTGAGACAAATCTACCACATCGGTGGGAAAAGGAAGAATTGTTTTTTTATAAGCCTAAAAATGGATAAGGGGGAAAAGGAAGAATTGTTCTTTTTATAAGCCTAAAAATGGATAAGGGTTTGGGACCCAAGGGGTAACCCATGTGTTTGAAGGAGGGTGGACCTAGGTGTGCTTGGGTTCGAGGCTAAGCCCACACGCGCGCCGCCGCCGCCCACCCGTCCTGGCTCGGGTCGTGGGCCTTGGGCTTCTTCTGATATTAAATTTTGGACCCCAAACTGTTTAGTACTTACAGTTTGGTTGGTCCCTGAAGTTTCAGGAAAAATAAAATTAGGAAGAGGAAGGCAGAAGGGTGGAGCCCTCACTAAGTGTCATTACATGGCTATTAAAAGTCATTAATTGGCTAGTTGAGAGGTCATCCTCCTAATCACTATATATTGAGACCTTACTCTTAATTGAGGACAGTGAAGTAGAAAGATAAGAGAGCAGCAGAAACAGTAGGAAGAAAAGAACAGAAACTCTTCCTTTTCCTCTAAATTTTTCATTCTTCAGCAAGTCGTTTCATGTTTGTTTTTCTTCGTCAGAATCAACCTATTTGCTTTGTAGTGTTGATTAGTTGCTGCTTTATCTTGGGAGACTATTGCCCGCTAACGTAAACACATATATATACGGGAAAATCTTGTCTTAAAGACAGAGAGCCATCTCTCGACTCACAGTTGTAACAATCCAGATTTAGTGTTTCTTGATTTCAGGTTATCAAGATTCAAGACTCAAGACTCAACAAGCTTGCGGCAATTATAATATTTGTTGTTAGTTTATCCTTTCGAACACTTGTAATATTTATTTACATCCCGTGCTGCTTTGATTCCAATAATTATATCCAACAAATTTAAGCTATATGAATTGACAATGTAAATATTCTTTTACATTGTCAGTGTAGTTTAACAAGTTATAGTAGATTTGGTTACCAGATTTATCATGTTATTCTTTGTATCTCAATTTATTTGATGCAGTTTATTTTTAGTCTGTTAAAAAAATATATATATTTTTCTATATTTAAAATATTTAATTTTAAACTCATTTTATTCTTAATGAGATGATTTACAGAACACAATTATTCATGACTTATTTTATACCATAAACTTCAAGTATACATCACATAAAAGACAAGAAGGAAGTATTAATTAACAATCTTATAAAGATTTACCTATAGTTATTTTACAACTTACCCAATTATAAACACTATTTTTTACGCTGCGAATATATAGAACTTAAAGTCGAGGAATGACATAAATTTGTTCTTACTTGGTAGATTTGATGTAGGAGAAAATGGCAAGACCGTCGTTGTAAGAGACGTGGGAAACTGGGAGGAGATGAACGTCAGCGATAATGTCATTGCCACTCATTTGGTCATTGCAAAGTATCATTCCAACAGCACCTGCCAAAACAGCTTGTTGCCCTTTGTCTACTCTAGTGTTATTTCCCCAACAAACCAATATCTTCCCTTTCACCTTAGTACCATCCAGTGTTGCTTGCTTACAAAGCTTACTGCATACCCAAAAAGTTAAGAAGTTAGTGCATTGGATTTCTGGCTAATTACATCTAGTAGAGTTGATTTAAATCTTAATTACTTACTCCTTCCGTTTCAATTTAAGAGTCTTAGCTTGATTAGGTACAAAGTTTAACAAATAAAGACAGACTTTTGAATCTTATCATCCTAAATAAAGATGTGTATAATGTACTAAAATATTTTTTGAATTTTGTGGTTATAAACTTGACACGTAAGATGTTTTATTTGTCAACTTAATAAATATGAAAATAGACACTATTTTTGGGACACACCAAAAATGAAAATAAGATACTTAAGATTGAGACGGAGGGAGTACTTACTTAAAAAATAAAGTAAGACACTTAAATTAAGATAGAAAGTAAGACTTTGTTTAGTGGAGGATGTAACATACTAGGTACGGGTTCAATTGAAGTAATAACTTTCGACACAGACCATATATTTATGTGTAAATATTTATTGAAATTACAATAAATAGTAGACTTGAACTCATAGCTTTAGAACTATAATGAATTCAGTATTAAGAATCTTAAAAGATTAAATCCATAAAGTTTAAATCTTGAATCCGTCTTTAGCTATATCGTGTTAATAAAGGTAAAATGGAGGTCTAAATTTATATACAATTTTAAAAATAAAAAAGTATTGTTCTTTTTAAAATATATATATTAGAAAGAAAAATTGTCATATAAAGTGGTATTGAAAGTAAAACAATCTTGCGCATCTTCAACCGTTGCATTGGCAGCTTTGGCTTGTTCCGCATTAATAAGTGGTTATTATTTTTCCTCTGGCAGTGGATAAGAAATGTTCGTTCCCTACTTGATCAAGAGAGAAAAGTTAACGATATGTCACGATAAACAAAATAATCAATGAATCAAGTAAAGAATATAGACATAATTCTAATAATAATTGAATCCGAAAAAATATAACGATTTTTAGCATATTATAAAAACATTCTCAAAAACTATCTTAAATATGTCATAATATTTATAAAGATATAACATCATATTATTAATGATAAAATAAGAAGTTTATAGTTCAAAAGTTTTTAAACTTAAAAATATCTTTACTTTTTAGAACCTCATCGATAAAAGTAAAAGTGTCATATCAAAAGAAGTTTTCGCATCTTTTCCACTTTTCGAACTAAGGTTCGACATTTGATACGACTTCAAGTTGGTCAATTCTTAAGCCAGATCAACCAAGTGCAAGAAAATTTTCTAGTTGAAAGAGGGCTAAATAAGAAATTTTGATATTGCAAAATATAATTAAGAAATTTTGATAATATTTGAACCTTGATGGTAAGTCCACTTTGAAGTTTGACATTGGATTCAAATTCACTATCAATAGTACTTGCTGCCACGGTTATCATCCAATGTGCAACAATGCTGACAGCTGCAAGCATAGGTCCTGAGTTTCCGGCAGAAGTCACGGCTACAATGCCTTCTTTCATAGCATGAAATGAGCCAATTGCCGCCGCGTCCTTAAAATATGGACGCGATTTTCCGCCAACAGAGGCAGAGATCACATCAACACCGTCATCTATGGCGTGGTCGAATACTTTTAGAATATCAGCATCAAAACATCGCCCTCCTTGTTTTGCTGGCCAACATACCTTGTATAAGAAGAAAAATCAAAGTTTAATTAATATCACCTTCTACTAATAGTTTAAGCTTATAATTAGTGGTGTAAGATTGTATTAATTTTTCTTAGGGAGCCTTTCTCATTAACATAAAATATATATAGGTGTACAATGTGGAATCTGTTGGAAATTTGCCTTTGGCGGGAGTTGCGACCGACCAACTTTAACGGCTTAAACACTAGTGTTACGTATGTTGGAGAATCCGGTTCTTCACACATGCATGATCTACTAAGTACGTAGATAACCGTAGGGCCAAGAATCGTCAAATTTCATTGAGAAATGAAAGAGATATTGGTCCACGAAGTAAGGTGTTTGAAGCATGGAAAGTGTGGTATTGTGTTCAATTCTCCCTCATCGGTAGAGGAAGAAATAATTGTTGTGTATATAAGACTCGAAATTGGTTTGGGGTTTGGGACCCCAAGGGGTATCCCATGTGTTTAAAGGAGGGAGGACCTAGATGTGCTTGTTCAAGGAAAGACCACACGCACGCCGCCCGCCCGTCCGTCAGTTTCGAAGTTCCGGTCGTGTGGGCCTTCGATATTATCTTTTTGGGCAGAGAACTTTTCCAGAAATGCAGTTTGATCAGAAGTTCCAGATGTCTGATTCGGACGAATTCTTTCAGATGAATAGTTTGGTCCTGAAGTTTTAAGATGTATAGTTTGGTCCTGAAGTTTCGAACGTCGAATTTGGGCGATCAAAGCTGAAACGCCAAGCTCTCAATTCACCATTTATTTTGGCTGAATTACTCCTCTATAATGGCCAAATTAGTTGGTCTTTCACCATTTATGTTGGTGACTTTACTACCTCCATAATGACCATTATTTGGTTATTATGGAGGCAGTTTTTCAGCCCCTCCATCACCTATATAAACACCCCCTTACACCATTGTTGAGCACTAAGAACACACATATAATATACACGAAATTCAGAAGCTTACACAAGCAAAAAGTTTTCTTCGTCCTACAACTTCCAAGGCATCATTTCGTTACTCAATATTCTTCACGGTAGCTCTTGAGTTTCCTTTGCTCAAGTGTTCCATTGCTATTTTATCTTGGGAGACAAATTGTCCAGGACGTATAAATGATACATACGGGGCAATATTGTCTTAAGGACAGAGTGCCACACTCGACTCAGCAAAACCAGTTTCCATTTTTCCGTCTTCAACAAAATTGTAATTTCAGTTTTGTGGATCTATTGTAATTTTCAGATTACTAGTTGAATTATTGAATCTTTGTTTAGCCTTTCGAATACTTGTAATAGTTATATACTTCCCGTACTGCTTTATAAAGTACCATAGAGCAAAAATTTCCAACAGAATCCTTATACAATAGGGATCCTAATTCTACCATAATTACATATCATCAAATATGGTAAATATACACAATGAATGTACACGTTAATACTCCCCCTTAGTCGGAGCGGGAAGAGGCCAGACGCTGAGACTGGATCTGAAGTCAAGGAATAGATGTCTAAGAAGGCCTTTCGTGAATATATCCGCATACTGATACGAAAAAGGCACATGCAACACCTTAACATGACCAAGAGCAACCTTCTCATGAACAAAATGTATATCCATCTCAATATGCTTGGTTCGCTGATGCTGAACCGGATTATGAGATAAGTATATGGCGGCTATGTTATAACAATAAACCAAAGACGCCTTACGCAGGGGACACTAAAGCTCCAAAAGAAGGTTTCGGAGCCAACAGATCTTAACAACAACATTCGCAATGCCTCTGTATTCTGCCTCTGCACTCGAACGAGATAAGGTGGCTTGCCTCTTGGCAGACCATGAAATGAGGTTATCCCATAAGGACACACAGTAGCCGGAGATAGAACGACGCGTATCCGGACAGCCTGCCCAATCAGCATCCGAATATGACAACAATCTGGTCGGAGCTGAGGGTTATAGGTGCAATCCATAATCAAGTGTGCCCTTAACATATCGAATGATACGCTTAAGGGATGTAAAGTGAGGCTCCCTAGGGGCATCCATAAATAGGCATACCTACTGAACTGCATATGCAATGTCAGACTGGTGAATGTAAGGTACTGAAGTGCACCTGCAAGACTCCTATAAAGAGTGGGATCGGCCACGAGATCACCATCAACGATAATAAGCTTTGACTTAGAGTCAACTGGAGCGGACATGATCTTGCAGTTTGTCATTTTAGCCTGTACACTATCTCCTATGCATACTTGCGTTGACACAAGAACATAACACCTGCAGACCGAGTCACTGAAATCCCCAAAAAATAGCTCAACTTGCCCAAGTTAGTCATAGCAAATTTAATTTTAAGCAAGGCAATAATCTCATTTTTAACAACTTAGAGGAGGCAGTAAGCACTATGTCATCCACATATAACAATAAATAAGCAATGCTACTACCACGATGAAAAATAAATATAGAGGTATCACATTTGCTGCAAATGAACCCAGTCTTCATAATATAATGTGCAAATCGATCATACCACTCTCGAAGGGCCAGTTTCAAATCATAAAGTGACTTACGGAGACAACATACATACTGAGGGGCTGTAGGATGGACAAAACCAGACGACTAGTGCATATAAACAGTTTCTTTAATATCCACGTGTAGAAAAGCATTTTTCATATCAAGCTGATGAATCGGCCAATGCTTACCCATAACAATACTTAGAACTGTGCGAATAGTGGTCGGTTTGACAACCGGACCGAATGTCTCACTATAATCAATGCCCTTCTACTGATTAGTGTTATTAGCCACAAGTCTCACCTTATACCTCTCGAGCTCACCATTGTATCTGTATTTTTGACGAAAAATCCATATGTATGAATGTGATCCGAGCTCACCACCGTCACCAACGTCACCAACGATCGTCTTGTCCTTCAAATGGTTGGTGGGGTGGGGCTGGTAGTTTGGTTTGGCGGTGTGAGTATGACGATCTGGGTACCAGGGTGGGTTTTTCCTGGGGTGTCGGTGACAGGTGAGGCGACGACGGGGTTGATCTGGCTAACTGAAGGAGCCGCGGTCGGTGACACGGTGGGTGGTGGTTGATTTTATCCGCTCAGAGGAGAGATAGAGACAAAGGGATGCCTGGTGGCTGTTCCGATAGTCGGTGTTATGGGATGGTAGGCCGACCGTAATTCGGTGGTAGCATATGGGACAGAACAGTGGGGGTGACGGCTGACAGTGACTGGACAGTTGGGATAGTGATGGCGGACTGACGCAGTTCATGAAGTATGACGGGGGATGTGTCACATTCGTCTAGAAAGGTATAGTCCGTGTTTTGGAATTTTTGAATATTTGCAAAAGGAAAGATCATCTCGTCAAACGTAACGTGACGAGATATGTGAATTTGTCGAGTGGACAGGTCATAGCACAAATAGTCCCTATGATTAGACAGGAAACCTACGAAGACAAAATGAGAGGTTCGGGGTGCTAATTTTTGAAGGACGATGGATGCAAGGTTTGGGTAACACAGGCAACCAAAAATCCGAAGGTGATCATAGAAGGGAATCCGATGGTATAAAATTTTGGTTGGAGTCATATTATGAAGAGTACTAGTGGGTAAAATATTAACGACGTATTCTACTATTTTGACTGCATAAACCAAAAAGGAGGAAGGGAGAGAGGCATGAAACAGAAAAGTATGAATCATGTTATTTATGGTGCGAATGATTAGTTCTGCTTTGCCATTCTAAGGGGAGGTGTGGGGACATGAAAATTGAAAAAATATGCCATTATTTTTACAGAATTTGTGAAACGTGAGATTATTAAACTCACGACCATTATCACATTAAAAATATTTAATGGCTTTTTCAAATTGCGTTTTAATAAAAGTGCAAAATTCAAAAAATTTGGAAAAAACTTCCGACTTGAACTTTAGTGGGTAGATCCAAATAAAGTGAGAGTAATTAACTAATAGGACTAGATAATATTTATGACCCAGAGAGCTAGTAATGGAAGACGTCCACAAATCAGCTTGAACAATATCAAAAAAAGCAAACGTAACACTAAGAGATGATTTAAACGGAAGGCAAACATGTTTGCCTAATTGACACGAAACACAATTTTGGGAAAGTTTTCTATTATTACAACGAATAAAATTATTGCTTCTAAGAAAATTAAAAACTAGGGCTCCTGGGTGTCCAAGCCTATTATACCAAGTTGAGGGAGAGATGACCATGTGGGAGGTGTGTGAGCGGGAACTGGAAGTGAAGGTGGATGAGAAAGGATATAGATCCCCCGTGCTATTGCATCTCGTAGGAGGTATCCCCGTATGAAGATCTTTCACAGTAAAACCAAAAGGTTCAAAGTCAACAGAGATGAAATTATTACGAGTAAATTTTTGGACATATATTATGTTTTTAATGATGTTAGGAGCATACAAGACATTATTTAGAGAGAAGGGTGGGTGAGGTGGTTGGGTGTATGTGGTACCATAACCCTGAATTGGAATGCGATGGTCATTACCAACAGTAATATATTGAGGATACCTCAAACGAGACAGTGTGGGAAGATTACCTGTAGACCGGGTGAGGTGAGACGCGACCCCCGTATCCATGTACCAATTTTCATCGGGCTGCTGCATATTTAGGGAGCTGAAAGCCTGACCCAAATCAGTGGGGGCCAGACCCACTGGAAACTGCTGCTGTGACGTGAAGTGGGCATGTTGCTTGCCTGGTCCAAGTGGGAAAAAAGGCCTCTGCCTTGGGCCTGGTCCGAGGCCCAACAGACCCATATGATGGTAAGTTTGCTGGGCTAGAGATTGTGGTATCTCGGACGCAGCCCAGATCAGATTGATGGGCTACTGGTCAGTGGCGGCCTCTGACCTGAAGTAGGGGCCTGTTGCTGGCCCTTTTCATCGCAGCCACACCCTTGCCTTTTCTGCTATTTCTGCCTCGGCCGCCTCTGCCACCGCGGTCGTCCCGCGGCTAGCTGTCTAGTGGTAGCGGCTGGGCGACGATGGCATTTTATGGCGGCGTGTTTTCAACTTCTAGCGCCTTTTGGTTGTGTTCGTCCTGTTTGGCACGTCTGGTTTCCTCCAAAAGTAATTAGGAGCGTGCCTTGTTGAAACTCGGTAGTGGGTCAACTTGTTGAATCATAGTTGCGAGAGTATAAAATTCTCCTTTTGATAAACCCGCAACAAGTTGTAGGATCATCTTAGTGTCCAAAACAGGTGTCCCCACTTTGGATAATTGGTCTGCAACTAATTTCAATTGTCTGCAATATTCTGACATGTTTGGAAAAAATTTTGAGACGTGTATTATTGAATTGTTCCTCCAAATACAGTGCTCGAGTATTTTTGTTGTCCTGAAAAATTTCTTCTAATCGAATCCATAATTCACGAGCCGAGGCACATGTTTTCATGATGGTGTAGAGAATGTCTCTGGATATGGTGCCATAGATCCACTGTTTGACCATAGCGTCAAGACGATGCCATGTCGAGTCCGTAATTTCTAGAGGGCGAGGTATAGAGTCATCGATGTGTTCAAGTACGTTATACGCACATGCGTGGATAGTGAATAGTTCAACCCACGAAGATTACTGACTGTCTTCTTGATCAAGAATTAGAGGGATGAAATTCTTGATGTTCGTGACGGTAAAATCAGGGTGGAAGGAGGATGTGGATGATGGATGAGGATTATTATCGACGACTGTGGAGGATGCGGAAGCTTTGGGAGAGATGAGAGGAGACATGGTGGCTACAAAAAAGTATAAGAGATTTCAAAAAGAAGGGTAGGGGCTGCCGGCGGCTGCTGCCTATCCTTCTGGATGGATGTTTATCTCATTTGACTTAAAAATGAGATATACTAGGCATAATCTAGAACAAGTATTTGGTTTTACAGTAGATTAACTTGAATAAACTTTACTTCTGAAGTTTAACATTAGATTTCTTAAATGACTTTGGGAGAAGGCATCTTAGCCTTTTTGTTGTTTGGATAAGTAACCACTATTATCTACATATTGTGGTATAAAAATAATACCATGATTATGGTAATCTAGAGATTATATCAGCATTAAAAGAAGCAATCAAATGTGGGATAAAATAATTCATCATTTTATAGGGAATGTTATCTCTTATATCCTTGTAACGAAACGACTCCTAATAGTGTACTTTTTTCATTTAAAAAAGATTGTTTGATTTTGACTTGACACAAGTTTAAGAAATTAGAAAAGACTTTTGAATATTGTGGTCTTAAATTAAAGATGTGTTGAATGTATAAAAATGACTTTTAATCTTGTGATCTTAAACATGTCATGTGGAAAGTTGGAATGAAAGGGTTGCCAAAAAAGGAAGGAGACATTCTTTTTGAACGGACTAAAAAGGAAAGTAAGACAAACATTTTAAAACGGAGAGAGTAATTCTTTATACGATCAAGTCACTTAAAAGATAATTACATGTGATTATTAATAATTTTAAAAAATAGACAGGATTGCCTGCTTCATCAGGTTAAAGTACATGATAGTGTAAAAAATCTTAAATTGTCAGTGTATATAAGTTAAATCCTTATTTTTACAAGCATAATTTTTACACACTTGACAATAATTATTTTATACTATTAGGTCATCTAAAAGATAATTATAAATAATTATAGTAGAAAAAATAAAATTAGTAACTTGAAAAGTAAAATATATTACGTGCTACTGTATGTTAAAACATAAAATAACATCACGTTTTTAGTGTTTGTGAAAGAAATATATTCTCATTAATGAAAGAGTATATATACATTTACAATTTCCATAATAGGAAAATCCTATTCCTATTCTACTCCTAAAACCTTATTCTACTTGGATACTAACTATACAATTATGGTGAGTGTACAATTCTAATAATGTAATATTTACACTAAAATATTACAAGAAACAATACCAAATCATTAGCCTAAATCGTGTGGCATACCATGTATATTTAACACACCCCCGCAGTCATAGCGGGCTGTCTTCGTATGCTGAGACTGTCCCTAAAATCGTCAAACAGGACCGAGGGAAGACCCTTTGTAAAGATGTCTGCAATTTGATACATGGAAGGGACATGATAGACGCGTACTTGTCCACGAGCGACCTTTTCGCGAACAAAGTGAATGTCCATCTTGATATGTTTAGTGCGTTGGTGCTGAACCGGATTACCAGAAGGGTAGATGGAACTAATATTATCACAATAAACTAAAGTCGCTTTCTGAATGGGACAATGGAGCTCTACAAACAGATTACATAACTAACACGATTCAGAGACCACATTGGCTACCCCTCGATACTCAGTCTCTGCACTGGAGTGGGATAAAGTCGACTGACGTTTCGCAGAACATGATACCAAGTTGTTACCAGGAAATATACAATAGCCAGACGTAGACCGTCTGGTGTCCGGACAGCCACCCCAATCATCATCAGTATACGAGACAACTGTAGACGTCGATGACGGATATAAATGCAAGTCATAGTCAAGTGTCCCCTGGATGTACCGAATAATGCGTTTGAGCGCATTCATGTGCTCAACCCTGGGATCATGCATAAACAAACACAATTGTTGTACGAAATATGTAATATCTGGTCTCGTGAACCTAAGATACTGAATGGACCCTGCAAGACTGCGATATCAGGTCGGATCCTCTTAAGGGGAGCCAGCTGCAGCACCCAATTTGGGTTTACTATCAACCGAAGTGGAAGTGGACTTACAGGATGACATCCCAGCCCTCTCAATGATCTCGGCTGCATACTTCCTCTGTGATAAGAACAATCCACCTGCATGACGAGTGACAGCAATCCCCAAAAAATAACTCAATGGACCCAAGTCTTTCATAGAAAACTCAGAACTGAGCATTGTTATGATAGACTGGCGTAAGGCATCGGAAGAGGCAGTAAAGGTAATATCATCCACATAAAATAGTATATAAGCCAAGGAAGAACCATGACGATATATGAACAAGGAATTATCCGACCTGCTGTGAGTGAACCCAATAGTCGAAACATAGTCGGCAAACCTCTTATACCAGGCCCGTGGAGACTGCTTAAGACCATATAAGAACTTTTTCAACAGATAGACATGATGAGGATAATTGGGATCCCTAAACCCCAAGGTTTGATGCATATAGACTGTTTCCTTAAGATCATCATGTAAGAAAACATGCTTCACATCTAACTGATGAATGGGCCATGCTTTCAAAAGAGCCAAGCTGAGCACATTGCGAATGGTAGCTGACTTGACCACCGGACTAAACGTCTCACCACAATCCACACCAACCTGTTGAGTTTTACCATCACCCACAAGACGAGCCTTATGCCTTGCAAACGAACCGTCTAAATTATCCTTATGAGCAAAAATCCACATAGACCGAATAATATTAATACCAGATGGACGAGGCACCAACTCCCACGTCTTATTATCAATAAGAGCATTATATTCATCGGTCATAACAATTTTTTAATTCGGGTCATTTAACGCAGACACGGAATTACAAGATAAGAGTGATTTAAGAATATTAGAATTTAAATTAAAATGTATTTTTGGTTTAAAAACACCCCGTTGACTACGAGTGACCGACGTATGACTCGGGGAAGAATTGGGCGGATTTTGGGAATTTTCTAGACTCGGGACGGACTGGCCAGCAGGCAGTGGGCCTGCTGGCCCAACACGGTAAGCAGAAGCAGCCGAGGATGCAGGAACTGGACCAGTTCCAGTATTGGGCTGGACTGGCCCAAGTGCTGAAACTGGCCCAGTGACGAGACTGGGGACAGTGGACTGCGACAGACCAGTGGGACCAGCGGCCAGTAGGCTCGCTGAAGGATTTGAGGTGCGGGATATGTCCGAAAACCGGTGAAGGATATATGGAGATATACCATAATCTAAAAAATTATACGAACTCAGCACAGGATTACTAACCTTAGCAAATGGAAATTGGGATTCATAAAAAATTACATGGCGACTAATGATAATTTTATTAGAAGCTAAATCAAAACATTTGTAACCACGATGATTTGACGGATAACCCAAGAACACACACATGGTAGAACGGGCCTGAATTTTATTAATTGTGGTGGAAGGAAAGAGTGGATAACACAAGCATCCAAAGACCCTAAGATGTGAATACGAAGAGGTCTTATTATATAAAATTTGAAGGGGGGATGAATATGTCAAACCTTTGGAAGGAATGACGTTAAGAAGATATGTAGCCATTTGTAGAGTATGATGCCAAAAAGACGGGGGGTATGGAAGCATGAATTAATAAAGTGCGGACAATGTTATTAATGGTACGAATTTTGCATTCGGCTTTCCCATTTTGTGAAGACGTATGAGGGCAAGAAAAATGAAAATTGATCCCATTATTTGCACAAAATTTCCGAAACACCCCATTGTCATATTCTTTTCCATTATCACATTGGATATCTTTTATTCACGTTCGAATTGGTTTCTAATGAATGCTCTAAATTTTAAGAAGATGGAAAAAATTTAAGATTTTTTCGCTATTGGAAAACTCCACAAAAATTTAGAATAATCATCCAAAAAGATAACATAATACCGATGACCTAAAGAACTAAGAACATGAGACGTCCATAGATCACTATGAATAATGTCAAATGACATTAAAGTATGAGAATTAGAGTCTACAAATGGCAACTTAACATTTTTTCCTAAAGAACAAGATTGACAATTCGGAGTACTACGCGTACCCTTACAAGAAAGAAAATTGTTTTTATCTAAGGAAGACAAAATAGATGACCCTGGATGACCTAGACGAGCATGCCACAAGGAAGGAGACAGAGCTGCAAAAGTTGATGGCAATGCGTGACTCAAGAAACCGAAACTTGGCGTGATAGGATAAAGATCTCCCCTACTATGACACCTCATGAGATGACTCCCTGTCTTGAAATCCTTCACAGAAAACCCAAATGGATTAAATTCAATAGACACAGAATTATCAATGGTGAACTTTCGGACAAACACTAGATTTTTTAATCAATTTAGGGGCATGAAGGGTATTTTTCAAGATAAGTGGTGGATGGAGGAGGGGGGGGGGGGCGACAATGTTTTATGACCATAACCACGAATTAGAATTGAATTACCATTACCAACAATTATGTCACGAGGGTAGATACAATTGGAATTGAATTACCATTACTAGTTTGGGTCTTGTGGATTTAATCCAAGTGTGTATATGGCAGCTTCAATGTCGGTTGGTATGGGGCTCGCTGCATGATGGGCCTGCGGGGCCGAGGCCCAAGCACGCTGGCCTACTGCCCCGGCCCATAAGATGGCCTGAAACCCGAGACTGGATCCTGAAAACTGGACCTGGGATGTTGAAAATTTGGGTCTCAGTTTCCCGGGTAGTAAGTTGGAAACTGCCACTGTTAGGCCCAAAATGGCTGGCCCACTGCCTCTGCATAGGGGCCCACTGTGGGGCCTAAAACTTCTTCTGCTGACTGACCCGAGGGGCACCACCATCATTGCCACTGTTCCGGCTGCCACTTGTGTAGCCACCGCGATGTTTTCCATTAATTTTCCGATTCTGACCCTTTTTGTCGCCACCGTTATTGCGGTTTTGTCCCGAGTTGTTGGAACCGGACAGAGGAAAATTAGACTCGGTCATCATGACTACGGGACTAGTACCGGTAGACGTATTTTTGGCCAAGCCGACTTCTTCGAGTGTAAACATAGAACGAGTTGATAAAATTGCGGAAGAGGGCTGCTCTGACGAAGAAGCGTGCCAACACCATTATATGCCTCTGAAAGGCCTACAACTATCTGAAGGACAAGATGGTCGTTGGTGACTGGCGCACCAATGTTGCGGAGTTGGTCTGCCAAATCTTTCAACCTTTTGCAATATGCTGAAACGTTGGGGAAATCTTCCATGTTGACGTGGGAGAACTCCTGCTCCAAGGTAATAGCACGAGAATTTTGATTATCTTGGAATATATCAAGGACTCTATTCCAAGCCGCCATCGCCGTGGCGTCTGGTTCAATAATCGTCTGCAAGAGGCTGGTAGAAATAGTGGAGTAAATCCACTGAAGAACAGTAGCATCAAGTGTCGTCCATAACTTAGGATCATCCTCGGGTATGGGCACCTCTGTATTCGTAGGAACCGCGGGGATAATATAATAGAGAACTTGATGCGAGCGTGCATGAACTTTGAACAATTCGGCCCACGTCGCATAATGGACGTTTTCTATCTCAAGAACGATAGGAATGTGATTCTTGATATTAGAAATAAGAAGGGCAGGGTGAAACGTGTTCTTAGCCATAATAGCAACGCAAGACGTGATGTAGGGATTCAGAAGAAGAAATTTGAGAAGAAAAATAATTTTTGGGCATGGAACCCAAGGAAGGGAGGTCGGATTCCGGGCTGTTTGGATGGAAATATTTGGGAGAGAAAATAAACCTAGACTCTTGATACCATGAAAGAAATAATCCCTTCATTATTCTCATTAATGAAATAGTATATATACAATTTACAATTTTCATAATAGGAAAATCTTATTCCTATTCAACTCCTAAAACCTTATTCTACTTGAACACTAACTATACAATTATGGTAAGTGTATAATTCTAATAATGTAATATTTATACAAAAATATTATAACAAACAATACCAAATCATTAGCCCAAACCGTGGGCATACCGTGTATATTTAACCGTTTGTAAATTAAATCTTTATGTTCATATATGTTCTAATCGTTTCGAACGTTTGAATGAATGAAATTCTCTAATGTAATAAGTAGTACCTTATAAGCAGCAACTCTAGCTTTAGGTGCACCACCTTTGGCAGTTCCATTATACACACCTGTGATACTTGCCTTGGGAACAAAGTTACCAGCGGCAGTTGACAGTGTGTGTGTTCCATGCCCTTCATAATCCCGGGGAGAGTTATGAATATTTGTATTATTCCCCCATGAATCATCATATCCCTTGTGGAAATATTTGGCTCCTATAAGTTTCCAATACAATTATCAAATCACAAGTTAAATCTTTTCAACTAATTATTACAAAACAATAACCATCTAATATATAATTCATCATCATATAGGTTCTTACCTTCAAAAGCTGCCGTTAATTACTAATATGTGGAAATGTGTAGGTTCAGAATATATTAGGATATAAATCATTCATCAAATTGTATATTTGCAGTAATTTTTATTATTTCAACTTTAGTTCAGTTTAGAAATGACAAAGTCAATTCATTATTTTTTTTAATTCGTCCAACTTATTCAGAAAAGAGTTTATTATGACTTGTTTGGTGACTTGAACTAGCAGTTGAACGGACCCAACTAATTCATCAAACTATTGGATCAAACGGAGCAAATATAATCTCACGAGTCAAAATACAACCGAAATCTAAACATACAAAATCAAAATTATAGATTGTGAATTACAAAAAATTAGAAGAACTTAAGCTAATTATTTAAGAAAGATACATTAGTTTTCACATATGTTACAACATAAAAAGGATGGGAGATTGGGTCATGCTGATTGAATTGTAATCCGTTATTGTATCTTAACCTAATTCATTTTGACCCAAAGATACTTTTAACAGGCTGGATCATGACTAGTTATTGATCTATTAAAATTTGACCTAACTTGCTCATTTGTTACTTTTAAATCAATATAATAGAATTAACTAGCATTTCCATTGTATAGAGACATACCTATTGCAAGCAAATGGAACCTTATCATCATCATTTTGACATAAACCCTTCCATCTTGATGGAATCGGCCCATTGCCCTGGTCATTAAAACTTGGATTTTCAGGCCAAACACCTAAAGGTGAAAGGTGATATTAGTATGATCTCATTCAAATGTAAAATAAGGCTGACAAATTTAAAAAGAAATACCTGTATCAAGGTTTCCAGTGTTAATGTCTTGTCCAAGCTTTGCTTTTTCCCACAAAGAACCTGACATAATCACACCATTTTCCTATGTGAAAGAAATAATCTCTTGATTATTCTCATTAATAAAATAGTATATATACCATTTACAATATTTCATAATAGAAAAATCTTATTCCTATTCTACTTCCAAAACCCTATTCTAGTTGTACAAGAATCCTATAATTATGGTAAGTGTACAAGACTAATTTAATACAATATTTACACTAAGTAAATCTTCCAAAAACCGTGATATACACGGGTTTGTATACCGTGTATACCACGGTTTCACATATGGTAATTTGCCTTGTGAAACCGTGATATATATGGTATACAAACCCATGTATATCACGGGTATAACTAATACACCACCGCAGTCATAGCGGGCGATCTTCATACGCTGAGACTGTCCTTAAATCTTCAAAGAGTACAGACGGAAGACCTTTGGTAAAGATGTCTGCAATTTGATACCTGGAAGGGACATGGCAGACGCGTACTTGTCTACGAGCTACCTTTTCGCGAACAAAGTGAATATCCATTTTGATGTGTTTAGTGCGCTGGTGTTGAACCGGATTACCAGAAAGGAAGATGACACTAATATTATCACAATAAACCAAGATAGCTTTCTGAATAGGACAATGAAGCTCTAAAAGAAGATTACGTAACCAACAGGATTCAGAGACCACATTGGCCACCCCTCGATACTCGGCCTCAGCACTAGAGCGAGATAATGTAGACTGACGCTTCGCAGAGCATGAGACCAAGTTATTACCAAGAAACATACAATAGCCGGACGTGGAACGTCTGGTATCTGGACGACCACCCTAATTAGTATCAGTATACGAGACAAGTGTAGATGTCGAGGAAGGATATAAATGTAAGCCATAGTTAAGTGTCCCCTGGATGTATCGAATAATGCGTTTGAGCGCATTCATGTACTCAACCCTGGGATCATTCATAAACAAGTACACTTGTTGTACGTCATACGTAATATCTGGTCTCGTGAAAGTAAGATACTGAAGAGCCCCTGCAAGACGACGATAGTGAGTCGGATCCGCGTACGGTGAGCCAACCGCAACACTCAGCTTGGGTTTAGTATCAATTGTAGTGGAAGTATACTTACATGAGGACATACCAGCTCGCTCAATGATCTCAATGACATACTTTCGTTGTCATAAGAATAACCCACCTGCATGACGAGAAATAACAATCCCCAAAAAGTAACTCAAGGGCCCCAAGTCTTTCATAGCAAACTCAGAACTGAGCATGATTATTATTATGGCTGGCCATTGGGCCGGGTCGGCCCTGTCCCGCCCTGAACCAGACCTTTTTTTTTAAAAAAAATTCAGTATCGGGACTCGAACTGGGATGGGACATGGTCTCATTCCATCCCGGCTCGCCCCATGCCCGCTTGTCCTGACCCGATCCCGATCCCGCCCGAACTTCCCCTTTTGCAAAAATAGTCATTACACCAACGACCATTTTACATTTTGCTCATTGTGCAACGGCTATTTTTGGACTCCCCCTCCCCCAACCCCCCTACCTCTTTAATATTTATTTTTAACCCATAAGTTATTATATTTATACTTTAACCCAATTTTCCAACTATAAATACCTCATTTTCTCTTCATCTTTCTCACAAATCTTCCGACAATCTCTCTTAATCTCTCAATCTACCTCTCTACAAGTCTACATTATCTACTAAATATTCAATTTTATTTATTCATTCGGGAATTGGGAGTGAAGTTGGCAACTAGCTTGAGGATCTTCCATTGAGCAAAGTTTCAATTTTCAACCTCTCGATTACACGTCGACGTTTGGTACATTCGTTCCTTCATTAAATTATTATTGTTTGTTTATTTTATTTAGCGCACTTAATTTCATTTACTTTAATTCTTTATTAGTATAATTATAAATTTATAATGGAAGAATTTAAACGTATGCTTATGGGTAGGGGTCATGCTTCTTCTAGTAAGAGAAACAAGGGCAAGGGTCCTATTTCAAGACAGAATCCTATTCTTACACAGGATGATTTTGTTGATACTGAACATTTTCCTACAATACCATTATATTTAAACGAGGAGCTATTTTCTGGAACTCAAGAAGACTTTAATTTAGACGATGAACTTGATGATACACCCACTAATGTAGATGACAACACACCCACTAGTGCACCTTCAACTGAAATGCCTCCTATTCCCCCTAGTATGAGACGAGGTCCAGCAAAACGACCATTAAAATCAGATGTATGGATATTTTTTGATAGGGACGTAGAGAATCAAGTAGCTAGATGTAAAATTTGTAAAGATGTTTTAAAATTTAAAACTGGAAAAGGTCACGGTGGGACAGGGGGTTTAATAAGACACGTAGTAAGGGCTCATCCAGCTAGGTATGCCCAATATCAGGCTTCAAAATCGGGTGCGCAAACGCCCGCTCCATCGGGACAAGGTTCACATACTGATACTGTCCCAGACCAAGTATAGGGTGAAATTAACCCTATGACGGGGGAATTGTAGGCCCTAAATACAATAAACATAGAGATAGGGAAGCAATAGCAAAATTAGTTGCTGTGGAGGATTTGCCTTTTTCATTTCCTTCATCTCCCGATTTTATTCATTATATTAGAGATATATATAATTCTTCTTTTAACGATTTTCCTAGATCAACTGTTATGAGAGATGTATTTAAATTCGCACATGAATATCAACAATATTTACGTTATTCATTATATCATTTTAATAGAAAAGTGGCTATCACTTCTGATATAGGCCGTAGTACTAACAACCATGATTATTTAACGGTAACCTGTCATTGGATAGATTATACATGGTCTATGCAAAAATGTATCTTAGCGTATAGATATATAGATGATAGGCACACTGGTACTTTTATTGCAGAAAATATTTATCAAGTGTGCGATTATTACGTAATAACTGATAAAATTATGACTATTACATTAGATAACGCTTCTTCTAACAATTACGCTATTACAATTTTAAAAAATAGTTTAACTCCATCTTTTCCATATCATTTTCATATAAAATGTGCGTGCCATATATATAACTTAATTGTAAAGGATGGTCTATCACTTTTAAAGACATTCTTAGTAAAATACAATTTGCTATAAAATTTATTTTTAAAAGTAATAGAATACAACGAAGAAAAGAATATAAAAAAACTTGTCACGATTGCCAACTACCTTATAGAAAAATTCGAACAAGTACCCACTAGGTGGAATTCTTTATCTGAGCAACTACTTGTTGCTTATGACTATAGAAAACCTATAACTTATTTTTAACTCTCATAATCAAAATTCAATTTGATATGGTTGTAGATAGCGATTGGGAAAAATTTGAACTTATTGTATTTTCAGAGAAATTTTTTCAAGCAACAAAAGAATTTTTCGGTATATATTATCCTACTATTTCAACTATGTTGTTTTATATAGCTCTAATATTTTTATTACTTAGTGAATATATGAAAAAACCAGCTTATAAGGCAGCTATTAAAAATGTTTATCAAAATAAAAAAATATTTTATTCCTATTCCCACTATTTATATTATTGGTGTTGTATTAAATTTGACTATTAAAATAGACGGTACTAAATCACTTATTGAAACTATTTACGATTGTATAGAAGTACTACCACCTCCAAGTCCCAAAAATCCAAATAACCCACCACCTATTGAACAAACTAAAGAAGAAGTGTTGTTTAGCGTAGAAGATGAATGCAAAAAAATATATAGGTTTTACCAACAAGAAAGTGCTAGTAACCTACCGGTTTTCATACCATCTTCTTCATCTTCAACACAACCTCACAAAAGACATGATGTTTTTGCGGCTAGTATTGAAAGCCTCAGAAATAGAATGTGCGGTCGTACCGCTACTAACCAAATTAGCGAGTTTGATATTTTTGTTTTGCAGGGTTCTGTACCGTACCAAGCAGTTCTCAATGAAGAAGGACGTGAAGACTTCTTTGAAATCTTTGGAGGGAATGAGAAGACCTTTCCGACACTTTCAATGATGGCCCGAGATGTTTTGAACATTCAAGCGTCATCAACTGCGTCTGAAAGCACTTTTTCTGCCGGCATATATCAAATAGGAGACCACAGACACTCATTAGCCGGAGACAGCTTGGAAATTGCAGTATTATTCAGAGATTGGATACGAGCGGAGCGGAGAAGGTGCGGTCAACCGGAGATCAACGAAGAAAAAGACGAAAACTACAACGAAATCTTATCCGAAGGTAGTGGAAGCGACGTGGAGCAATTTGACCAACAAATACCAATTCCAGCCGAAGAACCACAAGAAATTATCAAGAAACTAGAACAGGTTTTTTTCAAAATGTAATTTTTTTAATTGCAATTTTACTATGTAATTGCAACTTTTGAACAACACCATAAAATTGCAATTTTGACAATTGTATTTGTGTTACAAAAAAATCATATGTCTATTAAATAATATAAGAGGCACAAAAACAATCTTGGGATGTTTTTATTACACTATATTGTCTTGTTTAATTATTGAGTTTTTTTTTATACATATGTTATTAAAATTTAAAAAAAAAAGGAAAAACCGCCAGAACCCGATCCCGATCCCGCCCCCGACCTGATCCCACCCAGACCCGATTCCGACGGGATCGGGATCAGGATGGGACTTTGGCAAATCCCGCCAAACCCGATCCTGCCTGACCCGCCAGTCCCGATTCTGCCCCCTTCACCCGTCCTGCCCCGACCTGACCCCGCCAAACCCGGCCAGCCAGATCTGAGCCCGGCCCACTGGCCAGCTCTAGATTATGGTGACACATTTAGTGCGGTGGTCAAACCGGCTAACATTCGTACTGTTTTTAGTCTGGCTCTTTCGAAAGCTTGGCCCATTCATTAGTTAAATGTGAAGAATATTTTCTTACATAGTGATCTTAAGGAGACCGTTTACATGTATCAGCCCTTGGGATTTCATGACCCCAAATATCATCATCATGTCTATTTATTGAAGAAGTCCTTGTATGGGCTTAAGCAGGCCCCACGGGCTTGGTATAAAAGATTTGCAGATTATGTTTCATCTATTGGGTTTTCGCACAACATGTCAGATAATTCATTGTTCATATATCATCGTGGTTATACCCTGGCTTATATTCTATTATATATGGATGATATTATCTTGATTGCCTCTACTAATGCTTTGCGCAAGTCTATCATAACTAGGGGTGGCCGGTGGGTCGAGTCCGATTGGGTCGGGGCGGGATGGGGAAAGGGGGCATGATCGAGTCGGGTCGGGTCAGGCGGGATCGGGTTTGGCGGGATTTGCCGAAGTCCCGTGCCGATCCCGTTCCCGTTGGAATCATGTCGGGGCGGGATCGGGATCCGGGCGGTTTTTTTTTAATAACATATATGTAAAAAAATCAATAATTAAACAAGATAGTGTAATAAAAATATCACAAGGCTGTTTTTGTGCCTCTTATATTATTTAATAGACATATGATTTTTTTGTAATACAAATACAATTGTCAAAATTGCAACTTTATGGTGTTGTTCAAAAGTTGCAATTACATAGTAAAATTGCAATTAAAAAATTACATTTTGAAAAAAACCTGTTCTAGTGTCTTGATAATTTCTTGTGGTTCTTCGGCTGGAATTGGTATTTGTTGGTCAAATTGCTCCACGTCGCTTACACTACCTTCGGATAAGATTTCATTGTAGTTTTCATCTTTTTCTTCATTGATCTCCGGTTGACCGCACCTTCTCCGCTCCGCTCGTATCCAATCTCTGAATAATACTGCAATTTCCAAGCTGTCTCCGGCTAATGAGTGTCTGTGGTCTCCTATTTGATATATGCCGGCAGAAAAAGTGCTTTCAGACGCAGTTGATGACGCTTGAATGTTCAAAACATCTCGGGCCATCATTGAAAGTGTCGGAAAGGTCTTCTCATTCCCCCTCCAGTATTTCAGCAAGTCTTCACGTCCTTCTTCATTGAGAACTGCTTGGCGTAGTACAGAACCCTGCAAAACAAAAATATCAAACTCGCTAATTTGGTTAGTAGCGGTACGACCGCACATTCTATTTCTGAGGCTTTCAATACTAGCCGCAAAAACATCATGTCTTTTGTGAGGTTGTGTTGAAGATGAAGAAGATGGTATGAAAACCGGTAGGTTACTAGCACTTTCTTGTTGGTAAAACCTATATATTTTTTTGCATTCATCTTCTACGCTAAACAACACTTCTTCTTTAGTTTGTTCAATAGGTGGTGGGTTATTTGGATTTTTGGGACTTGGAGGTGGTAGTACTTCTATACAATCGTAAATAGTTTCAATAAGTGATTTAGTACCGTCTATTTTAATAGTCGAATTTAATACAACACCAATAATATAAATAGTGGGAATAGGAATAAAATATTTTTTTATTTTGATAAACATTTTTAATAGCTGCCTTATAAGCTGGTTTTTTCATATATTCACTAAGTAATAAAAATATTAGAGCTATATAAAACAACATAGTTGAAATAGTAGGATAATATATACCGGAAAATTCTTTTGTTGCTTGAAAAAAATTCTCTGAAAATACAATAAGTTCAGAAATTTTTCCCCAATCGCTATCTACAACCATATCAGCTGAATTTTGATTATGAGAGTTAAAAAATAAGTTATAGGTTTTCTATAGTCATAAGCAACAAGTAGTTGCTCGTATAAAGAATTCCACCTAGTGGGTACTTGTTCTGGAATTTTTCTATAAGGTAGTTGGCAATCGTGACAAGTTTTTTTATATTCTTTTCTTCGTTGTATTCTATTACTTTTAAAAATAAAGTTTATAGCAAATTGTATTTTACTAAGAATGTCTTTAAAAAGTGATAGACCATCCTTTACAATTAAGTTATATATATGGCACGCACATTTTATATGAAAATGATATGGAAAAGATGGAGTTAAACTATTTTTTAAAATTGTAATAGCGTAATTGTTAGAAGAAGCGTTATCTAATGTAATAGTCATAATTTTATCAGTTATTACGTAATAATCGCACACTTGATAAATATTTTCTGCAATAAAAGTACCAGTGTGCCTATCATCTATATATCTATACGCTAAGATACATTTTTGCATAGACCATTTATAATCTATCCAATGACAGGTTACCGTTAAATAATCATGGTTGTTAGTACTACGGCCTATATCAGAAGTGATAGCCACTTTTCTATTAAAATGATATAATGAATAACGTAAATATTGTTGATATTCATGTGCGAATTTAAATACATCTCTCATAACAGTTGATCTAGGAAAATCGTTAAAAGCAGGATTATATATATCTCTAATGTAATGAATAAAACCGGGAGATGAAGGAAATGAAAAAGGCAAATCCTCCACAGCAACTAATTTTGCTATTGCTTCCCTATCTCTATGTTTATTGTATTTAGGGCCTACAATTCCCCCCGTCATAGGGTTAATTTCACCCTGTACTTGGTCCGGGACAATATCAGTATGTGAACCTTGTCCCGATGGAGCGGACATTTGCGCACCCAGTTTTGAAGGCTGATATTGGGCATACCTAGCTGGATGAGCCCTTACAACGTGTCTCATTAAACCCCCCGTCCCACTGTGACCTTTTCCAGTTTTAAATTTTAAAACATCTTTACAAATTTTACATCTAGCTACTTGATTCTCTACGTCCCTATGAAAAAATATCCATACATCTGATTTTAATGGTCGTTTTGTTGGACCTCATCTCATACTAGGGGGAATAGGAGGCATTTCAGTTGAAGGTGCACTAGTGGGTGTGTTGTCATCAACATTAGTGGGTGTATCATCTAGATCATCGTCTAAATTAAAGTGTTCTTGAGTTTCAGAAAATAGCTCATCGTCTAAATCTAATGGTATTGTAGAAAAGTGCTCAGTAGCAACAAAATCATCATGTGTAGGAATAAGATGACTAGAAGAAGTATCTTTGCCCTTGTTTCCCCTACTAGAAGAAGCCTGACCCCTACCCGTAAGCATACGTTAAATCCTTCCATTATAAATTTATAATTATACTAATAAAGAATTAAAGTAAATGAAATTAAGTGCGCTAAATGAAATAAACAGACAATAATAATTCAATGAAGGAACGAATGTACCAAATGCCGACGTAACGTCGACGTGTAATCGAGAGGTTGAAAATTGAAACTTTGCTCGATGGAAGATCCTCAAGCTAGTTGCCAACTTCACTCCCAATTCCCAAATGAATAAATAAAATTGAATATTTAGTAAACAATGTAGACTTGTGGAGAGATAAATTGAGAGATTAGAGAGATTGTAGGAAGATTTGTGAGAAAGATGAAGAGAAAATGAGTTATTTATAGTTGGAAAATTGGGTTAAAGTGTAAATATAATAACTTATGGGTTAAAAATAAATATTAAGGGGTAGGGGGTTAGGAGGCCAAAAATGTCCGTTGCACAACGACCAAAATGTAAAATGGTCGTTGGTGCAACGGTTATTTTTGCAAAAAGGGGTTACGGGAAGGATCTGGGCGGGTTCGGGATCGGGTCGGGACTAGCAGGACTGGGGCGGGCTAGGACGGGTCGGGACGAGACATTGTCCAATCCCGGTTCGAGTCCCGATACCGATTTTTTTTCTTTTACTACTCGGGTTCGGGGCGGGACCGGGCTGTCCCGGCCCACTAGACAACTCTACCACAATCTATGACAACCTGATGAGTCTTACCATCACCTACAAGATGAGCCTTATGCCTCGCAAAAGAACCGTCACTATTATCCTTATGAGTAAAAATCTACATAGACCGAATAATATTAACACCAGAAGGACGGGGTACCAACTCCCACGTCTTATTGGCAATAAGAGCATCATATTCGTCGGTCATAGCCAATTTCCTATTTGGGTCATTTAATGAGGACACTGGGTTACGGGGTAGTGATTTAAAAATATTAGAATTTAAATTAAAATGTCTTTTTGGTTTAAAAATAGCCCGTTGACTACGAGTGACCGGTCTGTGACTAGGAGGAGAATTGGGTGGATTTTGAGAAATATCGGGATAGGTGACGGATTGGCCAGCAGGTAGTGGGCCTGCTAGCCCAATACTGGAACTGGGACCGACGTCGGAAACACTGTCTGGGGCAGAACTGGGCTGGATAGGTGGCCCAATTGCTGGGCCCATAATAGAAGACTACGACGGTACTGGAGGACCAGCGGGCAGTGTGCCCGCTGGTAGATTTTAGGTGCGGGAAATGTCCGATAAATGGTGGATAATATATGGGGAGACATCGTCATCTAAAAAATTATACGAACTAGGCCCGCGACTAATTACTTGTGCAAACAGAAATTGGGTTTCATCGAAAATAACATGACGACTAATGATGATTTTATTATATGATAAATCACAACACTTGTAACCACGATGTGTAGAGGGATAATTCAAAAACACACAAGGAGTAGAACAGGCTTGAAGTTTGTTAATTGTAGTGGACGGAAAGAGAAGATAACATAAGCACCCAAAGACCCTAAGATGTGAATACGGAAGAGTCTTATTATATAAGATTTGAAGAGGGGAGGAATATGCCAAACCTTTGGTAGGAAGTATGTTAAGAAGATAATTAGTCATATGTTGAGCATGATGCCAAAAGGAAGTGGGTACCGAAGCATAGACCTATAACATTCGGACAATATTATTAATGGTACGAATTTTTCGTTCGGCTTTCCCATTTTGTCAAGACGTATGAGGACAAGAAAAATAAAAAATAATGCCATTATTTGCACAAAATTCCCGAAACACCCCATTATCATATTCTTTGCCATTGTCACATTGAATGTTCTTTATTTCTCGTTCTAATTGGGTACAGATGAATGCTCTAAATTTTAAGAAGGTGAAAAAACATAAGATTTTTTTGCTAATGGAAAAGTCCTTAAAAAATTAGAATAATCATCTAAAAATAGAACATAATAACGATGGCCCACATAACTAAAAACGGGAGATGTCCATAAATCGCTATGAGTAATATCAAATGACATTAAAGTACGAGAAGTAGAGACTACAAATGGTAATCTAACATGTTTTTCTAAAGGACATGATTGAGAAATTGGAGTACTACGCGTACCCTTACAAGAAATAAAATTGTTTTTATGTAATGAAGAAACAATAGACGACCCAGGATGACCCAAACGTGCGTTCCATAATGAAGGAGCGAGACCTGCAAAAGTAGATGGCAAGGCTTGACTTGACAGACCGGATGTGGGCGTTATAGGATAAAGATCTCCCCTACTATCACATTTCATGAGAGGAATCCCCATCTTGAAATCCATCACAGAAAATCCAAAAGGATCAAAATCAACAGAAATCCAATTATCAGTAGTGAATTTACGGACATACACCAAATTTTTAATTATGTTAGGGACATGAAGGGTATTTTTCAAAACAAGAGGTGGATGGGGGCGAGACAAAGTTTTATGACCGTAACCACAAATTGTAATTGAATTGCCATTTTCAACAATTATGCCACGATTGGTGCTCAAATTGGAATAAGACGAGAGAGTGCCTTGGTCGGACATCATGTGAGTAGTACTCCGGTGTCCATATATCAATTTGCGTTCGGGGGATTCAAAATCAAGTGTATGAATCGCGACTTTAATGTCGGTAGGGGTGGGGGCCCAGTGTATGGTGGGCCTGCGGAGATCGAGGCCCATGCACATTTGCTGAGGCCGAGGCCCAAGCAGATTTGCTGAGGCCGAGGCCCAAGAACATTTGCTGAGGCCGAGGTCCATTGTTGTTGGGAGTAATTCGTCTTGGCAGGTGCTGGAATTTGGGCCCAATGCTGGTTGGGTACATTCAACGGGAAGTAGGGGCTGTTGGGGCCAGGGCCACTGGCCCAGTTCCACAGCCATGGGCCCTGGTGCTGTGGACAGTTAGCTTGTGGCACATTGTCCCGAGGTCCATTGCCACCCCCGTTATTTCCACCTCGATTTCCACCACGGTTTTTACCATTATTTTTGCGATTCTGATCCTTTTTGCCACAACCATTATTACGGTTTTGGCCGGAATTATTGGAGACAGAGGGAGAATAGTCAGACGCGGTCACCATGACGACATGAGGGGCCCAGTGGCAGCTTTCTTAGCCAAGCCTGCTTATTCGAGCGTGGGCATGGAACAGGCCTGATAAAACTGTGAAAGAGGACTACTCTGATGAAGAAGCGTACCGACGCCACTATAGTCTGAGGCCGACAACCATTTGAAGGACAAGAAGATCGTTGGTGACGGGTGCACCAACGTTGCAGAGTTGTTCCGCCAATTCTTTCAACCTTTTGCACTAAGTTGAAACGTTAGGGAAGTCCTCCATATTGACGTGGGAGAATTCCTGCTCAGGGGTAACACCCCGAGAATTTTGATTATCTTGGAATATATTACGCACTCTATTTCAAGTATCCATCGCCGTAACATCTGGTTCGATAATCGTTTGCAACAGGTCGGTAGAAATAGTGGAATAAATCCACTGAAGAATGGTAGCATCAAGTATCGTCCATAATTTGTGATCATCCTAGGGTTTTGACACCTCCGTATCAGCAGGAGCCGAGGGAATTATTATGGAGGACTTGATGCAAGTGTGCATGAACTTTGAACAGTTCGGCCCACGTCGCGTATTGGACGTTTTCTGTTTCAAGAATGATTGGGATATGGTTCTTGATGTTAGAAACAGTAAGGGCAGGGTGAAACGTGTTCTTAGCCGTAGTAGGGATTAGGAAGAAATTTGGGTAGAAAGACTCGGAAGCTGAGAATAAGTGCTCGGAAATTGAGGCACGAGAAGAGAGGTTTGGGAGAGGAAATAATTGACCTAGACTTCTGATACCATGAAAGAAATAATCTCTTGATTATTCTCGTTAATGAAGAAGTATATATACAATTTACAATATTCCATAATAGAAAAATCTTATTCCAATTCTACTCCCAAAATTCTATTCTAGTTGTACAAGAATCCTATAATTATGGTAAGTGTACAAGACTAATTTAATATAATATTTACACCAAGTAAATCTTCCAAAAACCATGATATACACGGGTTTGTATACCATGTATACCACGGTTTCACATATGGTAATTTGCCTTGTGAAATCGTAATATACATGGTATACAAACCCATGTATATCATGGGTATAACTAATACTCCAAAGACAGAAAATCCCATGAATTGGAATGTTTGTAAGTCCCTCATTTCATTTGGGAAGACTGATATCACTTTAGGATGCACTGCAATAATAAAAAAGAGTACCAATTATCATCTACAAAAAATGCATCCCATGCCGAAATTTAACCGGTACTATTTTATAATCGAGATCTTTTTAATTGGCACTAACTTGGAATTCATCTTACCATTTAATAATTCAAAGTCAAATATTAGTAGCTAACTATTTGCAACTTGACATTTAAAATAGACTTTTCAAGTAATTAAAGCTAAATATTATGGGACACACTGCTTATAACAACCTTATTCTCAATTGCAGATGATTGATGCTCGGGGAGAATGTTGTTCCCGCGCCATAGCTTCAGGCAAGGAAACCAGGTGGCCCATGTTTTGTGTAAGGAAACTTTAAAGCAGTCCACAAGCTATTTAGTTCATCACTTTGTTACGGTAAACGTGTACAAGTATAACACTACAATTCCTACCCATAATTAGAATATATCCCATATATTATAAATATATTTATGATAGATAATTACGGTAAACTAGGATTCCTCTTGTATTGGGACTAGGATTCCTATTGTATTAGGATTGTATATTGTACACTATATATATTGATATTAATGTACAAGAATCCCTAAGGGAGATTAATATCATCTTACATGGTATCAAGAGCCAAAACCCTACTATAGAAAAATTCCTCCTTGCCGCCGCCCCCCCCACCTCTTGGCCGACGGCACATAGTATTTTTTTTTCTCTTCCCAATTTCCATCCCAATGGAGAATTTGGCTATTCCCACCTCTTCCGATGCTTCAGCTTCTCACTCAGCCGTCATCCAACCCCTCTCATCACCGTCTTTTCATCCGGCTCTCGCCGTTACCAACATCAAGAATTTTATCCCTATAATTATTGATCAAGAAGACGGCCAATATTGGTCATGGGTTGAACTATTTCGCATCCATGCATGTGTATATCATGTGCTTGATCATATAGACGAATCTTTCCCTCGTCCTCCCGATATGGACGACATCACATGGCGTAGCCTCGATATCGTGGTCAAACAGTGGATATATGGAACTATATCCAAGGACTTACTATACACAATTATGAAAACAAATGCCTCTGCCCATGATCTATGGACACATTTGGAAGAATTTTTTCAAGACAACAAGAACACTCGCGCTGTGTACTTGGAAGAACAGTTCAACACCACACGTCTTGAAAACTTCTCTAATATGTCAGAATATTGCAGGCAATTGAAACTTGTGGCAGACCAACTGTCTAACGTTGCTACACCTGTGTCCGAAACTAAGATGGTGTTACAATTAGTTGGGGGCCTTTCCAAGGGTGAATATGACACCCTAGCCATGATGATACAACAGGCTGACCCTCTATCAAGTTTCAACAAAGCACGCTCGCAATTGTTATTGGAGGAAACCCAACGTGCGAAACAGGATGAGCATAACCAGAAGGTATTAACAGTTGAATCGCCCGCACAACATCAGGCCACCGCCGGCCAACAGCCTCCGCCGGAAAATATCCAGCCGCGGTAAAACCGCGGCGGCAGGAGTGGCAAGGGCCGCGACAGTGGGTGAGGCGGGAAGGGTCGCGGGAAGGGTCGAGGCCACAATCTCAGCAGTCCAGCAACACCATGACATGGGCCGACCCAGTCTCTGGTTACCCAAATCAGAACTGGGCCACGACTTTAGCATATCCTCCAGCCTAGTTCCCTTTTCAGCAACAAGGACTACTGGGCCAGGCTCCAGGTCCGCGTCTGCCCATGTTCCAGCACCAACATGCCCATGTGGTGCAGGCCCAGTTCCCACATCAGCCCTTCAATCAAATCCCCACAGACTTGGGTCAGGCATTTAGCAGTATGAGTATGCAGCAGCCTGACAAAAATTGGTATATGGACTCCGGAGCCTTCTCTCACCTCACCCGATCCGCAGGTAATCTTTCCCAAGTGTATCATTTAAAGTCTCCACAATTTATTACATTTGGCAATGGTCACCGCATTCCAATTTAGGGCTATGGTCATATCCACACTCTGCCACCTCACCCACCCTTCTCCCTAAATAACATCCTACATGACCCACACATTATCAAAAATTTAATATCCATTAGGAAATTTACTCGTAATAATTCTGTATCTGTTGATTTTGATCCTTTTGGTTTTACTGTGAAGGATCTACGTACGGGGACACCTCTTACGAGATGAAATAGCACAGAGGATCTCTATCCATTCATATCCTCGTCCGCTGCCAGTTCCCGATCACACACTACCCTAGCTGCTCTATCTCCGTCAATTTGGCACAATAGGCTCGGACACCCAGGATTTCCCATTTTTAATTTTCTTATAAGTAATAATTTTATTCAATGTAATGGGAAACTTGGCTAGACCTACATTTCCTGTCAATTAGGCAAACATGTTCGTCTTCCGTTTAATTCCTCAGTTAGCATTACATTTGCTCCTTTTGATATTGTTCATGCTGATCTGTGGACTTCCCCTATTACTAATTTCCTAGGTCATAAATATTATCTCGTGTTACTGGATGACTACTCTCACTTTCTTTAGATCTACCCATTAAAATTTAAGTCTGAAGTTTTTGCCAAATTTCTTGAATTTTGCACTTTTATCAAAACGCAATTCGAACGCGCCATTAAATCTTTCCAATGTAACAATGGCCGTTAATTTAACAATTTCGCGTTTTAAAAATTCTGCACCAATAATGGCAGCGTCTCATCCGTACAATAAATAACAAGGTCCGCACCCTCCCTCCATCATTTTGGGTATATGCAGTCAAAATGGTAGAATACGTCCTTAGTATTTTACCCACTAGTACCCTATTTAACATGACTCCAACCGAAATCCTACACCGTCGGATTCCCTCCCATGATCACCTATGGATATTCGGTTGCCTTTCTTTCCCTATTCTCTCTTCCACGACCACTCACAAATTAGCTCCCCGCACCACTCCGTGTGTCTTCTTAGGTTTCCCATCAAACCATAGGGGATATCTGTTCTATGACCTCTCCACTCATCAAATTTTTGTCTCATGTCACGTCACTTTTGACGAGACGCAATTCCCCTTTTCCAACATCCAAAAATTTCAAAAACCGGATTATGAATTTTTAGATGACTCAACTCTCTCTCCTGTCCACCTTCGGGAACTATGCCAGGCCGACAAAACTATACCTCCACAGCCACCATCTGCCACCGTACATCACCTACCGTCGGCATCCCTGCCACCGGTGACCTCCCCGTCACCGCCTCTTGCCACTTCTAGCACCACTCTGCCTCCAGGTTCCACCAACTCACCGGTCACTGTCCCATCCACTGTGCCATCCCAACAGTCTCACCACCGTACCGACTCCAGTCCGACCCTCAACCACCACCCAGCAAACCCAGCTACCGGACATACTACGCTACCGACATCATACCCACACTGAGAGAGATAATGATATCAATGGACAAAACATGTTATCTGGCTAGTGGGAATAATGGTACTGGAATTAGCATATGACGAATAGTGAAGACTTGGATTGTATAATCGAGAAGATAAGAATGAAGAAGAGATTGCCAAGATCACTTAAAAAGGTGTTGTTGCTGTAGAAAAAGAAAGGAATGTTAGGATTTACATCCCAAATTCGACATAATCAGAAAAATAGTAAATAAGCGAATAATAAATAATACACAGATTTATAGTGGTTCACCCTCAATGCGAGAGCTACGTCCACTTTGGCACTGCAAATTTTACTATAATGGAGTTTCGGGTTTACAATTCTCTCTTTCTCTCTTTTTTGACCACTCTACTGAAAGAAAAACGGCGCCCTAGTTTATATTTAGTGAAAACTATGGCGAACATAATACTAGCCTAAAATTCCCAAAATACCCTCCACTAAATAACGTTACATTATAAAATTTCAGGTCACCCCCTACTCCCCCGGAAGGGGGGGTTTACCACCCCCCTTCCAACCCCCACGTTGACCTGACCGCTCAGGTCAATCAGCATTTCACACTCTGCGTAGGATCTTCATAGTGTCGATGGTGAATCAAGCTTCACAACTCAACAAGGAAGAGTCAAGAAAGCGCTGGATTGGTTTAAACGAAAGGTGTATAAAGAGATGATTTTGAATTGTCTTTCGGAGGATCCAGAAAATAGGCCAACTGCTGATTAGATTTTGAATACTCCATTCTTTACAATAGAAAGGGATATGAAAAAGTATTAACAAATATTATAAAATATTCAACATATATTCTGTAATATTTAGTGTTGTATAATTAAGGTTGATATAAGATGTTTATTATATTTGAATTCCACATTGTACACACTATATATATTTGTATTAATGAGAAAGACTCCCCAAAGGAGATTAATACAATCTTACATGGTATTAAGAGTCAAACCCTAAAAATACCTAAACCCTATTTTTTTCTCTGCCAGCCGCCGCCGCCCCCTCCCCACGAGATAGCCGCCGGCTAATTTTTTTTCCAGTCTCTTTTCTATGGCTACCATGTCTACTCTCACCTCCGCAAATCTTCTGCATCCTCCACAGTCGTCATTGACAACCCCCCTCCCTCCTCCATATCCTCCTTCCATCCTGTATTCATCATCACGAATATCGAAAATTTCATTCCATTAATTCTTGACTAGGAAGACGGTCAATATTCTTGTGGGTTGAACTCTTCAATATCCACTCTTGTGAGTACAATGTGCTTGACCATATTGACAACTCTATCCCTCTCCCTCTAGACGTTGCTGACTCGACATGGCATCGTCTTGACGTTATTGTCAAATAGTGGATTTATGGCACCATCTCTAAAGATTTGCTTCACATAATTATGAAAATTGGTGCCTCGGCTAGTGAGTTATGAGTACGTTTGGAGGAAATCTTTCAGGATAACAAATATACTTGTGCCGTTTCTTTGGAGAAAAAGTTCAACAATACACATCTCGAGAATTTTGCAAACATGTCCGAGTATTGTAAACAATTGAAACTAGTTACAGACCAATTATCTAACGTGGGGACACCCGTTTCTGAAACTTAGATGGTCCTACAACCTGTTGCTGGCTTACCGAAGGGTAAATAAGATACTCTCGCGATTATGATTCAATAAGCTGACCCACTACCGAGTTTCAACAGGGCACACTCACAATTACTTTTGGAGGAAACCCGATGTGCCAAACAGTACGAACACAATCCAAAGGCGTTATTGGTTGAAAATTCGGTATAAACACTGCTCCCACCGCCAGACCACCACCCACCACGGGACAGCCGCAGCAGTGGCAGAGGCGGCATGGGCCGTGGCAATGGCAATGGAGGGAAGGGTCGCGACAGGGGTAAGGGCCAGCAGTTCCAGGCCTCTGCCCAAAGTCACACTTGGGCTGGTCTAGGTGCCTACTAGTGGCCCAACCATCTCGGTTGGGCCCCTTACCCATTTCAACCGACGCAAGCCTGATTCCAGTAAGCAGGAATTTTAGGCCCAGTTCCAGGCCATCGTCTGCACGGCTAAACCCACCAGGCCCACGTTATGCAGGCCCAGCAGCCAATAAATGACCTGGCCCCCACCTATTTGGGTCAGGCCTTCAGCTCCCTGAATTTGCCACAGCCTGACGAAAATTGGTACATGGATATGAAATGGAAAGATGGACTCCTTATATGGACCTGGACAATTCTCACCCTACAAGCTAGGTTTTGGGGTTGAGTTAGGCCCAAAATCCATTCTTTACATGGTATCAGAGCCAGACCCTTTCCAATTCTTTGTTCACCGATATTGGGACCCCAAATTATATTATCGACGCTCTAGTTAATAAGGTTTGGGCTTGCGAGAGAGTGTTAAGAGTCCCACATCGGATATGGAATGGGAACATGAACTCCTTATATGGACTTGGACAATCCTCACCCTATAAAGTAGCTTTTGGGGTTGAGTTAGACCCACGATTCATTTTTTACTTAGAGCACATAAGTTATAACATTTATGAGATTGATCCCGCCTTTTTTGGAGTCAATTTCTTAGATGGTCGTCATCCAAGTTATGGAAATTATTGAGTAAAGTAAGTTATGTATTTTTAGGACAATAAAGTCATCAAAGTATTCTTATATCCCCTAGAAAATAAATCTTTCCCGAACTCCACAGGATTTCTTTAGTTGACACCATACTACAAAAAAAATTAGTCTATTAGTGGCGACCTACAAAAACCCTTAAAAGTCCCCATATAAGGTTTAGTGGCAACTACAATGTTACTGCTTGTACTTCTGTAACACATCAAGACTCAAGGTTGAAACCGGGGATTTTAGGACCACTAAATAGTGAGATAAAATCCATAATTTAAGATTGGGTGTATGAATCTAGTACTTTTCGAAACAACTAGAAAGAGTAGAAGGCAATGAGAGTCATCGTCAAATATTTACTTCTTTTCCTTTTTCTTCAATATCAACATATGATGAGGTTCCGTTGGCATGCAGAGGGTATATGTCCCTTCATTTCAATTGTGGTCATAGTTTGGTTCGAGTTTAGCTTTGGTGTCAAATTATTATTACAATTATCTATAAAATTATTTCTGTATAGCTGGCTGGGGTCTTCCCTCATCTAGGAAATCCATAAAATGTACTCTATTAGTTTTAAAAAGATTGACATAGTTTGACTTGACACAAAATTTAATAAATAAAGAAAGACTTTTGATATGTGTGGTCCAACACAAATCTTAAATATTTGTGTGGTTGTAAATGATCGCATAAAGTTAAATTATTTTTAAATATAGAAAAGAGCTAATCTTTTTGGAACAAACTAATAAGGAAAGTAGGACAATTTTTTTGGGACGAAGGGAGTACAATAATGTCACGACCCAAACCGAAGGGCTGCGACGGGCACCCGGACCCCACCCGCAGGGTAACGCTAATTGTACATCCAACACCTAATCATGATTACATATGGACTAAGCTAAAAATCATTATAGAAAATCTTATTTAGAAATCCAATTTTTCATATATACATACCATACCAAGGCCGACAAGGCCACACATGACAACTAACCACAAGACACCTGTCTACAAGCCTCTAAATAATACATGACATTACAAGGACGGGACAGGACCCCGCCATACTCATATATACAAGAAGAAGTACCGTACCAAAATTAGACCAACACTCCGAACAAGGGAAGTGCTCCAAAAATCCGCTGAACCCGAAATCAACTAACGTGAACCGTCACTTTCCTTAACTGCACCCGCGGGCATGAAACACATCGCCCCCCAACAAAAGGGACGTCAGTACGACTGATGTACTGAGTATGTCAGGCATGATCAATAGTATAATAGGGATATAACAACAACTGACACAGAAACAACTGGCCAACAGTAAATGCCTCTGAGGGCCCTAACACACATGCCTAAATATTATACACAATGCAGTATACTTATACATCGGCCTCATCGGACATCTTTCTTACCATAACAGCCTCTGCGGGCATCATACCATGTAATGATTAATGAATGTATGCATAATGCAATCGGTATACTAATGTCCACACAGGAATCCTCCCATAACCGCCTCTGTGGGCATCAGGTTATATCGTATTGGACACACAGGCATTCATATCGTCTTAGCCACACATGCATCCACTTTGACCACACAGACTTGATATGTGGCCTCTTAGGGCTCTTTTGTGATAGTCTGTACCAGTTGCAGGTGGTGTGCGTATATAACGCCTTTCCCTTTTTCCATATCCCCGACATATATATACAATACTTACCATATAGTAGTGTGTATAGCACAAGTGGTCCAGGATAATATTTGAATGCAATGCAAATGAAAATGTATGAATGATAATAAAACCTCCTTTGAATTTACCAAATGAAAATAATATGCTTGCCCCTTTGGCTAACATTGAATATTTAACATGTACCTCAGTTGACACTGTAAATATTAACATCCTTTTCCACATGCCTCAATAAGGACTTAGACACATATTTAGACATGCTTTTAGCATATTAGTCAATAACATGATTATTCTTAACTACTAGGAGCAGAATAAATTATGGAGCAATATCACAGTTATATTTCGTTACGTGGAACATGCTAAAAGAAAAAAATAATTTTTCTTAACATACCTTGATAATAACGGAACCAGTCTTGCTTTTCTATCCTAGTCCTACCACTACTTCGTACTCTCCTCCTTTCCATTCTTTTTTTTCCAAACTAACAAATTGCACGCTTGGCTTTTTGTGACAGAAGCAACCAAAGGAATTGGGAGGAAGCAATTGCACGTTTGCGTTTTAGTTACAGTAGCAACCCAAAAGAATTGGGGGAGCTAATATGATATACACAATTCACTCCCCCCAATAACACTAAACCCCCCCAATCGTTGGCAATGTCCCGGCTGCCACATAGCAGAACTCTTAAGTTAGTCACTTATGTGACTACTTAAGAGTTACACGTGCACTGCTTCAACTCCACCTATCCCCCCATTAAATCATTAACCCGACAATTAATCAATTACACATAATTAATTCCGTGATCCCAATTCACTTAAATCTTGACAACTTATAGGACCTTCATATAATTAATGTCATAATTTCCTAATATGACACTAGTCCATAACCTCTTCAAGCACATACCAAATTTATTCCCGATCCCCGTCGTCACACTTGTTGTGTTCAAAATTATTTCGGGGTCTAATTCTTTTATATTCTAGTCTATTTATTAGCATACGTGATATCACATAAAATCCGTGAGACCTTATTATGCTTAGGTGCTCAAATCATTGTCCAAAATTCTGGGATGTTACATCTTTCCCCCCTTAGAAACATTCGTCCTGGAATATTGGGGTACGTATCTAATCCCCGTTACGTAGCCTATAAATACAACTGTTCCTAGTTCCACCAAATCCGCTAGGGTCTAACGGCTACAAACTAATATTGCACAATTTCACTAGATCCGTATTTATAACACATCCATATTATGTAAACAGATCGATAACGTACCTGTAACGATATCAAGTGAGGATTCCCGATCCCGTCATCCCATTAATGCCTAAGTACAGTTCTGTCCCCTACCGAAATTAATTTCTCTACCCCTACTTCCACCTTGACCGGATAACGTGTGATGACTCTGCCCTGACGAGCGTACTGACCGTGATGAAGCTGCTGCAGATTCGACCGGCTGAACTCTAACGCCTTTGCCTCCTGTCGGACAATCCCGCATAAAATGACTAGGTTCACCACACGACTAACACACCCTCACTCCCTACTGGTACGGCCTTGTATGGGTCCTACCACACCGCCCGCACCGAGCTAGTGGTGGTCTCATTTGGATAACATCCCTTCTATAATAAGGCCCTGACACTTGTGAATTCTGACCCGGTCCCGATTGAATAAACCGATCAGCCCTCGACCTTGTAGATGGTAATGATGTGTTGGCCACCGGGTATGATGGGCATTCATAAGGCTGTGACATGGGCTCATCTCCGAAATCTCCTACGTCACCAATGGATTGGGCCCTCTTATGTTGGCCCTTATCACGTTCTCGATCTTCCCGCTGTTGCTTTTTACGACCTTCCAAGTTCTGTGCATAAGCCTGAATGAGAGCGATATCCATACTCGGATTCGAAGAAGCCGTAGTACACTCATTAATCAAGTGGACCCCAAGCCGGTAACAAACCTATGTACCCGGTCACTCATCTCTGCTACAATCATAGAAGCATATCGGGCCAACGAATTAAATCAAAAACTATATTCTTGAACACTCAGGTCACCCTGCTCGAGACGTAGGAACCTGTCCTGCCTGACCCGTCGAAGTTCAACTGGCAGAAAGTGTTGTAGGAATGCCTCTGAAAATTCTCTCTATCATCCTGGTGAAGCACGAGGTCTCCTAGACTGCTCCCATGTATCATACCAGGTTACTGCGACATCCCTCAATCTATAGGAAGCAAACTTTATCGACTCGGTATCGGTAGCATCCATCACCCGCAAAGTGCGATGTACCTGATTCAGAAAATTTAGCAGGTCCGCGTTTAAGTCTGTTTCTGTGAAAACCGGAGGGTCTAGATTGGTGAAATCCTGAGCTCTTGCGCTAGCAGATCTAGCAGAAGGACTGGGAACCTGACGTTGGGCCTGAGCGGCCACCAATCGTGTTAATAACTGAGCTGTACTCCACATATCAAGATCCACGTATGGAATATCATGTGGAGGAACTAGGGGTGTTGCAGCTCTACTGATCTCCTCTGATGGTGATGTACCTGGAGAACCATACGAAAGAGTCGTACCAAGGGTCTCACTCCAGCCCTCGCTAACGGGTGGAAATCGGCTAGTACCTTCGCCCGCCGCCGTATCCAATGTCCTCATACTCTTGAACTTCTTCCTTGTTGTAGGCATCACTGAAATTATAAATACGAAATGGATTAGGAATGAAATACTTATGACTCAGCTCTACTGCACGATTTCTGAGATGAAAGAATGAAAATCATCCCTAAATGTCAGATAGCCTCCTATTTATGAGTATGGTGCACAACTTACCCGTAAACAAGACTCTACTAGACACGGCTTGTAGACTCCCTAGGACAGACATGCTCTGATACCAAATTTATCACGACCCAAACTGGAGGGCCGCGACGGGCACCCGGACCCCACCTGTCGGGTACCGCTAATCGTACATCCAACCCTAATCAAGATTACATACGGACTAAGCTGAAAATCATTATAGAAAATCTTAATCAAAAATCTAATTTTTCATATATACATACCCATACCAAGGCCGACAACTAACCACAAGACACTTGTCTATAAGCCTTTAAAGAATACATGACATCACAAGGACGGGACAGGACCCCGCCATACCCATATATACAAGCAGAAGTACCGTACCAAAATTAGACCAACACTCCGAACAAGGGAATTGCTCCAAAAATCTGCTGAACCCGAAATCAACTAACGTGAACCATTACCTTCCTTAATTGCACATGCGAGCATGAAACTCAGCGTCCCTTGGCAAAAGGGACGTCAGTAGGAGTGATGTGCTGAGCATGTCAGGCATGATCAATTGTATAATAGGGATATAACAACAACTGACACAGAAACAATTGGCCAACAGTAAATGCCTCTGAGGGCACTAACACACATGCCTAAATGTTATGCACAATACAGTATACTTATACATCGGCCTCATCGGGCATCTTTCTTACCATAACAGCCTCTGTGGGCATCATATCATGTAATGATTAATGAATGTATGCATAATGCAATTGCGGTATACTAATGTCCACACAGGAATCCTCCTATAACCGCCTATGTGGGCATCAGGTTATATCGTATTGGCCACACATGTATTCATATCGTCTTAGCCACACAGGCATCCGAAGGTTCTTTATTCCCAATACTGGTCTTCATTCAATGCTAGCATCTCTATCAGTTGAAAGAAGATCAACTCTCACCCCTTTTTCACTTTAGTCGAAAGAGCCTCTCTCCTCCTCGAGTTCTAAATTAGTAAAAGAAGAGGGACCGACAAGCGAGATGAGCGAAGGAAAGCCTCGGCGAGCAACAAAGAGAGGATTGCGCCAACCAAAGCTTTGACTCTGAGAGTGAGAGTTGGCGTCAATCTCACGCCTTGTCATCAGATAACAAAATGGATTTCGCCCCAGATCCCTTCGCATTTTTTTAGGGTTTTCACTCGCAGAAAAAGATTGTTGACTTTCTAAGGGATTTTTCCCCGTCCGCGCGTCAGAAGTTCCTAAGCCGCCGGCGCCGGGGGTTCCTTGCTCTTGGTCGGCCTCCCCTAAGGGGGGTCCTGCGCAATTGATTCCTCATCCCTATCTTCATAATCATCCTGCTCTAACCCGTGGAATTGACTTAAAGCTGATATTTCCAGATTTTGTGACTAAAAAAAGAGAGAATTACCAGGGTGATTTGCTGGAAATATTTTTGTAATACCAATTGTTTATGTGACTCTTGTTGCTTTTGTTTCACTGCTACTGTGGGTAAGGCATCAAGTTGCACTTCAAATTCCTGCTCATCTTCACCCACATGCTGAATTTCAGTTTCAATACCTTGTAGAGTTTCACTATGTGCAGCAATCACCTGCATATCACCACCCCTACCAGTAGATGCATCTTGAGTTGGCAAAGCCATCTTCGAATGCTTAGTGGTATTTGCTGCAGTACCACTAACCTCCGGAACCACATGTGAAAGCTGCAATTTTGTGGAATTGTTTGGGGCATCTAGAGTTTGTAGCTGTTTACCCAATCTTTATGTATCTATAACACTATCTCCAGGTTTAGGTGCAAGAGGTACAACTTCATTCTGTGTATCTGCATCCAAACCTTCCTAATCCTCTATATCTTCATTATCATTCCCAATATCATCAACTGCATCACTCCATCTAGAAGTAGATTGAACACCATGTTGAACCATTGCTACCTTGTCTTAGTTATCAGAACCTGAAACCCTAGGGTTTGCATGGGAGGTGGGGTCCACAGTTTTAACAGTATCAGCTGCATGCAACTTAAATACTATGCCATCAGGTTGTACACTAGAATTTGCAGCACCACCATGCATTCCATGCTGATTAATATGGGACTGTAACTGAGTAGCATCACCAAGTCCCAACTGCAGATCATTCTCAGAAGTCACACCTTCCCCACTCTTTTTACGTGCTGATTGGTCATGCTTCTTCGACTGTAGAGAAAGAGTTGTAGTAGACTGGTCTATAGTTCTGTCACCTGGGGTTGAGCTATGCGTTTCTTGATGCTCAGAAGAGGCATCATAGGTTTGTGAAGGTACCTCTTGTACAGAGGTATTAATGATTACCAAAGGCAGCTGCTTCTCATTCAAGATAGGGTTAGGATTTAAATGGGTTTTTGAAAAAAGTGGATTCCCGCCTGCTCTCATACTTGGCCAAGGAAGACTTGGGTACAACAGAAGTCTTTCCAGAGCCAGTGACCGGCATCGAATAGATTCTCACTGCTGGGAAGAGTTTCTGATGCCCTATCGATGCCAAGGATGGTCAAGGTTCCTGTCCCACCAACTCACTCTATCAGGAGCGTCAGGCCTAGCCGTGAGTTAACTTTTGAAAATGCGAGCTTAAGCAAGCTCAATTTCATCGATCCTCTCTTTTTAGTAGAGCAGTTTAAACCTCTCAAGCAGAGGATTCTCAAACAGCTTGTCTTCGATGCATCTCACCCATGTCATCTTCTAAATACTTTTCGACAAGGAAAATCATAGGAAGGATATCAACTATATTACGAAGATGGGAGAGCTTTCATCCGAGCTACTTTCTTTAATCGATAAAGAAATTTCTAGCGATCAGATGAAGAGCTTATTCTCACCCTCGGTGACCTACCTGGAAAGCTAACTGCAGCAGCATCTCTCTGCAATTTCTTCCCTAATTGCACTTTCTAATGCACCGGATTCTCGCCATCTCATAACATAAGTCAAGTCTCATTCCGTGCTTTCGGGCGCTGTCCTTCTTCCCATCTCCTTGGCCTTTAATTCCAGAGTTATTGGCTTTCTTCCTGGCATCACTGCCTATTCTTCTTAAACAGATCTATTTTTTTTATCACAAATAAATTTTACCTGGTGTGAACTCCTAGCCTTCTGATCTTCATCCAACATCTGAAATAGCAGCGGTTATTTGAACAAGAGCTGAAAGACGTGAAAGCAAGTCAAATCCCTTGCGTGGCTACTTTACTATAGGTATATTATATTGGATCTCGAAAGTTCAAAGTCTTTTCCGCTGTTAAAGGTCTTAAAAGCTCTCTCCTTTTCGTTTAGTGCAAAGCACCCTATTCCATTTTGTTTTATAGAAAATTCCTAGTGAGTTGCCTTCACTCGGAGTTCTTTCTTCAACTCTGCTTTGCTTCTCCTTTTGCTAATCAGTAGCCTGGGCTAGGCTAATTTCCACTGTTAACCAAAGCGCTAATCTCTTCTAAGCCGTTCGCTTGCAAACTCATTAAAGTAAACAAAGCCAACCGTGTGATAGAATGCTTTCTTGCCAGGAAAAGACTTTTCGCTGGAAACTCCTAGCTCAACTAGCGCTTCGCACCTTGCTTGACTACCAAAGAAAAAAGCCAATAAATCGGAATGAGTACCATCGACTGGATTACTAGATTGTCTTCCTTGCTTGACTGCCTTTTCACACTCATACTAGGAAGATCAAAATGAACTCTTTACTGAGCTATTGCATAAGAGAGAGCAGAGCTCTTTCTTTAGTATGAGATATCCTCCCACATCTAGAAGTTGAAACATTCTCTTCTGGAACTCCCACATCCGATTATGGTCCGACTTCCATGTGTTAAGCATATAACACATAAATCAATAGAAGAAGAAGTAGATGGACTATCCTAAGTCTTACGCTTCATGATGGCATTTAGATAGCTCTGCTCTATAGCCAAAGTAGAGTAAGGGGGAAAGACTCAAGTACAGTTTAGCAATCAAAAGAACATTGGAACTAGGGAATCCAGCTGCCATTTAGCTAGATACCAGAAATATGGGGAGGAAAGTTCTATCTAGTTGTTGGGGCTCCTCTCTCTGATGCAACAGAATATCGTAGTATTGTTGGCGCCGGCGCTAAAGTGAGGAAGGGGTGCATTATCATTTAGTTAGCAACGGAAACAGGTGAAATTGACCTCAATACACAGGTAGAAATAGAACACTAAAGGCTTATGCCTTCACGATGTAAGGAGCAAAAATAGAATACCCTTCGTTAGCCTTTCCATCGATAGAGATATCGCCCGATCAAAGACAATGTCCCAAAACGATCTAGTCACCCTGCAGGCAACTACTATAGATAACGCGCCTACCATGATCAGTTCAAGAGGAAGGTCACAGTAAGGGGAGAGAACACCCGGACTGTCTACTCTTATGTGTGTGGCCATGGGCTTTCCCTTCATATCACAACCATAAAGTCTATAAGAAGAAAGTATTGGCTAAGCACCTTTGGGCGGGCCCCCTCTTAGTTCAATTTCGCTTGAACGAAATGGTCATCTGTCTTTTCCTTCATTTTTCATTCACTTATCTTCTCTTCTTCTTCGATTCCTTTCCATTAAGAAAGGAGGAAATACTATATATAGACTAAATCATAATGAAGAAGATATGAATGGCGCGTACTAGAACCTAAAAACAACCAACCACCTATTGGACTACGATAACGTCCATCCCTATGGAAATTTTCTTGAACTCGGAGTAGCTCTTTATAGATTTTATATTATGTGGCATTAGGCATAAGGAGGTCATGGACCTTTCTTTCTAAGACATCCACTTTGACCCGGGGAGGCAGAAGGTAATCACGAATTAGTGTATTTTCCCTTTGTTCCCAGAAGCGGTTTCAATCTAATTGCCCCATTCGAAATAAAATACGTCGCTTTAGATCAATAATTCTATTGATTTCCTCATCAGAGACATTGCTCGCCCCTGGACCCTGTCGATACACAAAAAACCTATTCCTGATTACATATTTTACTGATTCCATATCCGATTCCGCTGGCTGAATAACCGGAAGCGGATTAGCAGCAGCAGCAAAACAAAAAATGGTTTCATCTTGGTAGTTAGAAACATTCGTGTTAGAAATACTACCCACAATACTTGGATCATTGGCTATAACGTCATAAATAGTATTGATTAATAGATTATATTTTGGATTGATACTCATAGCACAAATCAATTTTCTTAGTGGTTCGGATATATCCCTTGTATAATAAGAATTATTAAGAAAAACCTGCGCCAACCCATGTTACCCCGGAACAACAACCTCATGTTAACCCATCATCGTAAGTGAAAAAGTTTTGATAATGAAAAGCGGCGGCCGCTTCTACCATAGTTCTAACAATATCTTTATGTTTGGCATCTTCACCAAGTCCAATATAACGAGGTTGGGACATAACACTATCAACAGTACGCCGGGCGAATAGTATTAAACTTCTTGCTAAATCACGTTCATGGAAATGTAATACCCCAGCACGACAAATCCTACAACGGAAGTCAACAAATGCAGGTAAAAAAAATTCATACCCCTCGCGGACGCTAAATCTAGTATGAAACTTTCATAACGGGAACGTTGAACACGCGATAAGAACTCTTTTAAAAGATCTTGGTATTTATAATCCTTAACCATTAACTGATCTTCTAAGAAAGTCTTCCTCAATAGGGTGATAGCCTCAGAAATATTGATTGATGCTAGAAACTTAGGCATAAGTAGACCGAATTTCACTAATTCATCGTAATTTTCTTTGATAAAGGTTAATACATCTTGATTGATCTCAAATGCCTCACTCTGTAATTTGTTCATGACATCACACAAAATCTGGTACTTTTTTCCTAACATAATATGTTAATGGTTTAAATTGCCGGATGTTATTAGGTTATATCGATTATATAAAGAAAATTTTCCTACTGATACAGTTAAATATCCACTTATAAGATAGGATAGTGATTTAGGGTTCTCTCGCAACAATTTGAGTTCAGGTGCTATATCCCAATCCTTTGGTTTACATATCATTGGTAGATTGTATCTAACTGGTAAAAGATCAATATCAAAATTACATACAACAAAAAATGATTTTATAAGATAATACTTACCTTTCTTCTTATTCACTCTTTGATTATCAGATAAGTTGAAATCATCCGTTATACTAATCAACTCTCTAGAGAATAAGAATTCTACCAATAAGATACCTACACTATGGCTTTTTACCACATCCACCCTCTCCATGTAGGTCGAGCTTTCTTTTCCCTCTCACTTCGTTCGAGCTGAATTACATCCACCCTCTCACCGGGTATGAATTCCTAAATCCATTTACCTCGACCAGGATCAACTCCTTCTATGCCACAGGAAAAAGCTAAAAGTAAAGCAGTCATCAAGCCAGAGCTAGTTTCACAACTACAGATTTGCACCCGCGGGTCAAAAAAGACCAATAAAATATCGATTCAGCATAAGCAAGGGATGAGAGAGGTCTTACGAGGGCTCTTTCCCACTTAATAGATTCATTCATTCGTTACGACGATTGTGGGTACCTGCCGTTCAGAGATGCTATCAGAGTAGGAAAGTTAGCCAAGTTCTCCTGCCTAGTTTAGATAAAGCACCCCCTATCGCCCCACGGCATATGGTTAGGACACAAAGCTTAATCTATTCCAAAAATAGCGGATTCTATAACAACATTCTGCCTTTTCGAAGACAGAGCACTCGTGGCACACACTTGGTCCTTTGCCTTAGAAAGAGTTCAACCCACTTGAAAGAGGAAAGGGGAGTAGGCATAGTATCGGAAAGTACAGATTCGGGGTTCATCTCTCAATCAAGCACTACTTGAAAGTCAGTATAGATTCCACTCTCAGTTAGTACGTACCTTTTTTTTAAGCAAGAACTCAACATTGTTCGTATCCTATACCCATGGGCTACTTCACTGAGAAGATGGTCGGAGTTTACAAGCTGCTTTGATAGAAGCCGGTTAAGAAAGATAGCTGAAAGTGCTAGCATAAGGAAGAGATTCTATGGATGGGAAGAGGCCCTTCCTTGCTTTCAAGGTTTCGGCATTCAAAGTCAAAGGATTATTTGTTTAAGTTTCATAATAAAGTAAAGGAAATCGGCCTGCTCTTCTCTCTTTTCTCGATTGAACTATGGAAATCACTTTATAGTAGTGACACAGATTCACCACAACTTATGACTTCGTCAATGGGGCAAACGAAGGCTAACCCGTTCTGGTTGTTATGACTGGCAAGAATTAGTAGGTTCTTTCAGTGCGCTTTGGTCCTTTTTACAGAGACTATCCTTTGTGTAAGTTATGATCCATCCAAGGAATGAGCTTCCCCAGAGTCAAATCCCATGGACTACAAGGAAAAGATATAATCTCGCCCGGCAACAGCAGCTGATTCAATAGAAGATGGTCTTGGAAAGAACCTTTCATTCGATGCTTCTGATTCAACTCCCAGACAACCAAGAAAGTATGCACGAATATAGGGTTAGCCCCTGCGGCAAGCATTATCCGGGAATGATTATCCAGGAACTGGAAGATGGTTGGCGAGACACGCCTAAATCCCCCACAATCAATCCATAAGGCTTTAGGCGACTGGAGCAACCTTTGAAGGCGCTCGGCCTTGTTCACCCTTTTAGCTAAGTATCCCACTTTTTCCTTGAGGGGAGCTGAGATTCAAAATATGTGGGCCTTCATCGCCTTAAGGAAAACTATCCAAAGAGCCTACCCTATGATAGATTCAGCTAAAGCTGCGCTTGGAAGATTTCTTTCTCAATCATGAATCCGAGCTTACTACTTGAATCACGAAAGGCGCTTTTCTCACTATCTATTCAATTCAAAATGCTCACTTATGAAATCAAGCTAATAAGGCCAAAAACAGAGCATGGAGTCCACTGGCATGAGAATCAAGCGAAGTATAGACATAAGCGGATCCAAAGAAAAGAAGCAAGACGACTACTTCCATTCCTCTCCTAAAGAAATAAGACAAAAATAAGGCGATTATTACCTAATCGAATAATGTTAATTAGAATAATAATACCTCACAAAGAAGGTAGATGAATTGCTTAGCCAAGACTATCTCGACCTTAGCCTTCTTTTCTATTTAGATTCCCATTCGTGATCCCAGCCCTGGAATCACTTCACTCCAGCGCCTCCTCAGTCTTCTTGCATCTTTCCAGCTTTTCAAATCGACGTCGCGCCAAGCCTACTTGTGAAGAGACGAGCCGTCGGGCTATTATAGAGTGAAGGAAGGTGGGAAGGTGTCTTATCTTGGCCTAGGCCTACTTGGGTCAACACCCATAAAGTGTTGACTATCATTATAGTTTGTTTTTAGTATATATATTTCTTTGATTTAATCCTGAGGTTTTTTCTCAGAATATCGTATATAGTGTATATAATATATGTACTTTATTGTCTAATAGACTTCTCTCTTTAGTAAGATTTTGATTTTCATAATCATAATGTTTCCTTATGATTTTTTTTCTAAAAACACAACACATTGGAGTTGACGGTCCCAGTCTTTTCTGTTTGCGTAGGAGTTCTTCCTCTTGCTCCATCGAATGCACTGAGAAAGGTAGCTGTGGGGAATAAAGAGCGTATTTTGTGGCATTTGATTCCATTCTTGCTAACAACTGATTCTATAAATTCTCGAACAGCGGGTACGCAAACAACGACACCAACGGATACTGTCACACCGGTTACGAGAACAGTTATAAGAGTAGGAGGGAATTCAATACCAATTGCAGTTTTCTAAGATATTTGGGATTTGTCTTGCAAACAAGCCTTCCCTCCCTCACATCTGATTCAATAGCACTGGTAATTCCACCAACACCATCCACCGTAGATACGATAGATGATTATATGCCATCCTCTTCCCTTCTTGTCTATCTTCTTCGATCAGATAGTTCTGCTTCCGGTGCCGGATGAAGGGTAGTTTCAGAGTTCGAGATGTTTGAGCTTAGGGGTTCCGCTTCTCTAATGTTATAATAAAGCTACCCAGATCTTGTGTCTTCTTTTGCTGGCTAGATGCGTAAGTCAAGGTTCACGCTTGGGCCCTTGACGAGTACTTTGATTTTAGTTAGACCATAGGTGCTAAAGGGTATATGAAGATATTATGGAGGAGTGTCATACACATGCATTAGCAAATGCGGATAGAGTAGCAGATCAAAATCTGAAAGCAGGGGTAAGAGGATCATCTAACCCTAGCATGATCCTCTACCGGACCAAGCTGATAGAGAATGTTGGACCAATCGAGAGAGGGAGTGAGGCTTTCAACCGGATCGGGGGTGGGTTGGGTAGAGCTGTATTTGTCGAGGCAAAGTTGGACCGGAATCAACAGAGATTGGTGCTGCAAGGGCGAAGCGAAAATCACTCCGTGCCGTTTGTTGTGTGAAGTCAAACTTCGCGATGGAAGCAAGAAAAGAAAGAAATTACGACTTCACCAACCACTTCAGCCTAATCATCCCACTTCTTTCCTCAATCCTAATAAAGGATATCGATTTCCGATAACCACTTTCTCTCGATCCAATTCACCTCCATCGAGGCAACGAACTAGTAGACCATCTTTCCTGAGGAATGGAAGGATGTAGTGGTATTCGAATTCTCCGTCTATACGATGAGAAAAAAACATCTGTGAACTCCTGTCGGGTCAAGCAAGTGGCTTTCACTCCTCTCTTTCCTTATAGTCAAGAGAGTTACTGAATGCTCCTTATTAATAGTTTCTTCTATCTGGTACTTAATTAAGATGAAAGCCGGTAAGAAGTGCATCTTGCTTGGAAAGACCATTGCCGAAGAAAGGGCTATTAGATGGGCGATTCGCCCCTTTCCATTGAAATAGGAAAAGCGAGATGAAAGCTCTAAGCCCGCATCTTCCACTTCTATTAGAGGGGCAGCGGATCCAATCTATTCGAAGGGGGAGCAGAGCAGCAGGCAGGAAAAGCAGGGGAAGAGATATGGATTGCACCGAAAGCAATGCCCTTCGCACCTAAGTGCCACAGGCTGAATATGCAAGAGTTAGGATAGATCTTTACTACGTTTGAGAGTAAATGAAAAAGCAAGGTTTTTTAGGTACTGGGCTCGCCTATTATGTAAAGCTCCTTCATTTTTATGGGTCGCTGCCCTAGGAATTGAGCCGCTATCCAATCAATTGCCACATACTTTTCTTTTATTTCCTCGAATTCGTACTCCTCCGGCCATCCCCTTTCTTCCATATACTTTTGTACCCTTTCTTTCTATTAGGGTTCCTGCTTCCATTAGTTTGAGGACTTGTATGTCCTCATAGGAGCCCTTCATGCTCGGGTACCTTTGTAGAACAATATGCTTCAGCTGTTCATGCCTGAACACTTCCGACCATGAATTTCGTCCCGCAAGCTGCTCTATAATGTCGGTTGCACTCATAGGAGCACCCCTTGTTTTTTTCTTTCCCTCATAAGCCTCTGCTACTTCCATAACATGGGCCTTTGACGTCTTCCCTCATTTATGTGGATTCTTATCTTCTTTAGTGATGTATGCGCAGATTGGACCCCAGCCCTTTTTTGCCTGGATGTCGCATTGCATTTGCTTGAACTCGGGAAACACTTCCCTAATCTGGCTTCTAAAGCTATTTTTAGGTGCCTTCTCGACCTTTCCATCGATGTTCTAATATAACCCTCCGATTCTATGGTTCTCCCTGGCTACGAGGCCTCACACGGGTAAAGTTCGGTATTCCTTTGTCAATTGCTGACCCAACTCTTTCCTTTCACCGGTCGGTAAGTGCATCCTATTCCTATTAAGCGGGGCGACAATTGCTAAATAAAAAGGTGGCGCCATTCCCGCTAAAGAAAAAACAATTCTTCATCCAATCTCTATTTCAGATTCTAGTCTTACCAAGTCACATTTCTCTAAGGCTAAATTGCTAAATATGCCCGTACTCTTTTTTCCTATTTTCTTTATTCTTTCATGTCGAGCTTTCTAAAGCCACTGGGGAGGGAGAATGAACGATCGACTGCTAAAGATCTTGAATAAAACATTGATAGCTTTGCAGAGCAGAAAAACTTTGATTCTTCCCGAAGGTGTTCCTTGCATGCTGAAGTGAATAGGGGCGGTACTAACTATGACTAGAAAGCGGTCACTCCTGTCAATGAATACCATTCATAGTTGTCTATGTTAGTAACATAGCCATAACGACTTTGTTTTACTGTTTGAGGTGGTGATAGCTTTATATATTTGGTTAATTATAAGCTTGCATAGTGCTCTTCCTATTTGTTTTCTCGGCTTTCTTCTGCCAAACCGAATGAAGACTGTTTCTCATACATCTGTACCTATTACACTGATATCTTCTCTTTTACTCTCTTTCTTCATTCAGGAAAGGTGAAGATTGAATCGGGAACCGAAAACGAAGGAGGAACAGACTTGTCCTTTGGTCGAGTTTGCTTCACTTCCTGAGCCCTCACCACTTCATGCGACAGCTAACAAGGGCCATTTAGGACAGCTCGTTCATTTAGCACAACTTCATTCCACTCGGGCCTCTCTTTGGAGAGTCCCTTCTTTCCAATCTATAAATATAGTACTAGCTCGCTATTCATATTATTTCTGCTTGACTGGTACCAAGAACTCCATTTGAACTGAATTCTGGGTCTGGGCGCTTAGCAACCCCTACTTTCACATTTCTTCCTATGAAACTACTTGGTCTACTTCCATTTAGAATGACCTGGATCTGCCTTAGAAGACGGAATTTCATGAGATGTAACAGAAGTCGTAGACAGAAAAGTAGGACTAAGACTAAATGACTCAAAACAAGCATTGAAAGTAGATCCTTCTTCAGCAGTGCTTTCTTTCACAGCAAGAAAGAATTGAATTAGCCTCGGAGAACTGAACTACCTTGATCTGAATCTCTGGAACTGATAGAAGACCAAGGCAAGTCCACTCTCAATTCAGCATAAGCTTGGGATCTTTCTTTCCTAAAGCATTTCCCTTGAATCCAGGTCTTTCTTCTCTTCTTTAAAGCCTGGAGCTGGACTTCTTTTTCTTGACTCGATTCACAGTTTAATCATACTAAGCCAGAGCCCAACCAGGGTCAGAGATATATGAGAGTAGGGACGGAGAACCAATGTCACCAACAACACTAGCAGTCTCGGATCTTTGAATAGACAGCGAGAGATGCTCTTCCTGAGGCCCAAAAGCGTATTCGTTCAAAGAGCTGGCAATGACTTTCTTCCCACCCGGAAATCGTAGTAAGCCGGGAGAAAGACATTCATATATTCCCCAGGCATGGGATAAAGCGAAAGCATAGGAGTAATAAAGATGCATATAGAAAGAAGTCAAGCTCGACAACAACAAGACAAGAGAAAGGCCAGTAAGAAAACACTCTCCCAATCAACATAAAAAAGGAGATAAACGACACATGTGAACTCGGATAGCCTTTAAGCATACCTTTCATCCGCAACTTTCTTCTAAATTGATAGTTAGATAGAAATATCCTTCCTAAAAGTGGCCCTTCTCTTATATACGATACCATTCGCCATGGATGATAATATTCAAAGAGACAAGAACCTATTTTCTTGCAGCCTATTCTCCATCTAGTGTTCTGGCTCTAAATAGTTACATCCTTTTTGCAGTCCTTTCAGTCAGTTCCGATTCGGTTAGCTACTTAGGGTGAACCACACAGAGGCGATCTCGAACATCACTCTAAGAAACTCCAAAACGGGAGTTCAAGTTCACTTGACAATTTTGTAAAAGCCATATAGAGGAAAGTAGCTGTGATAGAAGGATGGATTTCATTCGATTGATGAAGGATTAGTTCTTAGTATTAGAAGCTAAGATATTGTTTGTACGAGCATCGTGATAATTGACTCTTAGATTTAATATTAACCCGACCCTTCAATCATTTTACCACGAGCCCTCCTCTCTCTGAAGAGTGACGATTTCTGACATCGAATTCCCGCATCGCATATAGGCTCTCTATGAGAAGCCCCGCGAGCACTTTCAGATGACTGACTGAAGCAAATAGGATAGGCAGGCGGGAACGATGGAAGTGGAGTTGCAAACTACTACTAAGCACATGCTAATAGATTTCCAGGATACTACTAGACTTTCGCTGGGAGGAACAGAAGAGAGAGAGCTTATAATCATGCCGGAAGAGAGGTCTGCCAGAGCTATTGTAGGGCAACAGTGGAGTTGTCAAGAACAGGAAGAGGCAAATCTCCATCTTCGCTGCGAGAGTATGTCTGAGGAAGAGGGGTGGAACAAGCTCAGAGGGAGGTGTGCCACAAAACAAAAAGAAGAGTATCAGAAAAAGTTACCATTTAGAAAAAGGACTGAGCAGGCTCGGAAATGGGCTGAGAGAAGGTTCTCATCTGCTACTTCCAATACAGCTGGATAAAAGGGGTGAAAATAGGGATTCACGAGGGGGGGCATCTATAAAGAAAAAGACCCTTGTAGGGGAGGCGACTAAGCCGCCCGAAGCGGTATGCACGGAAGATGCCTCTCTTTTAGTACTATGTAGATGTTATTCTTTTACTTTTTTTAGTAAACATAAATAGGTCTACGCCTAAGAAAAGGGACCTGCGGCGACTGCAGAAAGGTTGGGTTATAGATGGAATTCAGGAAATAACAGGATTAACTTCTTATATGAGAATTATCAAGAAAATAGAAATCCTTTATATATAGTTATAGTGGAAAGCCGAAACTCATTGAAGGAATCCCTTACTTTATTCTTAAGACTCCCTTAGGAGATTCAAGATTGAGGAGGGTTAATATCAATTTTCCAAGGGCATTTTAGCTCAGACAATGCAATGCTACTATATTTATCCTTGAACCTTAAGCGAGCAACCGATCATAACTTCCTTATTCAAGTTTTGAAGCGATTGTTCAAATTTAACCATTGAAGACTAGCCCTTGAAACCTGTGGTTTGGGTGCCCTCTTATTATTATTAGAATTTTGCTTACAAAGTATACAACAGATACATTGACCAATTCTGACTAGCCCAACCCCTTCTCTGTGGTTCTTCTTGTTTATTTAAATCCGCGTTGTTACTCACTTTGTCAGTACCTTAGAGTTGATCTACCAAGGCTAAGTTCTTTCTTTCATTCCTTTACCGAACTATGGATCCAGGAGCTTCACCTTGGCGCTACTATTTGCTATAACAAACAAGGAACAAGCTAAAATGCTGGCCTTTGAGACTGAACATCGATGCCGCGCCCTCGCCACTTCTTTCGCTGACCCTATCCACCTCCTTTGCGAAATACCAGAAAAAGAGATGAATTAGCAGATCATAGGGCTAAGTCGAAGCATGCCTGAACCTTCTTCGTCGGAGACTGAGTTAATATACAATCCCATGAAGGAGACTTCCCTTCGAGATAGGTAGGATATGGTGCCAAAAATTATAGTCTACTCGGCATGCGTCGATTCTTTCCTGGAGAAGCCTAGATCACTAGTTTTGGACTATCGAGAAATCCCTCTCTGCCCGCATCCCTGGAACTTTCTTTGCTTTTTTTCTTTAAAGACCCCTCCTGCTTCACACCTTCTATGATAGGGAAATACTTCCACACGAGTACTAATTTGATTAGCATAAATGAGCCTCTTCTGAGCCCTTGTGATTTTACATATAAGTTCAGAAAATTCAATTGGATCATTCTTGGCACAGAAGAATGAGGAAGTAAAGATAGAGTGTGATCTGGAACTCCAACACTTGGGTTGAACAAAAAAGGCTCAATCTTTCACTATTCAGGAGTAAGGGAAAGCAAATTCGATCTAAGCAAGATGCCCTGGAATTCCATTCTGTAGGGAAGGAGGACCTACTGAATAAGTCTCCTTAACTTCCTAGGCGGGTGAATAAGTCTCCAATCAATCGTAGGCGGGTGAGAAAATTGATTTGCCTCTTTTATTTAGTGTTCATTGCCGAATCGGATGCTTAACCCCCGCCTCCAACTACGAGGGAAGTCACACTTTAACTTCCTGCCTTGACCTAGGCCTCACATCGATCGTTCTGTCCGCTGAACTCATCAATCAAACTTGACCTTGACTCTCACTACGTACTCCAACTCTATCTATTAATGAAGACGTTTTATCTAATGAAGCAGGAAGAAGACTAGGAAAGCAATCGAACAGACAAGGATCTGTAAGAGAAGAGCTAACTGGAGTACGCCTGGAATGACGAACGAAGAGTATGAGAAGAGAGTTTCGAAGGACAGATCGGGTTGGCTAGTAAAACTTGTGTTCCAGGTCAATAAAGACTACAAACTACTACTGCTAACAAGAAGCTAACAAAGCGAGGCTGCTAAAGAAGAGCTTGTTCCGGTTTCGGATACGAGAATAAGAAGAATGGAAGTACAAGAGGACAAGAAGGAGAAGAGGCGAGTACAGTTTCACTTGCTTGGTAACCTCTTTACCGGTCAGAGATAGGAAATAATCTAAAGCTTGCAAGGATGTTAGGCTTCGAACATTGTTAGGACAGATAAATTGGAAAGCTAGGATGAAATAGCCTACCTTGAATACAGAATCAATTACCAGACGGACTGGCTGGCCCACTTGTACGTAATAGAATAGAAATCAAGGCAAATTCCCCTGATGGGAGTGAACATAGGGATTCCCCGATGAACGAATGCAATACATGGAAGGCTTACGGATGTAGTACTGGACGGCTTTACCTACGATATTTCCTACTCCTAATTTTCATACAAAGAGAATGGGCAGCCTGGAAAACTTGGAATGATTACAGAATGCTTACCGCCTTCGATTCGGTCTATTCTAAGTGGTCCATTGGGTAAGAAGTGGAGGGAAGAGGTCTATACCCATTGTCGTAGCTAAAATGGTTCCCTTTCTTACTTGATTGAGACTGAGAGTCAGGGCATCAGATGGAGGGACTCAGAGCGAGTCTAGGGTCTTGCAGGATCACTCGCTAGTAGCCATTCTTTAGGTACATTTGCTTTAGCTTGAGTGCTTCCATATCTGGTAAAGTTGATAAACTGAATAGAAATCCAGTCGAAGGAGAAGGAAAGAAAAAAATTCGGGGAAAGAGATTGAGGATAGTTTGACATAAGCAGGCATCCATTGTCACGAGTGAGTAGCTGTTTCTCCTAAAGACTGGGCTCCCAAGGTATAAGAAAAAGAGAAATCGGATTAGGAAAGATTCAAAGGATTACTATACTCATATACAGGGTTCAGGTTAAGTACACAACAAAGAAAAAGGATCAAAAAATTCATACGTTGGAGGTGGGAAAGAGCTCAAATCGAAGGGCTCTTCTTTCTTTGATTTAAAAAGAAGGTGAGAGCCTTAACCCTCTTGTCTGTGGGTAAACCCTTCAAAAATAGAAAGCCAGTGTCCTCTTTGAAGAGTTCTTCGGTGAAAGGATCGCTAGCATCCAAGGATGATCTGAGCTGAGGTCTAGCCCCAAAGGGATAAGAAACAGAGCATCTGGCGTAAAAAGAAGGGATAGGGGCCATACTACATAGCCTCCTTTTCGCATGAAATTTCCCAATTTTTCACTCTTATTACATTCAGTTTTAGATGAAAGGACATCAGATAGTCTCATTCAAACAAAGAAAGATCGGTAATAGACTCTATCCAAGACTGAGACAACATAGGCGAAAGGGGCTTAGGGGACAGCTAGACGATCAAAGATCAAGCAAGCGGATGCAATCAAAGAGCATCACCACTTTCTCCGTCTTAGACTTTTTCGACTACTTTGAATGGAATGCTGCGGGAAAGGGGTTAGACTAACTATCGGAACAAGCAAATTTCCCTTTAGGCACTCACGAATGGGAATAAAAAAGGAACTCCCACTAAAACCTCAAGGAAGATTGAATCCCCTAGGTGCAAGTTAAACATCAACTCAAGAAAGCGATAGGCAAATGGGGATAGGCCCGGAATAGGCATTTCCCCTTAGACGACTAATATGACCACTAGCCTTCAATCTCATTCCATGAGATAGAACTTTGACCGCTCTTAGTTTTTGGACCGAATGGAAAAGATGCAAAGCTAAGAGAGAGGTGGAAGGCTTACACAACTGAAAGAACAGAAGGTCGCTCTACGACAACAACTAAAGCAAAAGCAAATTCAACCTTAGCCGATTAGAAGGCTAGCGTAATAGCTAAAGGAAAGGACTATGGTGATAGACCCCAAAGAAGATACCCTTGCTCACACCTTATCCGGATTCAAAACCAAAAGCCATTGCGCCTTTAGCCGACTGAGAGGACTCCCTAGAAATTCGTTGTTTAATGAAAGCTGTAAAATTAATGAAAAGAGCGGACAATACGATTACTGAGGGTGGTGGATACCTCTTTAAATGGGCTTCCCTCGCCCTTCTCAAAGAGGTATCCACTTATTGGCACTACAGTGTATCCTATTTTTTTGGCATACTTGAGTTCCTCGCTAAAGTATACCCCTACAAACTTCCCTGTCGGGAAGACCATAGTCCTATCTTCCATTAGATAGGGGAGAAAAGGCCTTTTTAATTTCTCCATCCTGGGGCAGACCATATATGCCCGTATAAAGCCAAAGAGGCTATCTATGTCTCGCTCACACAAATCCCCATCCCAGACAGGCCGCCCAGTGGGCATGATGTTTTCCTTCATTACAAAAGGATAAAGCGAGTTTACATCATAGTAGTGTAGCTTCTCACCTACAGGTATATAGGTATCCACATGACCACCGTAGTAACCTTCTCTCATAAACTTGTCCTCATTGGGGTTTGGGATGTAGATGGGACATTTGTCTGGTTCGTAGAACTTCTGACGAAAGAGGTGTAGGGCAATTACGGGAAGGCTGAGCTCTTTCTTTATGTCAACCTTGAGTTGATCCCAAATTTGCTTTTGCGCTTTTTGGATCACACCGCCAAGGAGAAGGATGTCATTCCTCAAATAGTCTAGCAACTCCCCCCTCATACTTTCCAGATTCTAGAGAGTCACTTTCTTATGATCAACAAAGCCTTTATGCCCGAGTTCAGGGCATAAATTCTTTGAAAGTGAATCAAGCGTACCCTTTAACATATTTAACGAGTCGCATAAATGGAATAGAACTCTCTTCCCTGATTTGACACTGATTTGGTAGATGCGGTTATTCCGCATTATAGGTCTTACCTCACCCTTCTAATTAGACGTCAGGTGCTTTAGCAAGAAAACCCCATAAAATCTTCCTAAGTTATGGAAGTCAATTGTTAGGGCGGGCCTAAAACCTTTAGCTATATGCTCAATTCTGGTCAACAAGTCCTCAAGCACTTTACTACTCCTTTCATCAAAGGAGTTTATTGTTATGTAGTCTTCATTGAAATAGGTTTCCACCCTATTGTACTTGATAGGCTCCTTAGGGAGAACAAGCATGATACCCGCTGCATACGGCTTATACGTGTTCTCCTCGCCGGTTATTAATGTTTCTAGATCAGCTACAAAGAAAGCTCTTTGCTCGTCCTTTCTTTCCCCCTTTTTGACCGCCATCATATAGTAGGGGGCGTAGCTACACTTACAATGTCTGATCTCATCAGCACGGATAGGTAACAAATCATTTTTTGGGAAGTCCATAAAGATAACTTCCTCTAGTAATGATTCTATCTCCTCAGAGGTATCTTAACTCTTACTTTATTCTCAATCGTATAGACTCGTAGCGTGATCCTAACGATACTACTCTCCTCGTACCTCTCTGCAAACTTGGTTAGTGTGGATACTATATCCCCATAGACTTTACTCATGGGAAGTAGTTTACCATCATCTCCATACAGCCGAATAGCATGCCCCGCGGTTACAGTTACATCTGGCTTCTCCAGGTCAAAGCCAATCGTAAACTTTGCGTACCCTGATGATGGTAAAGAGGGGTAAGCATGGAGATACAACATATGAACGACGACCAGACTGAGAAGGCGCACTTCAGCCCCAAGCGGTGGGGGGTTGAGATCCATGCTCGCCAGGATCAATATTGGGTGTTTAGTATTTACAATTGTAGTTTTCTCTACCCTCTCCAAGTACTGACTTAGAAATAACTGACTACTACTGTTTAATGCCTTATTTTTCTTCATATTCATGGGTGTAGCGAATTTTTGCTTATTCCTTCCAAAAAAATATGGACCTTATCCCCGAAATCCAACCACATTTCTAAATGACCTTCATAATCCTGTGATACGCCGAATATACTACTAACATAGCTCTCGTATGAGAGAAGTAGGGCCTTCATCCTTAGTCTCCATATTGCCTCCATTTTTTTGCTAATACCATCTGGTATATTATTTTCCAAGTAACTCTCTAGCTCACCGATAGGTATTACACTCTCCAAACCCCCAGGCGAGAAGCCGTCGGCATTCCTGACCAAATTTGCGTATATCATATCATTTATAATCGCTAGCGGCGGCCCCAATGCCAAAATGACATCGCCATAAAGAGAAGGGAGTTTCCTGCTATAGTGAGGTGTAGTTATAAAGTTTTCGTGTACTGTGTATATTGGTCCTCCCTCTATTAACATTTTTTCTACTACAAGCATCGCAATATAGGCATCCTTCTGATGGATGAAGTTGATGAAGGTTGAGACCTCTGTCTTCCTAAGATCTCTATTATCGGTATTCACTCTGAGACTTATTTGTCTCCTTTTTTTATTGCGATCATAGACAGTGATTTTGACGACATCACTCTTCATATAATCTTGTGATGTACAAAAGTAGGGCACACCATAATTAACAGGTACACCCCTAGCGGCGGCGAACCACCCAATATTCCTGATCAAACTGGTTAGGTTGTCCATACTTTTGTATTTCTCCTTCCAGAACTTAAATCAAAGTGAGGCTAGTATGTAACTATCCTTAAAATTGATGTGCTGCGACAAGGTTTTATGTATAACATAGCTTGTGCTCATGAGTGTTTTTTCATAAATCATTGGCATGAAAATACTTTTCACCAGCTTCTGTCCATCCTCCTAATCACTATTAGTGATAGACTATTATTACCAAGTTCTCTTACAAGGTAATCTTTAAGTTCGGCGAGGATATTCGTATAAATATCTTGGATTTTATTATCTTTGAAAGGCAAGAGATTCGAGCTCTTCGCCATATCTTCATCCAACAAAAAATAGCTCATAATCTGGAAAGCGCTTGCGGACGCGTCTTTGGTAACTAGGAACCCTTCCCATTTCTCTAAAACCAGTGCTATTTCCACGGTAATGAACTGAAAGAGGTGCCGCGCCTCTCGAGCAATCTGAAGAAATTCATCCCGACCCTGCTTTTGGGCTTCTGCCCTTACTTCATTGAAGTCTATATTTGCATCCTCTAGGCTGGGATAAGACTTATAGTGGTATAAAAGGGCCTCCTCAACCTCCTCCCTCTTTGCGGAATATCCAGGATTGCTAAATGCAAAGTTAATAAGACTTCTTGATAGATCACGTTCGTGGAAATGCAGGAGCCCGCAACGGTAGATTCTCCCCCTAAAGTCGAGAAAGGCGGGCAAATAGATTTTATAACCCTCGTAGGCTTTTCCAAGCGTGAGCATACACCGCTCATAACGGGCGCGATGTACCTGTTTTGTTAACTGATTTGTCAATTCGCTAATACCTCCTACTTTTTGGAAAGTATATGTATCAATGAGATGACAGTCTCTAATCTCATTATATAGATTTGCTATATTCATACGAGAAATATACTTTGGTAGGAGATACCCGTTATCAATAAACTCTGTCTCTTTTTCTTCAATATATTTTAAGACATCGCTGTTGATTTTAAATGCCTGGTTTTGAAGCACATTCATTACTCTGCACAAACTCTCGCTATCTTTTATTTGTATTTTAAAATGATGTATGTCACCCGTAAGAAGGCAGTAGCTGGTACCACTATAATGCCCGTTTAAGTAACCTGCTTCTAGATCGGACAGGTCTTTTACTTGACGGCCGATGCCCCTCCATGAAAGAGGTTTGCACACCATAGGCAAGTTATGCTTGAGTGGGAGCTTGGTTGGATCGAATACGCATTGCACGTATGTTTTTTTATGTACATACCACTCTTTATCACCCTTCTTATTCTTTTTTCTACGTGGTGGAAGAGTTCCTGATCTGTCTCTAAACTAATCACATCTTTACTAACCATGAATTGGAGTAGGGCGGTCCCGAGAGGGAACATACGATCTTGTTTTCTTTGATCAACTGTAGCCTCTTCTTTCTCTTTCTTTTTCTTTTCTCCATCATTTCTTCTTATCAAGAATGCCTGCCTACGTATTGTTGACTCTAGGTGTTAATCAAGGCGGATGCGCGAACACGCGCACGCTGGTCGAGCGGACTAAATAAGACACTTAGTACATGAACGGCTATAAACTCAATCGTAGATTGACCAAAAGCATTTAACAATTCTGAATCTTCACACACTACTCTCTTTTTGATGAATTCACGCGCACTACAATCTTTCACATCAATTAAAGTTTCTATTACATAATAGGCTTCTCGCCAGAGATTTGTTTCGCTGAAGGCCATACTTTTTTTTTCAATTTCCAATTGGAGCGCCGACAACTCTTCTTCTGGGAGGTCTGGAAAAAAGGGATTGTCCATTTTAGAAGCCAACAAAGTGAAGATGGCTTCTTGCATTTTTTTTCTTTTCACTATCATTCTGTTTTTCATCTTCTTTACCATACTTTTCATAGAAGTAGTTGTGCATAATCTTCCAAAATTGAATAATCTCTTCACGGTGTTTATTGTCGAGATATTTGTAATAGATTTCGAGCCACTTGGCAGAGGGTTGTCTTGACATGGCATTTTTTGCTTTTCACTTTTATCATTAGCTAAATTAAGATTTGATTTCTGTATTGTGGTATTTATCTTTTTTCAGAGATGTTCTGTTCTCTGTTGTCGAACCACTGTTATTGACGTACCCTCCAGCCGATTGAATACACTGAAGAAAGGCATTGAGGAGAGAAATTACCTCTCACTCTTGGGATTTTCTTTTTCAAGTGCCACACCCCCTATAGTAAAGTAAGCAATAACACTTTTCAAGTATTCTAATAAGAGATATTTCATCAAGCTTACTAGAATATTCGAACCTCGACAAAATGACACTTTTATCTTATTATAACTAAAGAATCACCACACAAGAAATGTCCTTTTACGAGAAACTGCCTTTTGAGCTTTCAATTCGCATGTTACAAATAGTCCTTTTTTAGCTTTCATTTCGCATGTTACAAATAGTCCTTTTTTAGCTTTCAATTCGCATGTTACAAATAGTCCTTTTTTCTGAATATCGTATATAGTGTAGTTAGTCTATATAACGTACTTTTTGACTTTATTTAATTGTTTAAAGAATGAAAGTAATCGTTGATAAAAAGAACGAGGGGAAGAATCGACGAGGCGAGTGTTCTCGAAGATGATGACTTATCGGCTTGAGGCTTTATTTTCTTTTTAAGCTGAGTAGAAATTTTGTAAGAGAAGAAAAGTTCACTAAAGGTTCTTCAATAGTATGCCTGGTTCACGATGTCCTACCACTGTAGGGCCCAATCATAGTCAAAAGAAGAGTTTGATCCTGGCTCAGAAGGAACGCTAGCTATATGCTTAACACATGCAAGTCGAACGTTGTTTTTGGGGAGCTGGGCAGAAGGAAAAGAGGCTCCTATCTAAAGGTAGCTTGTTTCGCCTAGGAGGTGAGAAGAGTTGAGAACAAAGTGTCGAACGGGTGCGTAACGCGTGGGAATCTGCCGAACAGTTCGGGCCAAATCCTGAAGAAAGCTAAAAAGCGTTGTTTGATGAGCCTGCGTAGTATTAGGTAGTTGGTCAGGTGTGCTAGATAGAGGTGCACAACCTTACCTTAGTCGATCCAGTCTTTATTATATATTCAATTACTGAGATCAACCATCTAAAGGTTCACAACATGTGTCTTCGAGCTTCTTAACGCTGACAAGTGAGGTGTGGATGTGGCATGTAGACCGATATCTGATATCTACTGGATCAACGGTTCTCGACATCCATGCGTAGAGTACTGCAGTTGAAGTTAGGAGGCTCCCCGTCCAGCTGATAGGCCTAGGTGGGGCTGCCAGGCTTCTGGCCTGATAGCTCCGAAGTAGGACCCTTCTCTTCTCTTCTTTCTTTTAGGATGAAATAAAGATGATCATGTTAATTCTCCTTTCTCATATGCCTACACCGCGGCATAATAAATCTGGTGGGCCAACACGAGGGCGCTATTCTCGTGCATTATTAAAGTCTCCGAGTTTGTCGTTTCATTTTGATCATCTCCCTCTTTCTTGTTTTGGTGTGTTTTGATTTCCTAGTTTGGTTCTGTCTCATTCTAAGCCTTGTTTGATCTTAGTGAGCATTTCTCTTTCTTTGTATGGTGGTGAAAATCACTTTCTATGGACTCGATTTAGTTCTCTCCCCAGTAAAAAAAAGAGTCTTTTATTTGGTCTTTTTCACCTTTTCTTTGCTCTTTATTTTTTTAAATCTCTATTGTGGCTCGGGTTGCTCCTTATGGATGAGCTTAGTAAGGCTCTCTTTCCGTTCTATCCTTCATCGATGGGAATGCATGTTGGATCAAGTGGGCAACCACCGCTTCCTTCTACTTCGGACCCGGGGTCTTTCCATATTCCTGTTTCGCAAGATCCAGAAGAGAACCCCCCAGGGGGCTCACACCACCTGTCCATCAACAGCAGGACGAGACGTCCGCCTCTCATAATCTTGGGCAAAAAAAACAGAAGATGTCCTGGAAAAACATCTGAGACGGCATTGTCAATTAGTGGAGGTGCGTACTAAATATCCGCAACTAAATTCCACAGAAATAGATTACTATTATTTAGCCAAAAATATGGCTATCTCCCAATTGGATACAGATTTAAAGACGGATAGTGAAATTGCCGATCTTGCGGCTTCCGTAAAAAATTATAAGAATCTAAAAAGTCTATTAGATGACTTTTTAGATTCTTATTATAAAGGAGTCGACTAACACTAATAGAATGATAGGGAATAAATCGGGGGAAAGGATTTTGACATTTGGTGCTTGGTTATCGTTTTGCTCTTTGGATGTTAAAGGCGATGGTGTCTAACGGATGAACCGGAGGGTAGGGAGGTTGGGTAGGGCCCGCTCACTTATAGTTTTTGCTCTTATTCATCAGTTTTTGGTCTATGGTATTTTCTTCTATCTTTCGCTTTCTTGCCTTCTTCGGCTTGTTATTGTATAGAGTTATTATCTTTTTCTCTTCAGTAGTGGACGGACTGACTGATTCATCATTATTCCTCAATAGTTCATATTTGAAAATAGTGGTAACATCTTGACTTCCTAAGTCTATTACATCTATTAGTCGTGTGTCTATCCATACATTATTTGAATCATAGACATTCTCTCTTTTGTGACTCCGTGGTAGTCCGAGTTTGATGAGCAATTCTTTTTTGACATGCTGGAGTACTTCTTCCAGTAAGGCGCGTTATAGTTCATAGGGTAAGTGAACGGGGAGCTACGGCTGATCGAAAAATGAAGATAGGCGCATAGGTCAGTGATCGAAAAGCGAATATAGGCTCATAGTTTAGCCCGAGCTCTTGACCCCTGGGGAGGTACTACTTTGACGACCTGCTACCTTTCTTTCTCTTGATGCCTTATCTGCTGACTATGGCTATGCCTCTTTGTTGGCGGTTGGTGTCTCAGTGTCTTTGTTAGGAGTCTATGACAGTCGACCGGTCTGACCATCAACTACTCACTCCTTTCTTTCTTTCTAGAGCCAAGCTTTCATTGCTGGTATTGCGCTTCCTCCGCTCTATGCTCTACGAAATCCACGGTCTTTCACCCCAAGTCATATCATAAAAGTCCTTCTCGTTCCATATATACTGAGTTAGCTCGGGAGATATGGAAAAAAGCCAATGTAAAGTCAGACTCAAAAGCAAGCAATAAGGGTTCCTCGGAAGAGGCCAGGTCATCCAGATAAGGAATGAGATCTCGAAGTCAACCGCCCAGTACGACCTATTCCCGAGATCAAATGCCTGGGAAGGAGAGGCCTCAGAGGGGGTCCTTGATCCCGCATAGATCCACATGAGAGCAATTGAGGGGTGTCTAGGGGTCATCAATAAAGATTGGGACGGGCCTTGCTGAGTCGAATTTGCCACTTAAGAAGCTAATAAAAGGGGCCTCTTCGAAATTGTCTTTATCAAAGGGATCAATACCAGAGTAGGAGGATTGGCTTCAGTCCGATGGGGACCTTGAGCTGGGCTCAGTTGATCCACTTTTTTGTGTTCGTGCTAAGGGGCCGGACATCCTTTTGATTCTTACGTGTAGCCAAATCGGAGTGCACTGGCACCAGCCCTCGCCCCTTTAAAATCCTTTTTGGTGGCTGCCATAGATCGGTTAGAGCTTCCAGGGGTTCGTCTTATACCAAAGGATTTCAATCCACCAAAGGGACTATTCAAAGCATCTTCTACTTCGCTAAACAAATAGGGTAATCACCAGACTAACCAATAAGGTTCTTTCCATGGCAGGCCTTATCTCATTGGTTGGGCTGGTTGAAAGGCTGATCTTGAGTTCATTCCACGATGCTCTATCATTGGATAAAGATTGATGCAGCTATCCTTCATTGCACTACTTACTTTCACTAGTGAGCTTCGGAGGTGAAACGACAAAGTCGCTTATGAGGTTCAACTGCTTTGTAGTGGCTACGAGCCATTGCTGGGATGATTCCCTATTTGGAAATGAGATACAGGTGTGGATATATTGACCGGTTATCACTCAGTCCCAGGGTGTTTACTCGATACTGGTGTTTTAGGCTACGAGTTTTGACTATTACCCGGTTACGAGTCAAATCATATTACAGTTCCCCAAAGGTTGATCAAAAGAGGAAGAGTCATTGTATTCCCCAGTTAGTGTTAATAGAATCTATCAATCAGTGTGAATACAGTGAACTGGTATCGAACAAACCACCTGGGAATGGATGATCGAAAGGATTAGAAGAAAATGCTAATGCTGTAGTACTTCGCTTCTTCTCTGAAGATAATACATATCTCAGAAATCCTTCGAACTCTAGCCTTGAACTACAACTTTGAATGCTTTGAAACAACGGATTTTCTGTCGATCGGTTGAATGCAGATTCCCCAGTTACAACTAAGTCACAATGCCTTGGGCCGCAGCTTCCCTGCGATAGACTTTTCATAGTCCAAGGGTGGGTTGAAAATCCGATCTTTCATATTTGAGAAAAGGAACTGTCTTTGACTTGCGTGTGTTAAGCATATAGTTCACTTTACTTACTTATTTGATAGATGAGGTAAATCATGCTCAAATGACGGGCTTTTAGACACCAAAAAGAGAGGTTAAACACCGATTCCAAGAAATGCTTATTTAAGCAAATAGTCAAAAAGCTGGTCTTAAAAGGGCTTTTGATCTCCAATTCCCGGGTTTGAGCAAAAATGATTGTAATGCCTTCGAGGAAACCCAATTCTTCTTTTTTGTATGTATGAGGAAGGTTGAACAAGAGAATCAGGAAGTTGAAACGAATCATTTTTCTAAACCAACTGAACAATTGGACTTTCTATTTAATAGTGATTCAAGAGAGATATAGTTGTGCCGATAGCTTGATTATATTCCTACAAATTTTGACTCTTTCCCCAAAAGTATAATAGTTATAGTTATGAAACAACTTATTCCTTTCCGGACGGAGAGATGAACAAGCGAAAGAAGCAAGGTCTTTACCTTCTCCATTCTCAAAAGCAGATTCTATCCCGATTTGTCAAGTAGTGTTAGCACCGGTGCCTTTAACTGGTCTCATAAAACCAAATGCCTTGGCCGGAAGAAAGTATACTAAAGAGAGCCGATGCAACCTATCTGGGGAGAGGCTCCAATAAGAAATCTCATAAGAGAAGGAAAGGTTGGGAAATGGTAGACAGTTGTTCATAGGTTGCGCTTTTATGTGTTGGCGACTGCCCTCTCTCCTATGTCTTCTTGTTCTAGTAGTTATGATGGGGTTCAGAGGCAAAGGGCAGGGAGTTTCCCGATTGTAAGTAAATATCGTCTCTTCCGCCTAGGAGAATATACCAGCAAATTGGGCGGATGGTCTATTGGTCGATAGTACGGTGTCAAAATAAGGGGTCTACTACCATCTCAGCACGAAGCCTTTTCTCGACGCTCGGCCGAAGTATATAAAATAAAGATGAAAGCCCCTCATTGTTTGGTCTGAACTTTCCACTTCGCTTACGCTTATTAGTACGGTCACATCTATCGATCAGTCACAAAAGATACATGCCTAACTTTCTTTTCTCTTGCATGCACCTTCGTTCCTCATTAATTCAAATCAAAGGAAGCGACATCGGGAAGAGATAGGGATAGTGCATTTGCTTGGTTGGCGGCTGGCTAGCTTAGCTCTCGTCCTGTAGCTGCTGCTTATCGACCGGCTACCAGCAACAATCATTGAATCTTTTGTGCCTTCAGTTCTTCTTGCCCCAGTTTCACTATCTCTTTTAGTGTCTTCTTCGATTCCCCTTGAAGTAGAGGGTTTTAGTGGGAACGAGATCAATTAATGAAGGGAGAGAACTAGAAAGAGGAATAAGAAAAGAAGTACGATCCTATCTGTCGACAATAGGGAAGAGGTCTATCGATTCTCCATCCTGTATAATGAATACTCATCTTCCTTCTGTCTTTGCTACTCAAACTCTTCAAAAGAAGCCTTCCTTGACGACTTACTTTTCTTTCTTCTCCTAGTTCGAATGGAAACCCTTTTGAGATATTAGAAGAGAGCACTACTTCCAAGAAGTCTAGCAAGAAATTCCTTGCCTTACAAAGCTTTCCGTAAAGTAATCCCTTGTTATCGCTCCGTGGGTGACATAGGAGTGATTGAAGCGATTGGGACAAAAGAGTTTGAAACCCAGTTTCATCGACCAGACTATTCAAATCCAACCTCTCCAAAGCTCTTTCTCCTAAGCAACTCGTATCTGATGATCTTGGGATCTGACTTCTCAGGATTGGTCAATTGAATATAAGAAAAAATGCTACTTTTCGACCCCCTAATAACTGATGACCTCAGGTGGGCAACCCGCGTTAAAACGAGGAATTGAGGCCTTCTAGCCCTTAATTGTTTAGAGCTTGCGCACCTAGGCTGAACCCAGTCTTCCACTCTGAATCTGACTTGGTTATGACATCTAGTGGAGAATCCGAGATATGCCTATTTCCATGGTATACAGCTTAAGGCGGCCAGTCTAGTTGACTTTGGGTTTGCGCATTTAGTGGAGAATCGACTTCCATGGTCCCGGAGATAGAGATCTTATCCCTGATCTACCTTGTCGCTCCCTAGAGTATGTAGAAGGGGCGAAGAAGAAGTGCCTTATTGAATAATAATAAGGGGCTCCACTCTTATGGGAACCGACTGGCTAACTTCCTGCCATAGGGGACCTGACCCTGGGCTTTAGTGAGAGTCCGGACTCTCTATTATTTTTTCCTTCTTTCTTAATTGGGAAGACGCCCTTCGTTGGACATGGATAAAGGCTTCTTGCTCACCTTACACTCACAAGAGAGATTCTTTAAGAAGATGGTCATGCGAGAGGCCCTATGGATTAGTTTCTGCCCCCTCTGTTCCACTTCCCAAGTACGAGTAGTTGGTTAGCTCATGAGCTCGTGCGAAGAAGACCCGTGCTGATGGTGAATAAATCAGACACATCGCTAAGATTCATGCTCTTGACCCGGTGTGCTTTATGGATTTTGAGGTACTAGAGTCCTCCGGGGTGGGGTGTGCCTTAGCACTAAGGGTCATTCGATTCCTTTCTAAGTCAGATCTCTAGGGATTTCCAGTGTTTTCAAGGACATGATTCATCATCTCCAAGTAAGCAACTCTAATAAGAAATCGTGCTCGCTGCTTTTCTCATCTATGGTTTCTACCATGACTAAAACTGAATCGGGAATAGAGATCTCTTTCAGAGCCTTAACTGAAGTGGTGGGGATTGTCAGTTAACACACCGTGAAGAGCTGCCTGCTTTCTGATATCAAGGAATAGTGGAAGCACGCAAGCCATATATCTATAATAGTAAGGTGGCACCCAATTCACTAAAAGAAGTGAGCTTTTAGGGCAGGTTAACCAGGTGTTGATCCTAAGGTTTTCTATTTTTGTGATATCCCGCATAGTCATAGGCTTTGCCGAAGTTTTTTCTTGTATAGTAAGGCAAGCCTAGATGAAAGTTTATGGATAAATGCTCAGCTATCAAGACCTATTATATCTACACGCATCCCCTATTTAGTAGGCCTAGTGCAGGAGGGCTGCTATACTACTGCGGGATAAGGCTCGCTTCTATAATTATTGGAAAAAAGAAGCTAACCCGACTTTACAAATGTTAGTGAAAGATAACACCCAATTTCCTATGCTTTTAAGCCTCCTTTCCAACCAGTCAAGTAGTTGAACGCCCCTTAGCGGGAAAATTCTATAACCCAAGTTTCGGGCATCAAAAAATTCTTCGCTAAAATAGACGCCTACAAATTTACCTCTTGGGAAGGTTAAAGCATTATGTCTATACTTATAGGGTAAGAAGGCTTTCTCTATTGTAGAGAGGACACCTACAAAATCCTCAATAAAGCCAAAGAAGTTATCCAATTCCGCCTTTTATAAATTATTATGCCAGACGTCCCGGCCTGGGAGCCCCGTTCGCCTGGCATCAGATAAGTTTTCATTATAAATGGATATAAGGAGTTCACATCGTAATAGTCTAAATTTGCACCATAAGGCTTATAGACATCGGCATGTCCTCCATAATAACCATGCCGAATGAAGCGTTCTTGGTTTCGAGTTGGTATATGGATGGGCCAACTCTTTGGGTCGTAATAGTGCATACGAAAGATTGATAGAGCTAGCGATGACAACGTTATTGTATCAACGATGTCTATTTTGTACAGATTCCAATAAATCTCTTATGCCTTCAGCATAACGCCACCTAAGAGACGAATATCTTGTTTCAGATAAGCCAACAATTGTTGACCTATCTTCGGAAGATACTCAAGTCGTAATTTCTCATAGGGAATGGTGCCTTTAGAAACAAATTTCGGGCATAAATCCTGGGCCAAGTTATTTAGCGCAGCGGGAAGGAGAAGGTAGGAATCCCTTATACGGAACAATAATTTCTTTTTTTCATTTCCACGATAGACTTTTCACTCATACATTTTATGCTTCCTCATCACTGTTTGGAAGGAGTACTTGCCGGTCTGAGAAGTAAAAGCTCTCATTACTATAATGACATCGTATCGTGAAAAGTGTTGGAAATAGACCATTCGAATTTCTTTTTCATCTGATACCACAACCGCTAAATGCTCTATCTATAAAGTCGAGCATCATATGTTCACTTTGTTTTTTGAAATCTGATATTGAGAAATCGTTATCTTCACTAAAATATGTTTCAATATAATATTCAGACTTGGAAGCAAGATCTTCACCCGGCTTAACCACTTAGAACCCCACTGCGCAAGGAACATGATCATCGTCGTGGAGAGCAGCCTCTATATCGGCAACAATGAATGGGCTCCTTTTTCTTTTCTTAATTTCTTTCAGTGCGGGTATATGATCGAGATGACGACTCTTCTTACCCATAGCAACCACTTCTACAGGTTCATCACTCATTGTCCCGCCATCCATTAATTCAACACAAAGTTGCTTCCAAATTTCCTCTAGGCTAAAATGGTGGACTTCACGGTCTTCAACCCTTTCGAAGAGATAGATTTGAACCCCTACTCGGTCTAGCTGCCCCTCTTCGTATTTTATTTCTCAGCCTTTTCACAGACTTGTTTCGAAATTGCATTATATACACGAAGCGGGGGTACTTCTGCGTTATCGGCCTTTACTAAAATTGTATTTCCTGCTGTAAAGTCAGCTCGTTCGTTATTTATATGTATTAGACCATAATGGATAATGAATTTAATAGAACAAAATCCGCTATTGTATGCATATTTCATTAACAGTATCATTACCGCTAATGAGATAACTTCAATTTCGACACATTTAAGATAAGGTTTTTTAAAGCGGAATTCTGCTATTCTTATTGACTCAAGGGGGATATGATATTTTTCCTCAGCGATCAACTTGTAGAGAAATCCAGACTGGACCTATTGATGATTCTATGTTAGCTTTAAAGTAAGTAGACCACTTAAAAACCCTCATCGGATAAGAAAAGATATACCAGATAGAGCGCAACCAAGTCCATTTTCGAATGAGAAGGCTAAATCATCACCTTATTTGAGGAAGTAGCCATGGAAGATTGGGTCTGTATGGCTTCCTGGGGTCGAAAGATCTTCCTTCAGTCTTTCAAGTATGCTGCTGCTTTAGCGCGAATAAAACGATTTCTCAAAAGAAAAAGGAATCCTCCTCTTGAGGTTGGTAACCTAGCCCAAAGCCATGCTCAGGGGAAAAAAGTATGGGGAAATTAAAAGAGACCTTGATGCCTTCGCCCTAAGCGCATGCTAGGAAACTCATTCCTCTCATGATTTCCATGACACGAATCTTACTCTAGGGATCGAAATAAAAGGTAAAATACTCCTTACTCGTAATTAAACCCACTAATCATCATATCTTTTTTACCATGTTCGATTTGAAGAATGGGGATATTCGAATCCGGTCCTTCTGACATATCTGCATCCCCATGTATAGTAAGAGTCTTTCCAATGAGGAACTTCACTATCGTATAGTTGACTCGACTCGAATGCCCTCTTAGCAATAGCATCCGTAACCACAGCTATTGAGTCTGCTGTGGGAATAACCGCCGCAGAATAGGCAGCTATTGACTCCCTCTTGACAGCTTACTTATGTTAGAGCTATTGTGTCACTGTCCTTCCCTACTTTCTCTGCCGATACCGAAGAGGGTAACTAACCTCTTGACTAAGGGCTTGTTTTGTTTACAAAGGGAAAAAAGGAAACTTGTCAACTAGACTTAGCGGAATGTCCAGGGGAAAATCGGTCGTTAAGATAGAGTTGGAGTCGGTAGCAGTTCTTGCTTAGTGGGATCAGGTCACCAATCGGTGACATAGTTTAGGAATGAATATCCGTAACTCCCATTCCAGTACTTAAACTGACAAAATGTAATAAACAATCAAGACCTGGCTCAAGTCTAACCCCTCCACACTCAGGGTCAGGAACGGGAAAAAAGAGAATGAGTAGGACAGGCTCGAGGTCAATTCTTTATTTTAGGAGAGATCCCACCCCCTTCTTTAGCGCTTGTTTATTCTATAAGACTTCCTTCTCATTCTCGGTGAAGGAATCAGAGTTGCTATAGAATCAACATCTTACTCTTTAACGACAAGCTCAGCAACGAGAAGTTTTCCTCTGCTGGAAAGCAGTCCTTCACGGATATGGAAGCTTACTCCACTGTTGCTGGTTTAGTAAGCTAAGCATTTCCATCTTTTATGATTATGAAAAAGGAATGGATAGAGAGGAAGGCTCCAGAGTTTCTTTCTCTTGGTGTCAACATAGGAATGGGAGCAGAATGGATGCCTTTTTCCCTTGTTGAATCAGCCAAGTCAGTAGCCTTTCTTTTATGCGGGATTGCCTGTTGATACAAGGAATAAGGACTGGCTTGATGCCAAGAAGAAGCTGGTGGAGGAATAATGGCAGCTAAATCATCTGCTGCACAGTAGTACGTATTAGGCAAATGGGATTTTGCTTTCCTAGGCTGAGGAGCGTAGTCAGAGGTCTTTGGTGCGTGAATAATTGATGTAGAGCTTGAACTAGGGGCAATCCAACAACCATTTCAACTGGATACCATCAAGAGGGCAAGAGAGGAGGAGCCGATGAAATTCTTTCGGAGTTCTTCCCCGCTTAGGACATTAAAGGGAAATAGGGATATTCCGATTCCTTCACTTTTGGTGTGATTGAAGCTAGAAATGATTTTTTTGACAGGTTTATGACCTATGTTCTGGTACCTGGGTACCTGTCCTATGACTAAAGCACAGATTATCTGGTCAGTATATATGACCAATCAAGATCAGATGAGCGGGTAGAATCAGGATTGTGAATGCCCATTTCGGGATAAGGAGTGGGCCTAGCGTCCTTGACTGGAAATCTTTCCATTTGTCTGCTGCTCTAAACCTAGCCGTAAGCCAAGCATGGAGAGTGGAAAATATGTTACACAAATCAAAATCCTATTCCCTAGCACTTCTGTTAGCGAAGGTTGCAGGCTAAGAATCAGCCCCCTTTTCTCTTTCTTGGGGAATTGGTAGTTCGTTACGAAAGCCCTTTTCGGTTCGGGACTGGGCTAACGCGCCTTTACTTTACAATAGTCTCAAGTGCATGTATTTACTGGGGCTAATCTGTTACACCTCGTAAGATAAAGGAAATATGATTTAAATACCGGAAATTAGTATACAAGAGGCTACGAGGCTTACGAAATTCTCGGAAATTAAAAGAAGTGGGTTTGAGATTTTTTTTATTGAAGAACTTGAGGGGCCAAAGTGTAACAAGAAAATTCAAATTTTTTATAACCTACACTCACCTCTTCATCTTCATTCTAACTTAACCAAAAACTCTCCTCTCTTCTCTCCTCCAAGCCAGCCGAGAAACCCCCCACCCATAACCAAATTGAAAGTTTTTTTCTCCTCTTCTTAGACTACATTTTTCACTAAAAATTAGAAGCCAAAACAACACCAAAACAGTGGCAAAAATAAGCACTGCTTGCCGAGAATTGCCCAGAAATTTCGAGATTTTTGGGATGAAATTTTGGAAGAAAAACATGTAGGGATGATGGCTTAACATTGTAGAACACTTTCATATCAATTGGAGTTGAATAAGTGAACAAAAAAGGGAAATAAATAGGAAAACAGTGGGGATTTTCGGACCCGGGCAGTGAGCAAACTGTGCGGACTGTTTTGGATGAAATTTGAGGTATAAAATTCTTCTTTCTATAATCTAATTGGAATGCATGTTGTTAGAATTAAGGATATGAATTTATGTTAAGGAAAATTTAGAATTTAAACAATGCATGTGACAATTTTGGGCTAGTTGCCAATTTGGGACAGAATTTGGCGATTGTTGGATTCGTTGGTTATTGTTGTTATTATTATCACTAATTGCATGATGAAATTGAAAGGAAACATGGATATTAAAGTTTAAAATTAGTTATATGGAAGTATTGAAATATGAAATTGGATTTTAGGAGTTAAGAGAAGTGTTATGGAATTATGACATGTTGTGGCCAAGAACTTGCATGAAATCATTGGACATGTTGAGATGGATATGGACTGTTTTGTGGTGTTATAATGCTGAAAATTTAGTTACCATTATGCATGTTTAAGTGTCGTAATTGCTAATGTAAGTCCTAAAGGAATAAGGGTGTAGAAAGGCTTCACATTCTACTCTCGTTGTTGTTGGAATATGGACTATTTTTGTGGGCTGTTTTAATGTGGATTAAGAGGCTAAATTTACATGAGAAGTGGGTGTGTAAATCCCCTTTGTTGCTGTTTTGGTTGTGCCCTTAATTGGTGCTTGGCTATTGATGTTATTAGCCTAATTTGGAAGTTGTGGAAACATGTATAAACAAGGGAAGTGCTGCCCGAATTTTTATAGAATAGAAAGTCGTTATTCGATATAAAGTATATCAGTGATCATAGAATTGACGAACGTATTACCATTATTATAGATTGAATTTCTAAAACGGGACGTACTCTAATATTGAGTTGATTAGTTCGTCTAAGATGTATGTGAACTATTCCTTCTTTCTTTGGCATGATTTTTATTTGATGAAGGTACGGCGGACGTACATGATTCTTATACAGTTTAACTTCTAAAGATGTTAGTTATGAGAAGTGCCTATGAGTTTTCAGTAAAGAGTTTATTATGACATTATTATAATGATTTTATTGGGAGTCAAATGAAATTTTTTATTGCATATGGTTACTCATGAAATCTACTCGTGCTAAGTGTTATTACTTCACTTCACCGAATCTCAATATGGGCTGAGTTATGTTCGTGCACAGCTTTGCATTGTTCACCGAGTCCTTCACTAGAGGGTCGGGTTACGTAGGATGGATCCATAGATGAGATATGACTTTACCGAGTCCCAGTATGGGTCGGGTTATGATATGACTTCACCGAGTCCCAATATGGGCCGGGTTATGATATGATTCCACCGAGTCTCGCATTAGTGGGCCGGGTTACGTTACAGGTATATATATGTATATGGACAGACATTCATGTTTTCTTGACTTGACTTTCATTTATATAAGGCACAACTGACTTTTATTGTTTATGGCACAGTTGGATTTGGATCTTGATTTTTATACTGACCTCTTGTTATCCATTGGCTACTTATGATCTCATTTGCTACTTTCATGTTTACATACTCAGTACATTATTTCGTACTAACCCCCTTTCCTCGGGGGGCTGCGTTCATGCCCGCAGGTACAGGTGCTCAGTTTGGTGACCCTCCGGTTTAGGTTCCTGCGCAGTTGTTTGGAAAGCTCCTTTGATCTAGAGCTTTACCATTTTGGTACAGAACCCGATCATTTTGATTTATGTATATTTAGGGGCATGATGGGGCCCTGTCCCGTCATATGTCGTTGTCCTTCTTATAGAGGTCTGTAGACAGTTATGGGTTGTACTTATGTAAGGGGTATAACTCTGTTTTGGTCAGTCATGCTATTGTACTCTATGTTGGGGTGTCCCCATGTATATATGATATTATCTAGTGGCAGCCTTGTCGGCTTGCTTGTTGTATTGTGTTGGCTAGTTGTGACTCCTCACGAGGCAGGTACATTCGGTGGTAAAGGCAGCCTTGTCGGCTTGCCTACCCTGGCATATGTTGTTATTGCAGCGTTATGCTGCCGGATTTCAGACTCATTAGGTGTTAGTTGGATTATGTGTGACAGGTCATGATAATGACGTCATTAGGGCGGTTAGTCGCGGCCCGTCGGGTCGGGTCGTGACATAATCAACCTTTTTTGGCTAGTTCCCCATTAGTGGAATTGGGAATTAGCTTGCTACTCTTACTGGCTTTCCTGCCATGCCTACTCTATATCTATATATGTATCTGCCAAAGAAGATGAATAAGCGGAAGAAGAGGAATAGAGGTGCACAGCAGATACCTTAAAGTATTCTAACCCCCTTTGGGGTTTGAAGAACCTTTGCTGATTCGGCCTATTTCCCTTATACTAGAAAGGCTCCCCCGAAATCTGACTTTTAATTGCCAGTTTTCACGCCAGGAATCGCTTCGCCCCTAACTTTGTTCTATTCTATTTGCCTTCTCCTTTATTTCCATAAATGCGGCTAGCTCTTTTGCTAACGACTGTATGACCAACAACCAACATAAGATATTTCTGAATCGAGGTCAGAAGCTAGCTCTGTATTGTATTGTATAGGAGACTGTACAGCCGACGTTCTCTTTTTCTGAATGCTGGTCAGAAGAAAAAGTATACAGCTTGGGCGAACTCTTTTGCATGGGAAAGCCTGTCAAAGTCTAACTCTTTGGTTGGACTGGCAGTGTAGGGTTCGGTTAAGCCTGCTCTTCCTAGCTCTACTCTATGAGACTTGCCTGTCAAAGGCTAACTCTCTTTGGGTTAGGGTTCCAAATTGAAGTATTCTATAAGACAAATGCTGATAGCAGTGGAAAGCGAGGAGATTCACGACTTAGAAAAGGACTCGAGCCTTCCCAATGCCAATGAGAGAGCGGTCTATGAAAGCAGAAATGCGGCGTTTCAAACCCCTCGTGATAGATTTCCCTTCAAGGGGGTAAACGTGCCATAAAAGGCCTTTTTATGGCCTCTTCCAAATCGTTGGATCGGATCATAGGGTTGAGGACCTCTTCAAATGAATTTTTCTATTTCCTCTTAATGCCTCCAGCCGCTGTCTCTTGAAGCCTTTGTAGCTGTTCCTAGACTTTGGCTAGGTCCACCAGAAAGAAAAATTGTTGGCAAAAGCCTGGGTTAGGTGTGAAAGGTATTTGGTTGCCACCAGCTCTTAAGCACACCCATTAGCATGGGATCGAAAGACTTCCTGTTTCGTAAATGTGTCCATAACTTTCTCATGGATCTAATTTGGATGAATACACAGGAAGCCCTGAGACCTCATTTTGCATTGTGCGACTTCCTTAATTGCACTAGCGCACTAGACCGGTAAGAGAACAGAAAGGATTCTCTCTTGACAACGGCACCTGCGGTGAGCCTCTCTCCCGAAAGAAGGTCACCTTCACAAACGCCCATAATCCAACTAACCGAAAGAGGTCTATCTCTTCCACCTTCGCCCATAACTTCACTTACTAAACTTACCGAAACTCGCTACTGTAACAGCACACAAAGAGTTATTCGCCTTAAAGGTATTTGTTCCTTCTATAGGCTTAACGCACGGTATGAGTTCTCTGCTTTCACTAGCCTACCTAAGATCAAAAAAGCCAAAACCTTCGAAGCTGGACTTGACTCAAGAGCTGGTACGTAGTCGCTATAGCTTTGCTATTGGACTGATTGTACTCGCTTACCTTAAGACATACTGAATCAATCAATCATTTCACCGTGCGAGCAGAGCGAGATGGTTTTGTTTTGATTGAGGAAAAAACCTGAAACCGAGTCTAAGCTCTTTGCTTAGACTAAGAGCACCACTAAAAGGAAAGACTATCTATCCCCAACCGCTTTACTTTTACCACCTTCTCACGCTAATAAAAGGCCTTACAGAACGTTCCTCAAAGAAGGGAGTGAGAAGATATTTCAGGTCACTTGCGAAGAGAACAAAGCTTAGGGCTCAAAGTAGTCCTCTCATCCTGAGGTGAGGGTGGGATGCCTATCGAAATAAGAAAAGATGGAAAAGGCTATCTACGTCCAATTCAAAGTTTCTTGCATTTTCCGATGTAGTTGGCGACAAGAGCTTCTTATGAGCTTGAATGTCATATTTACCTTAAAGCTGCTTAAGATTGTTAAACAACACTATTCGACTTGATGCGTTGAGAGCGATGAAAAAGGATTTTTGGGGTAATGGAGACCAGGAAAGAGGGAAGCTTCAGTCAGCCTTAAGGCATGGAATCGTCATTCTCCTTAGCTTTTTTTGTTAAGGTTAGGTATAAGGTAAGGCCTGCAAGTTCGTTCCTTGAAGTATTTTCCTCTTAGTTTAAGCTCTTGGATGATATAATCCATCTAATCAAAAGGAAGGAAGGATAGACAGTCCAGCAGGTGTATAAGGATGAAGTGAAGATGAAGTAAGGATGGCTTGGGCGCCTCTGGAATTATGAAATCCTCTTCTAGGCATGTTCCCGATACTATGCTAGTGAAGAAGTTCCTTGCCCTTTGTTTTGCTAGTGGGCTGCTGCAGACTTCCTTCTTTACACTCATAAGCTTAACCAACCTAGAGCACGGTGTGCTTGTATACCAGTAGGCTATTACGACGCACCGGAGACCTTCGGCCATAAGACTTTAGGCGCAAGGACGCAACTATTATATGACCACTTACGCATTAATACGTGAATACGATGGGATACAACCGCCCATAATGGCTTTCCGTTGGTATGTAGTTGGATTGATGCTTCGCCTCATCCGTGCTCCTTGGAAACCTTGACTCTTCAATAGATTAGATTCATCAACACTTAAGAAAAGTGGTACTTTCTCTTTGCCTTACCGTCTTTTCTCAGCGGATCATCCACACAGTCCGAAGTAAGGTTTGTGACGGGAACTTAGCTATCTTTTGGTCAGGTTTTCTGGGGTTGCTTCCTCTACTATAATAGGTCCCGAACGCCTTACTTCTCTTACTTTCGGTGCTTATCTTCAATTAGAAGATGGTCACCCGCCTTAAGCAAGATCGGTTCAGCAGGCCAATTCACGCATATTCCGCAGAGTACCAGCGCCAGCCCTATGAGCTAATAAGTCACATCTTTGACTAATATACACGGGCTTCTGAGAGGATTTTTGCTTCAAGCCAAGAGGAATCTATTTAGCAGTCCATACCAGGTAGATTTAGGAGTGACTGGCAGTGAATGCCAGGTAGCAAAGGTGCGAAGCAGACTCGGCTTAACTTCACTTGACTTCGGTTTCCCCTGGAAATGATGGAATAAGTTTTTTTCCCTCTTAGCGACTATGAGCTCATAGGGAGCTGGAATGAACTTGGTTAGCTGGGACTAAGAAGGGATAGGATTTGATTAGGGCGCTTTCTGCCTGTCATTTCCTTACTCTGTCGATGGCTCATCTGACCCCAAGGTAGTACATATCCTATAAAAGCTGTCACAATCATTAATGGCATCCATTTGACCGCACATGTTCGATATATGGCCTCATAGGGCTCTTTTGTGATAGTTTGTACCAGCTGCAGGTTGTGTGCGTATATAACGCCTTTCCCTTTTCCCATATCCCCTACATATATATACAATATTTACCATATAGTAGTATGCATAGCACAAGTGGTCCAGGGTAATATATGAATGCAATGCAAATGAAAATGTATGAATGATAATAAAACCTCCTTTGAATTTACCGGATGAAAATAATATTCTTGCCCCTTTGGCTAACATTGAATATTTAACATGTACCTTAGCTGACACTGTAAATATTAACATCCGTTTCCACATGCCTCAATAAGGACTTAGACACATAATTAGACATGCTATTAGCATAGTAGTCAATAACATGATTATTCTTAACTCCTAGGAGTAGAATAAATTATGGAGCAATATCACAGTTATATTTCGTTATGTGAACATGCCAAAAGAAAAAAATGATTTATCTTAACATATCTTGATAATAACGAAACGAGTCTTGCTTTTCTATCCTAGTCCTACCACTACTTCGTACTCTCCTCCTTTCTTTTTTTTTTCCAAACCAACAAATTGCGCGCTTGGCTTTTTGTCACAGAAGCAACCAAAGGAATTGGGAGGAACCAATTGCACGTTTGATTTTTAGTTACAGTAGCAACCCAAAAGAATTGGGAGGAGCTAATATGATATACACAATTCACTCCCCCCAATAACACTAACCCCCCCCCCCCCCCCCAAATCGCTGGTAATGTCACGACTGCCACATAGCAGAACTCTTAAGTTAGTCACTTATGTGACTACTTAAGAGTTACACGTGCACTGCTTCAACTCCACCTGTCCCCATTAAATTATTAACTCGACAATTAATCAATTACACACATAATTAGTTTCGTAATCCCAATTTATTTAAATCTTGACAACTTATAGGACCTTCATATAATTAATGTCATAATTTCCTAATATGACACTAGTCCATAACCTCTTAATGCACATACCAAATTTATTCTCGATTCCCGTCGTCACACTTGTTGTATCCAAAATTATTTCGGGGTCTAATTCTTTTATATTCTAGTCTATTTATTAGCATACGTGATATCACATAAAATTTCCGAGGCCTTATTACGCTTAGGTGCTCAAATCATTGTCCAAAAAATTCTGGGATGTTAGAAATAATTTCATAAAGTGACAATTTTAGCTTTTTTTAGTCTATGAAGGCTAAGATGACTATATCCTAATATAGTTTTACAAAATATGAACAGATTTATTGAACACACTAGCTCAGTAAGGAAATATTTTATTTTAGTTAAAGGGTTACCCTTCACTTAATCCTATATCATGCTAAGCAACAATTATCACCTTTCTCTGATTGCATGCTTAGGTAGTCTAATTCTGTTTAGAATTCGACTAACAAATTGCTTTTGTGAATAAGTGTTATTCATTATAGAGGACTTGTACAATGTAACGAGTAGGACATTATCGTACTAGTGGGACTTGCAAATATCCATGCTTCATGTTTAAATTAGTTTAATTTAGAAATTTCATCGAGTTCAATATAACAAACATAGACTGAGAACTGGTTTAGTCGCAATTATTGCAGCTTATCTCCTTGATTTAATACTTTTTTGACATTTTTTAAGATTATGATGATCTGCCTAAACAAATAAATAATTCACTACAAGAAAGTATAGAATTGACAACTAAACTTTAGCCAAAATAAATATATTGTTGCTAAAAAACGTTAATGACAACAAAAAATTAATATATTATTGCTAAATAATGTAAATGACAATAAAAATTTAATATATTGTTGCTAAAAAACGTAAATGACAACAAAAATTTAATATAGTATTGCTAAACACGTAAATGACAACAAAAAAATAACTTCTTATTGCAAAAACTTTTCGTATTGGAGGTTATTACAACGATGTGCGGCAATTTTTGTTGTTACAAAAAATACTTTTGACAACAACATTAACATATGACAACAAAAAATATTATTGACAAATACCTTTCTTCTCGTTACATTCATGTGCAAGGCAAACACTGATGATTACATAGGACAAATCCAATATTATTAGTTACATTTTTTAATTATGTGACATACAATTAACTTTTCCTAGAGGGACAGGAATGACTTTGGCCTATCTGAAGTATGCATTAAAGACAAGGTTATCTCTAGATAAATCTTGAAACCAAGATTTCACTAAAGACTTCAGGAGCCATGGATGAAACTATATTTTCTCATAAACTGAATCAAATGATATTGAGCTCATTTGTTTTAGTGCAAAAGTTTATTTATGTTAGAGCTAACAAAATTTTGAACCATGAAGGTTATTTCGATTTTCTGTATACAAGACTTCAGAATCATATTCTATGAAAATATAACAGAGCAATACATAGTCATCTAGATGTTTCATTTAAGATATGGAGAGTGGATTTGAACAAATTTATGTAATCTAATTTTAAATTAATGCTGACACAATCCTCAGTTGCTCTTTTGTCCAACTTAATCACTTCTCTTTTGTCCAACTTAAGACTGAACTCTCAATACTTCATGTAAAAGCCTAAACTAAAAGCTTAGCTTGAATAAAAATCTTTGATTTCCTTAACTCTATCTTGTCTAGGCAAGAAATTAAAGCAATGGCTGCTATGCTTTCTTTGTTATTCACTATTTGTCATCTGCTTATCTACATAACCTCATATGCAAGTTGTGTTACTTCTACTGATACTTTATTCCCAAATCAAGTCTTTTGGGATGGCCAGACTTTAGTTTCGCCGAACCAAAGATTTGAAATGGGATTTTTTGGCTTTGGATACAGAAGGTATCTAGGATTGTGGTACAAGAATATAGGGCCCAATGTAGTATGGGTTGGCAATAGAATGAGTCCACTTGGTTCTTTTGCAAGGCTTATATTAGATGAAGAAGGAAACATTTGTCTCTATGATTTATTAGGAACAAGTGTATGTATCTATAAGCCAAACCAGATTGTTCACAGGCCAGTTTTGCAGCTCCTGGATTCAGGTAATCTTGTGTTTGGAGATTCTAGCAATCTGACAGTTGGAGAGTACCTGTGGCAAAGCTTTGATCACCCTGTTGACACATTGTTACCAGGAATGAAGCTCGGTTGGGACCAGAAAACTGGTATAAATCGAACAATGATTTCCTGGAGGACAATTGATGATCCAGCTCTAGGTGACTATTCCTTCAAGTTAGAGTCAGGTGACTCAGGTCAGTCACCCCAACTAGTTCTTGAGAAAAAACAGCAAAAAGTTTCAAGGTGGGGCCCTTGGGATGGACAAAGATTCAGTGGTAGTGATGCCCTCATGGCATACAAACTAATATTTAACTTCAACACTGATGCATTTTATTTCACATCTGAAGCCAAGAATGATTGGAGTTTGAGACTGGCACTGAATCCAGAGGGCAAGTTACAATTCCTGAGAGGGAGTAATGGTATCGTGAACATACTGAATAAGGATATATGTGACCAATATAAGACTTGTGGGCCTTATGGAGTTTGTTTTGTTGAGGATCCATCCTGCCGGTGTCCCGATGGTTTCTCAGCTGCATCACCAGATGACTGGGACAAGATGGATTTTATCAAAGGATGTAAGAGAATAACTGCACTTAACTATACTAAAAAAGACGCGTTTGTAAAGAATACTGGACTGAAGTTGCCTGATAATGCAACTTACTGGGGAATGTTGCGGCCCAAGGAGTGTGGAGAGAAGTGCTTGAATGAAAAATCGTGTATGGCTTATACTAACATCAATATCAACGGAAATGGCAGCAAATGTCTCGTTTGGTTGAGAGATTTATTTGATATGAGAAATTCACCAAAAGCTGGGAACGACATTTTTATACGGATTGCACATGGAAAACTAGGTAAAAATTATTTTAACAAGTTCTATATTTACTTGCTTGTGACACGATAACTGATTCAATGCCTTAAACTATAATTTTTAGTTTGGTGCAAAGAATAACATTTGAAGGGTGAAGTAGTTAATTGTTGTGTAAGTTATATTTTTTGTCAAACAAAAACTTTAGTTTAACCAAGTAACAAGTTTATACACAACTAGCTCAATTTGGACTCTAGAGCCAGACCCTATAATTGTTTCTATGCTAAGCTACCACAAAACAAACAAATTTGATAGCTTATACAGGATAATTTTGTAAACTTTCTAATAGCCTACTTTCTTTTACAATTTTTTCCCTCTAATATGCAATTTTTTCCTTCTGCCCGAATCTGGTAAACAGTTGCAGCTAGTATAAATCCCATATGCTTGCTCTAGGTCGAGTGTTGTGGACATGTTTGGAAAGCCAAGCTACCTCTTCAGTCCAGGAACCAATCTGTCTTGGTGATCCCACCCAAGTGAGGAGGGTAGACCAAATATACCTTAAATATATTCAAGCAAAAAATAGATCCAGTGATTCCATATCTAGTGAGTTACAGAACACACAATCTCGAGACACTTGTATGGCCAATTTTGCTAGCCTGTCCATAGTGGCTAGCCTAGTTTGAACTACTAAGCTGCACAATAAATTGATGTCCTGGTATAGCTCCTGAACATAGTATCAGATTCTTCCATGAAGCTCTAGGATGTCGGGGAAGGAAAGATAAGTTTTATTTATACTGAATGTTCCCCCAACTGGTATTGATAAAGATGCCTTATAATATCTATATTGGAAAAGCAGGTTCTAGCATGAAAGATTTCCCCACAAGCCAACATACTTGTTTAGGAGTGTGAAGACTAGTCAGATTTCTGGATTTAATGTAGATGTTATGTATTCACCTCACCCAGAGTAGTTTACAAATTGTAGCTTTGTTCCAGGTCCCAAAATCAATGAAATTGAGTCCCCCAACGGATCTTGTGTAAGTTACTTATTAGTACATAAACGTTAATTAATTGAATTACCATATTAGTACTTGATTAAGTGGCTCATGCAGATTTGCCATTTTTTTTCTCTTTTTACTTTGTCTCCATAACTTGCTTCTTACATGAATTACTCATCCTATATCTATATCAAATGGAAATGATTTTATTTTAGCTATTTTCATAACTTTTCAAGATGCGTATGCATATCCATGATTTTGACACATTAGATGTGTTTGAAGCATTTTACTGAATGATTTCACATAACTGATACACAATCTAGCAAAAGATAAAACCAACCTGCATGCAGCTAACACTTCTTGACTTTCTTATGAACAGAAGTACCTGTTGCCCATGGGAGCAGGAAAAGGAAATGGAAATTGATAGCATTTGCTGCTTTAATCTTAGTGCTGACACTACTTATCTTGTCTACATATTATAAGTTTCTATATCGAGCAATGAGGACAGAGGTGCTAGGTAAAACGACTCGTCTTTCTCTCCTTTTTTATATTATTTTCATAGTTCTTCATTACAGCCCAAGCTTAGTTTCACTCAAACACTATTCTTGAATGAAAAACTTCTTTAACTCTTGATGTTTAAATCTTGAGAAGGCAACAGTGAACAGAGACATTGTTCAAAATGCATCTTGTTCTGCCAATAACCTTTAGTCGGCAACGACAAAAGTTCCATATACCCTCAAGCTGCTAACCAGAGTAGTTCCTTTTGCATTAGCGAACACATAACCCTATACTTGTATTAAAGGATGGTTCAGTTTCATTATTATTTGATGATTTGTTTTTTCAAAATAATATCTTCATCTGAACAGGTAAATCAGAAATCAATCAGCCCGAATATTCTATAGGAGCTTTGTTGCAGGACACGGATGTCATTGCATATGATTCCAGTGCTCTAGCTGCAGCCACTAACAATTTTTCCCTTGCTAATAAGATAGGGCATGGTGGCTTTGGCAATGTCTATAAGGTTAGTATTTCTTTTCAACAAGCATGAATATGCATAGTTAAAGTACAAATATCAGAATTAATGCCCAAATAATGTACATACTTATTTTGTAGGGTGTACTAGAGAATGGAGTAGAAATAGCAGTGAAGAAACAGGACGTGACTTCACGTCAAGGAGTTAAGGAATTTGAGAATGAAGTAAAACTAATAGCAAAGCTTCAACATCGTAACCTAACAAAGTTGTTGGGATACTGCATTCATGGAACCGAAAAATTCCTAGTCTATGAGTTCATGGCGAATAATAGCCTAGACAAGGTCATATTTGGTATGACATCTTAAATAATAATTTTTCTTTATATTTGTCTGTATTATTTTGATATTGGAAAAAAACACAAACGACACTGATATTTGAGACTATCCAAGTTAAATGGAGTAACTGTTTGCTATTTCATGCCAGATTCTACTAGAAGGGGTACAGTAACATGGCCAACGCGCTTTAACATTATCAAAGGAATCGCAAAAGGGTTAGTTTACCTGCATCACGACTCGAGGTTGACAATACTCCACCGCGACTTAAAAGCTAGCAATGTTTTGCTAGACAGAGAGATGACACCCAAAATATCTGACTTCGGGTTGGCAAGGGTATTCGAAAACGATGTTGAAGAAAAGACTCAGTATGTAGTTGGAACGCGGTAAGTATATTAATACTACATGTATATATATATATATATATATATATATATATATATATATATTTTAGAATTTTTACTGACAATATTATGTGTGGCTGTAGTGGTTATATGCCTCCTGAATACATAGAAAATGGACATTATTCAAAAAAATCAGATGTGTTCAGTTTTGGAATATTGGCATTGGAGATTGTGAGCGGCCAAAGGAATTGGGGTTATCGGCACCCAATATATGATATTGGTCTAGTAGGCTATGTAAGTTTATAAGTCTTTAGTTATGGTTACAACTTTCACTTTCTTTGTTAACATTGTGCTAATACTTTTACATGTTTGATCGTTTGATGGTCAGGCTTGGACAATTTGGAATGAACGAAAGGGCATAGAACTACTGGATCCAATGATAGAAAAACCAGGTGATTGGAATGAAGTTTTAGTATGCGTCCTTGTTGGGCTGTTATGTTGTCAATGTCGTGCCCAAGACAGACCTTCAATGGTTCAGGTGGTTTCCTTACTGGAGGAGAACGAAATGTCAAGGTTAAATTGTGTGCCCCTGGAACCTTACTTCTCTAAGGAGAGGACTCACAGTAGCAGGAGTCGCGAAAGTGTGAACGGGATAACTATTACTGAATTAACCGGAAGATCATGATCTTAAGAAACAAACTCAGTAAATGTGAAGTCTTTTCTTTTTCCGCTTACTAGAATAACTTGAAACTATGAACATGCAATTCCTGCTGGCAAACAAGCTGAAGAGACTTAAGGTAAGCTTCCTATATATAACATAAATTCTACGTTAGAAAAGGTCATTAGTAAATTTATAAAGGATGATAAATGATCCTTTCCGTAACAACATCAATTGTCCTGGAATTCCCATTTGCAAGCTCCCAAAATAGGAAGCTTACCTAAATATGTGTGTGTATCGCCTTTATAACGACACTAGAATGATATTGAAGTCCCAGAGACAATAAAATTCGGCAGTGTATCTATCAACTATGCTTTTTCTTTTTCCAGAAATGATACAATATACTCAATGAATTACAGGCCCCCTATCAAGCAGGATTTTGATTTCCTAGGTTATAAATACGTGGTTGAACGCAAACTATAATATCATTAAATTTGATAATATCACGCCTGGAGAGAATGGATTCTTAAAGGGGCTAAAGCCCACTCAATTAAAGTATAAAACACAGTGAGAGTATTAAGTTTTATATTTGTAAACATTTTGTCAACACATTAAAGTATGCTAAGCAATCAATCAATTAAGTTGTTATCTTTGCACAAGATTTATAAATTTATCCTAAACTAGAAATCTAAGGAGATGCATGCAATATTATTATACCTTATTTGCTCAAAGTGTTGACACATTATAGAAGAGAAGATTGAGGGTTTTGAAATGATGCATTGAGTCCTTAGATTTCTAGTTTAGGATAAATTTATAAATCTTGTGCAAAGATAACTGATAGAAACCAAAACCATGTATCTCACGGACAACTTAGGTATATTTGTGTTACTTACGATATTTTGTAGAATCCTTGTACAAGTGTAATTAGGATATTAGGATTATAGTAGAAATATGATTTTTCATATTTAGAGATTGTATATTGTATATATAGACCTCTTCATTAATGAAAATAATCAAGAAATTATTTCTTTCATGGTATCAGAAGTGTAGGGCAAAATTTCCTTCTCCCAACTACACTTCTGCCGCCTAGCACCCTTGGACCGCGATTCCGACACTTTTTTTCTTCTAACAATTTTCCTATCTTCCCTAATTCTCTTCCTAATCGTTCTTGAGATGGAAAACGTCCAATACGCGACGTGGGAAGAATTATTTAAAGTTCATGCACGCTTGCATCAAGTCCTTCACCACATCATCCTGCGGATACAGGCAACGAGAAGGTTCCTACCGCCAATGATGACCCTGTTTTATGGACGATTCTTGATGCTACCGTACTCCAGTAGATATATTCCACTATCTCTATGGACCTTTTGAAGACAATTATTGAACCTGACGACACAACGATGGATACTTCGAATAGGGTGTGTGATATATTGCAAGATAACAAAAACATTTGTGTCGTCACTCTTGAGTAGGAATTCTCCCATGTCACTATGGATGATTTTCCAAATGTCTCAGCTTATTGTAAAAGGCTGAAGGAATTGGCAGATCAACTCAAGAACGTTGGTGCGCCCGTCACGAATGATCGTCTTGTTCTTCAGATGGTTGTTGGCCTATCCGAGGTCTATAATGGTGTTGGGACTCTTCTTCGTCAAATCAGCCCTCTTCCTCTGTTTTATCAAGTTTGGTCTATGCTCACCCTTGAAGAGGCAGGGTTGGCTAAAAGGTCGCAACTAGAGCAACTTTCGCCATGATGGCGGCTTCCCCACAAAATTCCTACTCTCCATCATCTTTGGCTAATTCCACTCCAAATTGGAATAACGGGGGAGGCGGAAAACGGGGTCAAAATCAAAAGTCCGGCCGAAAAGGCGGCGGCCGTGGCAAAGAAAGTAGTCGCGACGGTAACGGTGGTGGCAGCAGTGGTCAGGGTGGCTACCGATAGAGGCAACCGTAGCTTGGGTCAAGGCGGTGGCCTGGGCAATGGGCCAACAGTGCCGCTGGCTAGTGGGCCTGGCAATGGCCTAACTGGCCCAGTTACCCCTTTCAAGTTCCAACAGTCTACCCAACGAATTGGGCCAGCCAGCAGAGGCCCAATTCGCAGCCAGTTCTAGCAGTTTACCCAAAGAATTGGGTCAACTAGCAGAGGCCCAATTCGCAACAGTTTCAGTCCAGTTAGTTGCCTGTTGGGCCTTATCAGATTGCCTTCACGGCTGCGGGCCCAGCAACAGTTCCGACACCCACGTATATCGAGGCCGTGATGCATACACTTGGATTAAATGCCTCGGACACAAATTGGTACATGGACACCGGTGTCACTTCTCATTTAACGAACGCGCAAGATAATCTCTTGTCTTATTTCAATTTGAGCAAAAATCGTGGCATAATTGTTGGTAATGGCAATTCAATTCCAATTCGTGGTTATGGTCACACAAATTTGTCTCCCCCATATCCACCTCTCATCCTAAAAAATGTCCTTCATGCCCCTCACTTAATTAAAAAATTTGTGTCTGTCCGAAAATTCACAACTGATAATTGGGTTTCGGTTAACTTTGACCCTTCTGGATTTTCTGTAACGGATTTCAAGATGAGAATACTTCTAATGGGGTGTAATGGTCGGGGAGAGCTTTATCCAATCACCACCACCACCATTTCCACGAGTCAAGCGACACCTTCCATATTTGCCGCTCTTGCTCCTTCCTTATGGCATGCCCGTTTGGGTTATCTGGGGTCGTCTATTATTTCTTCTCTTAAAAATAATAATTTCATTGATTGTAAGAGTACGCATAGTACTCATATTTGTCTTTCTTGTCCTACAGGAAAACATGTTAGATTGTTGGTTGTCGCCTCTACTTCTAATACGTCAATGCCCTTTGACATTATTCATAGTAATTTATGAACATCTCCCGTTTTGAGTTTTTTGGGCCATCGTTATTATGTTTTATTTTTGGATGATTATTCTAATTTTTTGTGGACCTTTCCTTTGTCTAAAAAATCTCAAGTTTTTTCCACATTCTTAAAATTTAGAGCTTTCATCCGTACCCAATTTGAACGGGAAATTAAAAATATTCAATATGATAATGGTAGGGAATATGATAATGGGTCATTTTGAAAATTTTGTGACACTCATGGTATATCTTTTCGGTTTTTTTGTCCTCATACGTCCTCGCAAAATGGGAAGGCCGAAAGAAAAATTTATACCATTAATAATATTGTCCAAACCTTACTAGTTCATGCTTCATTACCCCTATCTTTTTGGAATCATGCATTACAAATGGCAACCTACCTCCTTAACATTCTCCCTAACAAAGGTTTAGCATATCAATCCCCACTTAAAATTCTTTACAATAAAGATCCCTCGTATTCTCATCTTAAGGTGTTTGGGTGCTTGTGCTATCCACTACAATTAATAAACTTCAAGTAGGTCTACCACTTGTGTATTTTTGAGTTTTCCATCTAATCAACATAGTTACAAATGTTTTGATTTATCTTCTAATAAAATTATAATTAGTCGCCATGTTATTTTTTATGAAACTCAATTCTCGTTTGCTTAAATATCTAAATCTGTGTCGAGTGCTTATAACTTTTTTTATGATACTCCCTCCCCGTATATTCTACAACAGTGGGCCCACTCTACCCGTGAGTCACATCTGCCAGCAGGCCCATTGCCTGCTGGACAAAATATTCTCCCTACCACACTATCCAATGACCCAGACCCATCATCCACTATTTCTCGGCCAGTAGGCTCAATGCTTGCCGGCCCAATAATTCCTCCTCCCGGGACCGTCACTCACCCAGCAAGCCTACTGCCTACTGACCCAGTAAATTACCCCCCGACCCATTATCACGGCCAGCAGGCCCACTACTTGTTGGCCAATCCCGAGGTAGTTCACCAACGTCCACGGTCCATTCCATTTCTATTTCGAGTCAAGGGCATGTTACTCGTAGCTAAAGGGGTATTTTTAAACCTAAATGACATTTTAATTTACATTCGAATGTCACTAAATCACCCCTACCAAGTAACCTAGTGTCCGCCCTTCATGACCCGAATTGGAAAATGGCCATAGATGATGAATATAATGCTCTTATTAAAAATAAGACGTGGGAGTTGGTGCCCCATCTGACTGGTGTTAATATTATTCGGTCTATGTGGATTTTTACTCATAAGGAAAATTCCGACGGTTCATTTGAGAGGCATAAGGCCCGTCTTTTAGGTGATGGTAAAATTTAACAGGTTGGCGTGGATTGTGGTGAGATGTTTAGTCCGGTGGTCAAACCAGCTACCATTCGCACTGTTCTCAGTCTGGATATCTCGAAAGCATGGCCCATTCATCAGTTGGATGTGAAAAATGCTTTCTGACATGGTGATCTTAAGGAGACAATTTACATACATCAGAATTTTCTATGAAAGACTTGGGGCGCTTGAGTTATTTTTTGGGTATAGTTGTCACTCGTCATGCACGTAGTCTATTTTTATCACAGAAGAAGTATGTGACTAAGATTATTGAGAGAGCTGACATGTCATCTTGTAAGTCATCTTCTACTCCGGTTGATACCAAACCGAAGCTGAGTGATACTTCTAGCACACCATACGAGGATCCCACCCACTAACGTAGTCTTGAAAGGGCTCTTCAGTATCTTACTTTCACGAGACCAGATATTACTTATGCAGTACAACATGTGTATTTATTTATGTATGATTCGCGGCATTATACGATACATACATGACACACTTGATTATGAATTGCATTTATATCCATCATTCGTCTCTACTCTAGTATCGTATACATATGCTGATTGGGGTGGATGTCCAGATACCAAACGGTTGACATCTAGTTATTGTATGTTTCCATGTGATAATTTGGTCTCTTGGTTGGCAAAACGTCAGGCTACATTATCGAGATCCAGTGCGGAGGTCGAGTATCGTGGGGTAGCCAATGTGGTGTCTGAGTCATGTTGGCTGTGTAATCTACCTTTAGAGATTCACTTTCCTATTCAGAAAGCTACCTTGGTCTACTGTGATAATGTTAGTGCAATCTATCTTTCTGGGAATCCGGTCCAACATCAGCGTACTAAACATATCAAGATGGATATTCACTTTGTTCGCGAAAAGGTAGCTCATGGAAAAGTACGTTGTCTTGCATGTCCCTTCAAGGTACCAAATTGCTGACATCTTTACTAAGGGTCTTCCCTTGGTTATGTTTGAAGATTTTAAGGACAGTCTCAGCGTACGTCAACCGCCCGCTATGACTGTGGGGGTGTGATAGAAACCAAAACCATGTATCTCACAGATAACTTATGTATATATATGTTACTTACCATATTTTGTAGAATCCTTGTACAAGTGTAATTAGGATATTAGTATTATAGTAGGAATATGATTTTCCATATTTAGAGATTGTATGTTGTATGTATAAACCTCTTCATTAATGAAAATAATCAAGACATTATTTTTTTCAATAACAACTTAATTGATGGATTGTTTAGCATACTTTAATGTGTTGACAAAATGTTTACAAATATAAAACTTAATACTCTCACTATGTTTTATACTTTAATTGAGTGGGTTTTAGCCGCTTTAAGAATCCATTCTCTGCAGGCGTGATATTATCAAATTTAATGATATTATAGTTTGCGTTCAACCACGTATTTATAACCTAGGAAATCAAGATCCTGCTTGATAGGGTGCCTGTAATTCATTGAGTATATTGTATTATTTCTGGAAAAAGAAAAAGCAAAGTTGATAGAGACACTGCCGAATTTTATTGTCTCTGAGACTTCAATATCATTCTAGTGTCGTTATAAAGGCGATATATATATATATATATATATATATATATATATATATATATATATATATATATATATATATATATTTATATATATAATTGTAATATCTTCTCCTTTTTGTTGGAACAATTTAATTAAGATTTATTGAAGTTCGAAAATCTGGAGACATATCATGTTAAATTAACTCTTCAAGTTCAAGAATAAACTAATAAACCCCTTGGGTATATTCAATGAACTGAATTGAGTCTGGCAACAATTGACGCTTTGCCAGACTCAATTCAGTTCATTGAGTATATAGTTCCTTACTTAGCACCATTATATATATATATATATTTATATATATAATTGTAATATCTTCTCCTTTTTGTTGGAACAATTTAATTAAGATTTATTGAAGTTCGAAAATCTGGAGACATATCATGTTAAATTAACTCTTCAAGATCAAGAATAAACTAATAAACCTCTTGGGGTTCATGGTGCTAAGTAAGGAACTATATACTCAATGAACTGAATTGAGTCTGGCAAAGCGTCAATTATTGCCAGACTCAATTCAGTTCATTGAATATACCCAAGGGGTTTATTAGTTTATTCTTGAACTTGAAGAGTTAATTTAACATGATATGCTTCCAGATATACGAACTTCAATAAATCTTAATTAAATTGTTCCAATAAAAAGGAGAAGATATTACTAACGTGTTCTTTTTTATTCTGGTGCCTCTTCAAACTACATAAAGTAATAGTAGTGAATATAGATTTCTAAAATATAATTAATAAAGTTAATTTAGGTAAAATATATCATATTTTCTAAAGGGGGTGTCAAATGAACATGGCCAAGTAAAAAGAACGGAGGAAATAGTATTGAAAGCGTTCATTAATTAAACGGGTGATATAAGTCTAACTCATTCTCCATCATAACAAAATGGGTTGAAAACGGATCAAATACGGTCCGGAGCAGTCAGATGTTGGGTTAAGGATCTCATGCGTTGAACATTTTCAGCTTTTGCAATAGTTTTTGCGGCCGGGAGACTAAGATAAAACTAAATATTGTACTAATCTGATTACATAAAATTATGTTGACCGATATTTTTGTAAAGATTTGTAGACTAATTGAATAAATTAAATGAAGTGGAACTGTAAAAAATGAGAATCACGTGATCAGTCCATTAAACATGAGACAAGCAATATTAAGCTAATCTGATTACATAAAATTATATTGACCAAATCCATTTCAATCTCAAAATTAAATCTAAGTATCGTACACTTCTCTACTTCGAAGTCAAGCCTACTACAATAATAAAGAAAATATTCAAGGCGTATTGTAAGTAAAAGCAAATAATAGAGTACAAAACAGTTGGATTTCTCCATAAAGGCGGACGACTTTGGTCGAGAAAGATTATAAATCAACTTGGGTTAGAAAATGATGAGGAGATTGATTCTATGTTGTGTCAACATGGGGGAGGGCCTGCATATCGAAAATGAAGATTATATAATACATGAATATGTTGCACTTTGCTATTTTATGCATTTCTTTATAATTTATGGAGAAAAAAAGTAGTATTGTATGATTCACCACCAAGCTATGTACTTTTGTTTTCTTGTTATTGATAGCTTGGGTGTCATATGTACAAGGATATTGTCAAAAAAAATCTAATTCATGTGGGTTTTAAATACTTTCTGCAAAAAAATAAACTTACTGAAAGAAATATAACAAAACTAGATCCAGTCTTTTATTTTATCTATTCATTTTTTATATAATAATTTTTGGCAAAAAGTTCTAAATAAAACTTATTTTCCTAGAACACCTATATAATATATGTTAACCTAATTTCAACCCGTCCATTAATCATCCAATCTACTTTTGACCGGCATCAAATATGGACGGGCTGGATTTTCTTAATTTTTGTTTAACTCATTTTTGACCCGCCAAAATTTTCTTGGCCTACCCATTTGTCACGCTAGTTGAAGCCCAAGATATTTTATTATTGCTAGTACAATTTAATAAAACAAACTCCAATTTTATTTACTAATTAATACTCCCTCTATCTCAAAAAGACTTATGCGGTTTAGAATACTATATCGATCAACACATCTATTTTTTAGTATGAATTCAGATATTGTTTTTAACTTTTTAAAGGGGAAATGATTCAATCTCTTTATGGTGACTAATCGATTGTATTAATCACCAAGTGAATATTACAAAACTGTAGCCCAATTAACTTAATTGGCCAGCCTATAAAAAACCAACAAACTAACAAAAGCAGCTAAACTAAGGAAGAAACCAGTTAAAACATGAGCTGGTATACAAAGTTCCTTATGCCCCGAGAGGTTCTAACATTACAAGTATATGCGACTTCCTTTTCCATGGTGTACCATTCTCAGCTCTTCTCGTAAAAAATCCGTTGATTCCCTAGATTCAGCTTGCATAGATAGTCTGTGTGTAAGTGAAAGAAATAATCCCCTTGATTATTTTCATTGATTGAATAGATATATATACAAGTTACAAAATAGGAGAATCATATTCCTATTCTATTTCTAAAACCTTATTCTACCATAATTCTAACTATACAATTATGGTATGTGTATATCCTAAATATGGTAAGAGTATATCCTAATCTAGGTAACAAATATACTACAATATACACACAATATACTTTCCTTAATAAACAAGGTTTTGTCCACTGTTGCTGCTTGCTGTCCCGTGGTGGGCTGGACGTGCTGGGCCTTGAGAGGCCCACTACCGAGAAGGCTTATGTGTTGCACTGCTGCTTGTCTGTAAATCATCGATATACATGTGATATACACCGCTGTATATTCAGTGTATATCACATGTATATTGCTCTGCTTAACACATCCCCTTGATCATAGCGGGCGGTTTTCGAACGCTGAGACTGTCCCTAAAATCTTCAAAGAGAACCGCTGGTAGACCCTTTGTAAAGATGTCTGCAATTTGGTAACGAGACGGGATATGGCATACGCGAACTTGACCCTTTGCAGCCTTTTCACGGACAAAGTGAATGTCCATTTCGATATGTTTGGTGCGCTGGTGTTGAACCGGGTTACCTGAAAGGTAGATGGCACTAATGTTATCGCAATATACCAAGGTTGCCTTCTAAATGGGACAATGAAGCTCCAAAAGCAAATTACGTAGCCAACATGATTCGGAGACCATATTCGCTACCCCTCGATATTACGCCTCGCCTTTGGGCGTGATAGAGTTGCTTGACGCTTTGCCGACCATGAGACCAAGTTGTTGCCAAGGAACATACAGTAGCCAGAAGTCGACCGTCTGGTGTCGGAATAACCACGCCAATCAGCATCCGTGTAAGAGACTAGTGTTGATGTAGATGAAGGATACAAGTGCAACACATAGTCCAGTGTCCCCTGGATATACCGAATGATGCGTTTGATTGCATTCATGTGCTAAACTCTGGGATCATGCATGAATAAACACACCTGTTGAACCGCATATGTAATATCCGGTCTGGTAAAGGTAAGATACTAGAGGGCCCCTGCCAGACTGCGATAGCGGGTTGGGTCTTCGTATGGTGCACCTGCTGCGGCACTTAGCTTTGGGTTTGCATCAACTGGCGTGGAAGTGGACTTACAGGATGACATCCCAGCCCTCTCTATGATCTCAGCAGCATACTTTCGTTGAGACAAAAACAAGCCACTTGAATGACGCTTGACGGCATTCCCCAAAAAATAACTCAAAGGCCCTAAGTCTTTCATAGCAAATTCAGAACTGAGCATGGCCATGATAGACTGGTGCAAAGCATCGGAGGAGGCAGGTAAGATGATATCATCCACATACAACAGAATGTAGGCCAAGGACGAACCACGGCGGTAGATGAACAAGGAATTGTCTGACCTGCTATGAGTGAACCCAATAGTTGAAACAAAGTCAGCAAACCTCGTGTACCAGGCCCTTGGAGACTGCTTAAGCCCATATAAGGACTTCTTCAACAAACATACATGATGAGGATGGTTTGGATCCCTGAAACCCAACGGCTGATCCATATATACTGTTTCCTTGAGATCCCCATGTAGGAATGCATTCTTGACATCCAACTGATGAATTGACCAAGTCTTTGAAAGAGCCAAGCTTAGAACAGTGCGAATGGTAGCCGATTTGACCACCGGAATAAATGTCTCACCACAATCTATCCCAACCTACTGAGTCTTACCATCACCAACAAGTCGCGCCTTATGTCGAGCAAAGGACCCATCTGAATTCTCCTTGTGAGCAAAAATCCACATAGACCTGATAACATTAATACCATATGGACGGGGCACCAACTCTCACGTCTTATTATCAATAAGAGCATTAAATTCATCAGTCATAGCAATTTTTCAATTATGGTCATTTAATGCGGACACGGGATTGCGGGGCAAGGGGATTTAGAGACATCATAATGTAAATTAAAATGTCTTTTAGGTGTAAAAATACCCCGTTGACTTCGAGTGACCGGTCTATGACTCGAGGAGGAATTGAGGGAATTTTGGGAATTTTCTGGGCTCGGGACGGACTGGCCAGCAGGCAGTGGGCCTGCTGGCCCAAATCGGTAAATAATGGACTCGTCGTCTGGACCAGTTCCAGAATTGGGCCGATCGCCTAATTATCGAACTGCCTGGCTGGAATTATCGGGCGTGGCAGATTGTGGGTCCAATGGCAATGGGCCCGCTGGAGGATTTTAAAAGCGGAGAAGTCCAAAAATTCTGAATAATATACGGGGATATTTGGTCATCCAAAAAATTATACGACTTAGGCTCGGGAGTATGAACTTTCGTAAAAGGGAATTGAGTTTCATCAAAAATGACATGGCGATTTATTATGATTTTCTTGGAGGATAAATCAAAACACTTATAACCACGATGATTTGACGGATAACCCAAAAATACACACGGGGTAGACCGAGCCTGAAGTTTGTTAATTATGGTAGATGGGAATAACGGATAACATAAGCATCCAAAAATCCGAAGCTGAGAATAAGAAGGGTTCTTATTATATAGGATTTTGAGGGGAGAAGAATATGTCAGACCTTTAGACGGAATTGTAGACCGAGCCTGAAGTTTGTTAATTATGGTGGATGGGAATAACGGATAACATAAGCATCCAAAAATTCGAAGCTGAGAATAAGAAGGGTTCTTATTATATAGGATTTTGAGGGGAGAAGAATATGGCAGACCTTTAGACGGAATTATGTTCAGAAGATATGTGGCCATTTATAGAGCATAATGCTAAAAATATGGAGGTGTACGGAGGCATGAATTAAAAGAGTTCGGACAATGTTATTTATGGAATGAATTTTGCGTTCGGCTTTCCCATTTTGTGAAGATGTATGAGGACACGAAAAACGAAAATTTATTCCATTATTAGCACAAAACTCCCGAAACTCCCTATTGTCATACTCTTTCCCATTATCACATTGAATATTTTTTACTTCTCTTTCGAATTGAGTACGAATGAACGCTCTAAATTTGATGAAGACGGAAAACACTTGTGATTTATTCGCAATTGGAAACATCCACAGAAATCTAGAATAATCATCTAAAAAGAGGACATAATATCAGTGACCCATTGAACTAAGAACAGGAGATGTCCATAAGTCGCTATGAATAATGTCAAATGGCATAGAAGTATGAGAATTGGAGTCTATAAATGACAACTTAACAATTTTTCCTAATGAACAAGACTGACAAATTGGAGTACGACTCGTACCCTTACAAGAAATAAAGTTATTTTTATCTAAGGCTGATAAAATAGAAGATCCCGGATGACCCAGACGAGCATGCCACATGGAAGGAGAGATGGCTGCAAAAGCTGACGGCAAGGCTGGACTTGATGGACTGAAACCGGGCATGATAGGAGACATATCCCCTCTACTATCACACCTCATGAGATGACTCCCCGTCTTGAAATCCTTCACAGAGAAATCGAAAGGATCAAATTTAACAGAAACAGAATTGTCATTTGTGAACTTTCGGACAGATACTAAATTTTTAATCAATTTAGGAACATGTAAAGTATTTTTCAAGAGGAGTGGTGGATTGGGGAGAGACAACGTTTTCTGACCATACCCTAGAATTGGAATAGAACTGTCATTACCAACAATTATCCTCTGAGAGGTGCTCAAATTGGAATAAGATGAGAGAGTACCTGATTCGGAAGTCATGTGAGTAGTGGCCTCGGTGTCCATGTACCAATTTGGGTCCGTTTGAGTCAATCCCAACGTGTGCATCGCGGCCTTGATATCGGTCTGAGTGGGGCCTGTTGCATGATGGGCTTGCGGAGGTCGGGGCCCAAGAACTCCTGGCCCTGCTGGAACTGGGCCGTAACTGCTGTTGTTGCCGTTCTTTGGGCCATCGGCGATGGGCCGCCACCGAGTATTGGGCCTGGATCGCTGGCCCAGCCATCGCCGCTGGAAATTCCTGCGTTGTGAGGACTATTGGCCCACAGCCCACTGCCCCAGCCCCACTGCCATGGGCCCCACTGCTGGGCACAGGGGTGGTGGTGGGCCACTGTTCACTGGCTGAGACCCACCGCCTGCCAGCTGACCACCGGAACCGCCACTAGAACCATCGCATTTGCCCCCGCGGTTTTTGTTATTATTCTTTTGATTATTCTTGCCGCCACCATTTTTATGGTTTTGGCCCGAATTATTAACAAAACCTGAAGGATTAGGAGAGGACGCCATCATGACAACTGGGCTTGCTCCGGTAGCCGCCTTTTTAGCCAAATCGGCTTCTTCCAACGTAAGCATGGAGCGGGCTTGATGGAAGTCGGGAAGAGGGTTGCTTTGGCGAAGGAGAGTTCCAACACCATTATAGGCCTCCGAAAGACCGGCAACCAACTGTAGAACTAGACGATTATTTGTTACTGGTGCGCCAACATTACGGAGTTGATCCGCCAACTCCTTTAGTTTCTTGCAATATGCAGAAACGTTCGGAAATTCGTCCATTCGAATGAGAGAGAATTCCTGCTCGAGTGTGACGACACGGGAATGTTGGTTGTCTTGGAATATGTCACGCAATCTATTCCATGCTGCCATAGCCATGGTATCTGGCTCAATAATCGTCTGTAGAAGGTCCACCGAAATAGTGGCGTATATCCACCGAAGAACGGTAGCATCAAGTGTAATTCATAACTCAGGATCCTCCAACAGGAAGGGGTCTAGCGGGAGGAATGATATGGTGAAGAACTTGATAAGATATAGCGTGAATTTTAAACAACTCCGCCCACGTTGCATATTGCACGTTTTCCATTTCAAGGACAATAGGGACACTTAGCTTGATATTGGAAATCGTGAGGGCAGGGTGAAAATTGTTCTTAGACATATTGATAAGAACAAAGAAGGAGGGGAAATTTAAGAGAGGTTTTTGAGAGCGGAAGACGAATTTTGGAAGAGAAACCCGAGGGGGGAAGGGGGGTGTCTCTGCCGAGGGGTCCAAAAAATTTTGGGAGAGAATTTTTTTTGTAAAACCTAGTCTTTTGATACCATGAAAGAAATAATCCCCTTGATTATTTTCATTGATTGAATAAATATATATACAAGTTACAAAATAGGAGAATCCTATTCCTATTTTATTTCTAAAATCTTATTCTACCATAATTCTAACTATACAATTATGGTATGTGTATATCCTAAATATGGTAAGAGTATATCCTAATCTAGGTAATAAATATACTACAATATACACACAATATACTTTTCTTAATAAATAAGGTTTTGTCCACTTTTGCTTCTTTGTCAGTGGTGGGACGTCTTTGGGCCTTGAGAGACCCACTGCCGAGAAGGCTTATGTGTTGCACTGCTGCTTGCTGCTGTATATCACTGATATACATGTGATATACACTGCTGTATATTCAGTGTATATCACATGTATATTGCTCTGTTTAACAGTAAGCAAGTTTGATTAGTTGCGCAGCTTGAGACTTTCCTTTGGAGCATGTTACCACCAATTGAATATCCTAATCCCAGCCAGTACGGACATAGGAGTTGTTCTAGATCCACTCCATGATTTCGTGGCATACTAGAAGGGAGTATTCACAATGTAAGAAAAGATGATCTCTGTATTCATTGTGAGTCTTGCACTATCACGCCCCAAACCCGAGTGAGGTAGACTGGCACTCGGTGTCCTAATTTGACCGAGCGAATCATCTATACGTAAACTTATGCATATTTTAGAGAACCCGAATCAAATAATATAACATTCTGAACAAACAAACGAAAGGTTCCACTAGCACATCTATATATATATGTGGGTCATCGGGCCTGAAACATATGATTGATATAGAAGCGTATACATATGACTATCAATGTATGTCTATGAGGCCTCTATAATGATGGACATTGTACAACTATCATAATGTCGGGACAGATCCCCGACCTTCCCATAATCTCTATACATCGATAAGAATACTAGACACGGCTCAGCTCTGACTAGAATTGGAGATCACCACGTGATAGCTAAATGTCCGCAAATACCTAACGCATAAGTCTGCTAACCTGTACAATTGAACCTGCGATATGAACATAGCATCCCAATAAAAAGGGACTTGAGTACAAAAAGAATTGTACTTGTATGTTAGTCATACTGGATAGTATATGCAGATACTGAAATTTATATAAGAAACAAATAAAATATAATCAATGAGTACATAAAAAAAGCTGGGAAATAACCTACATAACCACACGTTAAGTCTTAGTGTACTTAAGTCATTCTGAGCATTCTTCTAAAGTTTCCTGATGATATCTGTAACATTCCGTACTTTCGGGCCATGGTTTGAACAGTTAGATGTATGCAAGTAGACTTGAGGCCGAGGAAATTTTGTTAGATTGAGGTGTGCACATCAAGAGCTTAGTTTATAAAATGATAAAAACCCCGAAATAATTTTGAACTTAACAAGTGTGATGACATGGATTGAAAATAATAGTTGTGTGTGCAAAATGAGGCTATGAATGAGCAGCATATCATATGATCCTTATTCTTGATTGTACAAGTCTATACACGTGTTGCACCTAAAAGTTAATTGTTGCCACCAATTTGAGAAGCTTGGTCTTGATAAGCTTGGACAAAAATATGTATTGGAAATTGTGACAAACTTATCATCTAATATAGTACATCGATGCATTAGGAGCATTATGGAAACATATAAATAGTATATACGTGTACTTGCAAATAGGGAGGTGGTGGAAGCTCCACCAAATGCTGGGATTAGTGGGCCATAGTACGTATTAATTTTGTTCCTTTTCATTTGGGCTTAAGCAAAATATCACGTGTAGACTTATATATATGCAATCGAATGGTTCTTTTGGTTTCAAAGCAATATAATCTACTAAGTGGAGCAGCAACATAAATTCAAGGATTCATTTTTATGAAATTTACCGCAAGTTCTTGAAAAGAAAATCGGAGACTACTTTCTAGTGAAGTAAGATAATGAGAAGCTTTTATGAAGGCGACATATCAACTTTTAAGATTAACATGTAAAAGGAGGCTAGTTCCGACACCATGAGTATTGGTTAGACATTAAGGTATGTCAAGGCAAATATTTTCTTCTTTTGGCATGTTCTAAGTACGAAACGTAAAATTAATATTGTCCATAAATAATTCTACTCTTAGTAGTTAAGAATGTTCATGTTATTCATTCATATTGTCAAAGCATGTCTAAATATGTTCCTAAATCCTTATTGAGGTACATGGGAAAGATGTTAGTATTCATAATGTTAATCGGAGGTGAAGCGACATTACATCACTCCGACAAACTTATAGTGCCATATTATCATATCATTCATGCATTATATTCATGTACATACCTTGACCTCGAAGGAGTTATATACTCTACTATATGTATGCATTATATATGTATGGGGATGGGAAAAGTGAAGGCGTTATTTACGCACACCACCTGCAGCTGGTACAGATCTACACGAAAATGATTATGCCCATAGAGGCCGATATGATATGATGGGATGCCCACAGAGGCTTGATGGCGTTGTATACGCATATGTATATGAATGGCCGCATTTGCAATGTGCATGGAATTTAGGCATATTATGTCCCTTAGAGTTATTATACGCAAACATGATACTTATGCATATTATGGCCCTCAGAGGCATTCCGCACAGACATGATACTTATGCATATTATGACCCTCAGAGGCATTCGATACAGGTTGGTTGTTTCTTGTCTCATGTTACTTTCAGATCTCTATTATGCTATTTTTCATGTCTAACATACTCGGTACATTATTCCTACCGACGTCCCTTTTATCGGGGGACGCTGCATTTCATGCCCGCAGGCTCAGGTAGACAGGGCGACGATCCGCACTAGTAGGTTGCTGGTTCAGCTGATATGGGAGCACTCTACTTGTTCCAGAGTTGCAGTCTAGTCATGGTATGATATTTTTGATATGCATAGGGGTATGGAGGGGCCCTGTCTCGACCTTATGATGTTACGTATTCTTTAGAGGCTTGTAGACAGTTGACCTGTGTTTAGTAGTCGTGTATGGCGCCTTGGTATGTCTGTGTATATAGGTTGGGTCCTTCTGGTCAGAATTTTACATAGCTCTTTTCCAGTTTACTATTTTCATATATCAGTAGGGAATCTTGTGGCGGCCTCGTGGTCCATGAGAAGTTACGATCATATGCTAAATTTATAATTAGTGGTACTCGACAAGTAAGGTCCGGGTGTCCGTCATGGCCCTCTGGTTTGGGTCGTGACAATATCGTTGGGTGCTATATGGAGCAACACTCTGAGATCATTCACTAGAACACTTGGGATAATCGTACATTAGATTTCTTCTTATTTCTTTTGAGAAAAATGAGCCATATGAGGCATGTAACATGTAAAAGTGTACTTCGTGCAATGCAAGCCCTTTGATATAATATACATATAGACCCTATTGGGCCCCATGTGAGGCACAATCTTTCGTACATCATATATATTTAAGTGAGCCAAGTGCGAGGCATGATTGTCACAACCCAAAATTCTAAGTTGTGATAGCACTTATTTTTCCCACCAATAGGTAAGCCAACCCAACAATACTAATAATGAAGTAAATATGCTAAAGAAATAGAGAGAAGAATTATTATCCATAATACTAAGTCTTATAAATAGAAAATAAGGAATATATAATTCAAGTACGAATACAAATCCACCCAAAAACTGGTATCATAAGTACAAGAGCCTCTAAAGTAGATAATATAAGTCTTATAATATGAATATATTATCTGAATAGTACAGAATAACAAATACTAAAAAAATAGAGAGAGGAGGGTATTTCAGAAGTCAGGCAGCTCACCACGACCTTTGAAATACACTCCGCATGAACTCACTCGATTATGCGAAGTCCACTGGTGCTCGGAGTCGAATCTGTACAAAAAGTACAACAAGTGTATACTGAGTATGTGAAACATGAGTATTTAGTATGTCTCATAAACTGACAACAAAAGTAGTAACGACGTAAGTAAAAAATATCTCATTTTCCTACAGATGCTTAGCCAATATAACCAGAATCATCACCAATATAAGATATAAGAATAATCCACTTAAGCACTTAATCAGATAAGCACGTAGTCAAATAGTCTAGAATTAGATTTGAGATCAATCATATAATCGGATAAGGAAGTAAAGAAATGCAATGCAATACAACATGCTCCATTTATACACAAAGCTTTCGGGATTGTACGGAGGATGTCACCTATGAAGGACTCGTGAGGTTCATATGTCACCTTGAATTATTAGACCTCCCAGGTCATATTGGGTCCAGGCCTCCAAGAATTAATCATGCTCTGAATCATATGAAATGACTTACCTTGCATTATAATGCAAGTTATTGTAGGCGTGCACCCTGATACATTCGTAACCATATGCATGATGAACATATAAAAATATGAAAATCTCAACAACAATCATGAGTGGATGAGGTTACTAACAATTTGACAAAAATAATCAAGTATAACATGTAGTACATAACATCTAATGCCTATATACTTTGGCATTCTCGGATCACGATCTGTATCTACTAGTACATCATAACCCAACAAATATACTGGTACTCGTACAAATGTCCATCACACCATGGGTAAGAGACCTCCTACTACGCCCACACTCCTTTATTAATCTATTTTAACCTTCAATTATTTGAAATATCCCCAAGTGAATTCAAGTCTTAACATAACTCGAAAGTCGAGTAATGTGTCACGAATCCTCAAGCAATCGCCTTTTAATTCTGAAAAGCCTCGAATCGATCCAAATCTATCAAATACGCGATCGACATGAGTATATGAGTCCATAGACACCCATATTGCTATACTTATATCCAGAACCAAAAAACAGACTCAAAATAGTCGAACTTGAGTTCCAAGGGAAAAAGCTGAAATTTTATTTCAGAAATAGTTCACCGATACCTAAATAAAATAAATCCAAAAAGTCATTCAAAACTAACTATGGATTGACCTCCAATTTCATGAAAAGCTAAATTTTAACTTATACCTTAAACCCCCAATTTTCCAACCTCAAAGCATAATCTAACTACTAATGAATGATAGAAACCAAGAGTAATCAATAAATTTAAGAATAAAATCTTACCACCGAGCTTAAACGAGCCAAATTCCTTTGAAATTCCCTCAAACCGAGCTCTGGAATTTGAATTATAGAGGTTTGAAGTCTAAAATTGGACTTGGAGAAGAAATTCATTGCCTATCTATCTAACTCATCATGATCACGGACAGCCGAGTCGCGGTCGCAATGGTCATTCACGACATGACCATACTTACATATCGCAATCGTGAGGCTTCATTCGTGATCACGATCCACCACGACCCGAACCTAGCCTATCATCTCCATATGAGACCGCGAAGACCAGTCCCTCTCTTATTCGTCATCGTGATAGCCTCCGCGCAATTGCAATGGGTTATCTGGTCTGCACCAGCAACGGAAGAACCAACTATTGAAAATCTTGGTTTCGACGTTCAAAACTCATTTGGAACCCCCCGAACACAAATCAAATATGCATTTCAGTCATAAAATACGCTACAAACCTACTTGCACACTCCAAACACCACAAAAAGGTTGTCTTGACCCAATGTTGACCATGGTCAACCGTTAATTTTAAACTTAACTAGTTTTCAACCAATGACCCAAAACATTCTCGAACTCTTCGGAACCCGAACCAACGACTTGACTAAGTCAAAAATTACATTTCGGACCTAATGAAATCAACGAAAGTTCGACACAAATGCATTACCCTAGATGTTGACTTTTGTCAAACTTTCTCATTTTCTTAACTTAAAAATTCTAATTTCACTAAATTTGATCCAAAACTCACCCGATTGCCTCAGAAATCGTGTCACCCATCTGTGAAAGTCATAAATACCAAGACGAAGCTATGGGAAGGATTATTTGGGTATTAAGAGTCCAAACGCACAAATCGGCCTTCAGTATATCATATATATAAATATACCATATTCGGCTTTGTGCGAGGCACACACTTCTCTCTCTCTCTCTCTCTCTCTATATATATATATATATATATATATATATAACTATTAAAAACTAGAATTATCTGGCTACAAACTTCATCGATAATTCGTTCCTAAATTTGTCACGCCTCGAACCATGGCCTAAGCGTAACACGACACCTGGTGCCGAAGCTGCTGGACTGAGCTGACCAAACTTTAATGAATAAAACTATTGGAATATATTTATGCGGAATAATCTTAAAGCATGTTGAGATGCTGAAAAGTCTTGTTGAATATCATAATAATGAAATACTGAAATGAGACTGAGAACATAAAGATGTAGACAACATGGCTAACTCTATATCTGAAAGTAGTGACTGACTGATACTCTAGTCTATGAAGCCTCTAAAGAATACTGAAATACTGACTGTTTATCGAGAAAAGGCACCAGGCATACCTGGCTGCCTAATATAACTAGAAGATTGAAAGTGAGTGAAAGTATGACAATGCCCCGAAGGAAACTGGGGCTCACCAAGCAGCTGATATGAGAATCCTTGCAAGCAGATCTGTCGTCTTGTAATTCAGTACATGCAATATGAAATATAGTCCATGAGAAAAAAAGACGTAAGTACATTTGAATTGTACTTGTATGTAAAACCAATTGAATGAATAAATAGTTGTGGGGTGCTCGGAGAAACGACAACTAAAACTAAAACATAATAAAAACTGACTGAACATGAGAAGCATACTCATAAGTACTCCTTGTTCTGAATATGGGATATTACCTGTTTATGTGGATATTTAGTCTGTGGCCTTAGGTCCAAATGTAAGTGCAAAATTCTGTGGCCTCGGGCCCAAGTATACGTATACAAACTGTGGCCTCGGGATAAAATATAGGTGTTCAACATATTAGCAATTTATAACAAGGAACTAAGAATCATAGTTTAATGAATAACATGGAATACTGAACATTACTATCCCGAGACACAAATTCATGAACTGTTTATGGAGTTTAGAGTATTAACTGCTCATAAGCATTCTGAGTTTTCATGAACGAGACTCGTGGGACATCAAATACGAGTCTATACTGATTACATACTGATGAGTTCATGATATTCAGAATGACAATGATGAATGAACTACAAAACTATATCGTTTAGATAATAGAAGTTTTGAAGCTTTCCATGAAACTAGGGCTTAACTCTATTTATAATGTAATTCGTAGTAATCATGAAACGTGACATGGGGAATAAAAATAACGTTCCCACACGTAGAGAGTTAGATTTACATACCTCAATCCTGATCTTTAAGCATACTACGATATTCGACCGTCCCTTTCAACTTTAAACTATAACAATATACGTCAAAGGGAACCAACATTAGCAAGAACATTCATGGTTTGGTTATCTAAGCATTTTATAAACACCTAATGGGCATGAAGCTCCACAACCTTCATTGATGGTATTTCATCATCCAATAATTTATCTACTTGCCACTAGATGATATTATATGTTCATATAGATATATACTAATATCTCCCCATCATCACCCATGAGGTCAACAACAACTCCTAACCAACCATTCTACCATTAAAATCATTCTTCAATTCTCTCTAATATTCAAAATAAGATCTTATGGCTTCCAATCACCATCCCATATGTCCCAACACTAATATATTAATCATAATATCATCAATTAGCCATGCACGAGAGTTTGAGGGTGTAATCTTACCTCTAGGAAGAAACCCTTATAAAATTCTTCACTTAAAATCTTGAGAAGATTTCTTGAGAATCTATGGATTGCGTGAGTATGAGGTATTAATTTGTGCTAAGATGAAGAAATCATCAATTATGGTCAGATCTTACCTTGGATGATGGAGGGACCTTGGAGGTAGTTGGGTTCTTGAGAGCATCCATTTCTAGAGCAAGTTTTCATATCTTGAGCGGGGGGTAGCACCTAGGGCTTTTAAAATGACTTTCCTGGTGCGCGGCCATGCAGCTGGAGGCCCAACCGCACAGCAAAGGCAGTAACACTGCCTCCAGTGAGAGGTCGTGTACCTGAAGCTTGGTCTCGCAGCCGACCGCGTAGACTGTGTCATGCCCAGTAAAATGGTCAGAACTATTTATACAGAGATACGTTTTACCTGATCCTTACATGGATGGAAATGCATTTCAAAGGGCTACAACTTTCATGTTTTGAGTGTTTCCAAATTCACAATGTATAAGGGGGTTATATTCGTTTGAAGTGAAGCCTTATGCAAATCCACTTGAAAACAGGCTCCGTAGAGTAGCTTCTGACTCTAATTTTTCCTAAGACTCTTCTTATGCCTTGATTAGTTTTTAAAAAACTTCACTCCTCATCTTGGTTCCATTATGTTTTCATTGTACGAGTCAAACCTTATCCCGAAGGTACGAGGTGTTACAAAAGTTCACTATATAGATTAATTAGGATTGACGTCCGGTAAGTCCACTAAGTTGAATAGAGAGCTCCCTCCCCAAAAGTTCTTTTTATTTTAAGGGTTTGGTCCCGAAATTTCTAGTTAAAGGAGGAATTTTTCATTGCATTGAACACCTTCATAGTAATTCATCAAGGCTATGTTCCGCACCCTTGTCAAATTCTAAAAAGATGCACTATTTTTGAAGAATCGGTAGGCACCCAACATCTTTCAAGATCCCGAACATATATTGACTACTAGCTATTTTTTCTCTTTTTGAGTTTTAGCATGCTAATAGCACCTTAGTCGATCGGGTACGCAAAACCATGTTAAACGTGAAATGCAATATAATATTTTCATTCTTCAAATTTTGTTTAAAATTATTTCTCTTGATTAATTGTTTTGCAATTTAAATAGAAGTCCTCCAACTTTTGCGGTTACACGGTCTCTCTATCTCTCTATCCCTCTTTCCTCTCGTATCTACTTCTTTGTAACTAACATCACCTCAACGAACGTATATATGTTACACCAAGTCAATTATTGTTATTAATTGATGATCAAAGATGGCAACGGGGACTTATGTTCGATTAACAAAGGAAGAAGAATCGTCATTTCAAAACATTACTCCTGGCGAGCTTAATCAACCCATTGATGTCCAAAAGGTTCATTTCATCTTTAACTAATCTCTCCTTCTATCGTTTATGACATTTTTGAGGTTTGATTTTTGGATTTTCTTAATTGAGTTGTAATTGAGGATCCTCAGACATTCATATACATTACTAACTGTCACGAAAATCCTACTTATATTAAGTCAATATATTTTGTGCCTTTTGAATAGAAAAACCTTTTGGATGATCATAATAGAGAAGTCGATCTGATTTCATGCGTGCAGATGTGTGTGTGTTGGGGGTAATTAAAATGACAAAGAATGCACCCCAATCACCCTGCATGTGTGAATCAAACAAATTTAAAAGTATGTCCCGCTTAAGCACATCCTAATCTCCATCGACATTACTGCCTTGTCTTTGCCTTGCTGTATAACCATATATATACACATATGAGTGCTTACTTATATGTTTATAAAATAATTGTTATATATGCAATAGTCAATTCTAAATTATTCGACTATATGTTTGTGCGTAACTAGAAAATAATTGATTAGGACCAAATAGAAAACAACCCATCTAAGAGGTGAATGAAGAATTTGCTAAATATGAGTTTCCGTCAATAATCATAATCAAATTGTCAATCACTGATAAGATTAGTTCCTTGTAGAATTCGAGGGAGTTATTAGTTTTAAATTCTCATAGATGCCTCCGAAGATATATAATTATCAGTTAAAGAGTGGAGCTAGAACAATTTGAAAGCATTATTGGAAGAGTGTTTTGGAAAGACAATTCAAGTAGACTTTATATTCTCTGAGGTTATATATTTTTATGCCTTTGTTCTATTAGACGAGCGGCGAATTTACCTAGATAAAATGAATCACATGAACTCATTGTCATCCGTCTAAACTCGATATATTATATGTATAATTCTTTAAATATATCTAATATGAACTGAAGGAACCCTTGTTCAAATGAAACTAAGACGTGCACTGGTTAAACACTTGGTTTAATTCCTTAAGGTTGAGGGATTGAACCCAACTTGTAGCACTTTTATGTCTTTTTTTCAAAAAACAAAATCTAGGTGCCCATCCTCTTGAAATTCTTAATTCGCCTCTAATCTTGTTTATTGTGAACTTTGTTCTTGTTGATTGGGCAAAGTACGTTTTTTCGTGTATTTCACTTCTTGCATTTTGAGTTTTTCATACAAATTCAAGTAAACAAATTAACTTGAATATGATACTCATAAGAAATTAATATGGTTACCCTTTTTTCTTGTTTTTATTTTGTCACGCTTGATCCTTTTATATCATATTTTGTTTGGCTATATATATTTTTTTAATTTGACAGCAAACAACTTCTAAATGTGAGCATTGTGGGCAAAATCTACCTCCATCCTACGAACCTCCGGCTGATGAAGATTGGGCAACTGGAATTTTTGGGTGTACAGAAGATGTTGATAGTTGTAAGCATCTCTTTAATTACTATCCTCAAAATCACTCTTTTATTTCCGTGTATCTAAAACTATATTAATACAACTTTTTTGCACCTACAAAATACTCCCTTCTTTCTAATTATCCTTAATGACATGATCTTTTGGGATTTAAAGTTAGTAATTTTTTTTACGAGGAGAGATAATTAACCTAGTATTTTGCCATGACTTCTTTATTGTTGTTATTTCTTTTTCTGGACTGCTTTAGTTTGTGTTTCTTCGAGCCGAGGGTCTATCGGAAAAAACCTCCCTACCTTCCAAAGTAGGGGTAAGGTCTGCGTACACTCTACCCTCCTTAGATCTCACTTTGTTAGATTACACTGGGTATGTTGTTGTTGTAGAGATAATTAAAAAAGGACATGTCGGATTCTTATCACAAATCACTGAATAGTTGGTATTAAGGGAAGTTTAGCTACTTTATGTATATTTAGTTAGTCAAAAAGTTTTCTTTATTTCTTAAATTTCATGCCTGACAAGATACAACCCCGTAGTAAAATATTTTGGACGTAGGGAGTATATAAGTTAAATTAACATGTTAAATAACACTTAAACTTGTTCATGTCTGTAACATAAAAAACCATCATATAGAATAGGTTGAAGGCAATATAATATATGCTCTCTTGAAACAATTTTTTTATCTGTCCCACAAAAAATGACAGTTATCTATATTTCACTGAGTATGTTGTTGTTGTTGTTATCCCGTTTTTAATCTGATGACATTTTTAATATAAAAAATTTCAAAAATCTTTCGTTTTTAAAAAACTTTCGTATACGATCAAATATTATCACATAAATGAATTGCCATTTTCATGTGTTCATGTATTACTTTTGTGTTTTAGGCTTACTTGGGCTATTTTGCCCATGTGTTTTGTTTGGAAGACACATGGAGACATTGAATGATGAAATATCAAGCAGAGGAGCTTGTGTTGGTCATCTGGTTTGCATTGAAGGTGGCATTGCTCTTGCTGCACTTACTGCAGCATTTCATGGCATTGATCCTGACACAGCATGCCTCATTACTGAAGGTCTCCTCTTCTCTTGGTGGGTTTGTGGTATCTATACTGGCATGGCTCGTCAGGCGTTGCAAAGAAAATATCATCTTAAGGTGAACTTAACTTTTCTTTCTTTCTCTTTTTATGATTGGATTGATCTTATATTATTACTCTAACAGTATAAAGCTATAATTACATTATTACTGTATTTTAACTTGTTGCAATCGATCACTTGTCCTATTTTTCAACTAATCTTACTTATTATTTAGGGACGGTTACTTGTAGTGTCGTTCCTTCTTCCTAATGGCTATGTTGTGTGGTCCAGTTATATACACTTGTAGTAAAAATATGTATTCTATGATGTAATTTAACATATTACCGTAGTTTAGATACCATTTTTAATAGGTAGTAATTAATTTGTGTTTATGGTAAAATTTATCTGTAATTATCTTATAAGTTTGAGCCATCGCAATTTATGTGATTTACTGGATTCAAAATTCATTAATCATACTTATTTAGTGAAACTTTCTTATAAATATATAGGTTTTGAGTAAGAGTCATTGGGTTCAGATGAACTTATAACTCCAACACTATGTCTTCCCTTGCATAAGTGACTCATTTGTGTAAATATGTTTTACGATGTCAATGTATAGAATTAAGCTTGTTTTTCATTTAATGGTTACTATAATTATTGTATTGTTCCATTACACGTACAGGATTCGCCATGTGATCCATGTATGGTGCATTGTTGTTTGCATTGGTGTGCCATGTGTCAAGAACACAGAGAGATGAAGCTTCACTTATCATATAATGATAACCCAACAACAACAGTTGTAGACCCACCACCAGTTCAAGAGATGAATGCAACTGGAAATGATGATGATCAGGCTGTAGCTGATTCTTCTGGCAAAGAAATTGTACCATACGATGATTTGGAGATGGAATCCCTATAAAATATGCTGTATATTCTTTTGGTTTAGGGAAGAATCTTACTTTGTTTTGCATTTAACAATTTACTCACTTTTTGTGACATTGATTACTAAGCAGTCAAAATTTTGTACCAGTGTTAAGTTAATTAAAGATTGGCATTGCCTAGGGAAATTACACCTCATTCTCTTTCCTTTTTCTCTATTTTTCTGCTCACCTTATGAAATCTTACTTCCCCTTGTGCACTTGAAAAAAAAAAGAATTAAAAAATATTGTAAGAATAAATCACAAGAACAAAGATTCTCACCTGTTTACTTATAATGCTGACAATAACTATAGTCAAATAGATCCTTACAAGAAGTTGAGTTAGAAATACATGCAAGAAACGTAAAGTTATATCAGGAGAAGCGATAGACCATCCAACAAGAGCCAGTAGTCTTAGATGTAAAGCTTAAAAGTAAAGTCAGAAAGGTGACGATTTTCTAACAATCGTGAATAAGATGGAGGACATTAAAGGATGTTTTAAGAAAAACTATGGGAGAAAGGAGCGGGGGACGTAGAGGTAGATGCAGACATATTGTGGAAGAAAATGTAAAGTTGCATTAAAATAGTAACACCTAAAGTGTTAGGTGTGCCTAAAGGTCTAGGACCTCCACCATAGGAAATCCTAGTAGTGGAATGAGGAAGTATTGAGTTATTAAAGCTAAAAAAGAGTTCTAATAAGAGGAATATGTCGAAAGAAGAGGACGCAGAAACCTTTGAAGCATACAAGTAATAATTGGTGGGTGTTGTTTCTCCCAAATGCACACGCAAATATATGTGGTCATGCAAATAATAAAGTGATTAAGAATAAAATAGCGAATCCATAGATACTTATGATAAACACATATTAACCTTATCTAAAATTAAATGTTTATTCAAGTATTTTCCCAAAAAGTGATTTTTATTACTAAGGACTGAAGAATGTATAAAAGTAATTTAATGCTAACAATTGATCAAGAACGTATATGCAAAGCTTATGAGTAAGGATGATGAGATGAGTGATTCCAGGATTATGTTTTCGCTAACAATCCCGTTTCATATTCATCTTAACTAAATAATATTTATCTAATTTACTGATAACAATGTTAATATTACAAGTAAGAATCTCTTGAGTTCTTACTCTCCTATCCAAGTTACGTTCACGTCTATATGTCTATGACCGTGAACCTAAAAAAGAACGCATTTACACTACTGTAAATTAACCAAACAAGGTAATTTAGGTATATATCTATCCTAAGTTTGAATCCGCTCCTCGATACCCAAGCTTAAGAACTTGATCTATATAATCCTATTGCAATCTTGAATTCTAATTTTTGAGTTCAATTCAAGATTCGTAGATGATATCTTACTGTTAGCTAAGGTTATCTAATCGGACGGGATGTCCTGTCTATGCCGCTACCAACCTGATTTAGGCTTGTTAATCTCGATCCCGGATTAGGGGGTGGTGTAATGCCCCGAACCATGTCTTGGGAGAAATACGACACTCGGTGCCTGACTGCATGTGACCGAGCAAACCACATGGCTTGATGAATCAACATGGGCATCAAAACATACAATAGTAATGAATTAAAACATGTAAAATATAATACTGAAATTATAGTCGAAAATATATTGCGAAAATAGTTTGAAAACATGATAAGTCTGAATAACTAAATGACTGCCATGACATGCTAAACTAGTCTATGAAATCTCTAGATATGAATCTGATTGCTAAAACTATTTATCAGGACAAGGCCCTGACATACCTCTATTGTAAAGCATGATACATAAATAAATAAATAAAGCTAACACCCCGAGTGAAATGAGGCTCACCAATAGTAGATACTGACGAAGTTCTAGCGTACAGATCCGTCATCCTGAAACTCAGACCTGCACCGTGAAGTGCAGGCTCCGGGCAAAGAGGAATGTTAGTACATTGGAATTGTATTGTATGTAAAACAATTGAAAGAATAAGTTGTCACATGAAATAATAGGAACATGAAACTGAAGCTGAACAATGAGCATGAACATGATCTGACATGAATACAGTAACATGTATAAAATCTGTAAAATTGTAGATCTGAATATCTGTGGGAGAGCATTAACAAAACCGACATGTAACCAGCATGTGTAAACGTGATGTCTAATCTATGCCCGATCAGCTAAGCCATCTCGTACCATGCTGGGGGTACAAGATAAGAACATGACATGATGAATTCAATAATTCCAAAAAGGGTAACATGAAGGTATCGTCCTCTGGGCGGAGCGATCCTTATCCTACGCTGGCAACATAGTTTCAGACTGTCTGAGGTTTCTTGGTAATCTGTGCAATTCCAAAAACATGAACATGAATATAGTTGGCTTGTAAGTCTATGAATTTCATGAAAAATAACTTATAAAATATAATTTGTAATTATAATTTAGCATGTGCATAGATATACAATATAACTTGAATAAATCATGGAAACATATATAATTTCATGGATTGAGTGACAATTATTCAGGACTTGAAATTAATAACTCATGGTATTCAAAACACGTGTTCATGGATTATGGACAGGTGCATGACAATCATAATGGCATATCATGAATACAACTAATGACGACAATATATATCATGAAATATAATTGTACATGTATATAGGGTCATCATGAACTTGAGCAAAACTCTAGGTCTGAGCAAATTAGTATTTCATGGATTACATGTAGTGTGGGGAAGAACAATGATGTTCCGACACGTGGATAGAACCTCTACATACCTTAATTTCTCTAAAACTTGTAATAAAATCTTAACTTTGAAGATGAAACCCAAAGCTTGAACTTTAATCTCTTGAGTTGAGTTTTCTTGAAAACCCTAGGTTAAGAAGCAATGATTTCACTTAGGAATTGAGTATACTTGACCGGAATCATGTGGAAATACATAGAAAAGTCTTACCTTGAATTATGAGGAGGGATTGGAAAAACAAGAAAACTGAATTTTAGAACTAAGTCAACGTATTTATATTGTTTAGCCCGTTAGAGGTTTTACGGCCGTATTATATGGTCCATAACTTTTTCTACGGTCCGGGTATGGAACGTATAATTATGTATGATTAGGGGTATAGACCGTACGGTCCGTCAAAAATGACTGTAACCCAAGTACAACTAACCAGTGGCTGCCAAAGCTGGGGGAACTGTACGGTAAAAAAAGATGGTTCATATAATGTTATATGGTCCAGATAATCCTACCGTACATCGTCAATTCAACAGTTATTTGTATGGTCACTTTCTACGGTCTGTAACTTTTTCTACTGGCCATATATTTATGGCGTAAAACAAAATTTAGAGAATTAAAACTAGTTTTTCAACGTTGACTCCCTATCTTGGTTTTCTAAACTCCTAAATCATGATCATCTAAAGATACGAGGTGTTACAATATCTTCCCTTTGAAATAATTCATCCTCGAATGATGGATCATGGTTAAGAATAATACTTGACATGACATGAGTACATGAACGTGATGAAACATGACATGAAATATGTGGGCTCAATGACATGATTACGACATGTGGACATGAGACATGAGTATTGAATACATGAATGTGAAACATAAGGCATGAATACGCAAGGGATATGACATGAATACTAAAAGTATTTACCTTGGACGCTTTCTGCTTGCTCTTAAAATAAATGTGTATATCTAGACTTCATGTCCTCTTCCGCTTCCCATGTAGCCTCATCAACTTTCTAACTTCTCCACAACACTTTCACTGAAGCAACTTTCTTAGTCCTTAACTTTCGAATGTGAGGATCCAAAATAGCCACATAGACCTCTTCATAGGTCAGTCCATCCTTAACTGTAATGGATTCGGTAGGGACAACCAACCATGGGTCTAACACACACTTTCTCAACATGGATATGTGAAACACTGGGTGTACAACAATCAAATCTTGTCAAAATTCAAGCTCATAATCTACTTGACCAATTTTTCGTAGAATTCTGTATGGTTTGATATATCTGGGACGGTGCTTCTCCTTCTTTTCAAAACTCATAACACCTTTCATAGGTGAAACTTTCAGAAATACCCAATCATCGACTTGGAACTCCAAGTCTCTATCCCTCACATCCGAATAGGACTTCTGGTGACTCTGAGCTATTTTCATATGCTCCTGAATCAACTTGACTTTTTCCATAGTCTGGTGGACCAAGTCTGGTCCTAACAATTCTACTTCACCAACTTTATACCAACCAATTAGCGATCTACACCTTCACCCATATAGAGTTTCGAACGGTGCTATCTGGATACCAATATGGTACTGTTATAATAAGAAATTTCAATGAGAGGCAAATGATCATCTAGGATACATGCTCTCAATATGTCTTTGAGAATATGAATGGTCCGCTCTGCATGTCCATCTGTTTGAGGATGAAAAACTATATTGAGCTTTACCTTGGTACTCAATCCTTTCTAGAAAGAATTTCAAAAGTATGTTCTAAACTGAGCACCACGATCCAAAATAATAGATATTAGGGTCCCATAAAGCCTAAAAATTTCTCGGATATATAACTTGGCATAATCCTTTGCTGAATCTGTGGTCTTGACTGGCAAGAAGTAGGCTGATTTGGTAAATCGGTCCACAATCACCCAAATCAAATCATGACTTCGAGATGAGTGAGGTAGACCTATTATGAAGTCTATGTTTATCATCTTCCATTTCCAAACAGGAATATCAATATTCTGAGCCAACCCACCAGGCCTCTAGTGCTCGGCTTTCACCTGCTAAAAATTCGGACACTTGGCTACAAAGTCTGCTACATTCCTCTTCATATCATTCCACTAATAAATTTCTTTAAGATCATGATACATCTTTGTAGAACATGGGTGGATAGAATACTGGGAGTTGTGCGCTTCTGCCATGATTCGCTCTGAGTCTATCCATATCTGGAACACATAACCTGCCTCGGTACCTTAAAGTACCGTCATCTCCCCCTTGTTCAAAAGCCATAGTTTTATGCTTGTGAATACCCTCTTTCAGATGCAACAGTTTGAATCATTATATTGTTTCTCCTTTACTTCAGCTACTACAGAGGATTCAGACTTGTTCTGGACAACAACACCATCATCTTCAGAGTTCATGGTCAAACTCCTAGACTGGCTAGTCAGTGAATGTTCTTCATCATGGTCCTCTTTCCTTCTTCAACATAAGCTACTAAGAGTTCATGGTCAAACTACGGAGGATTCAGATTTACTTTCCCCGGATGATAGAGAACATCCATATCATAATCCTTTATCAATTTGAGCCATCTCCTCTGTATAAGATTCAACTATGTTGCTTGAAAATATACTGAAGGCTCTTGTGGCCTATGAAGATGTCAACATGAACTCCATACAAATAGTGGCGCCATATCTTGAGCACGAAAATCACGGTTGTCAATTTTAAATCATGAGTCGAATAGTTCTTTTCATTAGGCTTAAGTTGTCTTGATATATAAGCTATAACCTTCACATGATGCATTAAAACACACTTGAGACCAATTCTTGACGCACCAGAATACACTATGAACCCTTCGGTTCCTTCTGGCAATGTTAACATTGGAGTAGAAGTCAGTCTCATTTTTAATTCCTCAAAACTGCGCTCACATGCGTCTGACGACTGGAATTTAACTTTCTTCTGAGACAATCTAGTCAACGGAGATGAGATGGAAAAAAAACCTTATACAAAGCGCCTGTAATAACCTGCCAGACCTAAGAAACTTCGTGTCTCTATAGTAGAAGTGGGTCTGGGCCAATTCTTTACAGCGTCTATTTTCTGAAAATCAACTTGGACGCCTTCGCCTAAAATCACATGGCCTATGAATGCTACTGACTTTAGCCAAAATTCACACTTGGAAAATTTCGCCTAGAGCTTGCGGTCCTGAAGTTTCCAGAACACTATTCTGAGATGTTCTGCATGATCAGCCTTGCTACAAAAATAGACTAGAATATCATCAATGAAGACAATGACGAAAAGATCGAGATAAGGCTTGAAGACCCTGTTCATAAGATCCATGAAAGCAGCTGGTGCATTCGTCAGTCTGAACGACATGACACAAAATTCAAAATGACCATAGCGAGTTATGAAAGCGGTTTTTGGAATGTCAACTTCCTTAGCCTTACGCTAGTGGTACCCTAATCTGAGATCAATCTTGGAATAACACCGAGAACCTTGAAGTTGATCGAATAAGTCATCATTCTGGGAGGAGGATACTTATTATTAATGGTGACCTTGTTCAATTGTCGGTGGTCAATTCACATACGTAGAGACTCATCCTTCTTTCGAACAAACAAGACTGGTGCACCCCAAGGTTAGACACTTGGTCTAATGAATCCCTTATCAAGAGATCTTTCAACTGGAATTTTAATTCCTTCATCTCTGCTGGAGCGATTCTGAATGAAATAATAGATATCATCTTGGTGTCGGGAAGTAAATCAATTTTAAAGTCAATCTCCCTATCGAGAGAAACTCCGAGAAGATCTTCAGGAAAGACTTCTGGAAACTCATTGAGAACTGGCACAAACTGAAGAGTTGGGGTCTAGGTATCTGCATCCCTGACCCGAATTAGATGGTAAATATACCCCTTGAATATCATATCTCTAGATTTAAGATAGTAAATAAACCTACCTATGGGTGCTACTGCATCTGCCTTCCATTCTATGATTGCTTCATCAGGAAATTCGAAACTGATAATTTTGGTTCTAAAACCTATTGTGGCATAACATGAAGACAACCAATTCATGCCCATGATTGCATCGAAGTCTACCATTTCCAACTCTACCAAGTCGGCTACTGTAATACGGTGATAGACTTTAACTGGACAACCCCTATATACTCGTCTTGCTATAAGTGACTCTCCAACTAGAGTGGATACTTCAAAGGGTTACCCAAATTGCTTAGCAATGAATAGGGTTACATATGACATAGTGGATCAAGGATCCATAAGGGCATAAATGTTAAAAGTAAAAATGGTTAGTATACATATGACCACATCTGCACGAGACTTTGTATCCTGACGATGTGTTAGTGCATACAAGCGATTTGGACTCATACATGTGTTACCGGACATAGCTGGACCATGCCTTGATTGGGCCTGAGAAGTTCGATGGATTGTTGAATTTATGGACTGAGCCACATTACCTCCTGTACCATGCCTCACTAATGGAAAGTCTCTCTAAAAGTGACCTCATTGTCCACACCTATAATAGATATCCATACCCAGTGACACTCTCCTAGGCGCCTCTTACCACACTTACCACAAACTGGATTGCTAAAGGTATCTTGGAACACACTGGCCTGTGACTAGGAGCCTGATGCTCTGAAGTTCTGCCTCTTTTGATCATTCCTGAACTTAGGCAATGGGGCACTAGCTGAAGATAGAGAAGGTCCTAATGACCTATTTTTAAAGAACTGTCAGCCTCCACCTCCCCATAACGGAAGTGACTTGAAGACTTAACTCTTATATTAAACTCCCTATCTTTCTCCTTCTGCAACACTTCCTCTTCCTTCATTATCCTCTCATTACCTCATACGAAAGCAACCATCTTAGTAATAGTCATTTCTTTATTTTGGGCAAAAATATTAGCAGCATCAAACAACTGGGGATTAAGACCCCACACGAAATGCCTAACTCTGGCCCTCATGTCTGGAACCATGTGTGGAGCATATTTGGCCTTAGAAACAAAGTGAAAGTAGTACTCATGCGCACTCCTACCATTCTGCTTGAGCTTCTTAAATTTAATGGCCTTTGCCTCCCTGACCTCTATTGGCAGAAAGTGTTCTATGAAGGCATCTGCAAACTCATCCCAAGTTGCAGGAGATACATTTTCCCCTCGAGACTGTTTCCATGACTCATACCAGATATTAGCAACATCTTGCACCTGATAAGATCCCAACTCTACTGCCTCTATCTAAGTAGCATGCATAACATGAAAGATCTTTTGAAGCCCGTCAATGAAATTTTGTGGATCCTCTGTCTTGGTAGACCATGTGAACAGTAGAGGGTCCATGTGCAGAAATTTTCGAGTCCTGAAACTGGATGACTCTCTACTAGCACCTGTACTTAGAATCGTTCCCTAACGTTCGGCTTGTGCAACCACAATCTGGGTGAGTAGCTGAATAACTCCCTAAAATTTGGGTCAGTGCAACAGGGCGATGAAATTAGAGTACGAACCTCCGCAGGCCCCCTAGTGTCGAGTGGGAGTGTTGTTCCCGCATTGGCTACCTGAGCTTGAGTGTTCTCCTCCTGAGCAGCATTATCAACAACTCTCTAGCTAGTAGCTAAAGTCCTCTAGGTGTAATTTTTCTTGGTTGAAATTTTTTGAAATACGTAATACGAACGAGTTAGAAGAATGTCATGAAGGTATAGATCTAACTGCACGATATAGAGTATAAAAGAAGTGAGACAATCAAAGATGTCTTGGTGGTAAACTGTTTACATGTGTGGGTGACACACGCACATAAGAGAAACCCTACTGGACACAGTTTTATAGACTCCCTAAGATACTTGATCCTAGGCTCTGATACCAAGTTTTGTAATGCCTCGAACCATGGCATGAGCGAAACACCACACTCACTGCCTGACTGCATGTGACCGAGCGAATCACATGGCTTGCTGAATCAACATGGGTACCAAAACATACAATAATAATGAATTAAACCATGTAAAACATAATATTGAAATTATAGTCTGAAAATATATTACAGAAATTGTCTGAAATCATGATAAGTTTGAATAACTGAATAACTGCCATGACATGCTAAACTAGTCTATGAAACCTCTGGACATGAGTCTGACTTCTAAAACTGTTTACCAGGACAAAACCCTGGCATAACCTCTACTATAAAGCATGACACATAAATAAATACATTGTGAAGTGCAGGCCTCAAGAAAAGGGACTTTAGAACATTTGAATTGTACTGTATGTAAAGCAATTGAAAGAATAAGCAATCACATGAAATAATAGGAACATGAAATTGAAACTGAACAATGAGCATGAACATGATCTAAGCATGATGTCTGATCTCTGCCTGGTCATCTAAGCCATCACGTACCTTGATGGGGTAGGAGACATAAACATGACATAATGGATTCAATAATCCCATAAAGGGTTAACATGAAGGAATCATACTTTGGGCGGAGTGATCCTTATCTTACACTGGCAACGTAGTTTCAGGCTGTCTGAGCCTTTTCGATAATTTGTGCAACTCCCAAAACATGAACATGAATATAGTTAGTTTGTAAGCCTATGAATTTTATGAAAACAAATTGTAAAACATAGTTTGTAATTATAATTTAGCATGTGAATAGATCTACAATATAACATGTATAAATCATGGAAAACGTGTATAATTTCATGGATTGAGTTACAATTATTCATGACTTGAAATTAAGAACTCATGGAATTCAAAACATGTGTTCATGGATTACAGACAGTTTCAGGACAATCATAATGGTATATCATTAATACAATTAATGACGACAAGATATAACATGAAATATAATTGTACAAGATATGATCATCATGAACTTGAGTAAAACTCTAGGTATGAGGAAATTTGTGTTTCATGGATTACAAATAGTATGGGGAAGAAATATGATATTTTCACATGTGTATAGAATCTTTACATACCTTAATTTCTTTAAAACTTGTAATAAAAATTTGAACTTTGAAGATGAAACCCAAAGCCTAAACTTTAATCTCTTGGGTTGGGTTTTCTTGAAAACTCTAGGTTAAAAAGCAATGATTTCACTTAGGAATTCAGTATACTTGATTAGAATCGCGTGAAATACATATAAAAGACTTACCTTGAGTTATGAGGAGGGATTGAAAAAAATAAAAAAACAAATTTTTAGAACTAAGTCTGTCATTTATACTATTCAGTCCATCGGAGGTTTTACGGCCGTATTGTATAGTCCATAACTTTTTCTATGGTCCGAGTATGGAACATATAATTATCTACAATTAGGGGTACAGACCGTACAATTTTGTACAGTCCATAAAAAATGACCGTCACCTAAGTACAACTAACCAATGACTGCTAAAGCTGGGGGGAACCTTACGGTACAAAATGATGGTCTGTATAATGTTATACGATTCGAATAATCCTACCGCACATCATCAATTCGACAATTATTTGTACGATCACTTTTTACAATCCATAATTTTTTCTACGGGTTGTATATTTCTGGCGTAAAATAGGATTTACAGAACTGAAACTGGGTTTTCAACTTTGACTCTCTGTCTTAGTTTCCTAAACCCCTGATTCATGATCATGGCTTAGTTTGAAGGTACGAGGTATTACATGTAGGACGATTTAGAGGGACGGGGGACAGGGGGACGGGGAAGGGATCAGGGGTCGTTTCTCGTTATCCCAGACCGGTAATGACCTGGTACGAGCCCGATATCTCACTAGACTTTATTTCAAAAATTTACAACAACAACATACCTAGTATAATCCCACAAGTGGGGTCTAGGGAAGATAATGTATACGCATACCTTACCCCTACCTTGGGAGATATAGAGGTTGTTTTTGATAGACCTTGGCTCAAGAAAAATCATATCAAAGTTGTACGAAAAAGAAATAATATAAGTGAAGAAGCCACGACAAAATACTAAAGATAGCATGACAAAGTATTTTGAAAAAAAAGAAATAGTAACTATAGCAAAATAATACTCCCTCTGTTTTAAAATGTTTGTCTGGTATTGACTTGCCATTGAGTTTAAGAAAGTAAATAAGACTTTTGAATCTTGTGGTTGTTAACTAAAATATGTAATATGTACCAAAATATCCTTTAATTTTGTGGTCTTAAATATGCCATGTGGAAATTTTGAATAAAAGAGTTTCCAAAAAAAGAAAGGGGCTATTTTTAATGGACTAAAAAGAAAAGTAAGATAAATATTTTGAAACGGAGGGAGTACTATAATCGATGACAAGACACAATAGATAATAATAGAAATCGAAGAATAAAAAATGACAAGACTAATATTCCGACTACTAGTATGGAAGGATAAGTGAGACAATGCTCAAGTACTTACTAGCCTTCTACACTAATTCGTGTCCTCCATAGAATTTTACCTAAGGTCGTGTCCTTGGCAAGATGAATTTTTACCACGTCCTATCTAATCACCTCTCTTCTATGTCACCCTAACTTAGGAGATGAGTCCCATATCGGCAAAACACATGAGAGATACTAAATATATAAGTAAGAAGGCCTTACACCCTTGTGATGCATTTTAAAATCATGCAAGTCTAGGCTCAAAATGGACAATATCACTAGTGGGATGGGCTGTTACAGATGGTATCAGAGCCACTCTCGTATTAGCCTTGTCGATGGTGGGTCAGAATTCAACTAAGTTTAGGCAAATCCCAGGTAGGTGGGGCAAACCTTAGTGTTAAGTCTAGGAAAATTTCATGTGGTAGGGAAAATCATAGTAAGGATGTGGAGTCCATTAGAGGGGTTGTATGTGACATCCTAGCTTAAATTAGTCCCACATCGACAAAACACAAAAGAGATGCTCGATATATAAGTAAGCAGACCTTACACCCGAGTGACACATTTTAATATCGTGCGGGTCTAGGCCTAAAATGAACAATATCACTAGTGGGATAGCCTGTTACAACTCCAATACCTATTCATCCTACCTCTACCTCTCCTAAAATTATCCATACCCAACCTCTCACACCTTTTCACTGAGGCATCTACGCATCTACACATCTACACATCTATTCTTCACATGTTTGAACCATCTCAACCTCACTTTCCGCATCTTATCCTCCATAGAGTCCACTCTCACATTGTCCTAGATATCTTCATTTCTAATTCTAACTCTCCTATTAAGTCCGCACATCCATCTCACTACCCTCATTTCTGCAGCTTTAATCATAATATTGAGGGGTATTAGGCGTGTTTGAGTGTCTCACTCTGCCCGTTGTGATGAACGGTTGAGTGAGTACCGGTGTTGAACTACGATGATGGGTAGATTTGGGGAACCAACCTCGTGTTAGTTATAACTGCTGTTTATTTGGGCTTGTTGCCATATGTGGGCTTGTCACCATGTTTGTTATTGTTGTTACTCATCACACATACTTTCGTTATAATATCCTGATTTGACTTGGATTATCCAATGTGTTATTGAACTCTTGAAAACATATGTATATCTTCTCTATATTTGATTGCATCTCATCATACCATGATATCTTGTCTTGTATTATCATTGCAAACATACACTTATGGTTCTGTAATATTGATATGAGAGTGGTATGGATATGTTGTGGGTACAAGAGGCTGGAAAAGTAAGAACATTTATGAGATTATGACAATATTGAGATGATAATGATACAGATGGATCGGGTTGCACACCGTAACATATATTAATACGCGGGGATCAGCGTTGCACACTTGCAACATGATATATTATAGACAGATAAGTCTGGGGCTCTAACTAGATTCATGTGTGGAATTTTGGCTGGCTAGAAGCGGTAGATGTACTTCGCGGGTCCCTCATATGTGTACGATCATAATTAAACTTTGATGTACTGTATACCGATTGAGAAATGTACTTTGCATATGCATTGCATGTTCATCCTTGCATCCATATCATACATATTCATACCATATCATTGTCAACCTATGTTTGTGTTCGCAATTGGATGATTTTATAACTTAACTGGATTCTTAAATCAAAGGATTATATTTGTTACTTGATTCTTGGATTGATCATGGGTATTTATATGAGGAAATGGATGGTGGCTTCTTATAGATTTTCTGTATGAATATTTGTCATTAGTTGGTACTCATTGATAGGCTTGCCGTTCTAGTGGGTAAAGGGTGATGTTGCTCAGTGGTGGTTGTGTCATTTGTTAGAGAGTTTAGTACATGAAAGGGTATCTTGCGTGCTAATTGGGGATGGATTCGCTTAACTATGAGATTAAGGGTAATAATTGTAAACAACGTGGTTCAATCTAATAGTTATGATTAAGGGTCTGGACGTAGTAAGGTGAAGGATTGTGGTATAAATTGCTTGTAGTCTCAATTGTTATAATGAGTCGACCTTGAAATTGGTATTATTGGGCCTATTTGGGAGTTTAGGTGACTTCTAGCACTTGTTCCTTAAATGTGATTTAGTTCTCCATGACGTACTAGTGTAGGTAATAATATGACTTGAACAACTTAGTGCAATTATTGTCAATTTGTGATGAGAGTCTTGATAAGGTAAGTCTTGCATGTTCATAAACTTTATGTGAATAGGATGTCTTAGTACTTATGTAAACCTTAACGTATTCGGTACAACTTAGTAGAATTATTAGATTGCTAGTGATGGGTTATGTGGGTCAACTTGGTATTTATTATTTATTATGCATTTCTGTCATTATCGGCCTATGATGTTTATGGGGGTACATTATGTACTCATGCTACACTTGCTGCATCATTTTTGGATGTAGGTATTCGGTCTATGAGGTTGTAGATTGGAGCACAAGGAGCTGAGGCAGACTATCTTAGCCGGTGGCCTTGGTTCATATCTTATGTAAATGTTTTCTTCATTCGGATAGTGTTGTATTTTTCCGCATTCTGAAGTTTTATATTAGAGTCCTTGTATGAGTCAGACCAGGTTCTGAGGATGAAAAATTGTTGTACAGATTCATTGTTCTTACGCTTTTATGGAATTCCTTACGATAGTAACTTATTTTCTTCCGTATTTACTTAAAACTCTTTAAAAGCTATTTTTGGGAAATTGGTTCATCTACCGGGGGATTGTGTAGGTGCCACCACGATGCCTATGATTTGGATTGTGAAAAAGTTGGTATCAGAGCTCTAGGTTCACTGGTCTCACGAATATAAGGACATTTTGCAGTAGAGTCTCGTGGATTGGTATGATGACGTTCGTATCCATCCTTGAGAGGCTATGAAGCATTTTAGGAATTATTCCATTCTTTCACTCCTATTGTGCCTACTCATTTATATTTTATACTTTGTTGACTCAAATTGGTATCTAGGATATTTCAATTGGTATCTGGTCATATGTGTAATTGAATCCGAAGGAAAACGCAAAATGTAGAAGTTGTAATTTTGATTTCCTATTCTGGTTCAGGGGTTCCGCCCTAGCAAACTTAATTCTGCACCTGCGGGTCCACACTAGCGAATGGTGGCCTGCAGGAGCAATTCTTTGCTTTGATAATGAACCTACCCCGGCGAAGCATTTCCCACCGTGGCGAATCCGATCTTGCGTAACATCTTCTGCCGTAGCAAAAATCTATGCCATGTTTGAAAACCCGCCCCTGTGAGATCTCTGCTGCCTGAGCGAGTCTGCCTTAGTAGAAACCTTCTTCGCCCCAGCTGAATCACTGGGTAGAAAAAGAGAGTTCTATCTCTTTTTTAGATATTACACCTATGCAATGACAATATGTACCATAACCAATTATATCAAGCAAAAACCAGCAAGAAATTTTAGATAGCCAAATACTCAATATCTGATAATGTCTACCAAACAAAGATGAGAAATTAGTTGTGAATATCCCAAATCATCCAAACATTCACCGAGCCAAAGAAAAAGAAAATAAAGGCAATCAAGCCAAAACAAATTATCCAACACATCCAACAAACACCAGAAAAAGAAATAAATTTTTTGAAACAAGTCCAACACGGGCTAACCACAAATACCAAAGAACGAGCTCAATGATGTCTCCTCGAGCTAGCCATATCATGACCTCCCTCAGTGCTACTGCTGATATCATCCGCCCTGTGCAAGAAGGAGTAGTCCTTATCATCGTGCTAATCCTCCAATGATAGGGGGTCCTTGAAATCCAAGTGTTTGAACAAACCCATAATGCCTTTCCACACTTTTATGAGAAGATTGCCATGGGATTTGTTTCTCTTATTCTCTTTATTAAATTTCGTGCAGAGGTTACCATGGTCTGTGGCCAAACCCCTATATGCCATCTCTAATGCACCAACCGAGGTCTGTAGAACCTTATGCGACTCAAGATATTCTTTTATTTCCTTGCGGGAGAAGTAGTCAACATGATCACTCGAAGAACTAGCCTTGACAGAAGGTGTAGGAAGTCTAACAATCAAGTTCTTAATCTCATGTAACTGTGAACCCGTAGCACCAAGTGGCCTCTGTGGTCGCGGCTGTGAATGTGACTATGACCCATCATCGGTACCCTTACCACTCACATTCAGGTCTACCCTCCTCTTCTTTCCTTTCACTAGTGTGCCCTACCCTGGAACTCTCAGAGGGTGGAATACCCCCTCATGACTTCTCTAGCCAGTATCAGGCTTGAACGTCGCACCCACCTTCTGGAATAGCTCGGTAATCGGAGAAAGGAATTTCAAAATTGACCCTCTCTTGGATAAATAACCTTCCACTCTTAAATGATGTGATAGCCCACATTCACTGAAACCCCATTAATAATGCATGCCATCATGATAGCGCTGATGTAATTTTAGTCAGACTTGTTACTAAAAGGTCTCACCCTGCTGACGATGATACTATGACATATTTTTGCCTCGGCTGTGAAGTACTCATTTGTGATCACCGATTTCTTATTGGTCAAAGTAATCTTATTTCTGTCCTCCTTTGCCACTAGTTGTGCCACTAGCCACTCTCTATTTCCATACTCTTCTTTACCATTCATGAGCTCAGGTGGGTGGTTAGGCAACCCATAAAGATCATTAATCACTTTGGCCCCCTATTGGTACCATTTTCCCCTAAATCATTATAACCTGATTTGGATCATACAACCTTACATTCTTCAAGTTTGCGTAAAACTCTCTTACCCAATCCCCGTTGCCTTTGCAAGGTGCTGAAGCAAAGCACATCCAGCCTTTTTGAGTTAGTCGGGTAAAGAAATCGGGAAGGAACTCTTCCACACCTATCAAGTTTATGCCTCTTTCCTTTAGTAACTTTTTGTTTCTCAAATCCTCAAAGTAATGGTTCTGGCAGTCCTAAGACATGAATCAAAATGCATCATAGTCACCCGATGGATCCTCATTGATAAGTCTGTATTTTTGAGTGAGATTTTCCATTATTTTGATCTGTTACAGCTGCAATTACCAAGTTTATGTCAGTTCAGTGATGGAAGTATATGTACCATGATATTACGTGTATAATGAACCAAAGAAACTGATTAAATTCGACCCGACTAGGTTTGTGCATAACTACTATTTTGACTCTGCTACTGTGATATTTCTACTAGACCGAATCCACCCCAGCGAGGAGTGTGTCCGCTTCGGAAGAAATATTGTGATTCCCTTCTTCCGCTCCAACGAGCCCTTTTTTTCATAGCAGATCGCCCTAGCATAAAAAGCATCCACTGGAGCAAGATCGTCGTCCCAGACAACCATCGGAAAAAATTCACAATTTTACCCTATTTTGCCCAGAAAAGTCCTTTCTTTAATTGGTGTGTGTGTACGTGGTGTGTAAAGTCCTATAATGACCATATTTAACCCGATCTGTAAGTCTATTATAATTACCAACCCCACCCCAAAAATTTCCATATTTTATCTAATATCTCCACCACCACCATACTTCTACCCTAGTATTTAAAGCTATAAGTATGTAGTATGAGGTTTTTAACACTTACCAAAGAGAGAGTTGAGTGGCGAGAGTCAAGAAGGAGCTCCGATAGTCTTGGAAATTGTGCTTCCATCGGGTTGGCACCGACGAGTCGGTGGAAGAGCGAGGCAGGGGGTATGGATAAAGGTGATGGGTGTGAGTGAGAGTGTGATTTGTATAGGTAGGGCTTTTGGGACTGTTTTAAAATATAGAGGGGGAGAGGGAGTTGAAGTGGGTGTTAGAATTTTGAGGATTTGGAGAAGTGAAGGTGAAGTGGGGGACGGATCTATTTTGGGGTTAAGATTTTTGAAGTATGTTTCTTCTGCCCCAGAGAGCCTCCTCTCCGCCACAGCGGGTCCGCAGGAGCGGGACAGTGTGTCGATCAAGCAAAGTTTGTCTTTCCTAGTTGTTCGCTTCAGTGAACTAGATTTATGTGGGTGCGGAAGCTCTCTAGCGTACCAAATGTCGGTCTTAGCAAAGTCCATATTTTGAATTACAATGTATGCGACGTTATTCAGAAGCTGTAATTCTCTTACATAGTATTGGTCCTATATATTTTATGATAATTTCCCTCTCAAACATTATATAACTCATGTGAAGCGTCAGCTCCTACTATTACTTATACCATGCATTCCTTTATCGAGATTAATTAACGAGCCTATGAGGATAGACGATGCTATGAATTTGGTATTTCTAAATTCGATGATGTATGATGAAGTACGATAATGTGACCAAAGGCATGGGCTATATCACGAATGTTTGAAATCAAAAGTTTCCACAAAAATATTTTTCCTATGATGCCAGTAATATTAGTGTTTCCCAATAGGTCAGTTTTAACTATCGATATCATAGGCTTTGTGTTGTGTGATGATGTTTTCCCTCTGCATTGTGCGAAATTAACAAAAGTACTTGTGAAACTAGGTTCCGAGCCCCATATATTGTTCCATTACTTTTCCACTATCTCTGTTCGAATGCGAACATTCATTTAATTGGTATCTGATGTAATGACCCATTTGGTCATTATGATCTTCCCACCTAATTTCTTGTTATAACTCTTCCAGCGGCATTCACCGATGACATTTCTAATATAAATCATGAGTCGAGAAATTCCCGCGGATGAAAAAGTCTTCAAAATGAGAAATATTGAAAATAGCCATTTCTGCCTAAGCGAATTCGTTTCCACCCCCGTATAGCCGCTCCAGTGTGAATTTGTCCGTCCCGACACAAGGGAGATATGTCAAGTAACTTTGCTTTAGCGGACCCTTCATTCGCCACAGTGCATCTGCCCCAGCGTAATCAAATCCACTGCGATGGAAACGCTGGCAGTCAGGTGTATATAAATACTTAATAATAAGCACACTTTCCCAAAAGGTATTTCTCGAGCTGGGGGTTGCCCTAATTAGTTTTCTGCATTCTTGACCTACGTTTCCCGTATGAAAGGTTATCTATTCCTCCTCCTTGTTATGTTTCCTTAACGTTCTAGTAGTTGGGGGTAAAATCTTGAAAATGAAGAATAGGTAAGCTTAACCCTAGGTACGTTGGACCATATGAGAATACTCAGAGAATCGGCCGAGTAGCCTATAATCTTGAATTTTCCCAGGAGTTAAAAGTCATTAATCCCATGTTTCATGTATCCATGCTTCGTAAATGTCTGAGTGATCCCTCCTTCATTACCCACATTGAAGATATGCAAATGACAGAGGACCTCTCATATGAGGAAACTCCTATAGCTATCCTAGATCATCAAGTACGTAACATACAGACCAAGGAAGTTACTTCGGTCAAAGTGTTTTGGAGGAATGTAGAGGAAATGAGAAGTGGAGGAAGATATGAAATCCAGATATCCTTACACATTTTAGTATCCAGGTGATAATGATGAGATAGATATAGCAGGCGTATCCCTGAGTACAACAAAGGATAATTGAGGTGAGTTATGGCTAACCCTTTTGATTCTTGCGTAAATAGACGGTGGTGTGAGGCCAATATGATGTTATTATGTTATTTTATAGCCTGTGTGGCATTGGATGTATGTTTGGTCTGCCCAACAGGTTTTGGATAGTTCTATTTACAGAGGAAACTCTGCCGAAATTTTGAAGAATCCTGAGAGCTAGAAATCCTAAGTTGATGACCTCAACATTCGGGGAAGAATGTTTCTAAGGGGGCAGGATGTTAAACCCTGTACTTTTTATGTCATTTTCATCATGAGTTAACTAATATAATCTTAGTAAGATTGAGACCCCTACACATGGTTAATAAAGATTTATATGGGTGTTAAGTATGTTTCGTAAGAGTTCGAAGCTAAATGAATCGAATGAAGTAAGTTTGTTGAAATTCGGAGAGAAATAGGCAGAATTCTGGACAGAATATTGGCCCAAATCATTAGGAGTATATCTCTTGGCATATAAGGAATTATGGACTCCATAATCTATCTAAATTCAAATTCGGCGAGTCTACTTTCTAATGTAATAAATCGTTCGTCAATTGGAGCTTTGTACAAAACGTTATGCATGTTTTATGAAAATGTGTTTCGGCGAATGAAGAATGCAGCCGCAAACTGAGTTTGCAACACCGTATTTAGGACGCATTTTGGTCATTTTTTAGCTTCTCACTGCCTAGAGATGCGATGGACTTGTGGCGCAACACGTGGTGACTTGCGGCCGTAAGTGCCTCCGCAAACTTGAACTAGTGGGGCAGTTCTATTAATTTATAACTCAATCAAAGGCTCATTTTTCACTCTTAACACCCCAAATCACAACTACCATATTCCTAGAAGCTTCCTAAAGATTCCTACAGCATTGAAGAATATTCATACAAGTATATAAGGTGATTTCTCCCTCCAAGGATCAAGACCACCTTGAGATCATCTCTAGTTGGCTTAGCAAGGTTGTGGACTTCTTAGATATTAAATTGAAGATTATTGTGGGAAACTCTTGGCTGGTTTGAGGTAAGGTTCTTGATACCTCTCATGTCCTTAAATTCTTGTAGCTTAAAGTTATCTCTTGGCAAAGGTAATCTATGGAAAACTAAGATAAATTTCATAATTGGTCACAATAGTTGATGTGTTGGTTGTTGGATAGTTTGTTGAGGTTTTTAAGATAACTATGGATAAATTTCATGTAGTATGGTTGTGGTAATCTTGATAGTATGGTTAGTGTTGTAAAATAAGTAAAGATATCTTAAGTTGACTTTGTAATACGATGGAGTATAGTAAGCATGCTAAGTGTTCGATGAAATGTCACAACGATAAGTTCTTGAAACATTTGAATGGATTTTGATACGGATTTTCATTATTGCTTAGGTCGACGATTGTAGAACAAGCGAGGAATCATTGGAGTAGTATTGATCATCAACAAGCTATATTAAGGCTCATTCCTTCATTCTCTTGGCATGATCTACGAATAACCGTAATGATAATAACGTCACATCAAAAAGGAACTCTATTCTTAAGTGTTGAAAAGGGCATTTGTGTTTTATCATGTTGAATCATTGTTGTACAATATTCGTCCCTCGTTGAGAGTAAGCTTCACTCTTGATATTAGCATCTTTGAATTGATAAGACAAGGTTTATTGGTATTATTCTAAAAAGCTAAAGATAGTAAGATTGATCTTTTTATTGATTCATCTGTAAAAAAAGGTAATGTCTAACCCTCATAAGGGAGTCGGAGGTGTAACGGCCTTACATCACTTTGATGGGTTCAAATGAGTATCACATGTTCCTTAAAGGGTCTTCATATATATATATATATATATATATATATATATATATATATATATATATATATATATATCCCTCAGAGGTCTATGGTGTTATATACGCGACTATATGTATATGATATTGATGATATTGCCCACCAAGGCCTATGGCATTACATACGCAGTTTATACAGATATGATATTGATAATACTGCTCACATAGGCGTACGACATTATATATACGCGATAATATTTCATTTATGCATATTTTGATCCACAGAGGCACTCAGAGTACACGTTACTTCTCTATTACTCTATCTTACAAGTATGCACTCAGTTACAGTTTCAGTTTATGCTCCATTTACAGGTTACACTTGTTTATAGTTTTTGCCGTACATATTCAGTACATCATTCAAACTAATGTTACTTTTGGGGCACTGCGTTTCATGCTCACAGGTGCAGATAGAAACTCAGATGATATCTCGCAGTAGGTTACTTGAGTAAGCTGAGGTTGTCACGCTCCTTTCTTCAGGAGTTGTCTAGTGAGCTAATATGTATGATGGTTGCTTATATGTACATAGTTGGGTATTGTAGGGCCTTCTCCCAACCAGATGTTGTTGATGTATTCTCTAAAAGCTTGTAAACAATCATTTTATGTATAGTGGTTTGTGTTTAGTGTGGCCTTATTATTTATACATGTGTGTTGGGCATTTTCTGCGTGCAGGTGGTTGTGTCTTGATCGAGTAATCTCCGTCAGAGGCTTTGTCGGCCCATGTATTGCTGGATATGTTACAAGTATCAAGACTAGTACGCTCTGGCCTTAGGGCGCCGGGTGCCGGCCACACCCCCAAGGTTGGGGTGTGATAATTCTTAACACTTTCTAGTCGTGATGGGGTTGCACCAAGGATCATCCCTTAGCCTATTTTTATTTGCCTTAGTGATGGACGGATTGACATGACAAATTTAGGAGAAGGTGTCGTAGTGTATGTTATTTGCACATGACATAGTTTTAATTGATGAGACATGCCATAGAGTTATTTATATGCTGGAAATTTTGAGGATGACCTTAGAGTCTAAAGGCTTTAGGTTAAGTAGGACTATAATGTAGTACATAGAGTGCAAGTTTAGTGATGTAATACAGGATACAAATATGGAAGTAAAGATTGAGGCACAATCTGTACCGAAAAGAGGAAGCTTCAAGTATCTTGGGTCCATAATACAAGTATATATGGAGATCAATGATGATGTCGCACACTATATTTGATCAAGATGGATGAAATAGATGCTTTCCTCTGGGTGATTTGCTATAAAAAAGTGTCACCAAGGTTGAAAGGTAATTTCTATAATGTGGTGGTTAGACCAGCATTGTTGTAGGGGGCAGAACGTCTATATTCAGAAAATGAAGGTAGCAGAGATGAAAATGTTCAGATGGATGTATGGTCATACTAGGATATATATAATTAGGAACAAATTTATACGGGACAAGGTCGGAGTGCCCTCCGTAGAGGACAAGATAAGGGAGGTGAGTCTAAGATGGTTTGCACACGTGAAGCGGCTGTGTGAGGATGTGCCTATTAAGAGATATGAGAGATTGGCGGTAGCAGGTGTTAGGATAGGTAGAGTTAGGACAAAGAAGAACTGGAAGGGTGATTAGACAGGAGATGACACTACTTCAGCTAACTGAGGACATAACCCGAGATAGAAGATATGGACGTTGAGAATTAGGGTAGAAGATTATTCTGTAGTTGAGTTTTCACATTGTGTGGGAGAGGTAAGGGGCTAGGCTCTTCTTCTAATTTCTTAGTAGTATTATTTAGACATCATCTAGATCCCTACTCTTTACGTGTTTATTATAATGTGTTGCATCATTTACTTTGTATCTTGATATTTTTGCTATCTTATTTACCTTGCAGTCCTGCATTATTTTGAGCCGAGGGTCTATCGGAAACAGCCTCTCTATCCCACAAATATAGAGGTAAGGTCTGCGTACATCCTACTCTCCCCATATCCCACTTTATGGAATTACATTGGGTATGTTATTGTTGTTGTTGTTATAAACTCATTTGATGAATTCGGATGTGGTAGATATTTCAAAAGACTTTAAGTTTCACTCAGATCGAGGTAAGTTAAGACTTTCTTAGACTCTTTATGGGGGATATTTTCGATAATTAACTAATAATGAGGGTTATGGGCTAAAGAAAGATCTTGTATCCATGATGTGACGTGTACCAGTGCCATGTGATGAATAGTTTGTTGAAATATTATTGATGGTTGTAAACCACGAATGTCAAATCATGTGGGCATTAGTTGATAGATAGGTGTCTTGATTCAACGGCTTATGTGCATACATCACTCCATTAAATTCCATAAATTATGATAATGAGTTGTTTTATGTAATTCTAAATAGTACATGGTTATAGTTTAGTTGCACTTCATATTCATGCTTTATGTGATCATCATATTCATTCATGGTGATGGTTCACACGGTTATGGCTCGATGAGATCTTCATAGATCCGATTCAAGTTGGAGTGATATTATTTCAGTTGAAAAAGGTTGGTTCGCAATAAGAAATGATTCTGGTGGATTTGTGCATGCCTGACAGAAAACAATTCTAGGCACCCACGCCTCGTGGAAGCTTGTGGGTATACTAATAAACATATATGGCCATTGCATTGCATAATTTTATCTACTTGATTACTTGAGCTTATCTTTTATCTTGTTTGTTGGACTTCAGTTGTGTTATGGTAACCTGCTAATGGTAAAACAAGATTCTTTCTCAATAAACCTCGTCACTACTTCAACGTTGTCGGTTTATGATATTTATTTAGTGCAAGTTCTTCACGTACCCATACTATATTTGTTGCATTATTTGTGATGTAGACATAGATCCGAGCACGAGTAGAGTACACTGAGTCATTTTCTTTTGAGGCTGTGATTTCAGAGATTTAGTAGTCAACTACCTAGCTGGTCTGCAGCACCAGTCTCCTTTTGTCATTTACCATTTTTGTCTTCTTTATATTTCAAACAATGTATTTTGTCTGATTAAGACTTGTATTGATACTCTTAGTAGCTCTTGTAGACATGACGCTATTATTTCTGCACTTTTGATGGGCTAAAAGATTTGTCTTTGATTATTATCATTTTTTACTTTATTTTCCATTTCATTAATTGCATAATTAGTTGCTTAACGATTTTGGCTTGCGTACCAAGTTGGGAGTAGATGCCATATAAGATTTGGTCGTGACAACAGTTGTTATCTGTATCCATGATTTTAATTTAATTGATTTACTTGTATATCGTTATTATACCTATATTGCTTTACTTATGCCTATATGGATTACAAATGATTTCTAATGACTTTTCTCGTGGTAAATTGAAAAGGTGAGTAGATAATATTGTTGGGTCTTTAGACTCACAGTGTTGTGTGTTCATAAGTGCAGATATAGCAGGTGTTGACCTGATAGCCGATTAGTAATTCCAGCTTTATTAGTCCTTACCGATAGAGTTGATCCACGATTAGATTATGACGGCTAATTCATCTTTAGAAAACTTAGTATTTTTATTATCGAGTTACATATCCTATCTTGTATTCTATATATTAGTAGCTCCACGATTTTGCCACGTTGGATTGTATGGGCAGACTTATGTTTTTTGTTGAATTCCACACTTTATTTATACTAGTCCATTGGCACGTGCATTGCATGTGTATTCCATATATGTTAGTACAAACTTCTTCAAAATAATATACATGATATTAAAACATGGGTGTGAAGAGTAACATGAATTTTTAAACATAAATTTAATTAGATAGCATGAAATTAATTTTTATGTTATTTTGTATAATAAATTAATATAATTGTATCTCATAATACTTCTTTATAGACTATATTCTTAGTGTATATTCAATTAAGACGTCTCGATTATTTGGTCATGACTAGAACTCTGAGGCTATGTACTCTCTAATTAAATATGTGCACGTGCATTGACCATATTATCCCGTGTGCATTATTGAAAAGTTTATGTCAATAAAATAATTAAAAAACACTGAATCGATTAAACTTCTATATTATTTCTCACTGCTTCTATGCATTTTGAATCGCTACTTTCTGATACCATACTAACAAATAAAGAACTTTAGGTGTTCAATCAATTGACAATAATATAATTATTTTTGTATTATGTTTACCTTGTAAGACAATGTTTTTTTCCAAACTCTCTCGATCTCCTCAACTAGACTAAATATCTCATCTTCTCTGAACTTAATCACAGTTCAATATGAACTCCATGGATGAACAAAAGAAGAAGAGAAGATGAGAAAGAAGAAGAAGAAGTCGAGACAGTTTGAGAGTAGAGAATGGAGAAAAATTATTATCATTCAATGTAGTTGATTCGTGTGATGTAAGTTGTATATATACATGTAGAATTAGCTTCTAGAGTCATCTAATCTATAGCTCATAATCTCCACAAACTACTTAACTACTAGTTAGTTAAATAACTAACTTTTTGAACTATAACTAACTTTTTGAACTATAACTAACTTTTGAATAATCTTAATATTTACAGAAATGCCATTGTCCCTTAACTAACTATACTAAGCACACTACACTTTTACTGATCATGTATTCTAACATTCTCCCTCAAGTTAGGTCCCATAAAGATGTCTATGACATCTAACTTGGAATTGTAAATGTGATGTTGTACTCTAGCTAATTCCTTTTGTTGAAATATATGATGGTTGCTCCTTGGTTGAAATGTACTAAGTTTGGATCAAGCCTTTTTAAATTTTTTTCCTGATGAAGTGGCAATCAATCTCTATGTGTTTGGTTCTTTCATGAAAGACAACATTGGCTGCTATATGCAATGTTGATTTGTTGTCACTAAATAGTTTAACTGGTAGCTTAACCTTGATATCTAACTCCTTCAATAGACTGAGGATCCATGTGAGTTCTAATACAGTTGATGCTATGCTCCTATATTCGGCCTTTGTAAAACTTTTAGATATAGTTCTTTGTTTCTTTGACTCAAGATATCAAGGATTTACCAAGTTTAATCAATTATCCTGATACAGATCTTCTGGTATGTGAGCAAGCTGCCCAATCAGCATCATGTAGCATGTCATACTCTCAATAGGTGCACTAGATATAAGAACCATTTGTCCTAGTTGAGACTTGATATATCTCACAATCATCATTGCTGCATTTATGTGAGATTGTTTAGATTGTTGAAGATATTGACTCAGTTTTTGTATACTAAATGATATGTCAGGTCTAGTAACAGTTAGATACGATAGCTTACCAATCAATCTCTGGTAAGAACTGACATCTGTGAGTAAGAGATCTTCTGGATCTTTATTTTCCATTTGTTTATCATATTCCTTAGTAGTGAGCTTTACATTTGTGTCAATAGGTGTACTCATTGGTTTGGATTCTGATAAAACAAGTTCAGAAATCAGTTCAAGTGAGTATTTCTTCTGATGCATAAGAATGCCACTATTATTTCTGGCAAATTCTATGCACAGAAAATACTTAAGTTCACGTAAATCCTTCATCTTGAACACCTCCTTGAGATCAAGTTTTGTTTCTTCAATTATATTCAGGTCATTCTCAGTTACCAATATATCATCAACATATACAAGTATCATCACAATCCCTTTTCCTTTCTTCTTTATGAATAAAGAATAGTCATGCTGACTTTGAACAAACTATAGTTTTGTTAGTGCTTCTTTTAGCTTGGCATCCCATTACCTAGGGGCTTGTTTCATCCCGTATAAGGATTTGGTAATTATGCACACTAGTTTAGATTCCCCCTGACTGCCAAATCCTTGGGGCAAGTCCATATAAATTTCATCATGTAAATATCCTTGAAGAAATGCATTGTACACATCTATTTGATGGATGTTCCAATCTCTTGAGGCTGAAATAGATAAGACTATTCTTACAGTGACCATCTTGACCATAGGAGAGAAAGTCTCTAGATAATCAATCCCTTTTAGTTGAATATATCCTTTGGCCACAAGTCTTTCCTTGAACCTTTCAATCTCACCATTAGCTTTGTATTTGATCTTATAGATCCATTTACATCCTATTGGAATCTTCCCTTCTGGTAAATTTGTAAATGTCCATGTATTGTTGCTTTGAAGAGCATCTATCTCTTTTTTCATTGCTTGTATTCGTTTAGGATCTTTGATTCTGCATAATTATTTGGTTCTGTAACAGCAGAAAAAGTAGCTAAGTACGCTTGATATTTTGTAGAGATATTATCATAAGAGATAGAGTCAGAAATTGGATATGTGATATTCTTTTGAACAGTGGTGAGAGATATAAAATCCTTCATTCAGAGGTTATTTCTCCCTTGATGATGTTCTTATTTGAAAATTTCTTCATTAAGTAGATGCTCCTTATTGTGGGACTGGTGCTGCTTAAGCAATGTGATCAGACTCATGTGGAGCAATTGGATGAGAAATTGGTGCTACTTGCACTTGCTGATCAGGTATAGTTGGAATTTGATGTGATAACTCAGTTTCTTGTGCCACTATAGTGTGTTTGTCTTCACCATTAGAGGTATGACTGTTGTTATGTACATCTGCTACACAAGGCGCAAATACATCTAAGTCATTTGAAATAAGCACATCAATATCATCTGATACATTAGGTTCTGTGTGAATGAAAATAGGAGGGTCAGTAGACTTAGTTTTAAAAGGAAATTCAGTTTCCTTAAATACAATATCTCTTTTAATGAAAAAACTATGTTTAGACATATCATATAAGATGTAACCTTTATACACCTCTAAGTACCTCATAAATATAGCAGGTTTAGTTCTAAACTACAGTTTATCATTGTGATTTATTATTTTTGCATAGCATAGACACCAAAAACTTTAAAGTGTACTAGAGATGATTTCATGTTATATAACCTCTCATACTGAGAAACACCAATGATAGATGATGGTAATCTTTTAATGATATATACAGTGGTAAGTACATAATTCCCTCAGAATTTAACAGCAATGTCAGCTTGTAACCTTAAGGCTCTAGTTACTTCCAATATGTATCTATGTTTTCTCTCAGCAACATCATTCTGCTGAGGAGAATAAGTACATGTTATTTGATGTACTATGCCTACAAATTTGAATAAGGAGTCACAAAGTTCATTTATAAATTCTGTTCCATTATCAGTTCTGCAGATTTTAACAGTTTTCTCAAATTGCGTTTTGACAAATGTAAGAAAATATTGAATAGTAATACAGACATTCGATTTCAATTTGAGCAAATATATCCATGTCATTCTTATGTAGTCATCTATAATTGTAAGGAAGTACTTGTGTCCATCAATAGTAGCGATTTTATAGGGTCCCCATATATCCATGTGAATAAGATCAAAACTAGAAGTACTCTTTATAGTAGTTGCAGGAAAAGGAAATCTAGTTTGCTTTGCACAAGGACATATTGTACATTTGTCTATCACATCAGCTGTATTTCCTATTTTACATGGTAAGATCTTATTAAGAACAGATGAAGACACATGGTCAAACCTTCTATGCCATAGATCAATGTCTAGAGAAGTAAAATGAGCAATCTCAGATTCTGCAGTATTTTCTGTAGAACTTTTAGCAGCTAGGTTGATTCCAATTTTTTTAGTTTGTTGATTGAGTAAGTATAGACCATCTTCCAATCTACCAATCTTCATCACCTTGCCACTGGAGAGGTCCTAAAAATACAAAAGTCAGAGAAAAATAAAGATGCACAGTGCATTTCTTTAGTTTTCTTGGATACTGATATTAAGTTATATTTAAATTGAGGCAATAAAAACACATCTCTGAGATTGTTTTGAGCAGAGATAGAACTATTTCCTATGTGAGTTACTAGTGCAACATCACCATTAGGTAGATAAATTTTTCTTGGATTAGCATTCATTGTGACATATTCTTTGTTTAACATGTTGATACTAAAGACCATATGGTTAGTTGCTCCTGTATCTATAATTCAATCCTTTGAATTACTAGTTACTAGGAAAGCTTTTATGATACCCGACCATTTACCTGATGTGTCATAATATGTACCAGCAGCATTTGCAATTGCATAAGTATTCCCATTATGGCTAAATTTGTGCAGCATTTGTAGAATTTAATCATACTGCTCTCTTGTAAACACACAATTTTCAGGCTGGTTCATTGTCATCATTTGATTCATACCACTACCATTCTCAAGTCTTTGATACAGTCCTGCCATATTAGCTACCACATGTTCCTGATTTGTCATATTTGTACTATTGGCATCACTCACAGCAGATTCATTGTTTGTACAGTTCATACCACTTCCTCCTTGATTACTACCACTTCTTTCCACTTGCACATTATAAGCATTTGACCCCTCATGGCCACCAGAACCAAACTTCCTTTTCTTGTTAAAGCTTGGAGGATATCCCATCAGTTTGTAACATTGATCCTTTGTGTGTCCTTTCATTTTGTAGAAATCACACTGCAAGTTATAATCCTTTTTATATTTCTGATTTTGAACACCACTAATACTAGGCCTAGAGGAGTACATAGCAGCAGGATCATATTGATAGCCTACAGAATTTGTTACAGTTGACTTTTGCCCTTCATCATTGGCAATCATTTCATAGGCCTGGTTCACATATGGGAGTGGATTCATCATCAAGATTTGACTTCTTGCTTGTGTGTATGTATCATTAAGCCTCATTAAGAATTAATACAACTTGAGCCTTTGTAAATATAACAAGAAATATCTTGATTTTTCACAATCACAAGCAGGAGATGGTACAAATGACTCAAACTCATTTCATAGTCCCTTTAATTTTGTGAAATACCCAGAAACAGACAGTGTTCCTTGTGAAAGTGTTACAATTTCTTTGTGTAAGCCAAAAGTTCTTGATTCATTTATTTTATCAAATCTTTTTTTCAATCCCACACAGACCAAGCATTAGTAGCATATACAACATCACTTAACAGACAGCTAGAAATAGAATTCATCAACCAAGACAAGATAATTGCATTAACTCTCTCCCATTGTTCCCACATTTACTCTCCAAAATTTTCGTTCTTGCACCTTCCATCTATTAGTCCTAGTTTATTTCTCCCTAACTAAGCTAGTCTCATGGATCTATACCACACATCATAGTTTTCAGCACCAGTAACTTAAAAAGAGATAAGAGATATTCCACTTACATCAGTGTTATTCAAGAAGATGTTGGGATTAAATGATAGATTGAATGGGAAATGGAGGGAGTTCCCTCTTGCTCTATAAAATAATCATTTGTCCCACATCGGTAGTGGAAATAAAAGTGGGAGTTGTCCCACATCGGTAGTGGAAATAAAAGTGGGAGTTGTCCCACATTGGTAGTGGAAAGAAAAGTGGGAGTTGTCCCACATCGGTAGTGGAAAGAAAAGTTATTCTACTTATAAGTAGAATTACTCCTTCTTGTCAGTAAAAGGGTTGAGGGGGCAAGGACCCCTCGTGTCGTCGTCGTCGCCGCTCGGCTCGGCCGGCTCGCCGGCTTCGGCCGGCCGGTTTGGATTTGGATTTGGATTTGGATTTGGTCAAATGATCCGATTGATTGATAATCTTTTGGACCAAATTTTCTTTAATTTTTAATTATTTAATTAATTATTATTTAATTAAATTAATTAACTTATCCAATCCTACCCGTTAGTGACCACGACCGCGACGGCGGATCCGCCCGACCCGCGACCGGTTTCTTTCCCACATTTAAATTTTCCACCGGTTTTAGTAGTATTTGGAAGGGTTGCAAACCTTGAAGCTTGATACTTCCATGGCTATAAATTCATTTGATTCTTGAATTTTACTTACTAATTTTACGAACTACAAAATCTTCTTCTTCTTACGCACGAATAAATTACGTGTGATATACTCTTTGTTGAGTGGTTCGGCCGCTACGAGTTTGGAGTACTACTATTACGGTAAGATAATCGTTCTATCTGGGAGGGATATTCCATCAACCTCGAGTCTTTGTGAGGGAATAATTTCCTTAAGGACACACTTTGAACTAAGTGGGCTCGATTATATTACGAAAATTATTCTTATTTTTTCAACACCGATTCTGTTTATTTTCGTGTTTATTGTTTCTTGATTTTTGGAATACTGATTAATAACAATCTTAAGGAAATTATATTTTAGATTAATCTGTATTCTATTTTGGAGACTAAAACCTGTGGTGATTTTCTACTCGTATGAAATTTCATATTCGACTTGAAGAAATAAAAATTTCATTGGAACATTAAAGTTCATACTTGTACAACGATTTGAAGAACATAAAAACTTCATCGTTGTTGTATTACAGTTTGGAGATTAAAACTTGTGTAGTTTTCTACTCCATATGAATATTAGTATTCGACTCGAAGATATAAAAACTTCGTTGGAAAACTAAAGTTTCATAATTATCTGCGATTTGAAGAAATAAAATCTTCATCGTTTAAGTGCGTGATTGAATTGCTATTACGGTTTTATTAACTAAAGCAGTTTGTCAATTTGTGATGACAAATGAATAATGGCAATTGAGACTGGAACTACATCTGCGAATCTTTGCACGGTGATTACTCCTACAACCCGTATCAGCGGTGCCACCGGCTGAGAAACCTGCGAAGTTCACCGGTGCCAACTTTAAAGGATGGCAGCAAAGAATGTTCTTTTGGCTTACCACCCTTGGTATGCAAAAGTTCACCAATGAGGATCCTCCCGTGTCTGCCGCCGACATGCCTGACAACCAACAGTTCATGGTTACTGAGGCTTGGAAACAGGCTGATTTTTTGTGCAAAGGCTACATTTTGAGTGCCTTAGAAGATGACTTGTACAACGTCTACAATGCAGTAGAGACCTCCAGAGAACTATGGAGTGCACTTGAAAAGAAGTACAAAACTGAAGATGCTTGCTTAAAGAAGTTTGTGGTTGCCAAATTCCTAGACTACAAAATGGTGGATGGAAAAACCGTTGGAACCCAAGTTCAAGAGCTTCAACTTATCTTCCATGACCTTATTGTTGAAGGTATGGTAGTAAATGAAGCATTCCAAGTGGCTGCAATGATTGAGAAGTTGCCGCCCTCATGGAAAGATTTCAAAAATTATCTTAAGCACAAAAGAAAGGAAATGAAGTTGGAAGATCTTGTGATTCGTCTCAAGATCGAGGAAGATAACAAAACCGCTGAGAAGAGGTACCGTAAGACTTCACCAATTGAAGGGGCAAACATCGTTGAAGATGCTGCTCTGAAAAAGAACAAGAAAAGGAAAAGGCCTTCTGGAAAGGAGAAGGATTCCAACAAGAAAAAGTTCAAGGAAAACTGCTTTAATTGTGGGAAAGCTGGCCACAAAGCCCCAGATTGTCGTCTCCCGAAAAAGAACAAGGGAAAAGGACAAGCCAATATGGTGGAAAAGAATTATGATATGGATGATCTTTGTGCAATGCTGTCGGAGTGCAATTTGGTTGGAAACCCAAAGGAGTGGTGGCTTGATTCTGGTGCCACTCGACATATTTGCGCTACAAAAGAAGCATTTGCAACCTATGCTCATTTGGACCCGAAGAGGTCTTGTTTATGGGAAATCGCTTGACCAAGGTTGAAGGATATGGGAAGATACTTACGAAGATGACTTAGGCAAGGTCGACTCTCAACAATGTTATGCACGTTCCAACAATTCGGAAGAATTTAGTTTCATTAGGACTACTCGTCAAAAATGGGTTTAAATGTGTGTTGGTTAGTGAGAAAATTGTAATAAGTAAGAATGATTTGTTCATAGGAAAAGGCTACCTCACCGAGGGCCTTTTCAAACTCAATGTAATGGTTGTTGATGAGTATTAATAAGAATTGACCGTCTTACTTATTGGAGTCAAATAATTTATGGCATGTTCGTTTAGGACATGTTAACTACAAAACCTTGCGAAGATTGATTAATTTAGAAGGATTGCCTAAATTCCAGTGTAAGAAATCTAAATGTGAAATCATGTCGAATCTAAGTTTGTTAAACATTCATATAAGTCTATTGATAGGAATTCAAATCCTTTAGACTTAATTCACACAGATATATGTGATATGAAGTCAATACCATCTCGCGGTGGGAAAAAGTATTTTATAACTTTTATTGACAATTGCACTCGATATTGCTATGTGTATTTGCTTAATAGTAAGGATGAAGCAATTGATGCATTTAAGCAATACAAAAACGAAGTGGAAAATCAATTGAATAAAAAGATAAAAATGATTAGAAGTGATAGGGGAGGAGAGTACGAATCTCCTTTTGCAGAGATATGTTTAGAATATGGAATTATTCATCAAACTACTGCCCCTTATACACCACAATCAAATGGAATTGCGGAAAGGAAAAACCGAACATTAAAGGAAATGAGGAATGCCTTACTAATAAGTTCCGGTTTACCGCAAAGCTTGTGGGGGGAAGCTATCCTTACAGCTAACCGAATACTCAACAGGGTGCCCCACAGCAAAACACAATCTATTCCATATGAATTATGGAAAAGGAAGAAAACCCAACTTGAAATATTTCAAAGTGTGGGGGCGTTTAGCAAAGGTCCAAGTTCCTTTGACCAAAAGGGTAAAAATCGGACCAAAAACTGTGGATTGTGTTTTTATTGGTTATGCTACAAACAGCAAAGCTTGTCGGTTTTTGGTTCACAAATCGGACAATCCCGAAATTCATGTAAATACGGTAATTGAATCAGATAATGCTGAATTCTTTGAAAATATTTATCCGTATAAAACTGAACGTGAGTCGTCAAGTGAAAGATCTAAACGACCGCGGGAAGAACCAAAGGAAAATACACCAAGTAAAGCGGATGCAAGGCGTAGCAAACGTCAAAGGACATCTACTTCCTTTGGACCAGATTTTGTGACATTCTTGCTTGAAAATGACTCAAACATTTAAAGCATCAATGTCTTCTTCTGATTCAGCATTTTGGAAAGAGGCAGTCAATAGTGAGATTGAATCAATTTTGAACAACCATACATGGGAATTGGTTGATCTTCCTCCTGGAAATAAACCTTTAGGATCAAAATGGATTTTTAAAAGAAAAATGAAAGTTGATGGCACTATTGACAAATATAAGGCAAGACTTGTGGTCAAAGGTTATAGACAAAAAGAAGGCCTTGATTACTTTGACACATACTCGCCGGTAACAAGAATAACATCTATTCGGGTGTTAGTAGCACTGGAGGCCGTATATGGTCTTGAAATCCATCAAATGGATGTCAAGACAGCTTTCTTAAATGGAGAATTGGAGGAAGAAATTTACATGGAACAACCTGAGGGCTTTGTGGTTCCTGGTAAAGAAAGGAAAGTGTGCAAACTTGTTAAGTCACTTTATGGACTTAAACAAGCACCCAAACAATGACATGCAAAATTTGACCAAACAATGTTGGCAAATGGATTTAAGATTAATGAGTGTGACAAATGTGTTTACATTAAAAATACTCCAAATCATGAAGTCATTGTTTGTTTATATGTTGATGACATGTTGATAATGAGTAGAGATATTACCAATATAAATGCTACAGGCGTATCTTTGGCTAGCAAATTTGATATGAAAGACTTAGGAGTTCTTGATTTGATCTTAGGCATCGAATTCATAAAACTCCACAAGGTCTAGCATTATCGCTTGATCTCATTATATTGAAAGAGTATTTGACAAGTTTAAGTATTTAAATTTCAATGTTGTAAAAACTCCAATTGATGTAAGTTTTGCACTTCAAAAGAATAAAGGTGAAAGTGACTCACAATTGGACTATGCACGAGTTTTGGGAAGTTTGATGTATATTATGAATTGTACACACGACCAGATATAGCATGTGATCTAAGCAAGCTGAGTCGATTCACGAGTAATCCCAATCAAACTCATTGGATGGCAATGAAACGAATCTTGGGGTATTTAAAACACACCCAATACTATGCTTTGCATTATAACAAATATCCCACCGTGATCGAAGGATATAGTGATGCAAATTGGATCACCGGGTCATTTGAAGTTAAATCCACAGTGGTTATGTTTTCACAATTGGGGTGGATCGGTGTCTTGGAAATCATCAAAGCAGACATGCATCGCCCGCTTCTACAATGGAATCTGAATTTATAGCTTTAGACAAGGCGGTGAAGAAGGTGAATGGCTCAGGCATTTCTTAGAAGATATTCCATTCAGCCCAAACCTTTGGCTCCTATATGTATACATTGTGACAGTCAGCGGCAATAGGTAGAGGCGGGCGTAATGTATAACGGAAAATCTTGTCACATACGGCGAAGACACAATACGTTAGACAACTCCTCTTCTAGTGGCGTTATCACGATTGACTATGTAAAGTCAAGAGATAACGTGGCGGATCCGCTTACAAAAGGCTTATCTAGAGAGGGAGTTAGTAGATCATCAATGGGAATGGGGTTAAGGCCGAGGACAAGTCATCATGGCGGTAACTCTACCTAGCGGTGGAGATCCCAAGAGCTAGGTTCAATGAGATCAAACAAAGTTGTGATCGACGGTTCAACATTGTCAAATAACTCAACCCATTTTCGGATGAAGACAATGTTGAAATAAGGATAAAACCTTATGGCTTGTTAATGAGTTAATAAAGCATTAAGGTTCTTTAATGATTATCTAAATCTGGCGTGTATGACCGAGATAATGTGGATATAGGACCACATGTTTAGAAATCACCTATGTGAGTGTTAAGTGTAAGCCGCTTTAAAGGGAATGACGGTAAAGGCCCATTCTCTACACACTCATGAAACCAGGAGGTGTTCATGGCTAAAACGAACACAACCGTGAGAACCATAAACGGTTGAGGGTTGATTGTGGGACTGATGTTGGCTAGGTATACAACAAAGTTCGACGGTTCAAAGATATCAAATCTACCGATTGATCGAGTATATCCGATATAAGTTCACTACGGAAAGTTCAAAGGGAAACCTACTTATCCAGATGCAGTCAATTCTCGCTTGTATATCACACTTGTCAGCGCATTCCTTTATCTTATAGCCATTCCCCATTCATGTGGGGGATTGTTGGGATTAAATGATAGATTGAGTGGGAAATGGAGGGAGTTCCCTCTTGCTCTATAAAATAATCATTTGTCCCACATCGGTAGTGGAAATAAAAGTGGGAGTTGTCCCACATCGGTAGTGGAAATAAAAGTGGGAGTTGTCCCACATTGATAGTGGAAAGAAAAGTGGGAGTTGTCCCACATCGGTAGTGGAAAGAAAAGTTCTTCTACTTATAAGTAGAATTACTCCTTCTTGTCAGTAAAAGGGTTGAGGGGGCAAGGACCCCTCGCGCCGTCGTCGTCGCTCGCTCGGCTCGGCTTCGGCTTCGGCTTCGGATTTGGATTTGGATTTGGATTTGGATTTGGATTTGGTCAAATGATCTGATTGATTGATAATCTTTTTGGACCAAATTTTCTTTAATTTTTAATTATTTAATTAATTATTATTTAATTAAATTAATTAACTTATCCAATCCTACCGTTAGTGACCACGACGCGACGGCGGATCGGATCCGCTTGACCCGCGACCGGTTTCTTTCCCACATTTAAATTTCCCACAGTTTTAGTATTTGTTGAAGGGTTGCAAACCTTCGTAAAGCGATACTTCCATGGCTATAAATTCATTTGATTCTTGAATTTTTACTTACTAATTTTCTGAACTACAAAATCTTCTTCTTCTTCTTGCACGAATAAATTACGTGTGATATACTCTTTGTTGAGTGGTTCGCCGCTACCAGAGTTTGGAGTACTACTATTACGGTAAGATAATCGTTCTATCTGGGAGGATATTCCATCAACCTCAGCATCTTTGTGAGGGGAATAATTTCCTTAAGGACACACTTTGAACTAAGTGGGCTCGATTATATTCTGAAAATTATTCTTATTTTTTCAACACTGATTCTGTTTATTTTCAGTGTTTATTGTTTACTGATTTTTTGGAATACAGATTAATAACAGAAGAGTGGGTGATTATGATCATTGATTTGAGTCGATCCTCATTATAAGAAAAAAGACATTTGCCAACAATATTTTTGTTGTCATATGTGTGGATGTTGTTGCCAAAAGTATTTTTCGCAACAACAAAAGTTGGTGCATGCCGTTGCAATAACCTCTGATGCGAAAATATTTCACAAGAAGTTATTTTTTTTGTTTCTATTCACATTTTTTAGATATTGAATTTTATACTTTCTTGTAGTGCATTGAACTGGTTGTGATCCTGTGTTGTTGGAGTTGTTATCAGTCTGAATTCAAGTTGGAATAGCACCAGAAGATCCATTTCCATGGACATCACCATTAGTAGTCATCTTGATCTTCAAAGCTTAACTGTTTTGAACCAAGAACTGAAGGAAGGAAAAACAGAAATCTGGAAAAACTATTATCCCTTTTAGCAGACTTACTGAGATAATTGTAGATTCTTTACCACATACAAACGATTGGTTTGTCTATGCTATGATACCATGAACTTAATCAGAGTTCAATATAAACTCCATGGATGAACAAAAGAAGAAGACAAGATGAGAGAGAAAAAGAAGAAGTCGAGACAGTTTGAGAGTAGAGAATGGAAGAAAATTATTATCATTCAATGTAGTTTATTCTTTTGACGTATGTTGTATATATAATATACATGTAGCTTCTAGAATCATCTAATCTATAGCTCATAATCTCTACAAACTACTTAACTACTAGTTAGTTAAATAACTAACATTGTGAACTATAAATAACTTTTGAATAATCGTTATTTACATAAATGCCATTGGCCCTTAACTAACTATACTAAGTACACTACACTTTGTACTGATCCTGTATTCTAACATTCTCGAACACAACGTCAGTTGTTGAACTATTTTTGCTTCGTTTCATTACACAAAGCACTGTTATTTCCAGTATGGACTCGAAACCCACTTCTGCAATGATTCTAAAATTTGTCACATTAAGCATCATTTTTAGAATTTAATGTGTATAATGAGTACAAGGAATGTAAATGAAGGGATGCGAAAAGTATAAATATTAACATATTATATCGGAGTTGTAGCATTTGATGCTCGAAATTCATTATCATCAAGCCAGGAAAACGATTAATAATGAAATTTTAAAAAATAAAATAACGACAACAGAACTTTTGGAATGCCTTCTTTTCAATTTACTGCAAGCTTTTCCATTCATTTGAATGGTTTTCTAACTTCTATTACTTATTGAAACTGTATCATATATCAAAACTTTTGGAATGCCTTCTTTTCAATAATGAATCTGTCTTTTGGAAATTTACAACAGAACATAAAGAAATTAAAAACCACCAAATGTTAAGTGTTACTCCCCAAAAGATTATCCTATTTTCCTTATTAGTTTGTCCCAAAAAATTTACATATTTCTATATTTATAATCAATTTAATTTTATGAGATAATTTACCGTTAGACAAATATCTAAGATTTGTTTTGAACCACACATTTCAAAAATATTCATTATTTCTTAAATTCCGTGTCAAGTTTTGCTATGACAATTTTTTTAAGACGAGGGAGATTATTTTCTAAGGGAGAGTATTAGTAAACTAACTTTACACTAATAGGCTTCTCACTTTCAACATGGTATGATTGATAGAGTTTGAAACTATATTCTTCTCGATTTCATAATTATTACATATCTAAGCTTAGGGGTTCGTCATATGGATAGTAGTTTTATTCAATTAGTAGGTCTAAATCAAAACACACCTATTAAATGCATATATTTCATAAACAAAACCAAGCACTACCTAATTGGAGAATTTTTAGATTAGTTAGTATTTGATGGGAGTACTTAAAAGAAGAAAGTTGGTCCCTTATTGATAAAATAAAATAAGGTAGAAATATTTTTGTTAAATATACACAATATACATACAATATACATGTGTATATTGTGTATATTAGTCTCTCGGCTGGCTCTCGGTTTGGTCCCCTTGGTACCGTGTAATTTATGGCAAATATTTAGTATCCTAGTTTAGGTAATGTTGTAATGTAATTAGTATTGTACACTTACCATAATAATTGTATTACCATAAATATATAGTTAGTATCCAAGTACAATAAGGTTTTAGGAATAGAATAGGAATAGGATTCTCCTATTATGGAAATATGTAACTTGTATAAATAGTCTTTCAATCAATGAAAATAATCAAGGGATTATTTCTTTCATGGTATCAGAAGTCTATGTCTTAAAATCCTCTCCCACTTTTTTTCCTCTTGGCCCTCGACCAACCAGTCCAAAAAATTGAGACCAAAGTTTTTCCGCAACTTGTTCTCGGATTGGTTTATTCCGACGGTACCTCCTCTTCCCAAATTTTTTCTCCCAAAATCCCTCAATCACATATTGTTCTATCAATATGTCTACATCCCGAAACACGTTTCATTCTGCCCTTATAGTTTCTAACATCAAGAATAACATCCATCTTGTTCTTGAAATAGAATGTACGTCAAATATGCGACGTGGGCCGAACTGTTCAAAATTCACACACGCTCGCATCAAGTCATCCATCACATAATCCCCGTGGCTCCTGAGGATACGGAGGTGCCAAAACGCGAGGATCCTAAGTTATGGACGACTCTTGAAGCCACCGTCCTCCAGTGGATATATTCCACAATTTCTACCGACCTTTTGCAAATGATTATTCAGCCTGACGCTACGGCACATGCAACTTGGGATAGACTACGTGATATATTCCAAGATAATCAAAATTCTAGAGTCGTTACCCTTGAGCAGGATTTCTCCCACGTCAATATGGAAGACTTTGCTAATGTTTCGACTTATTGCAAAACATTAAAGGAATTGGCGGACCAACTTCTCAACGTTGGCGCGCCAGTTTTGAACGATCGTTTGGTTCTCCAAATAGTTTCCAGCCTCTCCGAGGCTTATAATGGTGTTGGAACGCTTCTTCGGCAAAGCAATCCGCTTCCGCAATTTTATCAGGCTTTTTCTATGCTTACACTCGAAGAAGCAGGCATGGAAAAACGAGCGACTACCGGTGCTAGTCTAGTAGTCATGATGACCGAGTCCACGATTTATCCTACTGGTTCCAACAACTCGGGCCAAAACCGCATCAACGGTGGCGGCAAAAAGGGTGGAATAAGAAAAATGGCAAGAACCACGGCGGCAGCCGGCAGATTAGTAGTGGCGGTGGCGGCTCTCGCGGTGGGCCCCACAGTGGGCCCAAGTACCTGACCACGATTTGGGCCCGATCAGTTTCTCTCCACTGGCGTGGCAGCCCAGCTAGCGATCGGATTCTGCCTAGACCACGATGCGACCAATCATCTGGCCGAAGCGGCAAAGCGTGGTACTTGGGCCTCGGCCCCCGTAGGCCCATCACTCAGCGGCACCCACGTCGAAAGACATTGAAGCCGCAATGCACACGTTTGGTTTAAACCCTCCGAACCCAAATTGGTATATGGATACCGATGCCACTACCCACATGACATCCGATTTAGGTACGCTCTCGTCTTAATCCAATTTGAGCAACCATCGCAGCATAATTGTTAGTAATGGTAATTCTATTCCAATTCGTGGTATGGTCATAAAACTTTATCTCCCCCTCATCCACCTCTTATCTTGAAAAACACCCTACACGCCCCCAAATTAATTAAAAACTTAGTCTCTGTCCGTAAATTCACTACTGACAATTCTGTTTCTATTGAATTTGATCCATTTGGTTTCTCTGTGAAGAATTTCAAGACGGGGAGTCCTCTCATGAGCTGTGATAGTAGGGGAGATCTTTATCCTATCACATCCAGTTCCGATCCATCGATTCAAGCCCTGCCATCCACCTTTGCAGCCATTTCTCCTTCCTTGTGGCATGCTCGTCTTGGTCATCCGGGATCATCAATTTTGTCGTCTTTAGATAAAAATAGTTTTATTTCATGTAAGGGTACGAGTAGTACTCCAAATTGTCAGTCTTGTTCTTTGGAAAAAATTGTTAAGTTGCTATTTGTAGACTCAAATTCTCATACTTTAATGTCATTTGATATTATTCATAGCGACTTATAGACGTCTCATGTTCTTAGTTCTGTGGATCATCGGTATTATGTTCTTTTTTTGGATGATTATTCTAAGTTTTTATGGACGTTTCCGATAGCGAAAAAATCTCAAGTTTTTTTCGTCTTCTTAAAATTTAGAGCATTCATTAGAACCCAATTCGACCTAGAAATAAAAAATATTCAGTGTGATAATGGCAAAGAATATGACAATGGGGTGTTTCGAGAATTCTGTGCTAATAATGGGATCAATTTTCATTTTTCTTGTCCTCATACGTCTTCACAAAATGGGAAAGCCGAACGCAAAATTCGTTCCATAAATAACATTGTCCGAACTTTATTAATTCATGCTTCCGTACCCCCGTCTTTTTGGCATCATGCTCTCCAAATGGCTACCTATCTCCTTAACATAATTCCTTCCAAAGGTTTGACATATTCTTCCCCCCTTCAAATTTTATATAATAAAATTCCTTCATATTCACATCTTCGGGTTTTTGGGTGTTTGTGTTATCCGTTATTTCCGTCCACCACAATTAACAAACTTCAGGCCTGGTATATTCTGTGTGTGTTTTTGGGGTTTCCGTCTAATAATTGTGGCTACAAATGCTTTGATTTATCCTCTAATAAAATCATCATTAATCGCCATGTCATTTTTTATGAATCCCAATTTCCATTTGCTAAAGGTAATACTCCCGTGCCTAGTTCGTATAATTTTTTGAATGATAGTATATCCCCGTATATTATTCAGCATTTTTCGGACGTATACCGCACCCAAAATTCTCCAGCTGTCCCCAGTGGTCGTCACCCCCTGCCAGTCCCAGTACCGCCACTGGGCCAGTTCCAGCGATTGGGCCAGTCCAGCCCAATTCTGGAACGGGTCCAGTTCCTGCTCCAGTTTACCGAGTTGGGCCAGCAGGCCCACTGCCTGCTGGCCAGTCCGTCCCGAGCCCAGCAAATTCCCAAAATCTGCCCAATTCTTCCTCGAGTCATAGACCGGTCACTCGTAGTCAACGGGGTATTTTTAAACCAAAAATATATTTTAATTTATATTCTAATGTCCCTAAATCCCCATATCCCCATAATCCTGTGTCTGTCTTAAATTACCCGAATTGAAAAATTGCTATGACCGATGAATATAATGCTCTTATTGATAATAAGACGTGGGAGTTGGTGCCCCGTCCATCTGGTATTAATATTATCAGGTCTATGTTGATTTTTGCTCATAATGAGAATTCAGATGGTTCATTTGCTCGACATAAGGCGCGACTTGTGGGTGATGGTAAGACTCAGTAGGTTGGTGTATATTGTGGTGAGACGTTTAGTCCGGTGGTCAAGCCGGCTACCATTCGCACTGTGCTTAGCTTGTCTCTTTCGAAGGCATGGCATACTCATCAGTTAGATATAAAGAATGCTTTCCTACATGGGGATCTCAAAGAAACAGTCTATATGCATCAGCCTTTGGGATTCAGGGATCCCAAACATCCTCATCATGTCTGTTTATTGAAGAATTCCTTATATGGGCTTAAGCAGTCTCCCCGGGACTGGTATACAAGGTATGCATACTATGTTTCATCTATTGGATACACTCACAGCATGTAGGATAATTCCTTGTTCATCTACCGTCATGGTTCGTCCTTGGCCTACATTATGTTATATGTGGATGATATTATCTTGATTGCCTCTTCCGATGCCTTACTTCAGTCTATCATGACCATGCTCAGCTCTGAGTTTGATATGAAAGACTTGGGCCCTTGAGTTACTTTTTGGGGATTGCTGTCACTCGTCATTCCGATGGGTTGTTCTTATCTCAACGGAAGTATGCAGCTGAGATCATCGAGAGGGCTGGGATGTCATCCTATAAGTCCACTTCCACTTCAGTTGATACTAAGCCCAAGCTTAGTGCCGCGGGCGGCGTACCCTACGAGGATCCGACCCGCTATCGCAGTCTTGCAGGGGCCTTTCAGTATCTTACCTTTACGAGACCGGATATTACATATGTTGTCCAGCAAGTGTGTTGTTCATGCATGATCCCAGAATTGAGCACATGAATGCACTCAAACGCATCATTCGGTATATTCAGGGTACACATGACTATGATTTGCATTTATATCCTTCTTCGACGTCCACACTTGTCTCATATACGAATGGTGATTGGGGTGGCAGTCCATACACCAGGCGGTCTACGTATGGCTATTGTATGTTTCTTGGCAACAACTTGGTCTCCTGGTCTACGAAGCGTCAGTCGACTCTATCCCGCTCAAGTGCCGAGGCTGAATATTGAGGGGTAGCTATTGTGGTCTCGAAATCATGTTGGTTACGTAATTTGCTTTTGGAGCTTCATTGTCCAATTCAGAAGGCAACCTTGGTTTATTGTGATAATATTAGTGCAATCTACCTTTTTGGTAATCCGGTTCAGCACCAACGCACTAAGCATATCGAGATGGACATTCACTTTGTCCGCGAAAAGGTTGCTCGTGGTCAGGTACGCTTCTGTCATGTCCGGTCAAGATACCAAATTGCAGACATGTTTACAAAGGGTCTTTCCTAGGTCCTTTTTGAAGATTTTAGGGACAGTCTCAGCATTCGAAGACGCCCGCTATGACTGCGGGTGTGTGTTAAATATACACATAATATACATGTGTATATTAGTCTCTCGGTTGGATCTCGGTTTGGTCCCCTTGGTACCGTGTAATTTATGGTAAATATTTAGTATCCTAGTTTAGGTAATGTTGTAATGTAATTAGTATTATACATTTACCATAATAATTGTATTACGATAAATGTATAGTTAGTATCCAAGTAGAATATGGTTTTAAGAATAGAATAGGAATATGATTCTCTTATTATGAAAATATGTAACTTGTATAAATAGTCTTTCAATCAATGAAAATAATGAAGGAATTATTTCTTTCAGTTTTAAATACTTCTTGCCTTACATGGTTTGCAAAACTTGAGGTATTAGAGGGAGATCAATGTTTGACTATATTATTAAATAGTCAAAGATGATCACTTGGACATTGTGCCAATTTGGATTGCCTGAAACCAGTTAATTTTTAGTCATTTTTTCAATAAAACTATTTTATTTTAAGAAAAATATTTTAATAGATTTTGAGTTTAAAATAAGACGGCTATTGAGTTTAAAATAAGATGGCTATTGAGTTTAAAAAGATGTCTTTCAATACTAAACCTACGCTCAAAACGGACCTAAAAATCCAGCCGATTTTTGAGCCTACCAAAAAAAATTAACGGAATCGTATGATTTTTGCACATTGTTAGAGTTGGTCGCTTTAAAGTTTAAACCGATCGAGTCTATCTGTTTTTTTTGGGACCGTCGAGATCCATTATGACAGCCCATTTTCGATTGATTTTCCCCATAAACTGACTGACTGCGATAAATGTTTTATGAAATTTGGGACCGTCTGTTTTGGGTCTTTTTAGTAATGTTTTATGAAAAGGTATGTTTTTAATCGTAACAAATATGTAGAGGTATTACAAATACCGATTTCCTCTCCAAATGAAATACACAATATCAGATTTCTTCTCTTCTACTGCTTTCTACAAATCACATAAAATTGTTTATTTAGAAATTTCGAGTTAATCACTGAAATTTGAATTTCTTTGACTTTATAATCTCCTGGGGGAATTCTGCAAAAATTCCTCTAATGACGTAATGAAAAGCTTAAATATCTTAATATAATAAATACATTGTCAAAGCTGATTTATTTCTTCCCCAAATTCTGTAATTGATTTCTAACATGTTTGTTAATTTATTATATGTGAGATGTTGCTCATACTCTTCATTTTATTTTTGGTCGCTCTTCTTCTCATCTGTCGTGCCTCTAATTCTCCAACAAACGCATTGTAACAAATGCAACAAATTAGGATCAACTAAAAGATTATACATCATGTTCTTTATACTCATCTATCTAGATGGCCGGTCTAGGATAAGTCACTGGTTAAGAATAAATTGAACCGACTCATCTATGACTAATGTTTGAAAACAAGATGTGTTGTGTGACCATCAAGGAATGGTGGAATAAATAGAATTGTGTACGGTGAAAACCGGCATAATATGTGGCATGGTTTTGATATGGAAATTGAAGGAGGCATCGATGTTCACCATCGGATGCGAGTTGAATCGAGATGAGTCCGAATATCAAAGCAACACCGGATAGCGGCCGAACTAGGAGGCATGAGATAGTGACCGGACCAGGTACCACCGGATGTAAGACCGAAGTGGCTCAGCTTGTACCCGTTCCGAATATGGCGAGCCGTTTCTCTTTGTTCATTAAACGGACGTTATTGTCATTTAATTGTATTTAATGAGAGAATGATTCCGGGGCATAAATTCCTTGTAATGATAGCTATAAAAGGAGCTAACCTTCATGTTGGAAACGCATCTCATTCTCATTATTCGTACTTGCACAATTTTCTTATTGTTCTGATTGTTGTTAGCTCTCACTGTTGGCTCGGACCCAAAGAAAACCAGCTTAGGATCGGACCAAACTTGTCAAGTTGTTTCAATCAAGATCGCAACATTCCAGGGTATTTATTCACTAATTATTTCCATTTATTTACTTGTTTCTAATTGCTTATTATACCTATATATTTAATTGCTTATTATACCTATATACAAATTGATCCACGTATTCTTAAAATTACTTATAAATTCAATTGTACCTTTTTTGGGGTAAATAGTTTGGCGCCCATTGTGGGGCTAAGATAGTAGTGGTGATTTGTTTAAACTCAAATTTCAATTGTTTCTTTCGAGATTTTATGATTTCAGTTAAAACTAAGTGCTACAGAATGGCTAGTGACATTCAAGTTGAGGTTAGCAACCACGATGACAACAACAACGGTGATAATAGTGCTAACAACATCAATAACAACAATGGCGTTCCACCCGTTGATCCAATCAATGGCGTTCCGCCTATTGATCCGGTGAATGGAAACAACCCCATGATATTACCCAAGGGGTCTAGAAGATCACATCAGAAAACACCGGACGATAATGAGGATGATGAAATAAATTTGGCTCGAATCTTTAACATGATGAATGAGCAACATGAGGCTATAACCCAATTGCAAAAGAAAAGCAGTGGAACAAGTGCGACAAATGAAAATTGTCCTGTCTGCAACAATGATCCAGGTCGAGAGGAGGATCGGGTAGATGAAAATGGCAATGGATCGGGAACTAATGAGTCTTCGAAGTTTTTGAGGCTGCTCCAAGCTTTGACCAAGCGGGTGGATACTAATGAAAAGAAGGTTGAAACCTACAATTCACGGGTAGGTTAGATTCCTAGAGTGCCTCCGATATTGAAGGGGTCAAACTAAAAAAGATACATCCAGATGACATTCCCGACGATTGCAGCACCAACATTGATACCGAAGAGGTTTACGATGCCCGATCTCCCGAAGTATGATGGAACAACAGATCCACATGAGCAGGTGACGTCTTACACTTGTGCGGTGAAGGGCAATGACATGCATCTGAATGATATTGTATTAGTGTTACTAAAGAAATTTGGCGAAACCCTGTCCAAGGGAGCAATGACTTGGTATTCTATGTTGCCTGAACATTCTATTAACTCATTTGAAATGCTTGCAGATGCTTATATAAAGGCACACACCGGATCCCGGAAGGTCCAATCAAGAAAAGCAGATATATTCAAAATTGCACAGAAGGATACAAAATTACTACGTGAGTTTGTGACAAGGTTTTATAAAGTACGAATGCTCCTTCCTCCGATACCTGATGAATGGGCAAATAAAGCTTTCACCAAGGGGTTGAATCTTAAGAGCTCTAGTGCCTCGTTTAAATTAAAGGATAACTTGTTAGAATTCTCAGTAGTAACATGGGCAGACGTACATAATAGGTACGAGTCTAAAATCCGGGTGGAGGATGATCAGCTAAAACTCCAACAGGGGCTAGCAGGACGGAATAAAAATTTTGATGAATTAAAGAGGGTAGTTGAGTCGGAGCTGAAATCTTCAAAATATACATATCAACCCTATAGGCAACCAGCGAGGTTGAAATTCAGATCGGATAAGGGTCGCAATAATCACAATTTCCTATCGGACAGAGGAGACAAGCGTAATGATCGAGGGTCTACCAGTAGGGGTCTGCAATTCAAAAATGATACCAGTGGATCTTCCTCTAACACTATTGAAAACCCAAGACTATCGGAATACAACATCAACATCGATGCGTATGGACTTGTTTCGGCTATTGGACAGATTAAGGAGATAAGATGTCCAAGACCACTCTAGATTGACCCGGCTTAGAGAGATCCAAGTTTGATTTGTGATTACCATGGAATACATGGTCATCAAATGGAGGATTGTCTATAAATAAGGGATGAAGTGGCATGGTTATTGAAAAATGGACATCTATGTGGATTTTTGAGTGATCGAGCAAAGGGAAACTACAGAAATAGAGAAGAAAGAAAGCAAGCGGATCCGACTGAACCCCAGCATGTCATAATCCGGTTGAACCCCTTCATGTCATAAATATGATCATCATATGGATATAAGTTCCGAAGGGATTCGTTATAACCCCAAAGAAGATGAAAGTCTCAATAACTCAGGAGAAAAGATCCAGAGATTACGTGTCGGAGGAAATAATTTCTTTCAATGATGAAGACGCGGAGGGCATCAATTAACCTCACAATGATGTGTTGGTAATTTCTGTCTTTATCACTAAATTTCAGATTAAGCATATTTTAATTGATCCAGATAGCTCAACCAATATTATTCGGTGGAAGGTGGTAGAGCAGTTAGGGTTGTTGGACAAAATTGTACCGGTAGCCCGGGTTCTCAATGGATTCAACATTGAAAGCGAGACTACGAAGGGGGAAATCACTCTTCTAGTCAATGTAGCTGGGATAATTCAGCAAATGAAGTTTTACTTTATTGAAAGTGAAATGAGGTACAATACATTATTCGGTAGGCCTTGGATACATAACATGAATGTTGTACCTTCGACGCTGCACATAATACTGAAATTCCCAACACCGGAGGGAATTAAGACAATCCCAGAGGATCAACAGACGGCAAGGGAAATGTTCACAGTAGAAAAATCGGTACAAACACCGAAAGAAATAAAGGATGTGAGTAAAGGCAAATAAGTTAAATAGTAATCACAGGATTCAGGCTCAATGAGTTTGAAAAAGAAGGAGGAAAATAGGATAAATTATGAGAAAGAAGAAGAATACTTTTGTGTCCCGAGGTCATTTGTGCTGCCAGATGATTCGGATGCCACGAAGTCAACCATAGAGAAACTAGAATAAGTCATCTTATTCGTGCATCTACCGGATAGAAAGGTATACTTGGGCACTGAGTTATCCCCGGAGCAAAGGATTAAATTAATTGAATTTCTCAAAGCTAACGTTGACCGCTTTGCCTGGTCCCATTTATACATGACATGTATTCCATCAGAGATCACGAGTCACAAGTTGAGTTTGGACTCGAGCTTTGCCCCGGTAAAGCAAAAGAAGAGGCCTATGGCCGATTTTAAACATAAGTTTGTCAAGGAGGAGGTAACAAAGCTTTTAAATATAGGTTTCATCGGGGAGGTAGAGTACCCGGACTGGTTAGCGAACATAGTTATCGTACCTAAAAAGGTAATATATTGAGAATGTGCATAGATTTGAAAGATTTGAATAAAGTATGCCCTAAAGATTCTTTTCCTTTCCCGCACATCGATCGAATAATGGATGATATGGTAGTGAATGAGATGTTGAGTTTTCTTAACGCTTACTCGGGGTACAACCAAATTAGGATGAATCCGGAGGATCAAGAGAAAACATCTTTTATAACTAGATATGGGACTTATTGCTATAATGTAATGACATCTGGTTTAGAAAAAGCCTGAGCAACATATCAACGCCTAGTTAATCGCATGTTAGAGGACTAAATAGGTAACACAATAGAGGTGTATATTGATGACATATTATTTAAGTTCCTGGAAGAAGATGGCCATTTAAAGCATTTGTAGGAAACATTTGACATACTCCGAAAGTCCAATATGAAGCTGAATCCCGAACAATGTGCTTTTGGAGTTGGCCCGAGAAAGTTCTTGGGTATCTTAGTTTCAAATCGAGGAATAGAGATTAATCTGGATAAGATAAAAAATATCAAAGAGATTCTGGAGGTACTTGAAGATGTGAAAGCGGTGCAAAGACTCTCCGGGAGGATAGCTGCTTTAAGCAGGTTTATCTCTCAGTCCTCGGAGAAAATTCATCTGTTCTTCTCTTTGCTAAAAAACAAGAATGACTTCGAGTGGACACTGGAGTGTCAGCAAGCTATGAGGGATTTGAAGAAGTATTTGTCTAGTTCGCCATTGCTGTATAGATCGAAGGCAGATGAGTAGTTGTTCCTGTATCTGGCAGTATCTGAAGCAACCATAAGTGCAGTTTTGGTTCGAGAAGGGAAAGGTACACAAGTTCCTATTTACTATGTGAGTATAATATTATCTACTGTAGAGACTAGATATCCTCATTTAGAAAAATTAGCATTAGCGTTCATAATGGCGGTGATGAGAATGCTGAGATGGATGTGTGGACGTTCAAGGAGGGATAGTATTAGAAATGATGATATTCAGGATAGAGTAGGAGTGGCGTTAGTAGAGGATAAGATGCGTGAAGTGAGGTTGAGATGGTTCGGGGATGTGCAGAGGAGAGCAAAAATACCCCAGTGCGGAGGTGTGAGTAGTCGACTATGGACGGGTTCAAGAGGGGTAGAGGTAGGCCGAAGAAGTATTGGGGAGAGATGATTAGATAGGATATGGCGCAGTTGCAACTTACTGAGGATGTGACCTAAGATAGGGAGTTGTGGAGGACACGAATTAGGGTAGAAGGGTAGTAGGTAGTTGAGCATAGTCCTACTTACACTTACATACTGGTAGTTGTAGTGTTATTATTGTAGCCCTGCTTAGCCTATCATACTAGTAGGTGCAGTATTATTTTATAGTCCCCTATCCTTTGATTTCTGATGTTGTATGTTCTTACGTATACTTTGTTTATCTTATTTACCTGTGTTAGTTAATGCTTCTTTTTTCAAATTGCTTTATCATTGGTTATTCTCTTTTGTTAATCTCATTTTCATACTGCTTTAAATTTCTTGTTCGGGTCTAATTGTTTCTCTTTCTTTGCTTGTGCTTATGCTTTGTCTTGAGCCGAGTGTCTTTCGAAAACAACCTCTCTACTTACCAAGGTAGAGGTATGGTTTGCGTACACTCTACCCTCTCTAGACCCCACATTGTGGGACTTCACTGGGTATGTTGTTATTATTGTTGTAGCATTAATAAATGACGGCTAGGAAATTGAGATCGTACCTTCAATGTCATCCTATATGTGTAGTAACAACTTATCCGCTAAAAATGTAATGCATAAATTGGAACTGTCTAGTAGGTTAGCCAAATGGGCGATTGAAATTAGTGGATATGATATAGAATATAATCTAAGAACAACTATAAATTCTTAGGTTTTAGCAGACTTCGTTGTAGATTTTACACTTGGAATGATTCCCGAAGTAGAAAGAGAACTTTTATTAACCTAAGCAACAACTTCGGGGGTCTAGACCTTATACACGGATGTAGCTTCAAATGTGAAAGAGTCTGGGCTCGGGGTAGTGCTTAAGACATCTGCGGGTGATGTCATTAGGCAGTCAATAAGAACTGTGAAATTGACTAACAATGAAGCTATGATTGTAGATTTAGAATGACAAGGAGTCTGGGAGTAGAGGTTATCAAAGCAAAATGTGACTCGTTTCTTGTTGTTAATCAAGTTAACGGAATGTTCGAAGTGAAATAAGAAAGAATGCAGAGATACTTAGGAAAAATCCAAGTGATATTGCACCGGTTCAAAGAATGGACTATGAAACATGTTTCACGAAAGCATAATAGTGAGGCAGATTCTTTGAAAAATTTAGGGTTATCTGTTGAAGCTGGGGAATTTAATTATGGAATAGTTGTGCAACTACTAAACTTAGTAATTGATGGCGGCCATACCAAAGTGAATACAACAAGCTTGACTTGGGACTAGTGTAACAAATACATCGATTACCTTCGGGATGGAAAATTGCCTACGGATCCGAAAGAGTAAAGGGCGCTTCGTACTAAAGCAACTAGATTTTGTCTGATTGATAGTTAGTTGTACCGAAGATCCTTTGATGCTTAGGACCTGGAGAAACTGATTATGTGATGCACGAGGTTATCGAGGGGACTTGTGACAATCATTTGAGAGCATATTTGTTGGTCCGAAAATTGATTAGGGTCGGGTACTATTGGTCTCAGATGGAGGAAGACACAATACTTTATCTAATAATGTGATGAATGCTAGAGGCACGCACCAATGATTCATCAACCGACAAAATTAATGCATCTGGTTTTATCAACATGGCCATTCAGGAAGTGGGGGATGGATATTGTGAGGCCACTACTATGGGCACCGAAAAAGGTACATTTTATTTTGTTTATGACTGACTACTTTTCTAAGTGGGTTGAAGAGAAGGCCCTCAAGAAGGTTAAAGAAAAGAAAGTCATTGACTTCATTTGGAATCACATCATTTGTCGATTTGGCGTACAAATGAAGATCACTTGCAATAATGGTCGTCAGTTTGTTGGGAAGGTGAATGATTTTCTTGAAGGAATATGAATCAAGAAGATAGTGTCGACTCCGTATCACCTGAGTGCAAACGGGCAAGCGGAGTCAACCAACAAAACAATCATTCAAAACTTAAGAAAAAGGTTAAAATAGTCAATAAACAAATGGAGAGAAATTTTACCAGAGGTGTTGTGGGCATAAAAAACAACGCCGAAGTCAAGCACCGTGGAAACTCCATTTTCTTTGGTTTACGATGCAAAAGCAGTAATTCCGGTGGAAGTAGGCGAGACAAGCTTAAGGTTCTGTCTTATAATTGAAGAGTCAAACAATAAAGTTATGGCCATCAAGCTTGACTTAACGGATGAACACTATGAGTTAGCATTTCTACTGTTAGTGGCTCAAAAGCAAAGAATGGGACGATACTACAACCGAAGGACCAATATTAGGCACTTTCAAGTAGGGGACTTAGTTCTATGAAAACTAATCCTCAACACTAAAAATCCCAATGAAGGGAAATTGGGCTCGAACTGGAAAGGTCCCCACAAAGTGTCAGGAATAACCGATAAAGGCTTGTACCAGCTAGAAGTCAAAGATGGTCAAAAGTTTCCAAACAACTAGAACATTGCACACTTAAAGCGATATTACTGCTAAGTTATGTGTTTGGTTAATTATTTGATCTTTATTTGTTTTGATATGTCTAACTTTTGTAAAAACAAAGTCAGAGTCATCACTCAAACACCGAATAGGGTTAAAATTAGGTCTGAAAACACGTGTTGCACTATTTTTCCCTTAACATGGTTTTTATCCCAAAAAGGGTTATGTTTTTAATGAGAAAACAATGCAAAGCGTGTTACTAACTAGTTGAAGATTGGACAAGAACAATGGGGACTGGGGACTTCTCGATAATAATGAGCAAGTAGTGTTTGAATTCTCATGCTTCGAATACAAACACAAGGGGACTGCCATACCCTCGGTAAAGAAGTTCGATGCTATGAGGAAGTTTGATGTTTTTTTAAGTTTTTAGGGATATTATAAGGGTTATAAGATCAAATGAATCTTGCCCAAGTAGCATTAATATTACGACAAATCATGTAAAGGCGAACAGAGTCATGTAAAGGCGAAAAGAGCGACTGAGTCTTGCCAAGTTATTTGATCGATGCAAAATTTGAATGAAATTGCATTTTGTCTAGAATTTGCTTTGTCGAAAATTTGTCTCCGGACAATTGTTGGAATCTTTAAGCTTACGAGGTAACAAATTTTTTAAGTCCTTACTGGGGACTGTCGTCATAAAAGCAACTAGAGCAAAAATGAATAATGTTCGAAAAACATGTTTCTAAGGTACCAGATCAAATGTATCTACCCTATTCTTAAAGGAATTTGTATTGTCTAAAAGTTGGGATTAAACAAGGTTCTAACATTCATGCCTAAAATGAATAAGAGACGTCTTATTCATAAGAATAAAAATAAGGTCCTTATATTTAGTCATTAAATGACCCAAAACCGGAAGGAATTGCCCGGTATAAAGCAAACTAAAAGTAAAGGTTTGTATCTAGTAAATTGTCTAAGTTATTTTTAAGACCAAAAGAACATTCATTCGGTTCGATACAAACTAAACAGTGATTTATTTAAGTAAAACTCTAAAATCGGAGGCAATTAGCCCAAATTGGATTAAGAGTTTATTTAGCTAAGTTATTGAAAACAAGAAAGCAATAACGAATGCTAAAAGATAGAAATATCATGACTAAAAGGATATTCATTTTATAAACAAGGCCGAAAAATTGCCAGAGTAAAACATGTTAAAGGGAAAAACAAAAAAAAATACAAAGTCAAGCAAGCCTTAAGTTCAGTCGGACTCGAATTCAGAGTCCTCTGGGTCATCCTCAGAACTATCATCGTTCAGATTGTGGTAGGCTCTAAGCTCGATCTCCTTCGCCTCATCAATCTTGTCATCAATTTCTGAGATCCCATCTTGAGCTTGTTCCAAAATGTACCTACGGACGTTCCAAGTTATCTACTCAGTTCTCAACAGTGTTCAGTCTACCTCAGCCTCCACATCAGCTCGAGCTTGGTCTCTTTCGGCCAAGGATTGGTTAAGTTAGGCCGAGATCTCAACATTTCTTTACTTAGAGGCCTCAAGTTTAGTCCTCAGCCCTTCAATAGTTTGGGCTTGCTGGTTCGCCTGATCCTGAACCACCTTCAAAGTAAAATATTCGGCAGCTCTCTCTGCATCCATTGCGGCAAGCTCGGTGTCAATGTGTTTGAGTTCAACATTAAGGAGATTTCCTTCTGGGTTTGGTAATGCTGAACTGCTTCTTGCTCTCCAAGTTCTTAGGTAAGGACTTCGACGTCATAATAGAGTTTTTTGTTCTCCTCATCCAAATTTTTGTTTTCCTCATTATCAAGCTTGAGGTCGTTCATTGCTCAAAGATAGTCACCTTTGACTCGATCCAATTCAGCTGGGATGATGGGCAAGTCATTGACTTGTTGTAAATGAGCTTCTCTTTGTTCGAGGACCCCTTTGAGGTGCCGAATTTCTTTGTCTTGGGCATCCAGCTACCCCCTGAGGTCATCATTTTCCTTCATGCACCGAATGAAGCCTTCGCTGACCAGAATGAATGACTGTAAAAGAAGAAACCAAATGAAGTTGGGAATGAAAAAAGAGACAAGTGTAAATTTAAACAAACAAGAAAAATGCATAAGTGGTTGGAGGCGTGCATGCCCTCGTTGAAAAGGCATTTCCAAGAAATCTTTTTAATTTTCTCCTTATCAAAATTTGAGATCAGAGGCCTAAGGTAACTAGCAACCCCAATAAGTCGAGATAGGAAGTTTGTGTGCTTGGGAAGGAGAGAGTGGTAGTTCTTATCTCCTTGGATCCGCACTTAGAGCTGGGAATACGCTAATAATTTTAGACTGGGAGCTGGCATGTTTTTTTGGAGTACAAGTGGATTTGGTAAGTTTTTGCGGAAGAACTAAATGATCAAACCTGGAGGTGTTTGTATGCGGCACCGGGTTTGCAGAAATTCCATCTTTATTAAAGAAGCAATCAAAATCTTCTTGCCCAAAGCTTTGGTCCAGTTGTGATGATTGAGGAGTAGTTGAAGTGGAAGTTTTGGATTTCTTTGCCAATGTTTCCTCGTCCATTGCTTCATCGTCATCTTTGATGATGATTGGCTCAGTAGTCAGTGGCTGTTGGTAGGAGTAGTTGCGACATCAGTTGGCAGTAGAATTGGTTGGCTACTTCGATAGCTGTATTTTCTTCTCTAACTTTGGTGGGAGTGTCCTCCACCGGAGTGGTGGTGATGGTGGTGCCCTTTGTCACCCAAACATCCTACAGTGAGATGCCGGTGTCTTGAATTCTAGAAGGTTCACCCGCTTCCGAAGCTCTTTTCCCCTTTGATCCCACCGAAGGTGACTTCGGTGGCTTTGAGGATTTGGATTTGGAGGGTTTCATTTTATTTAGTACCTCAGTGATATGGCGAACGCATGCAGCCGAATTGAGTACCGGATTGAGTATAGTTGGAGTAGATGAAGGGTTGGTCCTTGGGTCGAAGTTCCCTTCGGAAACTGGGTGTTTGGAAAGAGAAGAAGTAAGAATAAATGCAAGGTTAATCCCAGAACAAAAAAATGAGGTAAGACTTACTAACCGTGATTTTGGGCTACCCGTCATTTTTTGAAAAGTTCTTTCCATGTTCCCTTTTGGTACGAGTAAGTAATGACGGCATTCTCGACCGATGAGTGGATATTATCCACGTGAGTCGGTATCCAACGGACGGCTGGAAAGGTAGAAAAAGGAAAAGGCTTAAAGCAAGTCATCGAAAATCATAAGTTAAACAAAAGAAAAAGAGAGTTTTGTTACTTACGGTGCATGTTCCATTCCTCTGGGAAAGGCATGTACCTAGCCGGGATGATTTCATCGGTAGGAACTGCGACAAAATGTTCTAGCTAAATTCGGTCTCAGTTTTCATCAATGCTAGAGATGATGGGGAATTTACCTCATTTAGAGAGCTGAATGATCCCGCCACGGAAGACCTTCGGTACATATAAGTGATTAGATTATCCAAAGTAAAAGTTTTATCGACCAAATTGGCCAGGAATCGGAGGCAGGTTACGACCCTCCAGACAGACAGACCAATTTGTGCAAGACACAAATTGTAAGTCTTGCACTTGTCGAGGATCACGTTGTCAATTAGAGGGATGAGTTTGAAAGTAAAAGGGTAGGTGTATACATTGGAATACCCGAACCTGAAAGTGGTAATATCTTCATCCGGGCCAGGAAAAATGATCCCGTAGAGGTCAGCCCAACCACAGTTATTTCAGACTATCTCGAGGTCGGAGGCACTGATAGAGGATGGACAATTTTTAGCTTCTTCACCTCGGTCAGACTTCTTAGAAACGGTTTGAATGGCGAACTCATTTTCAAAGTGAAAGCAGGATGGGAGTATATTGAAGGATCTGGGCTCAATTGCAACATGATCCTTAGAAGATTCACCGGTGCCGGCGGTGAAGAAGTTGTCGAAGAAGATTGAGTCAATTTTGTCATGGTGATGAAGATATAAAGGCTTGAAGTTATGAAGATATGAAGATTTGATGGTTTAAATCTATGAAGATTAGAATGTATGGAGTTAAGAAGATTCAAAGATTTGGAGAATTGACCGAAAGTAAAAATTGTGAAAGAAAAAGAGACGGAGTTTTATAGGGGAGTTGTTATCATTACGAAATGTTTCGGTTCACGAATCGAAGTGACGGTTTAATCAGAGAGTGACACGTGTCCAAAGTGGTAGAGTGATAAGACGTGAGTAAGGTTTTGGGGGAATTGGAAACATTTCATTTTACTGCCTATTTTGGAGTAATTTGAAAAGAAGCTTGCGAAATAAGAAACCGAAGGAATGTCTGTATTGGTAAACTTTGATCCGGAAAGTGTGAGGACTATCTGTATCGGTGAAAACCGGCATGACAAGTAGTATTGTTTTGATATGTAAATCCAATGAGGCAATAATGTTCATCATTGGATGCGAGTTGAATCGAGGTGAGTACGGGTATCAAAGCAAGACCGGATAGCGGCCGAACTAGAAGACACCGGATAGCGGCCGAACTAGAAGGCACCGGATAGTGACCGGACCAGGTAACACTGGATGGAAGACCGAAGTGGCTCAGCGCTTACCCATTCCGGATATGGCGCCAACCGTTACTCTTTGTTCATTAAGTGGTTGTTATTGTCATTTAATTACATTTAATGGGGGAGTGATTCTCTGGCATAAATGCCTTGTAATGATAGCTATAAAAAGAGTCTTATCTTCAGGTTGGAAGGGCATCTCATTCTCATTATTCGTACTTGCACGATTTTTTTATTGTTCTGATTGTTGTTAGCTCTCATTGTTGGCTTGGATCCGAAGCAAACCAACTTAGGATCCGACCAAACTTGTCAAGTTGTTTCAATCAAGATCGCAACATTTCATGCTATATTCACTAATTATTTCCATTTATTTACTTGTTGCTAATTGCTTATTATACATATATACAAATTGACTCATGTATCCTTAAAACCACTTACAAATTCAACTGTACCTTTTTTGGGGTAAACAAGAATTATATTGGTCCACCCTTAATTAATTAAAAGTCTCGAATTTAAGTCCTGTGAATAATTAAATGTTTGGTAGGAATCGTTTCCCCCTTAAATGGACCTTTCCCGAGTAAATCTTAAATGATCAGACTAGTAAATTTTTTATATCAGATGATTAAATTAAAGATAAAATAAAAAGATGGCATCCTTACATTAAATTGTGGGGTGGGTTGGGAGGGGGGAGTGAATGTAAGAACCAGATGCATGCATGAAAGAGGGCATTGTGACGGAAGATAGGGGAGAAAGATTATTGGAAGATCATATGCAGAATTGAAAGAAATAATTCCTTGATTATTTTCATTAATAATGAGAGGTATATATACAAATATACAATTCCTAAATATGGACAATATAGGAAAATAATTCTACCTTTTCCTATTCTAATACCTTTTCCTAGTACAAGACTAATACCATAATTACAATTATACATGAATTATATTTTGTTGAGTCCAAATTGGACTATGATACACACGGTCCTTTACACCCCTACAGTCATAGCGGGCGGTTGACGTACGCTGAAACTGTCCCTAAAATCTTCAAATAGAACCAAGGGAAGACCCTTAGTAAATATGTCTGCAATCTAGTATCATGAAGGGACATGGAGGACGCGTACTTGTCTACGAGCTACCTTTTCTCGAATAAAGTGTATGTCCATCTCGATATGTTTAGTGCGCTGATGTTGGACCGGATTTTCAGAAAGATAGACTGCAGACCAATGTAGCTTTCTGAATAGGATAATGTACCTCTAGTAGAAGATTACATAGCCAACATGACCCAGACAACACATTGGCTACCCCTCGATACTCGACTTCCGCACTAAATCGTGATAAAGTAGCATGGTGTTTTGCAAACCATGAGACCAAGTTATCGCAAAGAAAAATACAGTATCCAGATGTAGAGCATTTGGTTTACGGACAGCCACCACAATCAACATCGGTATACGAGACAAGTCTAGAGGCTGATGATAGATATAAATGCAAACCATAGTCAAGTGTACCTTGGATGTATCAGATAATGCGTTTGGGCGCATTCATGTGCTTCACCCGAGGATCATGCATAAACAAACACACCTATTGTACAACATACGTAATATCCGGTCGCGTGAAAGTAAGATACTGAGAGCTCTAACAAGACTGCGATAGTGAGTGAGATCCTCGTAAGGGGAGCCAGCCGCAGCACCGAGCTTGGGTTTTGTATCAACTGGAGTGGAAGTAGACTTAAACAAGGACATACCAGCTCGCTCAATTATCTTTGCGGCATACTTCAGTTGGGATAAGAACAATCCACTTGCGTGATGAGTGACAACAATCCCCAAGAAGTAACTCAAGGGCCCTAAGTTTTTCATAGCAAACTCAGAACTGAGTAGTGTCATGATAGACCGACGTATATCATCAGAAGAAGTTGTCAAGATAATATCATCCACATACAATAGAATATATGCCAAGGAAGTACCACGACGATAGATGAACAAAGAATTATCAGACCGGCTATGAGAAAACTCAATACTAGATACATAGTCTGGAAATCACTTATACGAGGCCCGTGGAGCCTGCTTAAGCCCATACAAGGATTTCTTCAATAAACAGACATGATTAAGATATGTGGGGTCTCGAAAACCCAAGGGTTGATGCATGTAAATTGTCTCCTTAATATCGTCATGTAAGAAAGCATTCTTCACATCTAGTTGATGAATGGGCCATGCTTTTGAAAGAGTCAAACTGAAAACAATGCGAATGATAGCCGGTTTGACCACCGAACTAAATGTCTCACCACAATCTACGCCAACCTGTTGAGTTTTACCATCACCTACAAGCCGTGCCTTATGTCTTAAAAAAGAACCATCAAAATTATCTTTATGAGTAAAAATCCACATCAAGTGAATAATATTAACACCAGAAGGAAGGGATACCAACTCCCACGTCTTATTCCTTATAAGAGCATTATATTCATCGTTCATAGCCAATTTCCAATTTGGGTAATTTAATGCAGATACTAGGTTACAGAGTAGTAGGGAGTTAAGAACATTAGAATTAAGATTAAAATGTCTTTTTGGTTTAAAAATACCCCGTTGACTACGAGTAACAGGTTTGTGTGTCGGAGGAGAATTGGGTGGATTTTGGGGAAAGGCCGAATGGGTAATGGACTGGCCAGCAACAAGTGGGCTTGCTGGCCTAAAACTGGAAACCGAAGGTGGGACTGGAGCAGAAACTGGGGCAGAAGCAGTCTCGACAGTAGGTTGGTCGATCAGCCCAACAGCAGAAACCGGGGCAGAAGCAGTGGGTTGTGGCGGGCCAGCAGGCAGTGGGCCTGCTGGCGTTTCGTGGTTACTGGATCGGCCCATTAAGTGGTGCATAATGTACTGTGAGACTTCGACATCTAAAAAATTATACGAACTAGGCACGGGACTACTCACTTTAGCAAACGGAAATTGAGTTTCATCAAAAATAACATGGTGACTAATTATGATTTTATTAGATGATAAATCAAAAACCACGATGATTAGATGGATAACCCAAAAATACACAAGCGGTAGATCGGGCTTGATGTTTGTTAATCGTTGTTGATGGAAATAGTGGATAGCATAGACACCCAAAGACCCTAAGACGTGAATACGAATGATTCTTATTATAGAGAATTTTAAGAGGAGATGCATATGCCAACCCTTTGGTAGGAAGTATGTTAAGGAGATAAGTAGACATTTCTAGAGCATGATGCCAAAAGGAAGGAGGTACGGAAGCATGAATCAATAAAGTTCAGACAATATTATTAATGATACGAATTTTTCGTTCGGCTTTCACATTTTGTGAGGACGTATGAGGACCAGAGAAACGAAAAACTATGTCACTAGCATCACAAAATTCCTGAAACAACCCATTATCATAGTCTTTGCATTATCACATTGAATAATTTTTATTTCTCATTAGAATTGGGTGCAGATGAATGCTCTAAATTTTAAGAATGAGGAAAAAATATGAGATTTCTTCGATAACAGAAAGGTCCATAAAAAATTAGAATAATCATCCAAAAATATAACATAATAACGATGGCTCACAGAACATAGAACGGGAGAAGTCCATAAATCGCTATGAATAATGTCAAAAGGCATCAAAGTACGAGAAGTAGAGGCTACAAATGGTAATCTAACATGTTTTCCTAATGGACATGAATGACAAATTGGAGTAATACGCGTACCCTTACAAGAAATAAAATTATTTTTAAGTAGGAAAGAAACAATAGACGACCCAGGGTGACCCAAACGTGCATGCCATATGGAAGGAGCTAGAGCTGCAAATGTCGATAGCATGGCTTTACTCGAGAAATTGGAGGGGCGTGGTTGGATAAAGATCTCCCCTACTATTACATCTCATGAGAGGTATCCCCATTTTGAAATCCCTCACAGAAAACCCGAAAGGATCAAAATTAACAGAAACTCAATTATCAGTGGTGAATTTTCGGACAGACGCTAAATTTTTAATTAAGTTAGGGGCATGAAGAGTATTTTTCAAGACAAGAGGTGGATGTTGGGGAGATAAAGTTGTATTATCGTAACCACGAATTGGAATTGTATTGCCATTACCAACAATAATGCCATATTTTTTACTCAAATTGGAATAAGACGAGAGAGTACCTTGGTCGGATGTCATGCGAGAAGTTGCGCCGGTGTCCATGTACCAATTCGCGTCCGGACGATTTAATCCAACTGTATGCATGTCGGCCTCAATATCGGTGGGTGTCGAGATCGGAGCCAAGCCCGCAGTAGTAAAAGCCTGTGTGGGTCGAGGCCCAAGCAGACCACCCTACTGACCTGACCCATATCGCTGCTGCGTGTTGCCTGAAGAACTAGAAAAATTGGGCCTGTGACTTGGTTGGACCGGGGCCTAACTGCCTGGAAAATAACTGGTCGGGCAGTAAGCTAGATTAGGTCATTGGCCGCTGGTCCAGGCCCACTGCTAAGGGGCCTAGGGCTAAGACCAGGCGGGCTGGGGCCCAGTACCTTGAGCCCAACTACCGGCGTTGCTACTATTTCATCCACAGCCGTTGTTGCCGCCATAATTTTTGCCATTATTTCTAAGGTTTTGACCCTTCTTTCCTCCATTGTTGTTGCGGTTTTGTCCCGAATTGTCAACAAAACCGTGTGAGTTATCGGATGAAGTCATCATCTCCATGGAACTTGCGCCTGTAGCCGCCTTTTTTACCAAGGCGGCTTCTTGTAACGTGAGCATCGAACGAGCTTGATAAAAAGGGGGAAGCAGGTTACTTTATCAGAGTAGAGTCCCAACGCCATTATAGGCCTCAAATAGGCCTGCAACCATTTGGAGAACAACACGATTATTGGTAACAGGCGCTCCAATGTTACGGAGTTGTTCTGCCAATTCCTTAAGTCGTTTACAATAAGCTGAATCATTCGGGAAATTTTCCATGCTGACTTGTGAAAATTCTTGCTCTAGAGTGACAACTCGGGAATGTTGGTTATATCCTGGAATACATCACACAATTTATTCCAGGTTGTCGTAGCCGTAGTGTCCGGTTCAATGATCGTTTGTAAAAGGTCGGTAGAAATAATGGAGTAAATTCACTGAAGGACGGTAGCATCAAGAGTGATCCACAACTGAGGATCCTCCGCGGGTGTAGGGACATCGGGAGGAATTATGTGATGGAGTACTTGATGTGAGATTAGGTGAATTTTGAACAATTCTGCCCACGTCGCATATAGGACGTTTTCCATCTCAAGAATAATAGGGATGTGGTTCTTGATGTTGGAAATAGTAAGGACATGATGAAACATGTTCTTTGACGTAGACATAACGAAAGAACAATAGGTGAAAGAGGGATTTGGAAGAAAATTTGGGAAGAGAGGAGGTAAGGTGCATGGATTCTGAGAAGGAACACGGAAACCGAGGTAGCGGAAGAGAGGAGAAATCGATAGAAGACCTAGACTTCTGATACCATGAAAGGAATAATCTCTTGATTATTTTCATTGATAATGAGAGGTATATACAAATATACAATTCCTAAATATGGACAATATAGAAAAATAGTTCTACCTTTTACTATTCTAATTCTAATACATTTTTCTAGTGTAAGACTAATACCATAATTACAATTATACATGAATTACATTTTGTTAGAGTCCAAATCGGACCATGATACACACGGTACTTTAAGAACATATTTCGTCTTCAATGCATACGAAATCACTTCCTCACAAAACATCAAAACACGTACTAAATAAATGGGATTTCATTTATGTAATTTATTTATTTTATATAAAAAAAAAAGGAAAAAGAAGAGAAGCACATGGATCCCAGGTTGTGTCAATGATTATTCATAACTGAGAAAGAAAATGACTGTGTTTCTTGAATTAAATATGGGAGAGGCTGATGGGCTAATAGTGTTCTGCGACAACAGTAGCCTCACCTCTATCGAGTTGCTCATAGAAGTTGTTAGACCTTTTCTGCATATCTGGGTGCCACATCTTAAAAGCACCACCTGCTGCAAATGCAAACACAAATCCTATAACTATTTCCTTGATCAGCATTGGACCTCCCAGCTGGATGTGTTGAACTCTTCCTCCTATTTTGGAGTTCTGCACCATTATCCACAGAATATATTGTAATTAGTTAATCATTCATTTATTTTTATATGACGGTACTTGACTAAACACTAAGGTTAAAATGTTAATTTGATTTATTCAGGATATCAGTAGTAGCTACAGGAGAAAAATATTAAGGTAATTAGCGACAAGGGAGTATTTCACATAAATTAATTAGGACGTTTTGATGGATCACCAATGATTTTTGTGTGAGAAGAATGTTCAGATTCACCCTTTTTAAAAAAAATAAAAAATAGCAGTGAACCCTATATCTTCACATACATTTCATAATGGGGCTTCGTTACCTATTCCTAATGGTTTGCTTACTAAAAAGAAACATCGATATTGCAATTCTGCAAACCTAGTGAGAAGCAATTGGTCGCGTAACTGCCTATGCTGTGACTTTAACCTCATCAATCATCCAGTGGCTGTGTAGCAATTCAAACAAAATATTTATCGGGCCTTAATCTACTGCTTTTTTCTGCTATAAAACTGTTATTTTAAACCCAAATCTTCTATTAAAAAAAATAAAAACAAGCGTGTTATTTTGAAAACACTAAACCTAAAACGAATTCTCTCAAAACAAAACATGTTTGCAAGCCCTAATGCAAACTATCAGAAAATGATTTCACCAGCGAATCATACCTCGTAAAACTCACTGGCGGATTTAGCATGATAGATGGGGGTTCTTCAATTAACCCCTAACTTTCGACGCATAACATAAATGTATATATAAAAGTTTATTAAAATTGTGATAAATAATAGATATGAACTCATAATTTTCAAATTACAACAAGTTCAAACTAAGAAATTTAAAAGGTTGAATCCATTGAATTTAAATTCTGAATCTGACCTAAAAGTCCAAAAAGGGAGGCAAAAAAGAGGATGTCATTGAGATACATAATACAAGCACGTGTAGGAATAAAGTCAACTATACATGCTTATAAGTAACAAGGTAAACAAATAAAAATATTTTACATGCCATCAAATTGAAGTGCATAAAGAAGACGGAAATGGGGAAAATAGCTCACTCTTGAAACGCGGAATCAAACAAGAATACAAATGAGCTAAACAAAGTTGAGAGAAGCAGATAAAAGAGAAAATGTCTACAGTTCCGGATCAAGTAGTTATCATTGCTACCATAAGACTCCTATGTAAAAGCAACACCCGCATTAAGTTGGACCAGGGTCCATTCAGTTACGATTATTTTCTCTACATAACTTTAATTATTCTACGTATGTAATATGACTAGGTCCAGGTTGTTTACCCGATTTTCAGGTTATCTACCTATGTAACTTAATACATCTTGTTCCCGGTGTTTAAGTTTTACTAGACGTTGATATTGACCTCTGATGGTGTTCGTTATCATGTCTTACAATTGTTGGACCGTCAACGTGGCTACAAAAATAGATTGATTTGTGTTTTGAGCATTAGTAGTAATAAAAGTTGTTAGTTAGTTCAATAGAAATAGGATTAGTAATAGTTAGTAGAAATAGCAAGGGAGACGTTCTGTTTGTTAGTTAGTAGTAATAGTATAGGAGGTAGTTTAATAGAAATAGGATTAGTAATTAGTAAAGTTGTAGACTATTTCTTCATGGTATAGCCTGTTTGGCCAAGTTTATTTTTTCTCAAAAGTACTTATTGTTTTCAGTAAGTGCTTATTTTAAAAAAATGAGTTGTTTGGTCAAACGTTTAGGAGAAAATAAGTGTTTCTGAGAGTAGCAGAATCAGTTTTTTAGAAATTAAAAAGAATATTTTTTGTTCAAAAGTACTTTTTTAAAAGTACTTTTGAGAAAAAAAAATAGACCTAGAAGTACTTTTAAAAGTTTGGTCAAACACTAATTATTGTTCAAAAGTGATTTTTAAATTAATTGGTCAAACACAAAATATTTTTCGCCAAAAGTACTTTTTTAAAAAATATCTTTAAAAAAATATTTTTCAAAATAAGCTAATTTAAGAAGTTTCCCCAAATATGCTATTAATCATCTTGCCGTAAAAAGAAGAACTGTCGTTAGCAAGAACTGAATATGTGACTTCTCAGAGAATTTGAATCTTTTACAATTCAGCTGAGATTTTGACTTGTGTTAAGGGGATTAAACATTTAATTTATATACATAAAACAAAAAAATTTAAAAATTAAATCTCACCGGAAAGTATTGCTTACGGGGGGTTATCATAAATTTCATCGGAAAGTATTGCTCACAAGGGTTATCATTTACATTCAAAAGATGAAGGGGATATTATTTCCTGCACGGCATTATAATTGTACAGTGTCTTATTAATAAATAAAATCACTTTTTTTTCTTCATTTGTTTTGTGATTGCAGTATAATTTACATACCTGAGACATTTTATATATGCATGACTGAACTTCATCTTCACCAATGCTCGATTGCACCAAGATTTTCACATGGCCTGGTTCTCATCCCATTAAAATTAACCATATCCTTATTATCACGTTAAGATAATTTCATCTCAACAAAATCATAGCCATGAGGTCTTGAAGGAATTTTTAGATTAATATGTATATTGTGTCATACTGCAATTACACATTAAATGATGAGAAAGTTGCCGGAGGCATCAATGCACACACTATAGATGAATGATTTCAAGAAGTATGAAGCAAGGTTAATTAAACAAATATATATACAAGTTACATCTTTCCATAATACTACAAATCCTTTTCATATTCTACTTCTAAATCCTTATTCTACCATAATTCTAACTATACAATTATGGTAGGTGTATAACACTAATTAAGGTATCCTTTTTATTACAATATACTACAAATATATATACCATATATACACTATCCTAATATCACTTGGATATGTACAATCTGGCCGAGAGAGGCCCAATGGCCGAGAGAGGCCCAATGGCCGAGAGGCCCAATGGCCGAGAGGCCCAATGGCCGAGAGGCCCAATTCTGTTCTGGCCGAGACAGCCCACTGCTTCATTAAATCCAGTGATATATATGTGATATACACTGCTGTATATTCAGTGTATATCACATGTATATTGCTACATTTAACACACCCACTTGATCATAGCGGGCGGTTTTCGAACGCTGAGACTGTCCCTAAAATCTTCAAAGAGAACCGCTGGTAGACCCTTTGTAAAGATGTCTGCAATTTGATAACGAGACGGGACATGACATAAGCGAACTTGACCCTTTGCAACCTTTTCCCGGACAAAGTGAATGTCCATTTCGATATGCTTGGTGCGTTGGTGTTGAACGGGGTTACCTGAGAGGTAGATGGCACTAATGTTATCGCAATATACCAAGGTTGCCTTCTGAATGGGACAATGAAGCTCCAAAAGCAAATTACGTAGCCAACATGACTCGGAGACCACGTTCGCGACCCCTCGATATTCTGCCTCTGCACTGGAGCGTGACAGAGTTGCTTGACGTTTTGCCGACCATGAGACCAAGTTGTTGCCAAGGAACATACAGTAGCCAGAAGTCGACCGTCTGGTGTCGGGACAACCACCCCAATCAGCATCCGTGTAAGAGACAAGTGCGGATGTAGATGAAGGATACAAGTGCAACCCATAGTCCAGTGTCCCCTGAAGATACCGAATGATGCGTTTGATTGCATTCATGTGCTCAACCCTGGGATCATGCATGAATAAACACACCTGCTGAACCGCATATGTAATATCCGGTCTGGTAAAGGTAAGATACTGGAGGGCCCCTGCAAGACTGCGATAGCGGGTCGGGTCCTCGTATGGTGCACCTACTGCGGCACTCAGCTTTGAGTTTGCATGAACCGGTGTGGAAGTGGACTTACAGGATGACATCCCAGCCCTCTCGATGATCTCAGAAGCATACTTCCGTTGAGACAGAAACAAGCCACCTGAATGACACTTGACGGCAATCCCCAAAAAATAACTCAACGGCCCTAAGTCCTTCATAGCAAATTCAGAACTGAGCATGGCCATGATAGACTGGCGCAAAGCATCGGAGGAGGCAGTCAAGACGATATCATCCATATACAACAGAATATAGGCCAATGACGAACCACGGCGGTAGATGAACAAGGAATTATCTGACCTACTGTGAGTGAACCCAATAGTCGAAGCAAAATCAGCAAATCATGTATACTAGGCCCGTGGAGACTGCTTAAGCCCATATAGTGATTTCTTCAACAAACAGACATGATGAGGGCGGTTGGGATCCCTGAAACCCAACGGCTGATGCATATAGACTGTTTCCTTGAGATCACCATGTAGAAAAGCATTCTTGACATCCAACTGATGAATTGGCCAAGTTTTTGAAAGAGCCAAGCTAAGCACAGTGCGAATGGTAGCCGGTTTGACCACCGGACTAAACGTCTCACCACAATCAATTCCAACCTGCTGAGTCTTACCATCACCAACAAGTCGTGCCTTATGTCTAGCAAAGGACCCATCTGAATTCTCCTTATGAGCAAAAATCCACATAGACCTGATAATATTAATACCATATGGACGGGGCACCAACTCCCACGTCTTATTATCAATAAGAGCATTATATTCATCAGTCATAGCAATTTTTCAATTAGGGTCATTTAATGCGGACACAGGATTGCGGGGCAAGGGGGATTTAGGGACATCAGAATGTAAATTAAAATGTCTTTTAGGTGTAAAAATACCCCGCTGACTCCGAGTGACCGGTCTATGACTCGATGAAGAATTGAGGGAATTTTGGGAATTTTTTGGGCTCGGGACGGACTGGCCAGCAGGCAGTGGGCCTGCTGGCCCAAATCGGTAAATGCTGGGCTCGATTTCTGGACCAGTTCCAGAATTGGGCTGGACAGGCCCAATTGCTGGAACTGTTCGATGGCGTAAACTTCTTGGATGTGGCGTTCTTGTGGGGCGGTGGGCGATGGGCTACTGGAGGATTTTAGGTACGGGAGATGTCCGAAAAATTCCGAATAATATACGGGGATATTTGGTCATCCAAAAAATTATATGACTTAGGTTCGGGAGTATGAACTTTCGTAAATGGGAATTGAGTCTCATAAAAAATGACATGGCGATTGATTATGATTTTCTTGGAGGATAAATCAAAACACTTATAACCACGATGATTTGACGGATAACCCAAAAACACACACGGGGTAGACCGAGCCTGAAGTTTGTTAATTGTGGTGGATGGAAATAACGGATAACACAAGCACTCAAAAATCCGAAGGTGAGAATAAGAAGGGTTCTTATTATATAGGACTTTGAGGGGGGAAGAGTATGTCAGACCTTTAGACGGAATTATGTTCAGAAGGTAAGTGGCCATTTGTAGAGCATGATGCCAAAAATATGGAGGTATGGAGGCATGTATTAGGAAAGTTCGAACAATGTTATTTATGGAATGAATTTTGCGTTCGGCTTTCCCATTTTGTGAAGATGTAAGAGGACATGAAAATGAAAATTTATCCCATGAGTAGCACAAAAATCTCGAAACTCCCTATTGTCATACTCTTTCCCATTATCACATTGAATATTTTTTATTTCTCTTTCGAATTGAGTACGAATGAACGCTCTAAATTTTATGAAGACGGAAAACACTTGTGATTTATTCGCAATTGGAAACGTCCACAAAAATCTAGAATAATCATCTAAAAAGAGAACATAATATCGATGACCCATTGAACTAAGAACAGGAGATGTCCATAAGTCGCTATGAATAATGTCAAATGGCATAGAAGTATGAGAATTGGAGTCTACAAATGACAACTTAACAATTTTTCCTAATGAACAAGACTGACAAATTGGAGTACGACTTGTACCCTTACAAGAAATAAAGCTATTTTTATCTAAAGCTGATAAAATAGAAGATCCCGGATGACCCAGACGAGCATGCCACATGGAAGGAGAGATGGCTGCAAAAGCTGATGGCAAGGCTGGACTCGATGGACTGAAATCGGGCATGATAGGATACAGACCCCCCCTACTATCACACCTCATGAGATGACTCCCCGTCTTGAAATCCTTCACAGAGAAATCGAAAGGATCAAATTCAATGTAAGCAATTGTCATTTGTGAATTTTCGGACATACACTAAATTTTTAATCAATTTAGGAGCATGTAAAGTATTTTTCAAGAGGAGTGGTCGATTAGGAGGAGACAATTTTTTCTGACCATACCCTAGAATTAGAATAGAACTGCCATTACCAACAATTATCCCCCGAGGGGTGCTCAAATTGGAATAAGATGAGAGAGTACCTGATTCGGAAGCCATGTGAGTAGTGGCCCCGGTGTCCATGTACCAATTTGGGTCCGGTTGGGACAATCCCAACGTGTGCATCCCGGCCTCTATATCAGTCTGAGTGGGGCCTGCTGCATGATGGGGTTACGGAGGACGGGGCCCAAGGACTCCATTCCGTGATGCTTTCTTTGGGCCGTAGGTCTTTGGAGAGTCTTCTTTGTTGGGCCATCGCGATGGGCCGCCACCGGGCGTTGGGCCTGGACTGTTGGCCAGCCCAGCGCTAGAAACTATTCTTTGGAGGTGCGGGTTCCATCGCCAATGGCCCATTCTTTGGGCCCACGGTGGTGGTGGCCCACTGTACCCTGGATGGGACCCACCGCCTGCTTGTTGATCACCGGAACCGCCACCAGAACCGCCTCGTTTGCCCCCGCGGTTTTTGTTACTTTTGCGATTATTCTTGCCGCCACCATTATTATGGTTTTGGCCCGAATTATTAACAAAACCCGAAGAACTAGGAGAGGATGCCACCATGACAACTGGGCTTGCTCCGGTAGCCGCCTTTTTAGCCAAACCGGCTTCTTCCAACGTCAGCATGGAGCGGGCTTGATGAAAGTCGGGAAGAGGGTTGCTTTGGCGAAGGAGAGTTCCAACACCATTATAGGCCTCCGAAAGACCGGCAACCAACTGTAGAACTAGACGATTATTTGTTACTGGTGCGCCAACATTACGGAGTTGATCCGCCAATTCCTTTAGTTTCTTGCAATATGCAGAAACGTTCGGAAATACGTCCATTCGAACGAGAGAGAATTCCTGCTCGAGTGTGACGATACGGGAATGTTGGTTGTCTTGGAATATGTCACGCAATCTATTCCATGCAGCCATAGCCGTGGTATCGGGCTCCATAATCGTCTGTAGAAGGTCCACTGAAATAGTGGCGTATATCCACCGAAGAACGGTAGCATCAAGTGTAATCCATAACTCAGGATCCTCCGCAGGAAGGGGTCTAGCGGGAGGAATGATGTGATGAAGAACTTGATAAGATATAGCGTGAATTTTAAACAACTCCGCCCACGTTGCATATTGAACGTTTTCCATCTCAAGGACAATAGGGACACTGAGCTTGATATTGGAAACCGTGAGGGCAGGGTGAAAATTGTTCTTAGACATATTTGAAAGAACAAGGAAGGAGGTTAAATTTAAGAGAGGTTTTTGAGAGCGGAAGACAAATTTTTTTTGGAGAGAAAACCCGAGGGGGGGTTCTTTTGTGTAGACCTAGTCTCTTGATACCATGAAAGAAATAATCCCCTTGATTATTTTCATTGATTGAATAGATATATATACAAGTTACATCTTTCCATAATACTACAAATCCTTTTCATATTCTACTTCTAAATCCTTATTCTACCATAATTCTAACTATACAATTATGGTAGGTATATAACACTAATTAAGGTATCCTTTTTATTACAATATACTACAAATATATATACCATATATACACTATCCTAATATCACTTGGATATGTACAATCTGGCCGAGAGAGGCCCAATGGCCGAGAGGCCCAATTCTGTTCTGGCCGAGAGAGGCCCAATGGCCGAGAGGCCCAATTCTGTTCTGGCCGAGACAGCCCACTGCTTCATTAAATCCAGTGATATATATGTGATATAAACTTCTGTATATTCAGTGTATATCACATGTATATTGCTCTGTTTAACACTGCACGGCATTATAATTGTACACAGTCTTATTAATAAATAAAATCACTTTTTTTTCTTCATTTGTTTTGTGATTGCAGTATAATTTACATACCTGAGACATTTTATATATGCATGACTGAACTTCATCTTCACCAATGCTCGATTGCACCAAGATTTTCACATGGCCTGGTTCTCATCCCATTAAAATTAACCATATCCTTATTATCACGTTAAGATAATTTCACCTCAACAAAATCATAGCCATGAGGTCTTGAAGGAATTTTTAGATTAATATGTATATTGTGTCATACTGCAATTACACATTAAATGATGAGAAAGTTGCCGGAGGCATCAATGCACACACTATAGATGAATGATTTCAAGAAGTATGAAGCAAGGTTAATTAAACAAAAGTAACTTGTAGAACATGTATATTTTTCACGAATATCACCATGAAGATTATGGCATAAAGTATCCTACTCGAGGTCTCTGACACTACAAGAAAATATCTTTTTTGTGGCGACAAAAGTGGTCACTGAACTCCAAAAGGTCGCCATAAATGACCTTTTGTGGCGACCAAAGGGTCGTTGGCATTACTAAGTCGATGATTCTCAATCATGGCGACAAACCAAGTCGCCACCAAAGGTTCGGTTTCTGTGGCAACTTATACCGCCACAAAAGCATATTAAAGTCGCCACGAAAGCTGATCATGCCCAACTCTAGTCCTAAAAAGGATAAGCGGTCGCTGTAAATATAATCCGGTCTACAAGTCCGAAGTCGAATCCCATAGAGAACTAACGTCAGCTATAATTGTTCTATATTACAAAGAAAATAAGTTCGAACAATAATTATAACGATTAAGATTTGTATTTAAAACTACTCAACTAAAATAATATAATAGTAAAAATTATCAACTAAAGAGGATGAAGTTGGAAACAAGATTAAGGATGCCTAGGGTTATGATTTCCCTAATTATCGGAATCATTCTCGCTACGTTATATATATTCTCTCCGGTCTATTCTCTACGGATCGTGAGCACTTAATTTACTGCAATTATCTCTCGATAAATAGTAGTAATACCCTAGAGTTATTCTCTCGAACTAACCCTGACTAGCAATTTCTCACTGCTCACTATGATCACGTCAAAGCTTCGTTATTTCTAAACCCATTTTTATACCTACAATATTGATCTCTCGTATACATAAGGAGTGGCGTTGTTCAACAACTATCTAAATATGGATTCTTTCTCAAGCAACACAAAATAATTAGGCACAGTCAATCGATGACCATTCAATCAACTGAAATAAAAACGTAGTTGAACAAGTAAAAAAATTCAACGACTCAATTATATAAAAACGTAAGAAGAATTCATCCCCCAAAAGGTACCACCAAAACCCTAGAGGGAGAATTAGTTACTCATAAAAGTATGTGAAAACACAATACTAAAATTCATAACCAATAATAGAAAATAGGAAGAAGAAAGGAAAAATTCATTGTCAAATCTTTCTCCTTGCTCCACGACGGCTCCTTGCTCTCCCTAGGTTTAATCCTTCCAAAATAATGTGTCTTAGGATGTATTTATATGACCTAGAATGTGTAGATAATCAAATAAACTAATTAAAAATCTTTTGGAAAACTTTTCTTGGCTCGCCTGAACTCTTACATCGCGAGGCTCATAGGCGAGCCAAGCCAGTTGTAAATTTTCTCTTCTTTCTTGGCTCGTCTTCCTAGGCAAGGATGTTGACGATCCCTCTCAGGCATATTTTTGGCCTCGCTCATCAACTTCCTTGCCTTTTCCTTCGCTTCACTGTTTTATTCGAGGGCTAAACTTCTTGGCTCGTCAAGCTGCTCGCAAGGCGAGCATGATAGGCAAGCTATGTCATTCTCCAATCTTTATTTTCTTATCTTAACTTACATCAAATAAGATATTTTCCAATCGCTTTCATCCAACAATCTTCCTACACATACAAAATACGTAATAAGCTCAAAACAGTATAATTTATACTCAAACGATGATAAAGTACTAAGAAGTGAGGCAAAATAATGACTAAATATATCCATTTTTGGTCGAACATCATCACCCCACAATTAGACTCTTGCTCGTTCTCAAGCAAGCACTAAACCAATCTCTAAAATCAAGTTCAGGAGCATCACCACTTTGGTTGATACCAAGAATTAGGCCCTATAGCAACTCAAATTATAAATACACTTCCTGATCATCATGCAAGATATACAAGTCACACAATCAAACAACAAACCTCTAACCTCCTAACCTCAGAGACGGACTCTGACTCATCAAATTTAAGCTCGCTCACCTATTTAGTCAAATGAAGCTAATAACATCACATATCTATCATGAAACAAGTGTCTTGATAGAATAAATAGTTCACACACTCAGATCAATAAATGAATATAATTTAAGGACTAGCATCAAAGAACAACTCTCGCACTCCCAAATGAATTCACATGTATGCACAAAGAACCATGGGCTTGCTCATTATGTACATCACCACTAATTAAGCATGCTCGAATAGAATCAAATAGGACTTTCACGGGTTGTAATATTGGCTAGGGGACTATATGATAACTATATAATAGTAACTTACACTTCCCTAAGCATTTTGCACTTTTAGACTTCATCACTCAATATTCTCTTCACTTAGCTTTATTTTTCACTCTCTCTTTATCTATTATTTTCACAAGTATTTTTCTCATATCAAGAACATTTCAATCATTTTTTTTTCAAACAATTTTTCTTTTCTCTTTTTTTTTTCATTTCACGTTCTTTCTAAAAGGGTCATTTCATCAACTTGCAGCTATCATTGGTCACCTTTTACACTCAAATATCCCTTTCTTTCACATTTATCAATTTCATCACAATCTAAGCTACAATGCTCAAGGAAGCAGGGTGCAAAAACTAGGGATTCAAACAAATGGGTCAAGGAAAAAATACGGCTAACAAACAAAAGGCTACAGGCTCAAAGGGCTAACTAGTAGTACAATATCTGAAAGGCTAAATTCACAAGACATATCAAAGAAAGCCTATTATCATCTTCTAAACATAACAACCCATTTTATTTCGCTTCAATAACATACAGGGAAAGTTCTAGACTAAGATGCAAAATATGAAATATGCAAGAAATGCTCACCACACATGGCACATGTATCAATCAAGATGGATCAATTCTACTCTAAGACAAATGATCATCGCGAATTATAAAATAAGAATAAGCTATATATAGAGTCACTACCCTGAGCTAGGTATCAGAAAGTCTGTTATTTTATATTAACACTCAAGCACTAACAAGAAGGTACTACTCAAGCTCAAGCCTAAATATGGTGGGATTAACCAATTAACAAGGTCTTTCTTCTCTTCCCTTTACTACTTCTAAAAAAATAAAAAAATTAATCCTAAAAATTTAATTACTAACTGAGCACAGAGTATCTCCCACTTGACACTTAAAACTATGTATTGTTTCCAGTGCATACCATAAATAATAAAATGGTAGAAGAAACTCCATGTAAGGCCAAAGCCAGAAGTATTAGCAGGTCATGGAGTGCTCATACTTCTCCCAAAAAGACATGGTTCTTAACTTGGGCACCCCACACTTAGTTCCAGCTCCATGGCTTGCTTTTGCATCATTCCAATAACTTTGTTTTCATGCTCAAACTCCTATCAAAATTAAAATAACACTGCCAAAAAAAATTAAACTTGAATTTCCTCCAAACAAGCGTCTGATTTAACGTCGTGACACGACTAAAATCATTTTTTCCTCCATTTCGAACTTATGAATTGTACCTCCAATTTTGATTCTTCTTTATGATTATGCTCTTTGGGCGGCGCAAAATTGTTGCGAGCCAAAAATTAAATAATTTTGTATGCATTCTTTGGCTTTCATTTGAGGAGTATCACCTTGCCCAGACGACCTTGAAAATTTCAGAATATATGGCTCATCTACCTCATCCTTTTATTTCTGCCTCGGCTCGTATGCATCAATTTCCATATCTCCTTCCGAACACAATAACGAAAAATTCTTAGAGTGAAGACCAATGCTCTCAAATTGAAAATTCAACTTATTTTCGACCTTCTCTTCTTGACACAAACTAGAGTCAATTAAAACTGCATCTGTAAGGTCCTTGGTTGACTCTAGTATCACTTTTTCAACATCTACATCATCAACTTTTGATTAGTTAGGTTATTGGTGTTCTACTTTTAACTCTTCTTGACTACAATCAACAATACTAACATGTTGTGTTGTAAAAGCTTCAACCAGTTGACTAAATTGAGTCTACAACTTGCGAATAGTTGTCTCTTGCCTTTGTATATGTAAACGTTTCTCATCATCTTTCTCCATAAGGAATTTTAACATATCCTTGATCTCCTTCATGTTAGCATCCTTGGGTTCTTTGTTCCTATTAACTTCACAAGAAAAAGTAAAATCATCATGATAAGGGATTGGGGGAGGATAAGAAATATAAGCACAACCATAAAAGTGATCATCTTCACCACCACACATATTACACACATTTCGCACATAAGATTGAGTTGGTGCGCATAACTCGATCCCAGGAACATTTTCATTATTTTACCATTGGTGATTTCCTCGACAATATGCGTAAGGACGATCAAACGTAGAATTACCAACACTTAAACTCTCATAATTCCAAGATGTCATGTTTCTCAAATCAACAACCAAAATAAAAGAAATAAAAACAAAAAAATGTTCAAACTTAAAACCTAGCAATATTTACTACTGCAACTAAACCGTTAGTTCCCGCAATGGTGCTAATATTTGATCACGCAAAACTATTGTCCTAAAATGGATAAGTGGTCGCTGCAAATATAATCTAGTCTACAAGTTCGGAGTCGAATCCCACAAAACTAACGTTAGCTATAATTGTTCTATATTACAAAGAAAATAAGTTCGAACAATAATTATAACGATTAAGATTTGTATTTAAAACTACCCAACTAAAATAATAAAATAGTAAAAATTATCAACTAAAGAGGATGAAGTTGGAAACAAGATTAAGGAGGCTTAGGGTTATGATTTTCCCAATTATCGGAGCCCTTCTCGCTACGTTATATATACTCTCGCCGATCTAATATCTATGGATCGTGAGCATTTAACTTACTGCAATTATCTCTCGATCAATTGTAGTAATTTTCTAGAGTTATTCTCTCGAACTAACCCTAGCTAGCAATTTCTCACTGCTCACTATGACCACGTCAAAGCTTCGTTATCTCTATACCCGCTTTTAAACCTACAATATTGATCTCTCATATACATGAGGAGTGACGTTCAACAAATATCTAAATATGGATTCTTTCTCAAGCAATACATAATAATTAGGCACAGTCAATCGATGGTCATTCAATCAACTGAAATAAGCACGTAGTTGAACAAGTAGAAAAAATTCAGGGACTCAATTATATAATAACGTAAAAAGAATTCATCCTCCAAAAGGTTCCATCAAAACCCTAGATGGATAATTAGCTACTCATAAAAGTATGTGGAAACACAATACTAAAATTCATAACCAACAATAGAAAATAGGAAAAAGAAAGGAAAAACTCGTTGTCAAATCTTTCTCCTTGCTCCACGACGGCTCATTGATCTCCCTACGTTGAATCCCTCCAAAATAATGTGTCTTAGGATGTATTTATATGATGTAGAATGATTAGGGAATCAAATAAACTAATCAAAAAGCATTTGGAAAACGTCTCTTGGCTCGCCTGAACTCTTGCTTCGCGAGGGTCATAGGCGAGCCCAGCCAGCTGTAAATTTTCTCTTGTGTTTTGGCTCATCTATGGGATCGCCTTGGCGAGTATGTTGACGATACCTCTCAGGCATATTTTTGGCCTTGCTCATCAACTTTCTTGCCTTTTCCTTTGCTTCGCTATTTTTTTCAAGGGCTAAACTTCTTGGTTCGTCAAGCTACTCGCAAGGCGAGCATGATAAGTAAGCTCAGTCATTCTCCGATCTTTATTTTCTTATCTAAATTTGCATCAAATAAACTCTTTTCCAATCGTTTTCTTCCAACGGTCTTCCTACACCTACAAAATAGGTAATAAGCTGAAAGCAATATAATTTCTACTCAAACAACGATAAAAGTATTAAGTGAGACAAAATAATGACTAAATATATGCATTTTTGGTCGAACATCAAAAGCACTACTAGTTTACTTCACAAAAGAGGTCGCCACGGAAAGAAAGGCTTCTGGTGGTGACACTGCTCCCACTGAAAAGCATTAGCGGCGACTTTCGGTTGTCACAAATACCCCTTTGTTCTTGAAATCGACCTTTAGTGGCGATATTGGCTCGCCAAACCCAATTTTTTTCCAAAACAAATAATATAATATATATTTTACTATTAAATCACTAATTGAACAAAAATAAAACAGTAGTCCCCTACAATAACAAGAAATATCTTCAAAAGAATAGTGTAAAAACATTTCATTACTTATAGTCCTAACGTAAAATGTACGCAACTATAATACCTCGTCAATGTATATACACATGATCCAAAAAAAAGGAACTACAAAGTAATCTTCAAAATCCTTCTTCGCATCTTAGAAGACCTTCATCCCTGAAATCGAAAAAAAAAGAGAAGGCAAAGATTCACTTTGATAATTCAATATTAAGATATAGAACATAGGCTTTTTCTTTTAATTGGTACAGCGACGAAGACCAACTTTCAAACTATCACATATTCTAAACCATCACATGTTCACCTAAATGGAGTGATGTTAGATCCAGAGGATTATTCACAATTTCAGTTATCGCTATCTCCACGGTAAAAGATAAGTAGTACCTCCATTAGTTTTTTGTTTGCAATATGCAAAGGAAATGTATATATTCAACATAACCGCAGACCAAAGAACTTCAAAATCATACTAAAAATTAGGCAGCTAACAAGTTTACAAGTGAAAGATCATACCAACTGCTTATGCGAAGCAAGGTCTGTCACGAGATGGCAAGGCAGACGATGAGGCAGGGTCACTGCTGCTGATCATATCAATGCCAAAAGACCATTTTGTTGGTATTCTATGGTACTTTATAAAGCAGTACGGGAAGTAATAACTATTACAAATGTTCGAAAGGATAAATAAATGGTCAATCTTCAAAACTGCCGCATGTGTGTTGTGTCTTGAATCTTGATCACCTTGCAAAGCCAATGTTGAGAACTGCCGCAAGTTTGTTGTGTCTTGAATGTTGATATCCTGAAATCAAGAAACAACTAAATCTGGATGGTTACAACGTTGTGTGTTGAGTCGAGGATAGCCATCTAACCTTAAGACAAGATTGCCCCGTATATATGCTTTTACGTTAGCGGGCAATAGTCTCCCAAGATAAAATAACACTTTAATCTCAACACTACAAAGCCAATAGGTTGAGCCTGTCGAAGAAAACAAATATGACTCGACTTGCTGAAGATATGGAATAGGAAGGAAGAGTTTCTCTCTACTCTTCTCTTTTGTCTCTGTGTATATAGTGTGTCTCTGTAGTGTATATCTTGTGTATACGTGAGGGTTTGGTCACTGTTTTTCAGTCGAAAATTGCACTGATTTTCACTGAATTTCACTCACTGTTTTGTGGCTATTTTTCTCACTGTTTTGTGCTGAATTTCAGTCAGTTTTTCTGTGTCTTTTTCGTCTGTTTTGTGGCCTGTTTCTTGCCTGTTTTTCGTCTATTTTCTGCCACTGAATTGAGCCAAAGAAGGCTCAATATATAGCAAGGAGAAGGGGCTGTACAACTGCCCAAAACATGGCTGTTAATGGCCATTAGGAGGCCATTAAAACAGCCAAGTAAAGGCAGTAAATGGCCATCAAGGAGGCTGATTTAAGGTTGTTCATGTCCAAGTAATGAGCTGTTAATGGAGGAGTTAATCATCCAAGTAATGGCTGATTAATACCTCAAAAAACAGTCCCAACGGTAGGCTTTCTGCATTCCGTCAACTTTCCAGAAACTCTGGGGACCAAACTGTAAATATTGAAAGAATTCTGGTCCAAACTGTACATATGAAACTTCAGGGATCAAACTGTACATCTGGCAGAGTTCTCTGGTCTAAAAAGATAATATCAGACAGCCCCACGACCCGTGAACCCGTGAACCCGTGAACCCGTGAACCCGTGAACCCGTGAACCCGTGAACCCGAGAACCCGGAACCCGGAACCGGACGGGACGGGCGGGCGGCGGCGCGCGTGTGGGCTTAGCCTTGAACTCAAGCACATCTAGGTCTTCCCTCCTTTAAACACATGGGATACCCCTTGGGGATCCAAACCCTTTACCACATTAGAGACTTATATAGAGAGCAATTCTTCCTATTCCCACCGATGTGGTAGATTTGTCCCACACCACATTTCCATGTCTCAAACACCTTACTTCGTGGACCAATATCTCTTTCATTTCTCAACGAAATTAGACGATTCTTGGCCCTACGGTCATCTACTCACTTTGTAGATCATGCATGTGCGAAGAGACAAGGTCTCCAACATGCGGAACACTAGTGTTTAATTCATCAAAGATGGGTGGACGCATCTCCCCGCCAAAGGCTAATTTCCAACAATCCCCTCTATGAAAGAGAGATTGTGGCGCACGCACAAGGTGCCTACATTTCAGCAATCTTTCTTGAAAAGATATTGCATCAGAGTGGTAGCTTTCGCTTTGAACCTTCCCTAGTTGAAACCATCGGACTTACTTACTGCGCGGTGAACGTGATGTCTTGAACCGTCAGTGTTTAGTGTAAGCCAAGACAATGATATCAACACAATAACTCTTCTTATTCATTTTCCTTCTTACGTTTCTGTCCGTTGTGGCCATGGACACACTTGGATTCTTAAGTGCGTTCATTTGAGGCGGCCATCCTCGCACTTAAATAGGTGATCTCCTACAAGGTATCCTGCTATACCCCACTTCTCAAGTGTTAGGAATCATTAAAAGTTTCCCCAACCTTAACCTCAACCATTTGAGGATCTTTTAAAAGGTTTTGGAAGCTTAACATTTACCCACCATGCAGGTAGCACTTTAATGTCTATCGCGGGAACAACTTTGGATTCATGTTGCCGTACAGAAATCATCATCCAAAGTGCTTATTTCTTTCACCGAAGCGCTCAACTGAGCCTTTTGCCGCTTAGTTTTCCCATTGAACCAAATTCTTGGGATCTCCAATCAGTATGGTTGGGTTTCCACCGCAAAGGTTCGTATTGTTTGGGTTTTAAGCCAATTTCCCTAGACAGGCAGAATACTTGATCTCCGGGTAGTCCCTTAGTTAGTACACACGGATGTGACACCCGTGATGATCAACTGCCTTACGATCTTATGTCTCCGACAGATCCTGAAGGATATGTCCAGACGCCGTCATCCGTGTCCTTCCTGAAGCCGACCGACTAGCCACAGTGTATAACTGCTGAAAACACGGGTTTCTCCCAATAAGGGACGTCCTCTAAGGAGCCGTGAAGTTACTCAACTTCTTTGATGGTTTGTATATAGTGATAAACTCCGATACCATCATGAATCGGTCGATGCAAGTTTGCTTAGAGGATTTTCCAAGACCCACCATACACATTTACTTGTGGCTTTGGTGTTCTTCAGATCTGATGTCCAGTTTGCATCACTGTGTTCTCCCAGAACTGCTGGACATCCAGAATACTATAATCTATAGATAAGCATTAATTCAGATATCGTCATATCAGATTTAACGCCTTCTACCGATCATGTATTAAAATCATCAGTGAACCTTAGTTCAACTGATCTGTTCGTAGGACGATACCAGGTCGATTGTAGTGTGTACAATACATTGAACTACACATGACCTGTGCATATCGCTCCTTGTCTATGGGTGCACCATGATTCCAATCAGTTCTATGATTCATATCCATTGGTGGCTTCAACGAGACTGTCAACTCTCTACCAGTCCGTTAGATGTCTTAGAAATCCAATTCCTAAGATGCCATCTGTGATACCCATATCTTTCATATCGAGACTTTGTTTTAATATGACTTTTACTTTCAGACTGTTGATTCTCCAACTGTTGGCTTTCTAATTTCAGAGACAATGTTTCTGTGGTCAGATTCATTGTTTCTGTTTTATATGAAACTTTCAGGACCAAAATGTAAACATTTCAGGGACCAAGATGAAAGTTCAGGAAGAAGCCCAACAGTCCAGAAAACCAACTCTGATTCTCTTCTTCCAACTCTCCGGTTGGGAAGGCTAATTCAACATTCATGCCACGTAAGACTGCAATGGCCCTGGATGTGAAACTACTCACAGGGGAGCACATCTTACAACCCAAAGGTTCTTTCCCCGGAGGAAGATCAACCATTACACAAGTATGGTTATATATGATAGAGTTTATTTCTCTCTTTGTAGCTTCTTTCCAAAGCAGCGCTTTTGGAGATGACAATTATTTGTTAATTGTCCATGGTTCATTCTTAACCATACAAGCTAGAAAGACTGGAACAAGTCTTTGTCCCCTTCTTTGCTCCGTCTCGGTTCAACATCTAGAATCCCTGAGTTCTGCAGATCTGGAATATTAAGTTCCGGATAGCCAACAACTTTCGAGTCCTATAGATACGGAACGTCTAGTTCCGGACAGTCAGGCCCTCGCGGGTTCTTGTTAACCTTGAGCAATTACTCATTTTTCCTTTTTCAAGGAAAGTTATCTCCAAAGAATTCAACATTCTTTGACGCCAAGAGGCGATCAACACTACTGTTATTTGCAGATCCTGACAGATATGTAATCTACAGTCTTAGGTACAACTTGACCTATTTCAGTATTCTAACTTTTACCAAGCCACCCCACATAATTTGGGCGTACGAGCTTTGCACTTGGCTAACACCGTTGGACTGAGGTGAGAAATGAACAGTCGTTTAATGAACGATGCTTCACTTTCTCCCCCTCTATCACTACGAATTTCTCAATCCGTAGGCTTAGTTGGTTTTCAACTTCTGCTTTGTAGCGCTTATCTGCTTCAACAACTTCATCTTTGCTTTTTAACAAACAAAGGATTCCATACGTTGTACCATCATCAATGAAGGTCACAACGTACTTGTCTCCCCCCTCTATTTTGTATAAACTTCAAATCACCCAAGTAGGTGTGATTAAGTTCTAGAGGAGCGGTGCTTCTTCCGCTATTCCCTTTGACGGAATTTGGAAAGGTGATTTTGCCTCTTCGTCTACCTCACATTCATTTTGAGGGTTTATGTCGACAGAAGGCAACAATCTCAACATCGTTAGCTTTTGAGTGACTTGCTATTTAACGTGTCTTAATCTATGATGTCATAGATGCACAGAGTACAAATATATCATTCATTCGGCTACAGACATACTGTACCATTCTTAGTTATTACAGACCTGTTGGAGTAGCCTCAAACCAGCTTGACCAACAGCGTCCCTTAAACCAAGTTAGGAACATGTATCACCTCATCTTAGAGTGATCCCATTCCCTGAAGTCCTATTGAGGACAACCTCTTCAACCCCTTCTACTTTAGAGGTGGCGTTGCTTCACATGAACAACCTCTTGCCCGTGGTTAGGGCGTAACCGGATCATATGTGATCTGGATACTCTGGCCCACTGCAGTTGCTTTGCAGACTGAGTGTCCAACTTCTTTTCTGCCTTTCTTTAGGCCTTCAGATCATTTCAGACCTGGAAACTCTGACCCACCTTACTAGGTGTCCATTACTTTTCCTATGAAATGAATTCTGGCCCCACTTCAGTCGCCCGGAGGCTTTATATGACGGAGTGTCCAATATCATCATATCAAAGGAATTTTGGCCCACTCCAGTCGCCCGGAGGCTTTGTATGACTGAGTGTCCAATATCATCCTATGAAGGATCTTCTGCCAAATAATATGACAGGCTCAACGTCATTAAGTTTTAGACTTTTTCCGTTATGATTGGTGCCCAGATAATTCTTGGCGCTTACTTAAAAGTGGTAACAGTTTTCGCACAGTCAGTGGATCTTACTCCCTCGTATGTGCGAACATGCTTTACACACTTTTAATAATTACTCTTAAAAGAACGGATCTTTTTAAGTTGCTTTACAATCCAATCTTTAAACGGAAAAGAAGATGAGATTAAACTTCTGATTTTTAAAGCGTAGGGAATATAAATTATTTTCATATTCCTCCTTACTTTAATCAATTTTTGACCAGACCTCATTTAATCTTTATTCTTGACAAGTAAGAAAAACTACTTATCCCAATTTCGGATTCTGGCTCACTCCAGTCACTTCATCAAACTGAGTGTCCAGTTCCTTCTTACCATTATTCGGATCTTTTGTCTGGGACAGATACAGGCCTTCTGCTGCAAGATAGAAGCACATCTTCAGTCTATATAGAGAGCAATTCTTCCTATTTCCACCGATCTGGTAGATTTGTCCCACACCACATTTCCATGTCTCAAACACCTTACTTCGTGGACCAATATCTCTTTCATTTCTCAACGAAATTAGACGATTCTTGGCCCTACGGTCATCTACTCACTTCGTAGATCATGCATGTGCGAAGAGACAAAGTCTCCAATATGCGGAACACTAGTGTTTAATTCATCAAAGATGGGTGGACGCATCTCCCCGCCAAAGGCTAATTTCCAACACATTTTTTACCACACTTCAAGTTCTTGTCTGGAAAGAATTATGTAAGTCTCTCCAGCGAATTGTCTTCTTCACTGAGAAAGTAAGCGAGTAAAACCTCCATCTGCAGCCGTAACAAATCGATGGAGTTCACCTTCATCAATTATGCATAAATACTATTGTGCCATGTTCACCTTCAAGAAGAGAAACCAATACAAAACAGATTTTATCTGGAGGCACTGATCTATTAAAGAAATTAAGGTGAAAAAACGATGATGTTTGCTCGTTATGCCTATAATTTGGTTAGGATAGTAAGGAGGCACTGAACTATTAAAGATATCAAGGTGAAAAACAAACCAAGAATACAAAACTGAAAGAAATAATCCCTTGATTATTTTCATTAATGAAAGAGTATATATACAATTTACAATTTTCCATAATAGGAAAATCTTATTCCTATTCTAATCACAAAACCTTATTCTACTTGTACAATAATTATACAATTATGATAAATTTATAATTCTAAATATTTACAAATTTATTCTACCAAAACCGACGATATACATGGTGTGTATACCGTGTATATCACGGTCTCCCAATTGCCTTGGGTTTCTGTGATATACACGGTATACACAATAGTATACCAATCACACCCCCGCAGTCATAGCGGGCGATTTTCGTACGCTGAGACTGTCCCTAAAATTTTCAAAGAGTACTGACGGAAGACCTTTGGTAAAGATGTCTGCAATTTGATACCTGGAAAGGACATGGCAGACGCGTACTTGTCCACGAGCTACCTTTTCGCGAACAAAGTAAATGTCCATCTCGATGTGTTTATTGTGCTGATGTTGAACGGGATTACCAGAAAGGTAGATGGCACTAACATTATCACAATAAACCAAGGTAGCTTTCTGAATAGGACAATGAAGCTTTAGAAGAAGATTACGTAACCAACATGATTCAGAAACTACATTGGCCACCCCTCGATACTCGACCTCTGCACTCGAGCGTGACAATATAGACTGACGTTTCGCAGATCATGAGACCAAGTTATTACCAAGAAACATGCAATAGCCAGACGTGAAACATCTGGTATCCGGACAATCACCCCAATCAGCATCTGTATACGAGACAAATGTAGATGTCGAAGACGGATATAAATGTAAGCCATAGTCAAGTGTTCCCTGGATGTATCGAATAATGCGTTTGAGCGCATTCATGTGTTCAACCATGGGATCATGCATAAACAAGCACACATGTTGTACGTCATACGTAATATCTAGTCTCGTGAAAGTCAGATACTGAACCCCTGCAAGACTGCGATAGCAGGTTGGATCCTCATAAGGTGAGCCAGCTGCAACACTCAACTTGGGTTTAGTATCAATTGGAGTGGAAGTAGACTTGCAAGAGGACATACCAGCTCACTCAATGATCTCAGCTGCATACTTACGTTATGATAATAATAAACCACCTGCATGACAAGTGACAACAATCTCCACAAAATAACTCAAGTGCCCCAAGTCTTTCATAGCAAACTCAAAACTTAGCATGGTCATGATAGACTTGTGCAACACATCAGTAGAGGCAGTCAAGATAATATCATCCACATATAATAGAATATAAGCCAGTGAAGAACCACGACGATATATGAACAATGAATTATCAGACATGTTGTGCATAAACCCAATAGATGACACATAGTCTGTAAATCTATTATACCAATCCCGTGGGGCCCGCTTAAGCTCATACAAGGACTTCTTCAATAAACAGACATGATGAGGATATTTGGGGTCATAGAAACACAAGGGCTGATGCATGTAAACTGTAAAATTCTGATTTGTTACAAAGTAATAATAATAATAATAATAATAATAATAATAATAATAATAATAATAATAGAAACCATCGGCATGTTCATTCCCCCTTTCCCCTCATAAATTACACGTACACTCCCCTTTCCCCTTTTTATCTCCCTCAACCCCTCTTCTTCCACCTCCCACAAGTTACACACCTCACTATTTATTATACATGGCACAAAACAAAGCACTTAGCACAAAGAACAAAAATCAGAAAAAATATCAAGAGAGCAAGAAGAACAAAAATAAAAATACCAAGAGAGCAAGAAGGGAAAGGATTACTTGGAGTTTGAAAGTTCATTTGCAGTACGAAACAACAAAATATGAGTTTTCTCACTCATAATTCTTAGTATCCTGTATTTTTAAATTAAAATACATGTTAGAATACAATCCGGATATTGAAAGAATGATCATGAAATTATGATTTATAGGTTTTTTAATAATTAGTTTGGTTTGTGCAACTACAATCTGTTTCGCTGAGTTGTACTTGTTAGAATTGGATAAAATTTTACAGAGTTGTACATCTTTCTGTTACGTTCAGACTAAGTCTAAGCGGGGCTAAAACCAATATATGGTTTGAGAGTTATCGCATTGTAAAGTTTCTGCCTCGGATCGACCAAAATCCGGAAGGCAGAACTTTACGAACTATTTTCGCTGAGTTATACTCGTTGGAATTGGATGATATTTTACAGGGTTTTACATCTCTCTTTCATGGTCATATTGAGTGTAAGGGGTGCTAAAACTGACATATGGTTTGAGATTAATCATAGTTTAACGTTTCTACCTCGGATCAACCGAAATCCGGAAGACAGAACGTATAACGAAAAAACTGTACAAATCGGTAAGGAATCGGAAAGGTTATGCTGAATAAATGTTTTAGATTTCTCTCTTATAGACAGTTTGAGACTTTACAGAGATTAATCTGACTTTCGGATATAACGTTATGACTGTTTTAAGATTGTGACTTATTTTACAAAGAATCTGGTGAAATAGTTTTCTGAGAGTTGTTAAAATAAAGAACTGAACATTTTGGTGAGGAATATGAAAAGTTGTGCTGAATAAAAGTTCTATATTTCTCTGTTCTCGACAGTTTGAGACTTTACAGAGATTAATCCGAATTATGGATAAAACGTTATGACTGTTTTATGATTGTGACTTGTTTTACAAAGAATTTGGCGAAATAGCTTTTTGAGAGTTATTAAAATAAAGAACTGAACGTTTCGGTGAGGAATATGAAAAGTTGTGCTAAATAAAAGTTCTAGATTTCTCTGTTCTCGACAGTTTGAGACTTTAGATATTAATCTGACTTACGGATAAAAAGTTATGACTGTTTTAAGATTGTGACTTGTTTTACAAAGAATCTGGCGAAATAGTTTTCTGAGAGTTGTTAAAATAAAGAACTGAACGTTTCGGTGAGGTATGAAATTTTGTGCTGAATAAAAGTTCTAGATTTCTCTGTTCTCGACAGTTTGAGACTTTACAGAGATTAATCCCACTTACGGATAAAAAGTGATGACTATTTTAAGGTTGTGTCTTGTTTTACAAGAAACTTCTGGTGAGACTGTTTTCATAGGGTTGTTTCTTGTGTGAATTTGTACTAGTTACACTAAGTATTTTTAGAGAAAACTTGGTATGGTGATAGGTCCCCGTGTTACCTTCGGCTCAATGTAATAAATACCTTATTTGGGGTTACGGTTTGAGAGTTATAACCCTTACAAGTGAGAAGAGCGAAAAGTTGAAAGAAAGGAATATTATTTAAATCTTCTGCAAATATGACAATTTATATATATATATGTATGTATGTGTGTGTATAATTTTATCCATACAGTCGAGGTGATAGAAATATTGGTAATGTAAATAGTTTTGCTATCACCTACGGGGCTTTGGCGTTACACACTTCTTGCCTTCGGGGCTATTCAAATATACTTTCCTTTGGGGCTATTTAAACACACTTGCCTTCGGGGCTATTCAAATATACTTGCCTTCAGGGCTATTCAAACACACTTGCCTTCGGGGCTATTCAAACACACTTGCCTTCGGGGCTATTCACATACATTTGCCTTCGGGGCTATTCAAATAAACTTGCCTTCGGGGCTATAATTGAAATACATTGGATCGGCTTGAACGCACCGCAACAATTATGTATGTAATATGTGACATGTTTAATATGTTCATAATATGATTGTACTTGGAATATTGTGAGGTTACTTTGAATTGTAGGGCGAGGTTCTCACTCAGCCCCGGATGGTAGGGCAGACTCTTTTACTTAACATATTTCAGGAAAGCGCGATAGAGGAAAAGCTCCGCAACAGGGTTAGCGATTGTCCCGCAGCCTTATTGTCCCACCAATCCATTACTTCGGATTTGGTGAAATTTGTTCTAGATTAAGTGGTTATAAGAACCAAGTTTTCATTATCTCGGGGAATGCCCCATATGAGACTGTTTCCTTTTGAGATTCGGATGTTTTTATTTTGTATTTGAACTTCCATCGAGTGTAAAAAAATTGGGGATGCTCGAGTATGGGCTCGTGCTTTCATTAAAGAAGTACATGGTTATATTATTTTTCGCATCTAGATATATGTATAATTTAGAAGGAAAAGAAATTTAATGGTTCGCCTGGAAAGGAATAGTCGTCCAGGTGCCATCGCGCCCTAAAGGAAGACATGAAACAATTTGGGGCATGACAAGTTAGTATCAAAGCTAAACCAGATTAGGAGATTCTAGGAAATTCCCTTGAGTTCGGTGTTTGAACGGTTACTTATCGCGACGATGTGCGCGCCACCTTAGTAATAAGTGAACGGGATAACATTATAAACAGTTTCACTTTATTCATACTCTCTTCGTTCCTATCTTGAGTCTTTTAAAGACTCGGTTCTCGTACAACCTTCTTCAAACAGATTAGGAAAGGAGACTGTACAATGATAAACTAACTACCAAGTATTTTTGTAAATGGTAGATTAATAAGTACCGGTGATGCGAAGGTCGATTAGAACTACCCGGGGAAGAGCAATGGGATAATGGCAATCCCAAGAGTCCCAATACAGGAACCGAGGGTTCAAGAGGAGGTTCACCACAGAGCTTCTATACCTCTAGTTGATGAAGCGGTGTTTGAAGATAACATGGAAAATGTTGAAGAAAATGAGAGCCAAACGACCCAGGAAACAGTGGGACAAAACTTATATAGACTCATAGAGTTGATAAGAGCTGCAGTTCCACACATGGTTTAGCCTACACCTAGTGTCTCAATCATGGCCCCAACCTAGAACCCGATGGCCCCGAGACCAGTTGTGACTACACCACTGGCTGAAAATATAGAAGCTCAGGCAGTACCTGATAGTCTATGGGATCCTAGGATATGTAGAGACGCATGGCGTCAATTTTGTAAGCGCACGTTTAGTGGACGACGCAGGGGTGTGGTCGAGGAATTTTAGAAGAAATCATTCCCCGATGTCACCACCAATGACGTGGGGGGAGTTCAAAACAGCATTCATCGAAAACTATATGCCTAACACCCGAAAGAGATGCGCTCAGACATGAGTTTGAACAATTGAAACAAAGGGACCGCAGTGTGCAAAAATACGATACCAAATTCATGAGATTGTCGTCATACAATGCACACATTGTTCCTACGGAAAGAAAGAAAGTTAAAAGGTTTGTTGAGGGTTTAAAACCGAACTTGGTAGAGAAGGTAGTAGCATTAGCCCATGATCGGACTTACCTTTAGATTGTCGACATGACAACAAGGGTAGAAGGTTATGCTAAAGAAAAAAGAGCGAATTCGCAGAAGAGGTTCCGATCGTCGGGATCTTTTAATTAGAATTAAAATCAGAGGCAAGAAAGTAGTAGGGGATCATCAAAACCGAGCCAGTTAGTACGTCAGTCTCGTTATAGGCCCAGAGAGCATAAAGGGTTCAATCATCAAGTTAGAAACTCCAAGGCCACCAACCCCAATATAGGGAGTGACAAACCGGTCTGTAAGGTTTGTCAAAAGAGACATTTTGGAGAATGCAGGTTCTCACAGAGAGATTGTTACAACTTTGGAGAACCAGATCACTATGACAGGGATTGCAAGAAGAGAACCCAAACTCAGTTTTCTCATGGGAGGTCAGAAGCGACCACAACTGCCCATAAGGGAAATCAGGGCAAACCAGTCCCGACAAAGTCAGGGAGGTCAACAGTCCAGCAATCCTACCGACTCTACGCTTAGACCCAAATAAATGAGGAAGAGGCATCTAATGCGGTGGTCACATGTATTTTGTTGGTCTCAAGTATTCCTGCACTTGTATTATATGATCCCAGCTCTACATTTTCGTATGTGTCGATGGGGTTTGCTAAAAATCTACATGTATAACCTTCCTATTTAAGTGAACCCTTTGAGGTCATGACACTAATGGGGGGCCTCAATTTGGGCCTCTCGGGTGATTAAAAATTTTCCATTAGAAGTAAATGGTAGAGGAACAATAACAGACTTAGTATTACTTGATATGGTAGACTTTGACATTCTTTTGGGTATGGATTGGCTGTCAGCATGTTATGCCACGTTGGATTGCCCGCATAAGGTTGTAAAATTATCTTTTCCCTGGGAGCCAGAAGTTTTTATATGGGTTAAAATTGGGACACCCTCGAGTCAACTTATTTTCTATCTTAGGGCTCAAAAGTTATTAAGAAGTCACAAAGTGGAATACTCCTACCTAGCCAATACAATGGATACCCAAAAAGAGTCCCCCGAAATGCATGCTATCCCTATTGTTCAAAATTTTCTGGAGGTTTTCCTTGAAGATCTTCCAGGCCTTCCTCCAGATGAAGTGGAGTTCGCTATAGAGTTAATTCTGGGTATAAGACCCATTTCTATTCATCCGTATCGAATGGCCCAGCTGAATTGAGAGAGTTAAAATAACAGTTGAAAAGCCTTCTGGATAAGGGCTGTATAAGACCTAGTGTTTCCCCATAGGGTGCACCAGTCCTTTTTATGAAGAAAAAGGATAATTCGTTCTGAATGTGCATCGATTATCGACAACTCAATAAGGTCACGATCAAGAACCGGTATCCATTATCAGGAATCGATAATCTTTTTGACCAACTTCAGGGAACCAATTATTTTTCCAAGATTGACCATCATTCGGGATATCACTAGCTAAAAATTAATCCTGATGATATATCCAAAATAGCCTTTAGAACCCGATATGGCCATTATGAGTTCTTGGTCATTTATTTCGGGTTAACCAATGCCCCAGCAGCTTTTATAGACCTCATGAACAAAATCTTCTAACCATTCTTAGATTTGTTCATCACTGTATTTATCGATGATATTCTAATTCACCGCAAGAGTGTTGAGGAACATGAAGAGCATATGAGGGTAGTGCTTCAAGTCTTAAAACAGGAGAAACTGTATGCTAAATTTTCAAATTGTGAATTTTGGTTGGAAAAGGTAGCCTTCTTGGGCCATGTTGTGTTAAGGGATGGAATTATGGTAGACCCCCAAAAGATAGAAGCAGTGAAGAACTGGCCAAGACCTACCACTCCGACAGAAGTTAGGAGTTTCTTGGGTTTGGCTGGATATTATAGAAGATTTTTATAAGGTTTCTCTAGTCTTGCTCCTCCCTTGACCCGATTGACTCAGAAAGCAGTTAAGTACCAGTGGTCAGAAGCATGTGAAGCAAGTTTTCAGAAACTGAAGGAGTTGTTGACTACTGCACTAGTCCTAACTTTACCATCGGGACAAGAAGGGTTCACAGTCTATTGTGATGCCTCTAGGGTTGGGTTAGGATATGTCTTGATGCAGTTTGGAAAAGTGATTGCGTATGTATGTCATGGCCTTGTCGGCCTTGGTTATCTGTACATATTATGGTAGGACACTTCTGCATGCAGGTTTTTATATATTATTAACTTATTATGGTTATATGGAGGCCTTGTTGGCCCAGATTTTATATTACATATCCCAGATACTATAGTTGGTTCGCTCAGGCCTTCCGGTGCTAGGTGCCGACCACACCCTCAAGGTTGGTGTGTGACATTAGATCTATTGCACGAGCCACATCAAGAAGAAAGGTAACTATCATAAATGTCTCGTAGCCTCCTATTTATAAGTGGGGTACACAACACACCCATAAATAAGACTCTACTAGACATGGCTGGTAAACTCCCTAGGACAGACTGACTCTAATACCATGTTTTTCAAAGTCCAAACTTAGGGGGTATGGCCGGCACCTGGCAGCGAAGGTTCGAGCGAACCAACTGTAGTTTCTAAAATCTCTTACATAAAGCCTGAGCCAACAAGGCCTCCAAATAGCAATAACATGACAAGAATATAACAATAACCTTCCCACAGAAGAATCCCAACAACAGTATATATACATAATTGATGCCAACATAGCCATAACAAGCATATTGTCAACTAACAAGAAGGCCAGCAAGGCAAAAAATTAACACATACTATACACTATTGTGCAAGCCTCTAATAGTGATACAATACATCAGTTGGTGTGGACAGGGCCCCGCCCTACGCAAAATGTTAGAAATACATACAATAGTGCGTACTGACTTTGTACAATAACTCCAGAGAAGTGGAGTGAGACAACCAGTAGCTAGAAATAGGTACCCTACTGAGGAGCTACACCGCCCTGTCTATCTATACATGTGGCATGAATATAGCACCCCAAAAAGGGATATCAGTATGAATGATAAATTGAATATGTAAGGCAGGTAATTTATGTAAACAAATGATATTATATAAGAGAGAAGGATACACAAGTCAACCTGAAACTTGGAAAAGGAACCACAGAGGGCATACAACTGATCCAACCATGAATATTTGCATGTATATAAAATCGGGTCACTCTATGGGTTCATATAATATCATATCAAGTCCCTCTGTGGGGTAAGCTGATAATAAACTGCCTGACCATATAGGAAGTGGTAATATATGCCCAACTTATCAGTGGTATGCACATATAAGTTCTTTCCTAGCTGACTATAGCGTGGTGTGGTAAAAAAATACATATATATATATGTGTGTGTGTGTGTGTGTGTGTGTGTGTGTGCAATGCAAGACCAATCTCAAAAGATATCACAAACAAAGTCAAGGTGACCTAAGGTCGTTATCCTTCGACTATCGTTATTGTCGCTACGTTCTTCAATCATAAGCTAGTCATCAAAAGACATAAAGAAAATGGAAAATATGATTAACAGAGAATACTAAAGAGACATGAATAACTTCAACAAGAAGTAGCATAGTATTCTTGAACTTATTTATTGAGAATTGTTTCAAGGTAGTGTTTGTATTAGATCATGCAAGTATGGAAAACTAGATCTATATACCTTATCAGTAAAGTTATCTATGTTCCATGAGCCCTCACACATTCTATGTATGATTATCTACATTACACGAAGGATTGGTATCCATATCAAATTCATATCTTATAGGGAAGTTCATTTAAACATTTTATCGAACAACTTGTGAGCGTTACTTTAGAAAATCGATTGTAGCTCAAATTCTTCATATCTTATCACAACAATCTTCATCACTACTTGTACTCACTACCACCACTTTATCCATAACCCCACAACTTTATAAAGCACCTTGAAATCATATAAAATAGCCCACAACATTAAGGCATAACTTTAATATTATACAAATACTTGTTCTTTAAGAATCCATCAACAACTCCATCCCTAATACTTGTAAAATCTTAAGAAGATCATATAGGAGATGAAACTTATCTTAGGTTGCAAGAAATACTCCAAAACAGACCATGCTTCATGGCTAAGAAGTCCCAAAAGATCACCATGACGAAGAAGAAAATTATTCTATGAATTTGGATCCAAGGTGTTAAAAACTATTGAGAGGGTATGGGAGGTATTCTAGGGTCTGGTTTGGTCGAGAAATGGTGGAAAAAGATGAAGCTATCATTTAAATAGCTCAAATGGTCGGCCACCACCTTAATTTTATGTCCTATTTTATGCCTTGCTGAACCTTTCTACAGTCCATAGAATGGGCTACAGAATTGACCAGAAGATTCAACTTCTCTGATCACTTTTGCGATCCACAAAGTGGTTCGAAGACCCATAGAAATCCCTTTTTGTCAATTTTCATTAAAGCTTATTTCCTTCGATCCGATTAGTCTCAAACTTTCCGTAAACTTCTACAACACTTCAATAAACCTTTATTAGTCCCTTTGAGGGATCCTACTACCTCCGATCCCATGTCGGCTACCATTACAACAATGATAACGCATGAAATATGGGATCTAGCAGGGTGAAAGAGATCCTTTTTGAGAATTTCGAGTGCACGAGAAAGTCTGAAGCATGTTTTATGATCCAACTACATATTTTGTTTGTGTTTGGGGGGTTCTGGATCGCGTTTGGTTGTCCAATCGATGTTTGAAAGCCTTTTGGAATTTCTTGTTTTCTGGTGTATTTATCGCACTTCGCTTTCGGGAAGGCTTGAAGTAGGAAAGCATCACATTTGTGATGGGTACCTCCCACTCAACATTGGTCCGGGTTGGGGCAACCCATCACATTTATGATGGGTCATCACGTTCGCGGAGAGTATTTTTGGGCCTGGATAGAATATAACCCCATTTCATATTTTATTGTTCATATTTGATTTTGGGGGTTTAGAAGCTCAAATTAGGATGATTTCAAGGGCGTTATTCAAGTTTCTTCGCGGGGGTAAGTTTCTAACATTCCATTTACCGTAATACCTTCGATTAGTATGGAATGTCATCATAGAAAGCATGATTTGATCTTAAGAAATTGGGGTTTTCTATGGAAATGGATTATCAAATAATTTATCAAATTGAAGGTTGATTTATGGATGGATTTCAAAGATTTTGAGATTCTTACTATTTAAACTATGGGTAAGATATATTTATGTAGAAATTCCAATTATTCCCTTGTGGGCTCGCGGTTGGCTTTTGGGTATGTTTTGGGTTCCACAATAAAGTATAGAAATATAGGTATCGTTGGATTTATCTAACTCTTTAGATTACTATTTTGACTAGATTGAAATCATTCGGTGAGTTTGGATATGGTGGAGTTTTTTGGAGGCTTAATGAACTAATATGTGTCATGCCTATAACAGTAGAGAGTTGTAATTAAGTCTAAAGGCTAGAGATAACAATGGAGTTAATATCATTAAGTTCATACTGATCGTAATATTCTTGCTAAGCATTCTTAAAAATGATGTTGTGAACTAAGTGTCAGTTTGTCTATTGGAAGGGGTTAGGGGTGTAGGTCTAAGTCTGAACATGACTTAGACAAAGTCTGAAACTGTGGGAATTGATGCTAAAACCTCGGTGTACTGCATGAATTGAAGTGTACTTAACTTTGATTGAATTCTTGTGTGAACAATGTGACTTATTTGATTCAGTGAACTATTTTGTGGACAAGGTAATTTACATGATCTATAAAACTTTTTAGTATAGAATTACTTGAGAGTAAACTTGATGTTTATTTCTATTATGTATCTTCCGTCGTTGTCAGCCTATGATGCCTATAGAGGTATATTATGTACTCATGATATGCTTGCTGCATCTTTTACGTGGATGCAGGTTTATGGTCTAATTAGTAACAACTTGGAGCACGTGGAGGTTAAGGAAGACCACTCAATTTTTGTAGCCTTGGTCTTCATCTAGTCAAACCGCCCTTATTCATTCAGGGCGGTGTTTATATTTCTTTCTTTACATTGTATTTTAGAGTCCTTGTACAAGTCAGACAAGATTTTGGGAGTAAATGTTTTAAGGGTTAAATGATCTTTAATGCTTTCTAAAGAGATTTGTTACATTTGTACTTTTCATATCTTTCGCATTATTTTGAAAGTTATGATTGTGAATGATTTTGGGTTTGGTTCGTCTACCGGGGGATAGTGTAGGTACCACCACGACACCCATGATTTTGGTCATGACAAAGTTAATATAAGAGATATAGGCTCACCGATCTCACGAGTACAAAGACATTGTTTAGTAGAGTCTCACAGATAGGTACGTAGAGGTTCGTACCTATCCTCAAGAAGCTATAAGACATTTAGGAAATATTCCCTTATTTCACTCTATCGTGCTACCTCATTCAATTTGGTATTTGGTTGAGTCAAATTGGTACCTAGTGGATTCCAATTGGTAATTAATACTGGCACTCTATTTGAGTGGATCGTGTGTTAAAATAATGCCCGAAGGGTATCGAGGGAAATCAGAGTGTTGCTTGAGTTTCAAATTTTGTTCTAGTTTAGGCATGTCGCCACTGCCTACTTTTGCCCGTGTCTGTATATCCGCACAAGAGATATGTGGGTCGTAGAAGCGTGACCCCAGTTGTTATTCCGAGACCACCTCGACAGTCATGTTCCGCCTAAGCAAAATATTTTTCTGTCGCAGTGGATAATTTTGCCTTGATTGAAGCTCACCGATGCAAGTTGAATCACACATCAGCGGACCCTTGTCAGAGTAGTATAGTCCGCTGATGCGAATTTCTTTATGTATATCTGTATCCATGCCCGTAGAGAATTTTCCCACTCCAATAAAATAACCGGGCAAAATCCAATGAAGTTTACTGTTTCGTTCTTAAACCTGTAAAATATAACACGTGATACAATATTTCAAGTCATAGAAATACATGCTACAACATCCAAGCATCCAAAAATCCATCAACCAAAAGCAAAACATAAACGAAAAACAAGCATCCAAAATAAAAATATCCAAATTGTTCAACAAAGCCAAATACTAGAAATGTCTGTATATAAAGGCTTAACAACTGATGTATATAAGGAGGGGATTGTATGGTTAGGTGAGTCAGAATTGGATTGGGACCGGGTGGATATGAAAATTAGGGTCAAATAGAGGTTGGCGGGTTTCCAGGCAGTGTGTATTTAGTAAGGGGTGTGCGGGTTAATTTGGAGGGTGTTAGGCTAAGGCATTTGGAGGGGATGAACTAGACACGTCGTAGGTTATGTTGGTGGTTGGGTGGTGTTAAGGTGGTGGAAACTTGTCGGGACAGTAAGGTTGGCTGAATAGGGGTGCGATCGGGATGGTGTGGAATTGTTTGGGGGTTTCGGGTGTTTGTAGGAGCATTCAGTTGATGAACTTTTGGATGTGAGTTAGGGAATTGTTAGAGTGTATTGGGGTGCAAGGAATTAGGCAGTTTGGATAAGGATGGGGCACAAAATTGATAAACAAATTTGTGTGCGGGTAAGGTAATATAGGTCGAGAAGACCTTCAATGTGTTTGTAATAGGTAACCAGATAGAAACTTGAATTGGGTATAGTTAGATCACAAAAGTTCTAACTAGACTTACACCGATGTTTGGAATACAAAAGGACCAAGGGGTGGCCGACAAAAGGATCGGGGTTTGGACCACAAAAGGACTAAGGGTTGGACCCCAAAAGGTCCGACTAAGATAACAACACAAAAGTTGAAAACATAGCAAGTTTGAGTAAACTCAAATATATTTCATAAAACTTCAATGTCCCCTTACATCAATTACATCTCCTATTTATACTAGTTCTAGACCTTCTAGAAGAGAAAATAAGAATGACACAAACAAGTATCCTGGCCTAATGGGGGAGATGCTCGACCAACCCTTCATATTCTCTAGGTCACCCTTTTGTGTCATCCATGTATCTTGGCAGAATGAGGGAGATGATCGACCAACCATTCATGTTATCTAGGCCAACCTTTTGTGTCATCCATGTAGACAAGTTCATGAACTAGCTAGTTCATGAATTACCTCCTTGGAAGACGTTGAAGATTCTCTTTCTAGATGGTTCTCGTCTTAGTCATCCTATTTTATTAGAATGCCTAGTAATTAAGCTAAAATGGAAACTAGTAATTATTCACACTCAATTTCAAATAGCTTCTTAAGGCCTAGATCTGGTGCTTCTCATATCCTTCCTTTCAAGGTTTCCAAAGTTCTTTGTGCTCCTTGGGACAATTTTAACTCACCCTTTCTCATTAGTTCAGTGATAGGGGTTGCAAGGGTACATCAATCTCGAATGAAACGACAATCCAAACCATGTAAACTTATTACCTCACTTACATTCGTAAGCTCGGGCCAACTCCGGATATTTCCATCTTGGATGGATCCACATAAATGCCCTCGGATGATACTATGTACCCCATGAATGGTCGTATCACCTCGATGAAAGAGCTGGGAGTATTCCACAATCCAAATGTCATTATAAGCCATTCGTACAAGTCATACTTGGTTTTGGAAGCCATCTTTCATTCACCGTCCTCTCGTATCCTCATTTGATGGTAGCCACTCCTCAAATCTATCTTGGAGAACAACTTGGCCCCACTCAATTCATCCTAAATATCATCTAATCTTGGCATAGGAAACTTGTACTTCACGGTGATGTTTTTGACCGCTCGGCTATCAATACTCATGTGCCAAGTTCCATCTTTCATTGGTACCAACAAGGCGTTACCACACATGGACTAAGGTTCTCTCAGACAAGGCCTTTGTCTAGTATTTCTTGCATTTGTTCTTGCAACACCTTAGCCTTTTCCGGATGGTATCTATAGGTTCTAATTGGTGGTAATCTGGGTGCAAGATCATCTGGAATCACATCTTCAGATTTCTATAAGAGTTCCTTCGAGTTAGCATCTTCAACCATATCTCCCACAAGACTCTTCTTCTCCTTATGCACCAATGCACCTATAGAACTCCCCTTCTTCATTTTTTCTTCTATCTCCGATGCATTAAGCAAGAGGGCCTCAGATGTTTCCTTGTGTTTCTTGGCATTTTGGATCTTCATTTTCTTCACCTCACTAGGTGACAATGGTATCAACCGGATCTTCTTATCATTCTTTTGAAAAGAATAGATATTATTTTCTCCATCATGTTGCACTTTTCTATCAAATTTCCATGGCCGACCCAATAAAATATGACTAGCATCCATATGTAAGATGTCACACCATATCTCATTTTCATACTTACCAACCCGAAAACTAACAAAAGCTTGTTTCATTACCTTTAGCCCTTTGTCTTTGTTCAACCATTGGAGAGCATATGGCTTAGAATGGTTGCAGGTAGGTAGTTTCAATTTGTCCACGATTTCCACGGAGGCCATATTGGCACAACTTCCTCTATCAATGATCATATTACATACCTTGTCATTTACCTTGCATAGAGTGTAAAATAGTTGCTCTCTTTTTGTCTCCTCCTGTTCTTCAAGTTGAACAATCAACACACGTTGGAGTACTAAACTTTCACACTCTTCCACAAGATCAACATCCTCCTCAAAGACCTTCTCGACTTCGGGTTCTTCAATAACAAAGGAATCCCCCCACTCTTGATATTCTTCAATAGTCATTACCCAAGGGTTAGGACATTTATTTTCAAAGTGTCCTAATACTTGACATTTAAAACACATTTTTCTACTTATATATACCCCCTTTGTCACCTCTACCTTCTTTCCTTTATCTTTCTCTAAACTTTCTTATCTATACAATCGGTTCGAAAAATAGGTACTGCCCTTTTCTTTCATATTAGTGGGCTTTACATAGGTTTTCGGGCTACCTTTCTTTTGTTATTTTTCAAACTTGAGGGCTAAGTGGCATACGTCTTCAAATGTGTTGTATGTTCCAACTTCAACATTTTCTTGAATCACCACATTTAAGCCTCAAATGAATCGTGCAATACTTTGATCCTTCTTTTCTTCTAAGTCACAAAGCATGGTGACTTTCTCGAACTCTCGAACGTATTCCTCAACTTTAAGAACTCATTGATGAAGTTTGGTGATCTTGAGGTATAGGTCTTGTTCGTAATCCCTTGGCAAGAACTTCTTCTTCAAATGTTTCTTTAGTTTGTCCCAAGATTAAATTTTGGTCTTCCCATTCCTCCTCCGGCTTGTTTTGAGGTTTTCATACCACACAGAAGCGAATTCCTTCAACTTTAATGTAGAAACCTTAAAACACTTGTGGTCATCATATTTCTTGTATTCGAAAAGCCTCTCAACGGCCCTTAACCATTCAAGAAACTCTTCCGGGTCCATATTTCCTTCAAATGTTGGAAGATCAAATTGTAGGCTTCGGTCATCTTCCCTTTCATGCCTTAGGTTCTCATGGATATCTTCCCTTTCATTACTTGGGTTCTTTTATGAAACCTCCTCCCCGGACTCAACATCATTAATCATGGCATACTCTGCAAACTCTCTTCTCAAGAGTTGCATTTGTTCCGTAATAAGGTCAAATATGGTCCTCCGAAGTTCATTTATGTTAGCCATAGCGTCAAGTTGTGGGATGGGAAAGCCTTGCTCTAATACCACACTTTTGTATATAAGGAGGGGATTGTATGGTTAGGTGGGTCAGAGTTGGATTGGGACCCGGTGGATACGAAAATGGGGGTCAAATGGAGGTTGGCGGGTTTCTAGGCACTGTATTTTTTGTGGGGGGTGTGCGGGTTAATTTGGAGGGTGTTGGGCTAAGGCGTTTGGAGGGGATGAACTAGACACGTTGTAGGTTATGTTGGTGGTTGAGTGGTGGTAAGGTGGTGGAAATCGGTCGGTACAGTAAGGTTGGTAGAATAGGGGTGCGATCGGGATGGTGGGGAATTGGTTAGGGGTTTCGGGTGTTTGTAGAAGGAGTCGGTTAACAACCCTTTGGATGTGAGTTGGGGAGGTTTTGGAGTGTATTGGGGGTGAAAGGAATTAGGAAGTTTGGACAGGGATGGGCCACAAAATTGATAAACAAATACATATGTGGGTAAGGTAATGTAGGCTGAGAAGACCTTCAATGTGTTTGTAACAAGTAACAGGATAAAACCTTGGCTAAAAGGGAAACTAGTAATTAAGCTAAAAATTAAAAGCAAGCTAAAAGATGTTCTCATCCAAGACCTGCATAAAAGCCAAAAATTAATGGCACTTCTTGGATCTTCATGTCTTCTCTTCAACTCCACTCCACATTAAGCATATCACCATAGGACAATTGGCAATTTTCGACACTCCTAGCAAACCACGTCGTGGCTCATATTTGACACTTAAGATCACGACCTTCTTCACATCAATGGGCTAAAATAAACTACTAAAGAGGCTTAATATTGTTGCCTTGAGCTCGAGACCTCACCATTTCCCTCTGTGCTGCTGTTATCTCTACTGGATCCACCCTCAGCATCTAATAGGAAAGAGTATCTCTCATCATCATTATCATCCCCGATCAGAAGTGGCCTCTTGTAGTTCATCAATATGAAGAGGCCCTTGATACCACTCCACACCATCCGCAGTAGCTTGCCCCTCAACTTTCTCTTCTTTTTCTCTTCATTGAAGTCTAGGCGAAGCTTACTATGCGCCTTGGCCATGTCAGTATAGGGAATCTCCAGTGTATCAACAGAAGTCTTGAGGCCCTTCTGCGCATCCAAATATTGCTTCATCTCCTCCCGAGTGAAGTAGCTAGCAGAGTTACCCAAATTACATAGCTTCAATAGAAGGCCTAAGGAGTCCAGCAATCAGCTTTTGGATGTCCTGCAGCTGAGAATCCATAGAAGCAAAGGGCCCTTGTGGCTGCGATTGGGAAGCATCTTCCTCCTCATCATCACAAACACACTACTACCTTCCTATTCTTGCTCAGGACCACGCTACCCTCTCCAGCTACCTTCAAGTAATGAAAATCCCTATCAGGATGAATCCAGTCATCAGTAGAGAAGGAAACGTGATAGCCCACATTCACCGGAACTTCCTCTAATATGCAAGCAATCATCAGAGCACGAATGTATGCGTAATTAGTGGTGTTGCTGAAGGACGTATCCTACTGGTAATGATATATTTCCACCTCTTCACCTCCTCTATAAAGTAGGTGTTCTTGATTCCAGTTATTTTATTGGTCTAAGAAATCTTATCCCTATCCTTCTCCTCTACACGCCTTGTCGCGCCCGTTTTTTGACCTTGCTCGGGTCAAAGCGGAGCGCGGACGTGTTCGGTGATTCCTGGGTAAAAAGGGTTGAGGAGTCGCCACCTAATTATTTTTACGGTGAATTAGGACACCTGAATATTAACTAAGTGCTGCAATGTAAACTCCGTTTTTAAGGTCTGCGAAACTAATGAGATTCTAGGTAAGGGTTCTTTATTATCTTAAAGGGAAGGGGTTAGGCATCCTTTAAGATCCGCTAACTTGCGGTTATCCGGTCAAACTCGGGTTAATTATTACTAGAAAAATGCATGTTTGAAGTATGAAGTTTAAAGATGTTTGCAAATAATTAATAAAAAAAAGATGCATTTTAAAAGATAGATAAATGTAGAGATTTTTTCAAAATATGCATTTGTATGATATTTAAAGAGAAATACATGTAGAGTTGGAAAAATATGTATTTGACAATTGATAGTAAAACAATTTATTTATAATGCCAAAGAAGTAAAATTTTGGGAATCAATGAATTATAAATTGACAAAAGATAAACTTATTCGGTATGATTAATAAAGCAAATAAAAGATGACAAAAGTTGTTTTGAAAATCTTGAATACAGCGTGATTTGAGCCTAAAAATAAATAAACTAGCGAAGGATTTCTAAGTTTGAATTTAACCGAGAGCCTACAAATAAATAAGCTAGCGACGGGTTTCAAATCTTAAACTACCCTATGAATTAATCCTAAGTTTGCCTATTCTAAGCATTTCAATAGTTACATAAGTGCGATAAATAATATTACAATACAAAGCGGGGATAAAAGCTGAATTAAAGAAAGAAATAAAATAAATAAACTCCGAGGAATAATTAGCCATTATTTACTTTAATCCTGCAGTTTGTCAAGAACAAACGGTTAGAAACAATTAAATACAAATAACTCTCATATCCGTATTCAAAAGCGATTGAACGTTTTGATCACGGAGGGCTCGAACTTAAATTTTGAAAAGAGCATTCCAATCACATCGTTTGCAAACATATGACTAATGTGGTTTATTTTGATTGCCTCGCCTACTAAACGCGTGTTGGTCTCTGGGTGAAATAGAAAAGATCACTATAATCACGTGCGTGGTGCGAATATATAACTTGTGGGTTATTTTAGTCACCTAAGCCTACTAAACATGTTGATCTTGGAAAAAGGTTTAAGCCTCATCATTGCCCGGAAGTTATATTTCCGCTCTTTGCGTGGAGGCCTCAAAATCGACGGATATTTTCATCGCCAGTGTAGTATCGTGTTCAAATCAGTAAAATTAAAATGAAATAGTATGCTTGATGGCGACAAGCGCGAGGAAAACAGAGGCAGGAAAAAATAGTTTCAAAATGACGGTGTTAGTTTAAACAAGAAAAAAAGAAACAAGCGATGTCAAACCGCGACAAAGCGGAAATAGAGAGAGAGTACGAAAAAGACGCGGTATTTATTCGAAACAGTAAAAACAGTAAAAGCGTAATATATTCTGCACTTGCGGATGTTTAAAAGCTTGATTAAAGGCGAAAAAGCGAGAGAAACGGCGGCGCCGCGAATTCAATTTCATCGGCCTAAATGCGCTTTTAGTTTGAAAACAAGAAACAATCTTGAGGCAAAATCGATAACAGTGAAACTGAAACAGAGAATCGGTGTTGAAAGCGAGAAACGAAAAAGTCACGCCTCAAATTCAATTTTCGGCCCAAGTAGTATTTGTTCAAATCGGTAAGAAATAATACCAAAACAGGTAAAACGAAATATTGCGGTTGTCAAAGGCGGTTTAAACCATTGTTTTCGCAGAGAAAAAAGACCAATTGGGTTTAAAAATAACGCAGTAGTGGGCTTGAAACGCGAGAAGCGGGGTTTGGGCGACCCTAAAGTAGCGTGCTTTTAGCCAAGAAAATAGCAGCAATTGTGCTAAAAAATACAGCAGATGATAAGACATCAAATGAGCTCAAATGCAGCAGTAAAATGTTTAGAAAAAGAAGTGTAAATGGTCCAGATTACAGCGGTGTGCGCTGCAAACGCAAAGAGCGAATAGTGCGATAATTAGCCCAAGTGTTGCAAAGATTGGCGGTCTCTAATCGGCCCGACCAAAATGCAACAAAACCCATAACCGTAACTATTTAAAAATGGCATGTATCCGAGAATCTCAAGGTCTGTGAACAGGATACCACAACCAGCGGTAGCACAAGAAAGACATAAAGGGAAAGGTAAACTTAAGAACTAATCACACTAAACCTCAAATTCGAAAGATAAGAAGACAAAGAGGGCTACCACCATTCATTTCCGATCTGTAACAAGATTCAAAAGGCTTCTTGAACCTTAGGCATGGCAGTTATCGAAGAAGGCTAAACCCAACTGAAGCTTGTCTTTGCTTTCTCAACCAAAGACATATTAAGATAAGTATAAAAACTCACATATATATACGATTACGAAAGTCTCAAATAAAGGGCGGAAAAAGGCATAATATGGAAGGAAGAAGTAAATTGGACCAAGATATGACATAGTAGACCGGACATTCAAACTTCGAGAAAGAGGTAAGATAGGATGGGGTTGCAAGTTGCTCAAATAGTCTCAAGCAAATCCTCAGATGTACACATAGCCTATTTACTCAAAATATAAGGGAACTAGTAGGGATTATGCAAAACTTAGGTTCTAGTTTCGAGCAGCTCATAGTATATTCAAATCCTTACACAGTTTTGATATCAACTTTTCCTACATATGCTTTACATGAAAATAAGAAAGGAGACTACATGTATGCATAAGCAAAGACTTATGGTTAACATGACGTTGGCACATGTATTACTTAGTAGTTCAAATAGACATGGTATGGCACATGAAAGCTTAGGAAAGTGCTATATGTTGTCATGAATGCATTGTACACTTAGGCAAGTAAAGACAAATATGTAGTCAATTTAGGAAGAGTACGGAGGCCTAGAAATGCACAGATGATCATTTTTTATGCAAGTTCTTAAATGGGGAGTCAATCAAGTCAAAAATAAATATGCGGAATCTCATTCATTCTACACAACTAGACATAATGCACTAAAGCAAGTAAGACAGATGGATAATCAAAGGGTAGACACATAGACACATGATTGGTCAATTCAGATATGACATACTTGCAGAATAGGACTGCCCAAGCTAGACTAAGCATGCACACTATTAATCTAAGCAAGATATGATATAAAAGGATTTTCATTCTAACATGGGTGACGCTTACACAAAGACAAGTAAAGGCAAGTGTGCAAGATGCTCAAACAGGCACAAGATCATGATAAGAACAAATATGTTTCAAAACTACTTAACATAGCCCCATTTAATCGTGGTCATGGATCACCGGACATACACGGTTCATATTGGCCATTTGAGATTCTTTCCATATAGATTCATACCAACAAATGTCAAAAAGTAATAAAACTTAACCTATACTACTTCTAAATCATAGAAGGACATGAGATTAGTCACACAAACATGTATCCAAGTTAATACAATAATTAAAACTTTATGACTACTTAACATGAGATTCAAGCGGTCAAAGACCAAAGTACAAGAACATATTCAGAATGAACTATATAACATGACTCTCAAAGTAAAATAAACTATCATACTAATTACTTATATCATGATCTTCCTTTGAAAGCAGACATTGAGACGGTATATACATCACTTAACTCTAAATATAAACTCAACATAGCATACTTAGGTATAAACAGTCAATTAACAAAAAGCAACGAATGGTACTTAACTAATCAACGTCTACATTATAATCTCTATTAAAAGTATTGAGATAATATATCACATCTAAGCATTGATAGTCAAATCAGATACGTTAATAAAAAAGCTAGTACCAATCATTTAATTTAATCAAACATCCTAATTCTTCTAAACAACCGTAATCATCCATCAAAATATTTCATAAATAAACTAACAAACCCGACATGCCAAACTCTAAACACAACAACACAATAGACTATTATCACTAAATCGGTGATAAAACACAAAATACAGAAAGTTAAAAAATGAGAAGAGTTTGAATTCACGAACCTTCTCCGGAGTAGCGAACCGAGGCTTGTTTGAATCGATTTACCCGCGGAGATGTTAGAATTCAGATTTTGGATTTTTGATCACCCACTCAATTGGTAATTCCGATAAGGATCGCTTTACGAAAATGTTCTCGACCCGACGGCGGACGACCGGAACCAAAAAACAGTAAAAAAATAGCTTAAAATCCAGATTCTTCAACACTAAAAAGAATAATTTCGACCTATATTTCGGAATCTTTAAGTTGAAGAACACATGCAAGAACAAACAACTCTCAAGCAGATTTCGGATTGTTTCTTTTTCAGTGAAGAACAACACTAATAAAATCAAAAGAAACAGAGATTTGAATCTAAATTTTCAACCCAAAAAAATCGAATTCGAAAACTCCTAAAAAGAACCCTTTTTATCCGAAAATCGAACCCCCCAAAAATGACGGATTTTCGAACCTCCCCAAAATGAAGAACAAGGGGGATATTTATAGGTGGATTTCCCCCCCAAGAACGAATTTGAAATTTGAATTAAAGGCAAAAGAAATCTAAATTTTTGAAGCGGATTTTTAGGGGTATGGGTATGGTGAAGTGATGGGAGGGGTGTGGTGGTGTCAGGGTTTGGTGGCAAAAAAAAGGTGGAGTTGGTGGTGGCATGGCGGTGGCCGTGTGGGGTCGGGTATGGGGTATGGGGTGTGCAAATGCTTGGTTTGGTTGAGAGGGAGAGAAAGGTTTTTTTCTTTGTGTTTGGGGGGCGATTTTTGTTAGGTTTGGGCAAATGGAGGGGTTTTAATTTGGGGATTGGGCTTGGGTTGTTTTAATTTGGGGTTGGGCTTGTGGGTCCGGTTGGGCTGGTGGGTCGGCCGATTGGGCTTTTTATTTTGGTTTGGGTAGAAATTGTTTTGTGGTTTTGGGTTAAGGGATAAAGGGGAATGGGTTTGGGGTATTGGGAGTCAGGTTTGAGTAAGGGAATAGGGAGTTGAATTGTTTTGGGTTATGAAATGAAAAATGGGTTATGGATTTAAAAATATATAAGAGGGGCTTAATATTAAAACATATTTATATATTTTTTGTAAAAGATGTGAATCATTTAAAATAACGTAACGATGTGATAATAATAAAAATATAATATTTGCGAAATGTTTAAAAATAAAATTAAAAAAAGTAAATGCGATGCAATTTTGCGAGAATAAAATAACATAGAATTTTTTGGATAAAACTTATGATTGTGATAAAGAATGCAAATGACAGTAAAAACGCGGATAATAATAATAAGATATATGCACATATATGCCTATATTTAAAATTGTTTTAAAAGTGTCAAAATATTAAAAATTACGAATAAAATCATAAAAGATGGGACAAAATTGGGTGTCAACACGCCTCGATACCAACCAAGGACTATTTCCATATAAATCCTTCGCCTCCATAACCTCCACGGATGCAAGCAATCATCAGAGCACGAATGTATGTGTAATTAGTGGTGTTGCTGAAGGACGTATCCTACTGGTAATGATATATTTCCACCTCTTCACCTCCTCTATGAAGTAGGTGCTCTTGATTCCAGTTATTTTATTGGTCCAAGAAATCTTATCCCTATCCTTCTCCTCTACAAGCCTCGACACCAACCAAGGACTATTTCCACATAAATCCTTCGCCTCCATAACCTCCATGGGGTGGTTGGCATATTATAATGTACATTGATTGCCTCAGCCCCAAACTTTACCATGGTACCCCGAATCATAATCTCTGGATTAGGATCAGTCACCCTTACCCATTTGATGTTAGCATAAAACTCCCTTACCCACACCTCATTCACCTGGAAAGGGTCCGAATAAAAGCAAGTCAAACCTATTCTCAGCAGGTGCTCATAAAATTCATGAATGAGTTCTTCCATCTTGCGCATATCTATTCCTCTGTTCTTGAATAACTTGTTGTCCCTTAAATTATAGAAGTACATATCATACTGTAGATATCATACCCGGCCTCGGTGAGGACTCAGTCATACCCAGCCCAAAAATAGGACTCGTTAATATTAATCAAAATGAACTACAACTGGGTGCACATCTACATGTTGTATCCAATAGACTATAGCGAGCCTCGGTAAGAAAATAAATACATATATATAAGTGCAATGAAAGACATGCTCTAGCAGATACCATAAGTAGAGCCGGAGTGACCTATCATCGTTATCCTCCGACCATTGTTATTGGCACTACATTCAAGAAACTTGATATGAATATTTGGGATTTATATAATCCGAGAGATACTATGGATAAGGATGTACTCAAGAATTATGATAGATTATCAAAGAAGAACTTCCGCTATTTCATTTCTCCAAAAATATTTCTAACCAAAGAAACGACGTAACAAGTCATTCCAAGAAAGAAGGTTTGCCTTACATACCTTGACCTTGATGCAATGATCATTTTACAAGCCGTCACTCCTCTTATGAGTGATCATAATATCATATAAGGAAGTAATATCAATATTGAATCTAAATTCTATAAAACTTTGCTTATGTATCTTATTGACTTTCGTAAACACTTCTGGTTCTTAGATTTCTTTGCAAGGGATGCTTATGTAATTTAATCCTATGGTTTAATCCAAATACAATTTTTATAAAACCCTAACTAGGTGTTCTTCGACAGTTCTTACGCATATATAATTATTTAAACTTCTCTTATATGAAAAACTTCATGTGAATTAGTCTTACAACCTTTCAAAACTTACGTTCCTTAATCCATAACATATACAATCAATACTATCATCCAATTCAACTCATATTTAGAGTAAAATATCCCAATAATTCACATTACGGAGATTTCATAATTTTGTAAAGTTTTGATCATGACAACTTTTTCATCACTTCTTCCAACTCACCAATTAACCATAGACATAGATAGTAGAGGATTGAATTTACCTTAATACTTCATAACCCAGTAAGCAATCTGATTTTAAAGGGTTCCTCCAAATCCAACTTATTATGGACAAGAATATTAATATGTTAATCACGGGCTTTATCATGTTATCTTTGCGAAATTAGCTTTGATTTCAACTTGAGAATGTTGGAGTATGCTAGAGAGAATTTAGGGAGAGTGCTCGAGTTTAGTATGGAGCAAAAATGAATCCCAAATCATAAAATTCCAATATAAACTCGTCAAAAGTTTAGCACTGTCATAATTTGACGGTACACTCGACGGACCGTTAAACATCCGACCATCCGTCAATCTTCCCCATCACAGTTCGTTGAAGATTAATGGCTCAGGCTGGGTATTTGACTGTCCGTCATTTGTCCCATCAAATTTCCCAGTTTCCCATTTTCGTCGAAATGCACTTTCAAACACTCTGGTAGCTCCATAAACAAGTTGTAAACCTTTATTATTTTTTGTAAGGTTGTACATTTTCTCAGGACTTCAATATCAATTGACGTTATGGTGGGACGCAAAACTATATGGTATAACACACAATTTGTATCGGTTAAACAAATTGTTTGAATTCCTAAAGTAATACACTCTCGTAGGGCCGTATATTCTTCGTTCTGATCAACAATGATTACAATAGCTGCATCTCTTTTCCAAAGACGGTTGAGTCTCCCTGTTTTTTATTCCATTCTCAAGTCCCTGAACTTAAACTTCTGGAGTATTACCGAGTCAGGGTTATGCATAGACCATGTGGTACTATGGGTATGTCGGGAGCCATGTCCCTACCTGATGACATGTTGTATTACTCCTATAGGCTTACACACTAGTGGTTATTATATAGTCGTTACGTATGGTATTGCCGATCTTGTTATGTATATGTTGGTTAGTTATCTATTGCTTCTTGATGTTATGCCTGCCATATTTCTAACACCTCATACTTCTCAATGTGTGTGCAACTATGTTGAAATAGCCAAACATACATGAATATAGAAGAATAAGGTTATAGTTCATCCCTAAGTGTCCAAGTATGTATTGGTTAATCCTAGTTAAAGTAGATGATATTCATAAATGAATAAGAAATCGAACAAAGGTAGATGACCTACTAGTTTGACCTACGTGCTTATGAGTCCTATATGCTTGGGCTACTCACTCATAGTTTCTTGCACATCCTATTTTCTTACACGTCCTACTTGTTTCATATCCTACTAATTAAACGAGGATGAAACACAGGTTTAGAGCTAAATACTAACCTTCTAGATTAAGTATGTGACAAGTAGGTGCATCACCTACTGAACAAAGTAGAGGATCATATTTTTGTAGCAAGTAGGTGCATCACCTACTCAAATAAAGGAAATGACAAGATTTTTCTCTATTATCAAATGTGAGTAGGTGGATAAAGGACCCCTTATGAGGCTGGTCTACCCTCATCTATTCCTCACTTCATTCTAACAGTTTATCTCCCTTCTCTCTCTCTCTCGCTCTCAATGAGCTCACTAGCTAGAACCAGCCATGGATGCCTTTCTCACTCTATTTCTTCATGTTTTCTCTAAGTTCTTACGGAAGATAAGGACCCTCCTTCCCTCCATATCTCAAGGTAATTGTATTCCCTTTTCTCTCTCTCTCTCTCTTTCTCTCTTACAAGCAAGGCAGCCGACACTTTATCCTATGTAGGGTTCTAAGTGTTCTCTTCACTAACTAAGGCTGCAAAAAGGAAAATCACATGGTGTTGGTTCTACTCCTCTCGTATATTTAGTTGTTGGGATTAGAGTTTCCATTGAGTTGACTTGAAGTAAAGATAGAGCTTCTTGATATTAGAGATAAGAATCTTCTCTATTTCCATATGTGTAGGCTAAATTAAGATTTAGACATGCTTAGATGTTGAAGTTGAGTTGTGAGCATGTTTTGTTATGGTTGGGGGTTGTTCTTGTTAAAGTTTAGATGTTTGAAGTATGAGCATGATGGATATGAATTAGTTTACGCGTAAATAACCCCTAGATCCCATTAGGACACAATTAATAATCCATGTAATAGGAAAAGGGTGACAAGGCCGAGAGTTCCTACAACAAGATGACAAGGCTGAAGTGACAAGTTGGCAAGGACAAGAATGGTCTAGAAGATGAAGCTTCCAAGAGGATAATTCATCCATGTATTTATCTACACCAAGAAGATGAAGTTATGGTCGAAATACTCCCTTCTCCATTCGGCCAAGGCTTCTAAACTAGTTCCAAGAAGATGAAGTTTTGAGAAGCCAAATACATCCACTCTTCTACTTGAAAACCACAAAGGGAGTGTGAAAGATTCATTCTTTGTCCCAATGAAAAGCCAAGACCTTTCCCATTGTCTTGGTTTGGTCGAAACACTCTTGGTAACCAAGCAAACCCAAACCCGTTCCCATTTGTTCTCACTACACCGAGAAAAGTAGTTAGAGTTTGTGTCCTTTAGTTTGTCTTCTAGAATGGTCCATTAGCTACTATAAATAGGACCCTTAGGACATGTAAATATCCAGAGTTTGATTATATATAAAGTTGAGTTTTACTCACGAACTAAGTCACTCAATCCGGGATTGATACCCTTAGTTGGTGCTCCGGGAGTACCTTCAGTTCTTGTGTGAATCAAACGCTTGGTGCAAGTTTAGCTAAGATTGTGTCGCATAGTTGAACCCAAACTACAGTTTCCCTTCGGGGTATGTTTGGCTAAGACTTTGTGACTTAACTAAACCCAAGCTTAAGGAACCCACTTTGGTAGGACTGGACGTTAGGATTGTGTGACCCAACAAAACCCAAACCTAGGGTCCATCCTATGGATTCCGGCCAACCTTACTTAGTTAGTATTTGTCCTGGTACTTGACAACCCCAGTCTAGTCCTTGACGCTATGGCCATCACAAAAATGTCACTTACGAACAAATATGAATTTCTTGAAACTCATTAGCGACCTTTTTGCCGAACATGTGCCAATCTTAAAAAAAGATGTCGATCTCCCAACTTTTGATGGAGTTATGAAACCAAAAGAGTTCCTTGAATGGATAAACACCATTGAGGGATTTTTTAAGTACCGGAAATATGACGATCATGAGTGCTTCAATGTTTCCAAATCAAGGTTCAAATCATTTGCTTCTGATTGGTACGAAAATTTGAGAACCAATCGAAAAAGAGATGGCAAGACCAAGATTGACTCTTGGAAGAAATTAAAGAAGCACGTGAAGAGGAAATTTTTTCCGAGAGAGTATGAACAAAGTTTACACTTCAAACTCCCCACACGTCGTAAAGAAAGGGTTGAAGTGGCGTCATGTCGCACCTTTAGAGCCGTGGTTGAGAAACCACAAATGAGAGGTGCCCCAAAGTCTTACATAAAGCCCTCCAATGTCAGCACCCTTTTTATCAACCCCTTGTATGGTCACGAATTTGAAGAGAAATATCAAGAGGGAGAAGAGGGTACTACTTCTTTTACTAATGCACTATATGACCAAGGAGTTGTAGAAGGAGACACAGAGAACCTAGAGGTCAGCACGGGGATAAACAAAATGAAAAAAAGTGTTTCCAATGTCGAGAATTGGGACACTTTGGAAAAGAATGTCCTAACCCCCGATTAGTGACAAATGAAAATGGTGCGAAGTCCTTGGAGGAATCCAAGCCAAGGAAAATCCCGAGACCCCCTTACTGCACAAAAGATATAGAATGAATCTAAGAAGGGGAGTACGATAGGTGCCGACTCAAAGGAGCCATTGGGAGTTATATGTACGAATGTTCTTTCAACCGGGCCAATACCGATGGGAGTTAGGACATAATTAATAAGAATGAGCCGACGGTGTCGGAGGTCGCATTCGCTCAACAACTTTTGCACAAATGGGACAACAATGTCACAAGTGACATTCACTCAAATCACGAGTCAATTATGTTATAGGTCATATTCGCTCAAAGCACGAGCTAATGATGTCATTGGTGACATTCGCTCGAAGCACGATACTACAGTGTCACATGTGGAATTTTCTCAACATTATTTTCACAAATTCGCCAACGGTGTCACATGTGACATTCGCTTAAAGTAGGAGCCAATGAGGTCGTAGGTGATATTCGCTCAAAGCACAAGTTGACGGTGTCGCACGTGGCATTCCCTACACATATTTTTCACATTTGGACCAACGGTATCGCAGGTGGTGGTCGCTCAAAGCACAAGCCAACGATGTCGTAGGTGACATTCGCTCAAAGAATGAGCCGATGGTGTCGCAAATGGAATACATTCAACACCTTTTGCACAAATGGGCAACAGTGTTGCATGTGACATTTGTTGAAAGCACGAGCCATGGATGTCGTAGGTGATATTCACTCAAAGCATAAGTTGACGGTGTCATAGATGGCATTCGCTCAATATCATTTGCTCAAATGGTGCAACAGTGTCGCATGTGACATTCTCTCAAAGCAAGAGCCAATGATGTTGTATGTGGCATTTTATTAAAGCACGAGCTGATGATGTCACAAGTGGAATCTGCTCATGTTTTGAAAAAATGAGAAAATAATTTCGCAAGTGACATTATCTCAATGTATGAGCCAATGATGTCGTAGGTGACATTCACTCAAAGCATGAGCCGACGGTGACACATTTTACATTTTCTCAACATCTTTTGCACAAATGGGCCAATAGTTTTACATATGAGATTTGCTCAAAGAATGAGCCAATGATATCGTAGGTGATAATTACTCGAAGCACGAGGCGATGGTGATGCAGGTGGCATTAATTTAGCATCTTTTGTAGAGATGGGCCAATGATGTCACAAGTGACATTCGCTCAAAGCACAATCTAATGATGTCATAGGTGACATTCGCTTAATATATTTTGCACAAACGGACTATCAGTGTCACAAGTGACATTCTCTCAAAGCACGAGTCAATGAGGTCATAGGTGACATTCACTCAAAGAATGAGATGACGGTGTTGCATGTGGCATTCACACAACATTATTTGTACAAACGGATCAACAGTGTCACAGGTGACATTCGATCAAAGCACAAGGCAATGAAGTCGTAGGTGACATTCGCTCAAAGCATGAGCCAAAGGTGTCGCAGGTGGAATTCGCTCAACATATTTTGCACAAACGAACTAACATTGTCGCAGGTGACATTCACTCAAAGCATGAGCCAATGATGTCGTAGGTGACATTCACTCAAACTACAAGCCGATGTTGTCGCAAGTGGCATTCGTTCAAGATCTTTTGCACCAATGGGCCAACATTGTCGCGGGTGACATTAGCTCTAAGTAAGAGCCAATGATGTGATAGGTGACATTCGGTCAAAGCATGAGCCGATGGTGTCGGAAGTCGCATTCGTTCAATAATTTTTGCACAAATGGGACAACAGTGTCGCATGTGACATTCACTCAAAACATGAGCCAATTATGTCATAGGTCATATTCGCTCAAAGCACGAACAAATGATGTTATTGGTGAAATTTGCTCGAAGCACGATACGACAGTGTCACATGTGCAATTTTTTCAACATTATTTTCACAAATTGACCAACGGTGTCACATGTGACATTTGCTCAAAGCAGGATCCAATGAGGTTGTAGGTGACATCCGCTCAAAGAACAAAATGACGGTGTCGCACGTGGCATTCCCTCAATATGTTTTTCACATTTGGACCAACAGTGTCGCAAGTAGTGGTCGCTCAAAGCACAAGCCAACGATGTCGTAGGTGACATTCGCTCAAAGAACGAGCCGATAGTGTCGCAAGTGGAATTCATTCAACACATTTTGCACAAATGGACAACAGTGTTACAGGTGACATTTGTTGAAAGCACGAGCCATGGATGTTGTAGGTTATATTCACTCAAAGCACAAGCCGACAGTGTCGCAGGTGGCATTCGCTCAATATCCTTTGCTCAAATCGTGCAACAGTGTCACATGTGACATTCTCTCAAAGGAAGAGCCAATGATGTTGTATGTGATATTTTCTCAAAGCACGAGTCGATGATGTCACATGTAGCATCCGCTCAATATGTTTTGCAAAAATGAGAAAACAATGTCGATGGTGACATTATCTCAATGTATGAGCCAATGATGACGTATGTGACATTCGCTCAAAGCATGAGCCGACAGTGACACAATTTACATTTGCTCAACAGTTTTAGCACAAATGGGCCAATAGTTTTACATATGAGATTTGCTCAAAGAATGAACTAATGATATCGTAGGTGATACTTACTCGAAGCACGAGGCGATGGTGATGCATGTGGCATTCATTTAGCATCTTTTGTAGAGATGGGCCAATGTTGTCACAAGTGACATTCACTCAAAGCACAATCTAATCATGTCATAGGTGATATTCGCTTAATATATTTTGCACAAACGGGCTAACAGTATCATATGTGACATTCGCTCAAAGCACGAGCCAATGAGGTCATATGTGACATTCACATAAAGAACGAGATGACGGTGTTGCATATGACATTCGCTCAACATTATTTGCACAAACGGACCAACATTGTCGCAGGTAACATTCACTCAAAGCGTGAGCCAATGATGCTGTAGGTGACATTCACTCAAAGTACAAGCTGACGGTGTCGCAAGTGACATTCGCTCAAGATCTTTTGCACCAATGGGCCAACATTATCGTGGGTGACATTAGCTCTAAGTAGGAGTAAACGGTGTGATAGGTGACATTCGGTCAAAGCATGAGCCGATGGTGTCGGAAGTCGCATTCATTCAACAACTTTTGCACAAATGGGACAACAGTGTCGCATGTGACATTCACTCAAAACATGAGCCAAATATGTCATAGGTCATATTCGCTCAAAGCACGAACAAATGATGTCATTGATGACATTCGCTTGAAGTACGATACGACAGTGTGACATGTGGAATTTTCTCAACATTATTTTCACAAATTGGCCAACGGTGTCACATGTGACATTCACTCAAAGCAGGAACCAATGAGGTTGTAGGTGATATTCGTTCAAAGCACAAGCTGACGGTGTCGCACGTGGCATTCCCTCAACATGTTTTTCACATTTGGACCAACAGTGTCGCAAGTGGTGGTCACTCAAAGCACAAGCCAACGATGTCGTAGGTGACATTCGCTCAAAGAAGGAGTCGATAGTGTCGCAAGTGGAATTTATTCAACACTTTTTGCACATATGGTCAACAGTGTTTCAGATAACATTTGTTGAAAGCACGAGCCATGTATGTTGTAGGTTATATTCGCTCAAAGAACAAGCCGACGGTGTCGCAGGTGGCATTCGCTCAATATCCTTTGCTCAAATGGTGCAACAGTGTCGCATGTGACATTCTCTTAAATCAAGAGCCAATGATGTTGTATGTGACATTTTCTCAAAGCACGAGCTAATGATGTCACAGGTAGCATCCGCTCAATATGTTTTGCATAAATGAGAAAATAATGTCGCAGGTGACATTATCTCAATGTATGAGCCAATGATGTCGTAGGTGACATTCGCTCAAAGCATGAGCCGACAGTGATATAGTTTATATTTGCTCAACATCTTTTGCACAAATGGGCCAATAGTTTTACATATGAGGTGTGCTCAAGGAATGAGTTAATGATATCGTAGGTGGTACTTACTCGAAGCACGAGGCGATGGTGATGCATAGGGCATTCATTTAGCATCTTTTGTAGAGATGGGCCAATGATGTCACAAGTGACATTCGATCAAAGCACAATCTAATCATGTCATAGGTGATATTCGCTAAATATATTTTGCACAAACGGGCTAACAGTGTCATAGGTGACATTCGCTCAAAGCACGAGCCAATGAGGTCATAGGTGACATTCACTCAAAGAACGAGATGATGGTGTTGTATGTGGAATTCGCTCAATATTATTTGCACAAACGAACCAACATTGTCGCAGGTGACATTCGCTCAAAGCGTGAGCCAACATTGTCGCAAATGTCATTCGTTCAAGATCTTTTGCACCAATGGGCCAACATTGTCGCGGGTGACATTAGCTCTAAGTAAGAGCCAACGATGTCATAGGTGACATTCGGTCAAAGCATGAGTCTATGGTGTCAGAAGTCGCATTCGTTCAATAATTTTTTCACAAATAGGACAACAGTGTCGCATGTGACATTCACTCAAAACATGAGCCAATTATGTCATAGGTCATATTCGCTCAAAGTACGAGCAAATGATGTCGTTGGTGAAATTCGCTCGAAGAACGATACGACAGTGTCACATGTGGAATTTTCTCAACATTATTTTCACAAATTGGCCAACTGTGTCACATGTGACATTTGCTCAAAGCACGAACCAATGAGGTTGTAGGTGATATTCGCTCAAAGCATAAGCTGACGGTGTCGCAAGTGGCATTCCCTCAACATGTTTTTCACATTTGGACCAACAGTGTCGCAGGTGGTGGTCGCTCAAAGCACAAGCCAACGATGTCGTAGGTGACATTCGCTCAAAGAATGAGCTGATGGTATCGCAAGTGGAATTCATTCAACACCTTTTGCACAAATGGGCAATAGTGTTGCAGGTGACAATTGTTGAAAGCACAAGCCATGGATGTCGTAGGTTATATTCACTCAATATCCTTTGCCCAAATGGTGCAATAGTGTCGCAAGTGACATTCTCTCAAAGCAAGAGCCAATGATGTTGTATGTGATATTTTCTCAAAGCACGAGCCGATGATGTCACAGGTGGCATCCGCTAAATATGTTTTGCAAAAATGAGAAAATAATGTCGATGGTGACATTATCTCAATGTATGAGCCAATGATGACGTATGCGACATTCGCTCAAACCATGAGCCGACGGTGACACAGTTTACATTTTCTCAACATCTTTTGCACAAATGGGCCAACAGTTTTACATATGAGATTTGCTCAAAGAATGAGCCAATGATATCGAGGTGATATTTACTCGAAGCACGAGCCGATGATGATGCAGGTGGCATTCATTTAGCATTTTTTGCAGAGATGGACCAATTATGTCAGAAGTGACATTCACTCAAAGCACAATCCAATGATGTCATAGGTGACATTCGCTCAATATATTTTGTACAAACGGGCTAACAATATCACATGTGACATTCTCTCAAAATACGAGCCAATGAGGTCATACGTGACATTCACTCAAAGAACGAGATGACGGTGTCGCATGTGGCATGCACTCAGCATTATTTCTACAAACGGGCCAACAGTGTCACAGATGACATTCGATCAAAGCACAAGGCAATGATGTCATAGGTGACATTCGCTCAAAGCAGGAGCCGAAGGTGTCGGAGGTGGAATTCGCTCAACATAATTTGCACAAATGGACCAACATTGTCGTAGGTGTCATTCGCTCAAAATGTGAGCCAATGATGTCGTAGGTAACATTAACTCAAAGTACATGCCGACGGTGTTGCAGGTGGCATTGGATCAACATCTTTTCACAAATGGACCAACAGTGTCGTAGATTACAGTAGCTCAAAGAAAGTGCCAATGATGTCATATGTGACATTCCGTCAAAGCACGAGCCGATGGTGTCGTAGGTGGTATTCTCTCAACATCGTTTACATAAATAGGCCAACGGTGTCGCCGGTGACATTCGCTCAAAGCTTGAGCCAATGATGCCATAGGTGACATTCGCTCAAAGCACGATACAACAATGTCACATGTAGAATTTTCTCAACAACTTTTTCAAAAGTTGGCCAACAGTGTCACAAGTGACATTCGCTCAAAGTAGGACCCAATGAGGTCGTAGGTGACATTCGCTCAAAGTAGGACCCAATGAGGTCGTAGGTGACATTCGCTCAAAGCATAAGCTGACGGTGTCATAGGTGACATTCGATCAACATGTTTTCCACATTTGGACCAACGGTATCGCAGGTGACATTTATTCAAAGCATGAGACATGGATGTCGTAGGTGATACTCGTTCAAAGCACGAGCCGACGGTGTCGCAGGTGTCATTCGCTCAACATCCTTTGCTCAAATGGTGCAACAGCCGACTATGATGTTGTACGTGACATTTACTCAAAGCACGAGCCGACTATGTCACAAGTGGCATCCGCTCAACATGTTTTGCATAAATGAGAAAAAAATATCATAGGTGACATATCTCAATGTAGACATCTCACAAGTTAGCGCCTAGGTCTACTCCTTGCGTCTTCTCCGGCTTCCCGCCTAACTATATGGGATATCTCTGCTTGGATCCGTCCACAAACAAAGTCATTGTCTCTCGTCACGTCACGTTTGAGAAAAATATCTTCCCTTATTTCAACATCTGTCAGTTTACCGTCTCCAACTACGGATTTCATAAGAATTCGGACATATCTCCTCTCTTACAGCACATGATATGTGGAACTCCCCATCCAGCTCCACGACCACCGCATTCGGCAAACCTCCTGCCACTGCCCACCTCCACCCCGCCACTGCCTGCCTTCCCCCCGGCACACCCACCCATCCAGCAAAATTCTGCATCACCACCTTCGATCATGCATACACCCGCACCCACCCGCTACCTGTCCAATGTTCCCGCCACAACACTACACTACCCTATCCCATCACTGCATCCGGCTGCCCTCTCTCCACTTCCTAACTCCCTTCTGCCACTGCCTACCCCTCTACCATTGTTAAACAACCCGCCATCTCCCGCAGCCCAGCACCTAAACCCGCAAACTACCGCACCCTCCAGTAACCCACTGCCCAGCCCCATACCATACTTCCCCATCTCACCAGCCCCGACACCTCACACTGCCTGTTCTACACTACCCGCAACCCACTGCCCACCCCCACCCCACACACTAGATAGAAATCTGTGCCCAATACGAGATTTTCAAACTAAAAGTCCACTTTAACCTATCTACACAATCCATATCACCAATACCTAAAAACAAAAAAATCTTGATTCGAATTGGAATGCGGTCATGCATGAGGAGTTTGATGCGCTTATCACTCAGCATACATGGGATCTTGTTCCGAGACCAGAGAGGGTGAATCTGATTTATTATTTATAGCTCTTTCGTCACAATTTCAGAGACAATGGTGATCTTGAATGTCACAATGACGGACTTGTGGCAAATGGCATAGGGCAACATGAGGGTATTGATTGTTGTGAGACTTTTAGTTCGATGGTCAAATCGGCTACCATTCGTACTGTTCTGAGCATAGCTCTGGGTAAGAACTGGTCGATCCATCAGCTTGACTTAAAAAATGCGTTCCTACATAGGGATTTGAAAGAAATGGTCTACATGCACCAACCGCCAGGATTTGTACATCCAAAGGCTCCTCATTATGTATGTCATCTTCGTAAGTCACTGTATGGATTGAAACAGGCCCCAGGACTTGGAATAAGCACTTCACAACTTACATTATGCAGATTGGGTTCATGTACAGTAAATGTGACCTTTCACTTTTTATTTTTCATCGAGGTAGTGACATTACATACTTGTTATTATATAGGGATGATATTATTCTGACTGCCTTGTCTGATGTATTGAAAACTGAGATTATTATGCTGCTCAAATCCAACTTTGCTATGACAGCCATGGAAAAGTTGAGTTACTTCTTGGGGATTTCTTTGACTAGATCTGTAGATAATATGTTCTTGTGTCAGCGTAAGTATGCGAAAGAAATTGTGTATAGGGCTAAAATTGAAAACTGCAAGATCATGCCTACTCCAGTCGACTCGAAGTCGAAACTCCGTTCTATTGACGGTGATCCGGGGTCCGATCCCACTCTTTATAGGGTCTCGCATGTGCACTTCAGTAACTTACATTCACAAATCCTGACATTGCAATGATGTTCAGCAGGTGTGTTTATTTATGCATACATCCAGGGAGCCTCACTTTACTACCCTTAAACATATCATTCGCTACGTTAAGGGAACTCTTGATTATGGATTACATCTCTACCCCTCTGCACCGACCAGGCTGATATCATATATGGACGCTGATTGGGAAGGCTATCCAGACATACAGTGTTCCATGTCTGGCTATTATGTGTTCTTAGTAGATAATCTCATCTCATGGTCTGCCAAGCGTCAGGCCACACTCTCTAGATCGAGTGCAGAAGCAGAATATAGAGGCATTGCAAATGTTATTGCTGAGATCTGCTGACTTCGAAACCTCCTCTTGGAGCTTCATTGTCCTTTGCATAAGATGTCCATGGTTTATTGTGATAACATATTTGTGGTCTATTTATCTCAAAACTTGGTTCAGCATCAGAGAACCAAGCATATTGAGATGGATATACATTTTATTCATGATAAGGTTGCTATAGGTCATGTTAAGGTGTTGCATGTGCCTTCTTCGTATCAATATGCATATATTTTTACTAAGGGACTTCCTCAACAGTTGTTCTTAGACTTCAGATCTAGTCTCATCGTCCGGCCTCCACCCACTCCGACTAAGGAGGTGTGATAGCAAATATTACCATATATTAGGTATTTAATATTTTTGTGTAATTGTGGTAAATATAGATCCTCATTCAATTATGATTCAACTTGTACAAACTATATATATTTGTATTTATGAGAAAGACTTCCCAAGGGAGAGTAATACAATCTTACAGTATTATATGTCCTTTTTTCGATGTCTTACAATGAAATGATGAGCCCTATTTATAGTTTGGCTTAAGGGTACACCTTTCATGATTTATGCCCATTTAATATTACATATTAATGTTATGATAATAATGGAGAACAAAAGGTGATCATTAGTTCTATTAATGATGTGCGGGAGGTGTATGGCCATTTTTGTAACAGTTGTCCGTTGGTAATTGAATATGTCTTTCCACATCCTATTTTTCGGTACTAGCGACATTACAATTCCTTCGGTATAACACAAGAGTCTCCGAGAGCACTTGTATTTGAATCGGATCCGGTTTACTATCTTTTCCACGTGCCATAATAGAATTTGTCCAGCTGTACAATTCAAACTTCACCCCATACAGATAGTCCATGCACTTTCCGATCGAATTTACATATGCGTCGGGGAAGGGTATTTGAACTCTGTCTTCAACCTGACTAAAAAATGATGAATCTCAATGGCTGGAAAACGTAATGCCTCGATGATTCATCTTGAAAGGTCAATAGTTGCAAATATTATTGAATATACTTCTTATGAGAAATGGCGACTGTTACTGTTCACTTTTACACGAGGCATAAAAACTACTAGGAGGTTATTGGACTCTATTATGATATTTTTTTTTTAGAGTTGCTACATAATTTACAGAGAAATTACAAAAATCAAGTTAAAAGAGTTTATTAAAAAACAATTTGACTAGAATACGGTGATCCCCGGGGAAGGTGTTAGACACCACGATATTAACGATCCGTAGAGTAAGGTTGACCTTCGGGTTCTATAACATATTTAATTACAAGTAATTGCCTTGAATAGTGTTTATTTTTTGCAAAATTCATAGCATATCATCTCATCTTTTGTTTAAAATTTTGAAAGAAGGTTTGGAAAGCAAAGAGTTGAGTTTCGCTTAGAAAAGTTCATATAGGGGTATTTTAGTCAATTCATTTTCGGACTAAGATACACTCAAAACTAAATTTGAGTAAAATTTCACTAGAATTAGTTCAATGGGTTGTCCAATATCCTTATATTTTTTTGAAAGTCTTTTGAAAGAAGTATAGTCCTTTTAAAATAACATGCTATAGTTTATAATACAAATAAAAAGTTTTCCTTTTTTATTATTTTGTGGAGGTCCACCAATATTCCACTTTTAAAACATGTACTTCTACTTGGGTCATTAAATTGATTTTCCTTTTTAAAAATTATTTTAATACGCAAAAACATAGTCCAAACTCGATGAATGAAGTTGTTGGACATTTAGCCCAACTGAATGGACAATGCTATGTCCAAGTGGCCCATTCAATGCGTGCAGGAGAGAAAAGAGGGAAAAGGGAAGGATGTGGTTAGAGTGTACCCAAACTCATCCAATTTAAATACAAAATTTCACAAATAATTTATGCATGTATCGCACAATAGTTGAAAACATATATATATAAAAAGGATTGCATCGCAAGGCCCAAACAATAATTAAAGGGTAACAACCCATAATTAACAGAAGGTAGAATGCAATAAGTGGGCCTAGCCCACTTCAAATGGTAGCAGTATCACATAAAAGAAAGAAGACAAACATAGTGGGCCTGGCCCAGTTAACGCATGGCAAGCAATCAGAAAAGATTTTAAGGAGACAAGGAATGGACTAGGCCCAGAACTTCGTATGAGATATCACAGGCAATATACACAAGGATATACATGAATCATATACCGTGTATACTAAATATACATGGTATACAATTTGTATATTCTTGTATATATCAATCACATACTCCAAACAAAGGTATGACACAAGAAGATAGTGATAGGTAAGCATGCATACACAGGACATGACAGATCCCCATTCCCATTTTTATACTTTCATGACTTTAATTCAAGCTTATTCAAACAGGCACAATTTGCCGTGTATGTAACTTGAAGTTCATATTAACCTACAACATAGATGGAAGTCTGAATGTATAAAAGCAAGACTATAGGATCACCTAATTCACATGGTGCAGTTATTCCAAACAACGGGCATGGCAGAACACCTAGGATTTTTAGACAAACCTATTCAATATCCAACTAGGTTTTACAAATTTTAACAACACATAACTTTAGAATATGACAAACTTCAGTTCATTTTAAATGGAAATCCATAGTATATTAGTGAGTCTAGTGCAGGTTAGGAGATAAAACAAGACTTCACATAAGGCATTACATTGACAGCAGGTAGAAAAGATCACATGTAAAGACCACTTTCAAAATGATTGGCAGATATTGACACTTAAGACATTATCACATAAACCGGACATGGTTGTTATAAAGCTGAAACACCACCAAAGCAGGTTCATATTATTACATTGGGACAATCTCAATATTTCAGACCGAACTCTTTATTTTTGTTGGAAATTTGCCTTTGGTGGGAGTTGCGTCCAACCATCTTTAATGACTTAAACACTAGGGTTCCGCATGTTGGAGACTTTGATTCTTCACACATGCATAATCTACTAAGTAAGTAGATGACCGTAGGGCCAATGATCGTCAAATTTCGTTGAGAAATGAAAGAGATATTGGTCCACGAAGTGAGGTGTTTGAAGCATGAAAATGTGGTACAGACCAATCCTCCCTCATCGGTGGGGGAAGGAAGATTTGTTTAGTTTATAAGTCTCAAAATTGGCTTGGTGTTTGGGACCCCAAGGGGTAACCCATGTGTTTGAAGGAGGGAGGACCTAGATTTGCTTTGGTTCGAGGCGAAGATGATTCTTGATGCATGGAATCATAGTGATCTCATGTGTAAGAATTACATATTGAACTGCTTGGTAGACCCACTCTAAACGGTGTATTGCACCGTTGGCACCGCCAAAGAGTTGTGGGAGAAGCTGCAAAAGAAGTACAACGTACAAGATTCAGGTACTAAGAAATTCATCGTTGGGAAATTTCTGAAATTTCAAATGGTGGATAGTAAGACAGTGATGTCCCAAGTCCAGGAATTTCAAATGATTCTACATCACCTGGATTTGGAAGGAATGAAACCAAATGAGCAGTTTTTGGTTGCATCGCTGATTGAAAAGTTACCTCCTTCGTGGAATGAGTTTATGAGCTACTTAAAGCTTAAGATAAAGGAGATGACCTTTGAAGAACTTATTATCAAACTCCAAATTCAGGAAGATAATAAGAAGGCCTTGCCTAGGGGTAAACAACCTGCTGAGGCAAAGGTAAATACGGCTGAGGCCAAAGGGAACCCAAGCAAGAAGCGGAAGTTCCAAAACGACGGCAAGACCCAATTAGCAGAGAAGTTCAGAGGTAACTGTCACCACTGTGGAAAACCTGGTCATATGATCAAGGAATGCCGCAAGCTCAAGACTGAGCAACAACAGAAAGACAAGGCTAAAGGAAAGGCACATGCTAACGTCGTCAAGGACACGCTCATGGATGACATGATTGAGGAGTTCTCGGTGGTGGTGTTTGAAGCAAACCTGGTTGAGAATCTCATGCAGTGGTGGATGGACACAAGTGCTACTAGACACATCTGTTCCAACAGAAATGCATTCTCCACGTATACACCGGTCACCGACAAAAAGCTGTTCATGAGCAACAACGCTTCCTCTGACGTGCTGGGGGTAGGAAAGGTGGTCCTAAAGATGACTTCTGGAAAGGAGCTCACTCTGAAGGAAGTGATGCAAGTCCCTGAGATTAGGAGAAATTTAATTTCAGGACCTTTATTGGTTAATGCTGGTTTTAGGCTAGTGTTTGAATCCAACAAAATTGTACTCACTAAGAATGACACTTTTGTGGGGAGAGGCTTCGTCTGTGAAGGCCTATTCAAAGTTAACGCTATGTCTGTAATGCATCCAAGTAATAAAGTTGAAGCTTCTTCTTACTTGCTTGAGTCTTCTAATTTATGGCATCATAGATTAGGACATGTTAACTACAAGTGCATCCAAAGGTTGGTAAAGTTGGAATTGTTGCCGTCTATCGACGTAAACCCTCAACATAAGTGTGAGGTGTGAGTAGAGGCAAAATTCACCAAGCTTCCTTTTCGATCCGTCGAAAGGAATACCGCTCTTCTAGAACTTATTTACACAGATATATGTGATTTGAAGTTCGCACAAACTAGAGGGGGGAACAAGTACTTTGTGACGTTCATTGATGATAGCACAAGGTATTGTTACCTTTACTTGTTGAGAAGTAAAGATGAAGCCTTTGAAGCGTTCCGACGTTACAAAGCAGAAGTTGAGAACCAACTAAGCATGCAAATTAAATCCATTCGTAGCGATAGAGGGGGAGAATACGTAGCTCTATTTGAGGAATATTGTGCCCAATCAGGCATTGTTCATCAAACGACAGCTCCATACTCACCTCAATCGAACGATGTGGCGGAACGCAAGAACCGCACATTGAAGGAAATGATTAATGCCTTGCTCATCAATTCCGGTCTTCTCCAAAACATGTGGGGAGAAGCTGTGCTTACCGCTAATACGATTCTTAACAGAGTTCCATATAAGGGTAAAGACAAAACTCCATATGAATCATGGAAGGGAAAGAATCCCACCTACAAATATTTAAAGGTGTAGGGTTGTTTGGCAAAGGTTGAAGTACCCAAGCCTAAGTAGGTCAAGATTGGACCTAAGACTGTAGATTGTATATTCATCGGATGTGCAAATAACAGTAGTGCTTATCGCTACTTAGTGCATAAGTCAGATATTCCAGATATCCACGGGGGTACAATCATGGAATCAAGGAATGCTCAATTTTTTGAAGGTACCTTTCCTAGAAAGGAAAAAGACATAACCTCTCGCAAACGAAGTTATGAACAAAGCTCTTAGGAACCGGGAGTCGTTGACGGCCCGAATCTAGATGGTTTAGATCTAGTGGATCTCGAGGAGGCTGAATATCCGTAATCTAGTATTCCAGATTCACAGAACTTGGAGAGTCCAGAGATGGAACTAAGGCGAAGTAAAAGGGCCAGGAAGGATAAATCTTTTAGTCCTGACTTTGTAGCTTATATGGTTGATGATGAACCAAGGACAATTGCTGAAGCATTGTCAACACCAGAGGCACCGCTCTGGATAGAAGCTATTGAGAGTGAAATAGACTCCATTCTGCATAACCATACTTGAGAGTTGTTTAATCTTCCTCTGGGAAATAAACCATTGGGTTGTAAGTGGATACTCAAATAGAAATATAAAGCAGATGGGTCTATAGACAAGTATAAGGCCAGGTTGGTAGTTATGGCTATCGGCAGAAAGAAGGTCTTGACTACTTTGACACGTACTCCCCGGTATCTCGGATGACGTCCATACGGGTATTCATTGCGATCGCAGCTTTGCGTGACCTTAAGATACATCAAATGGATGTCAAGACAGCCTTCCTAAATGGTGATTTGGAAGAAGAAATTTATATGGACCAACCCAAGGGGTATGTGGTTCAAGGGCAAGAGAAAAAAGTCTGTCGGCTTGTCAAATCTCTGTACAGGCTGAAACAAGCCCCGAAGCAATGACACGAAAAGTTTGATAGTACTTTACTATCAAAGGGTTTCTCCATTAACGAGTGTGACAAATGTGTTTACATGAAAGGTAACTCTAACTCATTCGTTATGATATGCTTGTACGTAGATGACATGTTGATCACATGAAGTAGTCCTAGGGTAATCCTAGAGACTAAGAACATGTTGAAACAATGCTTCGACATGAAGGATATGGGTATCGCAGATGTAATCTTAGGGATAAAAATCTCTAAGACATCTGACGGACTGGTCTTATCTCAGTCTCACTACATCGAGGATGTTTTGAGAAAGTTTGAGATGTTTGAATGTTCGGCTATAAAGTCACCAATGGATAGAAATCAAAAGCTTGATAAAAATCGTGGTGCACCCATATGCCAGGAACGATATTCACATGTGATCGGAAGTTTGATGTACATAACAAACTACATCGAACCTGATATTGCTTATGAAGTCAACAAGTTGGCTAGGTTTACCCGTAATCCGAGTGATGATCACTGGAAGGCGTTGAATCGGGTACTTCAATACCTGAAATACACGCTAACTTATGGGTTACATTATTCGAGATATCCAGCTGTATTAGAGGGGTACAGTGATGCAAACTGAATATCTGATATAGAGAACACCAAGTCCACCAGTGGGTATGTGTTTACAATTGGTGGTGGGGCTGCGTCTTGGAAATCCTCTAAGCAAAATTTCATCGCCCGATCCACGATGAAATCAGAGTTTATCGCTTTAGACAAAGCAGGAGAAGAAGCTAAGTGGCTTCATGACTTCTTAGAGGATGTTCCTTGTTGGGACAAACCCGTACCTTCTGTAATGATCCATTGCGATAGCCAGTCGGCTCTAGGAAGGGCACAAAATGCTATGTACAATGACAAGTCTCGTCATATTCGACGGAGGCATAAGATTGTTATGCAGCTGATCCCCACGAGTATAATATCCATTGATTACATAAAGTCAAAGGATAATATAGCAGACCCGCTGACAAAGGGCTTACCCAAGGATCATATGTTTTGTCTGTCTAGGGGAAAGGGCTTAAAACCCAAAGTATAAGGACCAATACGGTGGTAACCCAACCTTACTGACTGGAGATCCCATAAATTTAGTTCAATGGGAAAACTAAGCTGTAAAGGTTCAGTTGATCGCTTCGGTGGAAGCATGAGCACTTCGGATAGTGATTTCTGTAAAGAAACACCAAATCCAAAGTCGTTCCCACGATAGACGTTAAGTGCTATCTGTAGTGTGGGTAAATGTTAAGTTTTCAAAACCTTTAATGATCCTTAACGGTTGAGGTTAGGTTTGGAGAAACTTTTAATGGTTCCTAACACTTGTGAAGTGGGTATAGCAGGATACCTTGTAGGAGACCACTTATTTAAGTGCGAGGATAGGCCACCTCAAATCAACGCCCTTAAGAATCCAAGAAGTGTCCACGGCCACAACGGATAAAATTTTACGAAGAAAAGAGTAAGGGAATTTGTTACGTTGGTACTATTGACTTGGCTTACACTAAAGAGTAAGGATCGTCAAATTTCGTTGAGAAATAAAAGAGATATTGGTCCACAAAGTGAGGTGCTTGAAGCATGAAAATGTGGTAAAGACCAATCCTCCCTCATCGGTGGGGGAATGAAGATTTGTTTAGTTTATAAGTCTCTAAATTGGCTTGGGTTTTGGGACCCCAAAGGGTAACCCATGTGTTTGAAGGAGGGAGGACCTAGATGTGCTTTGGTTAGAGTCTAAGCCCACACCCGCGCTGCCGCCGCCGCCCGCCCCGTCCGGTCTCGCGTCTTGGGTCTCGGGTCACAGATCTTGGGTCGTGGGTCGTGGGCTTCGTCTGATATTATCTTTTTGGACCCCCAGAGAACTTAATATGCACATCAATTCAGTCATTACTTGGCTGAATAACCCTCCCTAAAAGCTCTAATCCGTTGCACATCAATTCGTCATTTATTTTGGCTGAATTACTCCTCACTAATTGCCATTACTTGGCCAGTAACATCAATTATGTGGGCAGTTGATAAGTCCCCTCCTTGCACTATATAATGAAGCCTTTGCTCAATTGTTGAGACAACAGAACACACAAATGAAATCAGATTCTTCCTACTACTTTTCAGCATCATTTCTTACTCAAAGTTCTTCAAAGTAACACTTGAGTTTCCTTTGATCATTTGTTGAGTTGTTGTTTTATCTTAGGAGACTATTGTCCAAAACGTAGAAAGGATATATACGGGGCAATCTTGTATTAATGACAGAGTGTCATCGCTCGACCCAACATATCAAAGTGTTTGTAATCTCAGTTTCTTGTTTCAGTTTATTGAAATTTCAGTTTGTTGTAATTTCATTTTGTGGTAATACTTAGCAGTTACTTATTTTCGTTTCCTACACCATTGTGATCAACAATTTTTATATCCTATCTTCTAAGTCAACAAATATATGACCTTATTATCATGGATTCATGAACTAGACAGGGACTTGGTCAAGTAAATAGCATAAAGAAACAACCTTAACACATAAAAGATAAATGGGCTGATTACATTTAACTAGTCATGGACAAATTTTGCATACTTATTAGACAAGACCTAATCATTTACCTATTACATGATATCCAAACTTTCTTCATTCATATTTTCAGGTTTCATGTCAAATAGTAGGTGTTAGGATAGGTCACAAACTAATAGTCTCAACTAAAACATAATAAAGATAAGAAAACATGACTTTTGATATGGCATTTGCAGATCACTCATCAGGACATAAATTCGTAGAAATTAAGACATGGCATAGTTGTATAGAGCACTAGTCTAACACACATGAAACAAAGAATATATAAGCAAGACAGAGTCCTAACAGAGCATACATGTGATTACTTGGTTTAAACCATTACTAGAGACCCTACGATAGACACCCACAAGATGCCAACATTTCATGATTCAAAATAAGCACACATGGGTTCTGAACTTAACAAGAGATAACAATCAAATGCACACAAGCCAACATGATTCATGTAGCAAAGCTAGACAAGTGTCAAAGACTACATCAGACCTATCCTTAGCCTAAATTGGCAGAAATAGACACAAAACAAATACAAATAAGTTTAGCAAACACTAAGACATGTGCTAGTCTTATACTAGGCTTAAACCAACCCAAGATGTACATTTTTAACAGAGTGTGAACTAAACTAGCTCATCAACACATAACAGATACCTTGAATTCATGGTAATCCCATCATGGTTGTAACACCCCATACTTTAGCTTTAGGATTCATCGGAGTAAACACACACGAGTTTAATGGGATTGAGGTCATTCATAAAGTTATAAAAGATTCATATCAATGTCGAAGAGGTTACGCGGGGATTAGAGGTTAAACGAATATGGAGAAATAAGTTTCGTCAAAATACGGAATATGAAACAAGTTATAAAGACCTTACAAAATTTTGGTCATACTCATGCATGCATGTCAAGAGCTTAGTGTATAAAAGTATGAAGTCCCGAAACAATATAGGACTTAATAAATGTGACAACGGTGATCGAAAATAATATTTTTGTGTATTCCAAAAAGAGGCTATGGACTATTTCTATATCACATGATCATAATAACATAATATATAATAAATTAGTGTTGATGGATAAACCTCCACATAGAATCATGGGAACAAACAACCAATGTGACTAAGCATTTTTAGGGGGTGTGGTGGGAACACGTCTAAGACTGATTATGTGTACACCATATTTTCTACGGTTACTTGCCATATTGATGAAATATTTTACACAAAGGGGATAGGGAGAGACAGATGTAACGTGTCTAGTAGGCATCTATGGCATTGTCGTCCTGGGTATGTATATGTATATAGATTGGGTCCTTCTGGTTGCAGGATTCTACCTAGCTTATTTCCAGTTTACTATTTTTATATGTCAGCAGGATATCTCGTGGTGGCCTCGTGGGTCATGCAAAATTATGGATACATGCTAAATATGTGACTAGTGGTACTCGACAAGTAAGGTCCGGGTGCTCGTCATGGCCCTCCGGTTTGGGTTGTGACAAACTTGGTATCAGAGCAGGTCTGTCCTAGGGAGTCTACCAGCCATGTCTAGTAGAGTCTTATTTATGAGTGTGTTGTGCACTACACTTATAGACAGAATGCTACGGGGAATTTATGATGATGGTTACCTTCCTTCTTGATCTAGAATCGTGCTATAGGGCTTAGTTGTAAGAATTCCATTTGTAACCCTTATTGTGTTTATGATTACATCAGTACCTTATTCCAACAGGGTTATGATTAGCAGGGAGAATGAGTTGTATTGAGTATAAACGAGAGTAGTATACTCTCTATTGAGACATATCCGTCAGAGGATATGATTAAGTTACTTTCTCAGGTATCGACGAATCTAGTAGTGTTAGAGGGGTTGAGGGAAGATCCCGTACCATCAGTCCTATCACCGGCTCCGTCTATTTAGGAGGTAAGAAGAGCGGTGTGGGTATTGAATCAATTGGTTGCTTCCCAAGCATGACTTCAGCCTAGGGCATCTGATAGAGATAGGTCCTTGAGGGGTCAGGGAGCTCATAACCCAGGGAGTTTATTAGTCAAGGATCTCCGATATTTAAAGGTTTCAAAGATGCCAATATCTCAGGGTCAAAGTTGTAAAGGTTGAGTGAGACCTCCCAGACCATCTTGTAGTTAGTGTGGTCGAGCGTATGCTGAATTATGCCGAAAAGGTACATAGGGGTTAGTTTGGTATGGCATCCGTGGCCACAACATTCCAAAGTGTCCCAAGTTGATGCACAAAGGTAAGGATAAGATGATTATGAGTTGTACAGATGAAACACATAAGACATAATTGGAAGGTTTTGTAGGTTATGAAAATCTACACGTTTTACAGTGACTCGCGCTGATTAGAATAAGGGAATATGTTATGTACATGCAACCTAAACTGTGATGTCTTACCTAGAACAGATTGGGAATTGTCCTAGGATATCATTAACGAGAATGGATTACCACAATCGAATCGTCTGAAGAGTGACCATCAGTAAATTTAAGAAGATCACGTAAAGTAATGTACTCAAAATAGTGAGTCAAAGCCATATATAAGGATCGAGTTATCCACGATAGTGGAAGGGGACATAAGCCTATTGCCTCTGCGTAAAGGGGCCATACCGTGTATTATTGAGAATTACATGAATTAATATTAGTAAGCTAAGCATGTTATAGGTATTTGACTGGTAAGGTCTTCGGCTCATTGTGCAGCATGTTACAATTCTAAATAACCTTTGGGTAACAATAACTTATTTGGCGCAATTTAGAACGAGAATTACGGTACAATCAAAGAATGGTTGTAAGAAATATGAAAACAGTTAATAAGTACGAATGGAACGGTATGATCAAGTAACAAGGCAGAAATGTATTTTTTCATTTAATGACGAATAAAAGGAAAGATTATGACAAGAAGGATAAAGGTAAATGAGATTATAGTTATGCAGGTTTCATAAAGGTATGATTACTTTAGAACAACGTAAGGATCAATGTAGAGGACGGACAGTAAGAACTTTTCGGCCAAAGGTGATGAACCTCTGATGTCCAGGAGGATAGTATGAGAAATACCTTAAGATAAGAGACCCCCTCAAGGCAACTTGAAATGGAAATGTGAAGGTAAGACGAATGAGCACTCGGTCGATGGGAGATCTAATAATGATAAGACAAGAAAGCTTGACAAGTCATGGGATCATGTAACACCGTGAATTGGATCTAAACATATGAAGCATCGGTTCCACAACATTTGCAGTCATACATCACAGAAAGTTTGTAAACGAAAGTAACGGTGAGTAAAGCTCGAGATCAACACCTAAACATGTGAAATGGGCCAATGACGCATATGGATACAGGGTAGACATTAAAGATATATGTCAAGAGATAATGAAATTATAATGAAGATAAAATTTCAGGCAAATACAGATGTCTATGAGCATTATTGAACTCACCAAAGGTTCTACGAGATAGATAAAATAATGAGTTTATAGCTTAACGAGATCAATGAAATCTTTTCCCAAAGTGCCATTGACAAAAAGAATTAGCCATAAGGTAATGAAGGAATTGAAATCTAAGTGTAATGACCAAGTTTGGATATAGTAGGCCAACGTCAGGTAATGCAAATTCTTTAGAATCTTCCACGTACTGAATGAGGGAAATAAGTTAACAACTCATCTTTTAAGGGGTAGTAACGCCAATGATTGGAATCAGGAGCAATGTTTGAGATTACGTATGTATACCAGAATATTTTAGAATTAAGAAGAGTATGACAAGTAAGAAAATGAGTGAACAAGTGTCAAAAGAAGTAAAGAAAGGAAGTTGTTTATAATTACGAGTAGTAAGAAGGTACGAAAGAAAAGATTCCTTTCAGACCACGAATGAGAGTTAACTGCGATGATACGTGCACTTCAGATTCAATGACATTGTCCATAAGGTGTTCAGGATTGAGATACTACAAATATAAGAGTTTTCAGCACACCAGTTAGTAAACAAAGCTAAGTTGACAATAGGATCATTCACCTACAAACGGCTTGACTAACGTGAGGACTAAGGCGAGAAGTTGATCGGAGGGAACACATCAGTTAGCTAAGTGGGAGTCCGATTAGAGGATTCAGATAGTGATAGCCTTATGACGCAGAATACAACAAGGTTATCCCTCATACTAGAAGAAAAAGGAACGTCATGATAAATATCCCATTTTTTTTAGGGAAGATTGGGAAGGATATTCAACAAAAAGAGAACCAAAAACTTCGAATATAATGCGAAAGGGACCCCAAGTGGAAGGTCCATTTGTGTATTTCCATGTAGCAGGATTACGAGACAAGATTATGATGGAGGTTCATTGCCTACGATATTCTGTTCACCCTGAATCTACTAAGAGGTATCATGATCTCAAAGGTATGTCTTGGTGGAAGGACATGAAGAGGAACATTACGGAATTTGTAGTTCAGTGTCTTAATTGTCAGCAAGTAAAAGTAGAGCACCAAAAGTCCGACAGCGTGACTCAAAACATTGAGGTCTCGATATGGAAATGTGAAATAATTAATATGGATTTCATTATGCATTTACCTCGCTCTTATCATAAGTTTGATTCTATTTGGGTGATTGTTGATAGACTGACCAAATCAGCTCAATTCCTCGCGGTTAAACTACCTACACAGCTGAGAACTACTCAAAGTTGTATGTTAAGGAGATTGTTCGCCTTCATGGTATGCCTAGTTCTATTATATCTGACCGAGGTGCGTTATTTTTAACAAAGCTTTTCACCCTCAGATAGACGGGGAGGCCAAGTGTACGATTTAGACACTCGAAGAAATTCTATGAGCTCACGTATTGGACTTCAAGGGAAGTTGGGATGATCATTTACCCCTTATTGAATTTGCGTACAATAACAATTATCATGCTCACATTAAAATGGCTCCATACGAGACATTGTACAGACGAAAATATTGATCTCCTATCGGATGGTTTGAAGTAGGTGAATCAGAATTATTTAGGCCTGACCTAGTGCACTAAGCAATGGAAAATGTGAATCTTAGCCAAGAATGGTTGTTAACCGCTCGGAGTCATCAGAAGTCGTATTTAGATATGCGGCGGTAGGACTTAGAGGTCCAAGTGGATGATTAGGTATTTTTGAAGATCTCTTCTATGAAGGGTGTAATGAGGTTTGGGAGAAAGGGACAACTCAATCCATGGTACATTGGGCCATATCGCATAATTCAACGAATCGGCCAAGTGGCTTACGAATTGGACTTGTCGTTGGAGTTAGCGCTTGTTCATCTAGTTTTCCATGTTTCTATGTTAAGAGCATGTTTTGGGGATCCTTCCCAGACTATGCCAATTGATGATGTGAAAGTTATAGAGGAATTATCATATGAAGAGGTTCCTATTGTTATCCTAGATCATCAAATCCGCAAGTTGAGGACTAAAGAAGTAGCCTCAGTGAAGGTTCTATGGAGAAATAAGAATATAGAAGAGATGATGTGGGAAGTGGAAGAGAAATGAAGTATAAGTATCCCCACTTATTTCAAACTAAAGTTGATGCTCTGAGTGAAGCATAACCCGACCAAGAGCTGACGTATGGATACGTGAGGTGAGTTCCAACGTTAGATAGTTATGTTTGATGATTGACAGCCATCTGAAGCCCGGTGATATGTATATGTTGCTATATGTCCGTATGAGGCAAAGTTTGGATATCTTCTACTCACTGACAGGGTTCGGATAATACCATTTATAAGGGAAATTCAGTCAAAAAAAAAAATTCGAAAAACCCTGAGGATCAATTGGTCCCTTATATATACTTCCCATTCGAGGACGAATGTTCCTATATGGGAGATGAGGTAACACCCCGTACTTTAGCTTTAAGATACATCGGAGTAAACACATATGAGTTTAATGGGATTGAGGTTATTCATGAAGTTATAGAAGATTCATATCAACGTCGAAGAGGTTACGCAAGGATTAGAGGTTAAACGAATATGGAGAAATAAGTTTTGTCAAAATACGGAATACGGAACAAGTTATAAAGACCTTAAAGAATTTTGGTCATAATCATGTATGCATATCAAGAGCTTAGTGTATAAAAGTATGAAGTCCCAAAACAATATATGACTTAATAAGTGTGACAACGGTGATTGAAAATAATATTTTTGTGTATTCCAAAAAGTGGCTATGAACTATTTCAATATCACATGATCATAATAATATAATATATAATGAATTAGTGTTGAATTGATAAACCTCCACATGACATCATGGGAACAAACAACCAATGTGACTAATCATTTTTAGGGGGTGTGGTGGCAACACGTCCAAGACTCATTTCGTGTACACCATGTTTTCTACGGTTACTTGCCATATTGATGAAATATTTTACACAAAGGGGAGAGGAGAGACAAATGTCCTGTGTATAGTAGTCATGTGTGGCCTTGTCAGCCTTGGTATGTATATGTATATAGGTTGGGTCCTTCGGATTGTAGGATTCTACCTAGCTTCTTTCCAGTTTACTATTTTCATATGTCAGCAGGGTATCTCGTGGCGGCCTCGTGGGCCATGCGAAATTACGAATACATGCTAAACATGTGACTAGTGGTACTCAGCAAGTAAGGTCTGGGTGCCCATCATGACCCACCGGTTTGGGTCGTGACAATGGTCTTGAAACAACATGATATTTAAAACATGAGCTAAATCAATCCTTTTAAATTCATTTTAAACCTAAATATACTCAAGTCTAGGAGAAGTATGGTTCATATGCCTAGGCATGTTCATTATCCCAAGAGATCATTAACTAACAAGTGTTCTAAACCATATTTAGCCTACACATGTTTTAAACAGACCCTAGATGGCATCTACAGATAAAAAACAACTCAACATAAGATTTTATAAGTCATTAGATACATTAGGTCCATTTATTACTCCTAAGTTATTTCAGGGCAGTCTCCTAAATACACCCAAAATCAATTCAGATCCATTCTGTGTTAATAATAAAAGAAATAAAGAGGCATACTTCATATACTAACTACACAGATCCTCAAATAGGATTCACAAATCAAGGTAATTATTTTTTAGACTTATATTAGTACTAATTATTCCTAAACTAGTGATGATCATTCACATATATTGAATGTCACGATCCCTTTTAGGCATCGTGGTGGCACCTACTCTTTTTCCACCGATAGGCGAACCACTCCCAATTAACAACACAATTATACGTAAGCAAAGAAAAAATAACACAATATTTAATAAGATTGTCTAATCATAACATAAATGCAGAAATAAGTCTGAATATAAGTTACTATAACCCCCAAAATCTGAGCAATAATACAAGGGCACTAAATATGAATACAAGAGTCTAATAGAAGAGTAACATAGTCTGAAAGTCTAGATTATCTCCCGAACAAGTAAAAGACAAGAGGAAATATAGAAGCATCCAGGGCATGCTGAAGGGACGCATCCTCACCCCTAACACTGAAAGTCCCCTAACCCAGACTCAGCCACGAAGTCCTAAACTGGTAGAAGCATTGTATCTTCATTAATAAAGAATCCAACAAGTGTATCATGAGAACACAACATACCCCCATAGACATCATATGCCGACAATGACGGAAGATACGTAAAAGAAATAAACATCAATTTGACTCTCAAGTAATCCTATATTAAGCATTTCGAAAATTATGTAAGTCATCTTGTTCACATAAGAGTTCAATGGATTATATAAATTACCTTGTTCACTTAAGAGTTCACAAATCATATAAGTCACCCTTTTTACGAAGGGGTTCAATAACCAATATTCCGAGTATTATGGGATCAAATAACCAGATCCTTTATCATGAATTCACCCAAGTTTCATTAACCATTCCAAACCACTTACCAATCAACAGGCAATAAGTGTATTAATGTATGTATGATATGAATGCAATGCACATGCTAGGTACTTTTCATTTCCAGTATACATGCATTCAAATTCAATGAACTGCCACTCATGGGGGACCCGCGCCTTTCGTATACTCATGCAGAATTTCTCAACGGATCCTAACTCTTGGTTGTAGTATCATCATCAATAATTTGCATCAAACGAAGACCCCTTTGGAGTCATATCAATCATCTCAATGTTTTCAACCATCTCATCATATATCCTTACCGTTATCGGTCTCATTGGACCCACATTATTTTCATACCACTCTCATTTCAATATCATCAAAACCATAAGTCTATGAATACAAATGACAATACAAGACAAGTAATCAGGAAGTATGAGATGCAACCAAGTATAATAGATGAATATCACATACTTTCAGAAAGTCACTAACATGTACTCTGCGTAAATCAGGATATATCGAAATTAATATGATGAATAAACACAATAATATCAACAATGGCGATAAATCCAAACAACAAAGTCGGAATCAACTTAAGGCTAATTCCCCAAATCACCCATCATCATAGTTCAAAATCGGTACCTACCCAAGCATTTATCACAACCACTAAGGTAGGACCCTAAACACGACTAATACCCATCAATATTTTAACTAATACGCATTTCTATCGGAGTCTATAAAAGAGAAAACGTATCCTACCTCCAAGCTGAGTAGGAGCCACGGACAATCAAACCTTAACACAGGCCTTGCCCTTTTGGAGCGCCTTGTAGTACTCGTAGTCTAACATATAGATGCAACATTAATAAGTAATCTAATACAAACACAAGAACTTGATCCTTTTAAACAATACAAAGATTCATCCAAAAATTGAACCCCGCCCACGATATCAAAATCCAAACTTTATTACTCAAAAAGTATATTAACATACTAAATAATCATATCCTTAAGTGTATGTAAGAACTACACCCAATTGGATCCTCAGTTGCAAGATTAGGCAAAAAAGCCCCAATTCCAAACCCTAGATTTTCCCCCAATTTCAAAAGTGTTTCTAACACAAAATTAACCATTAGAACATCATCATCTACCATTAATCAAGACTTGGTTACAATATCATACATCTAATCAACATACAATCCCTAAATCATGTTTCTTACTCTCTTATCTTAATATGGAAACTATGCCATCTTCTTCCCCAATTAGAAATTTCACTAGGATTAGAAGACTTAAAGGATGATTAATAATCAAAAAGGATGAAATTACGCCTCCACTGAAGAACAATGGTGAAACACTCAAGAATTCCCCTCATAGTCGAGCTCTAATCCAAAGAGAATAATTTTGGGGAAGTAAAATCATTTTTAGGGCATTAAATAATCTGACTGTAACAACGATTTCGCTTCGGCAGAATCGACTTCGCTAAGGCGCAACTTCTTCAGCGGAAAAAGTGTCGCTGAGGCGGAGTTACTAACTATCTCGAATGGTCGCTGGAGGGAGAAAAACTCCATAGAGGCGCTATCACCTCTATGAGGAAACATCCACAGAAGCGGAAAACTCAACTATGCATAGGACCTGCATCTGCGATCCAACCTCCATATAGGAGGACACAATGAAGCGGCCAGACAACCGCTGGTGTGAACACCAGAAGCCAAGAATATGAAATCTAAGCCAATTCTCTACCAAAGATCCGAAGCACTCTTGGGACCCCCCGGATACAAACCAAACATGCTACCCTAAGGTAAACAGTGCTACAAACTCACTCGCGCACTTAGATTTCTTATACGACTATGATAAGACAAACATTTATACGAAATCACCCAAAATATTCAAATATCACAATTTTACAAATAAAGCCATAATGTACATATGGATGCATTGGGAAGCAATCCAATGACTCGACTAAGTAACAAATGACCCTCCAAAACTATCGTAAGCAACGAAACCCAGAAACAAACCCATTGACTCAAAATTCAACTTTGTGTCAAACTTATCATTTCTAAACTCTTCCATTTGCGTTTTCCCCCCAAAAATCACATAAAGGTACATCGAGATCTGTGCTACCCATCCTTACAGGTTACAAACCCGAGACAGAGTTATAGGAAGGGTAATTTAGTAGAATAAGGGTCTTTAGGTAACCAAACGAGTCCTTACATCAGATACTAATTAAATAAACGTTCATCCTCAAACAAAGAAAAATGAAAAGGGAAACCATACCTGAAGTAATAAACAAATGAGAGTATTGACTCCGCATATCAACCTGTGTCTCCCAAGTATTCTCCTCGATAGGACGATGATTCCATTGCACCTTCACAGAAGGAATCTACTTAGACTTTAACTTTTACACCTTCCCACCAAAAATGGTCACATGCTCTTCTTTGAACTCTAATTTCTGATCAAGCAATATGAAGTCCCATTGGATAACATATGACCCATCGGCATGATACTTCTTTAGCATAGAAGCATGAAAAACCGGATGGACACCTGAAAGACCTGGTGGCAGAGCTAACTCATATACCACATCTCCAACCCTTTGAAATTGGGGTGTGTATAGTTTGGATAAACCTAAAATCCAAATCGAAATTCAAAAATTTTGGGCTTATAATTTGAAATTTGCAGATTTTAGATTGAGTTTTTGGATTTTAGGGTGTGCCTAGTTTGGATAATTTTGGATTTTGGATCGGATTCGAATTTGGAACTTCGGATTTTTGGATATCCAAAAACCAAATATCTTATACCTTATGTTAGTCTAACCCACTATCCATTATTATATTAGTGCATTACCTATATGTATAATCTAATAAGTCAAATATACCCTACTCATTACATATCAACCCTTATATTAAAAAATTACTAAGTTCAATGTGTTTAGATTTGTTAATTTTAAAGATGACAACTTTTTAGATTTCTTTTTTGTTTTCACTCTCAGTATATATTCTATGTTACTAAGTTGGATTTGTTAATTCATTGGACCAGTGCTTTTGTTGTATCCTTGGCAATGATTTTATTGCTTATATGATTACTTTATTTATGTGATTGTGATAGCAATGAGGCACTATATAATAATGCAATTTGGTATAAATATTTTATTTGATTGTTCATTTTGTAAGAAGGACAAGAAGAAGCAATTCAACCTATAAGCCAAATCGAAAATCAGAATTATCCAAAATTGAACTTAAAAAATCCGATCCACTCCTAACGTATTTAGATCGGATTCAGATTACGTGTTGCGAAATCTGAAAACCGAAATTATAATCTGAAATGTGCTAAACCAGATTCAAACCGACCGATGAACATGCCTACTCTGAAGAATCTCGAAAGGCCTGATGAATAGGCCTCCAAAACCTGAATGGTTCGCCAATCAACACTTATTTTCAATATTATCATCTTATCAACATACAATCCCCAAACTATGATTCTTACTATCTTATCTTAGTATCGAAACTATGCCATCTTCTTCCCCAATTAGAGAATACACTAGGATTAGAAGACTTAAAGAATGATTAATAATCAAAAAGGGTGAAATTATACCTTCAATGAAGAACAATGGTGAAACACTCAAGAACTCCCCTCGTAGAGGAGCTCTAATCCCAAAAGAATGATTTTAGGGAAATGGAATCGTTTTTAGGGCATTAAATAATCTGACTATAACAATGATGCACTACGGTGGAATCGACTTCGCTAAGGTGCAAATGCTTCAGCGAAAAAAGGGTCGCTGAGGCGGAGTTACTTAATATCCCGGATGGTTGCTGGAGCGAGAACAACTCTACAGAGGCACCATCGCCTCTATGAAGAAACATCCGCAGAAGTGGAAAACTTAACATTGAACAGGAGCCGCATATGCGATCCAACCTCGGCAGAGGTAGACACGTAGAAGTGGCCAGACAACTGCTGGTGTCGACACTAGAAAACAACACCATAAAATCTAAGCCAATTCTCCACCAAACACCTGAAAAGCTCCCGAGACCCCCCGGATACAAACCAAATATGCTACCCCAAGGTAAACAGTACTACAAACTCGTTTGTGCACTAAGATTTCTCATACGACCGAGTTAAGACATACTTTTCTATGAAATCACCCAAAACATTCAAATATCAAAATTTTAAAAATAAAGCCATAATGTACATTCGATGACTCGGGAAGCGAACTAGTGACTAGACTAAGTCACAAATGATCCTCCAGAACTATCAAAAGATATGGAACCCAGATATGAACCCATATACCCGAAAGTCAACTTCGAGCCAAACTTTTCATTTTTAAACTCTTTCATTTGGGGTTTTCTTTGAAAAATAACATAAAGGTACCTTGGGATCCATGCTATCCATCCCCATAAATCACAGACCCCACAAAGAGTCTATGAGAAGTGGAATTTAATCAAATAAGAGTCTTTAACTAAAAACGCTCAAATGGGTCGTTACATTGAACTAACTAGGCATACTTATCAACTCAATTAAAACAAATTTGTAATTACATATTTTGCACAAAGAATACCCAAACCATTATCAATGAGAGATAAATATACATTACTTTAAGCTAATCTTAATCTTAAGATAAACTAGAGGCATCTAATGAACATAAAACACCTAATGGATTGAATAATCATGCTCAGATCACATAATGCTCATAAAACCTTATTAATTTAAATAAAATACTTTAAGAGAAAGGAATTACCTTTTTTGGAGGTAGCTTAGGGTTGAAGGGAGGGCTTGGCGTACACTTCAACACCACAATTCACTCGCACACGCAAACAATTAGAGGGGTTAGAAAATTGATGACCAATTTCAAGAGTTTAGGGTTTGGACAAAGGGCTTGGATCTTAAGTTACTCAAAATTAATCATAAATTCTCGAGCAGTGTCTCTTAAGGGTATTAAAAGCATAAAAAATCAATGTTTTGATTATCAAAGTATCAAAGGGTTTCAATACTCATCAAAACCGTGTGAAATAGTGAGGGTTGGGATTAAATTTATATAACCCAACAAACCCTAGCAGATCCCATGGAATCCGATGTGGGATAACAATATTTTGGGGGAAATTTCCCTCCATAATCGGATTGCCAATAGAAATCAAGCATTCAAAATACTAATAAGACAAAACCATCTAAATGAATAGAAAAAGCAATGCAGATGGGGTTACCCTTACCTGGTGGTTTTGTGGTGATATGGTGGCATAAGGGTAATATCAATTAATTTTCTTGCTTGATTTAGATGAGCAAGGGACTGCAAAAGGTTGTGTACGCCTGAAAGTTGCCTTTTCCAGCAAGTAAGCGAAGAGAGAGAAAGAGAGAGAGGAGAGAAGCTACCAAGGTTTCAAAATGCCAAAAGGGGAAAATGGGGATGGGTATGCTTAATGCAATATAAAACGAAGGGCATTGGGTTGGGTCGCAATCCAATTGGGTCGGACCAGTCCATTTTTCTTTAATAAAAAACCGAGGCACAAAGTGGCTTTAAAATAAGGTAAATAAAATATGGCCTTATTTTGCAAATGTGGCAATTTCTTAAATTATAAATTGACCAGCTGATTTCAATTATAGCTAAATCAAATTTAATAATTCATTTTAAGACCAAATTTGATATTAATTGGAAATAAAGACCCGTAAAATCATGAAAAATATTTTAATTAAAATCGAAGGACTTGAAATTGAGATGTAACTTAATTGTCCTATTTAATTTAACAATTTTCCCAATTTTGACGGAATAAAATATTGATCATTTCAAATTATGAATTTAATTAATTAATTACTCAATTATCTTTACTGTAATATGAAAAATTACAATTGATAATAAAAAAAAGTGAAAAGTAGGTATGATATACAATAAATATATTGGATGATATTTTGTCAAATGAAATAATAAAATATTTACGGAATAATTTTGTAACATCATTTTTGCCATATAAAAAAGTATATTTCACTATGTTTGTGACTTGAGAATCGTGAATAATTAAATAAAATTGTTCGAGGGTAAATATTAGGTGTCAACAACCACCCGTTCCATTTTTGGGGATGATGAGACCATCCCTGAGTAGCAAAATTTGATAAACCTGATTTTTAGTCGATCAATTCAAAAGTACTTCTTGCTTTTATGCAATTTTTGAACATTATGGTCGTCTCTGATCTTTGAGTTTCCTACATATCTCATGTTGTATGAGAATTTAGTCCACCTATATTTAGACTCAATTAGACTTCTAAAAAAAGAAATATAGTAAAGCGAATTTCGGAAGTTAATAGTCCTGGAACAATTTTATTGGAATGTGACCGATCCTCTGGTATTCAGTTCGCCTAAATATCCTTGATTTTCGGGAATCAGATCACTTATAGTTCAACTCAATATGTTGAAAAGGGTATCCCTTATGCAGGAATGCATTTTCCAGTTTTGAAAAACTTTTCTAGTATATGTCCGATCGGTCTCAGGGTTTTAAAAAAATAAAAATTTCCTTGATCCCTTATTATTAAGTGTGGAGCAAAGTGATCATTAAGCCTATGTCCAGAGATCTTGACTCTCGTAGGTACATTATTTTGACCAGCTGCCCGAGAAATATTTCACGTTTGCTCTGCATGCGTCTGGATCTCATCTGCCTATTTTTCACCTCGGTATCATCTGATCTATTTCCATTTGCTGGGATAGTGACGTGTTTGATTATTTTGTTCTACCACACCTGTGTGGCTTTGTTTGTTGTGCCCTCCTATACAAATATTTGGAGCAGGTGACTCTTTCGACACCGTCTGGCTCATATGACTTTTCTTAGTTGAATTTGTTTGAGCGAGTGACCCCCTTGGCACCATCTAGCTCTTATGGCTTTCTTGGTTGAATTCATCTGAGAGGGTGACTCTCTTGGCACCGTCTATCTTGTATGGTTCCTTTGGCAAATTTTTATGAATGCATAAATAGCCTTTGTTGTAGTTTGATATGAATGGCTCTCTCGGCAGTGTTTGTATTAGAATGAATGACATTCCCTACAGTGTGTGTATATGTTTGAATGAATGGCCTTCCTGGTAGTGTGTGTATGTGTTTGCATTAATGGCCTTCCCTAGAATGTTTGTTTTTGAATGGACCTCTCGACAATGTCTATATGAATGGCCCTCTCGGCATGCATGTTTATATGAATGGCCTTCTCACCAATGTTTTATGAATGACCCTTTAGGCATATATGTTTGTATGAATAACCCTCTTGGTACGGCTTGTTTATGCGAATGGACCTCTCGACATGCATGTTCGTATGAATGGCCCTCTCCGCAATGTGTGTTTGTATGAATGTCCCTCTCAGTATGCATGTTTTTATCAATGGCCCTCTCAGCAGTTCTTATTTTTGTGAATGGCCCTTTCAGCATGCATATTTGTAGGAATTGTCCTCTTGACAATGCTTGTTTATATGAATGGCCCTCTCGGCATGTATGTTTGTATGAATGACCCTTTCGATATGTATTTTTGTATGAATGTCCCTCTCGGTAATGCTTGTTAGTAATAGATATGGCCCTTGCAGTTGGATTATCTTTCTTTCATCCTTTTGTCGGCTGTGACCCTCCCGGTCAGATGAATATTGTTTTCCTTTATATAGTACTAATGGCTGAATGATGTCGCTCTTGTGGAGGTTTATACTTTTTGTGGCCCATATGGCTAGATTATATTTATTTTGTCCTTTCATCAGTTGTGACCCTCTCGGTCAGATGACCGTTGTGTCCTCTATATAGCCCTCATAGCTGAATGATGTCGCCTTTGTGGCGCTTTGCACTTTATGTGGCCCTTATGGAAGAATGATATCGCCCTTATGGCATTTTGCACTTTATGTATCCCTTAAAGATAGATTATCTTTCTTTTGTCCTTTCGTCAGCTATGACCATCCCGGTCAGATGGCCAATTTGTCCTTTATACAGCCCTCATGGCTAAATGATGTCGCCCATTATGATGTTTTGTCCTTTATGTGGAACTTATGGATAAGTTGAATTGTCTCCCGACGTTGGAGTTCCCTCTTCGTGTTTCACCTATTTTCAACATGAACAAATGAGTTAGTGAAATAAACTGCCATCTTCCTGACGGCATTTTGAAACCTGTAATCATAAAGAAAACCGTTAGTTTTCATGAGGTCGACCCATTTACTGTCCCTCTTGGGCTCGGTGGTACGAGACATGAATATATATGCATGGCATAAATAATGAAAAATATTTTTTCGATAATGTTGATCATAAATTTAAAATGCATTTTATTGAAGATATTTTCATTATGAAAACCACTATTATCTCATTATCATGACATGTAAGCTCTGGGCTAGATTCTTTGACCGACTTTGGCGCTTCGGGGTGTGCTCCTTGCTAATCTGGTGAAATTATTGAAACCCTCTAAAAAAGTTTGCCGCAGTTGAAAGTTGACTTGCGGTGAACTCTTATGTGGAACTGCGGTAAAGGAAATTTTGAAATGATCTCAAATATTCTTCCCCAATTGTATGTTTAGGGTCATCTGACTCTTGTGCCGGATCTAATATTGGAATTTTTGATATCTTCTCAAAAATTAATTGAAAGTTTGGGGTACAGGGACTCTGTAAGGAGTTTTTGAAATATCCGTATCTCAGTGGCTTCCTAGAGGTTTCTTTTATTTTTTGTTTGGTGAGACTGAGCTCAAGGAGAGCCTACGTATCCTATCATAGCCAGAATCAGGTCGAACGTAGTTTGGAACAAAATAGTTGATTTTTATAATAATGTGACTGAGTCCTAAGTGGACTGCCTATGTATCCCACCTCGGAAAATTAGGCCATCGTGTAGTTCATATTATAAGGAATGTCATTTGGTTTTTCTATTACAATAGAAGAAGACCAAATCCGATGGGGATTTTTCTATGTATATTTGCGATAAGTGAAAGGTCTTATGTAGTTATTACAAGAAAAAAATATGATTACAAGTTGAAAAAGCGTGCCTTCATTCATAGTATCTCTTGATTATGTCTGAGTTGATTTCATCGGTCCATTCCTGGCCATCCATTTCTGCTAAGATCAAAGCACGAGTTCCTTGCGAACCATGTAGGGACCTTGCCAGTTGGGTGCGAAATTTCCTTTGTACTCGTCCTGATGTGGAAATACACGTTTGAGCACCAGTTGCCCTATTTGAAAGAGTTCGGCTCTGACCTGCTTGTTGAAAGCACGAGCCATTCATTACTGGTATAGTTTGTTGTGACGTATAATGACCATCCTTTTTCGTTGATCAAAGCCAATTGCTCATATCTTTTCTGGACCACTCTCTATTGTCCAATTCTACTTTTTGTACGATTCTGAGTGATGGTAGCTCTACCTCGGCTGGTATTACTACTTCAGTACCATAGACAAGTAAATATAGAGTTTCTCCTATTGAGGTCCGAGTTGTTGTTCAGTAATCTAGTAATGCGTAGGGCAATTGTTCTTGTCAACACTTGTAGTTGGATGTCATTTTCCTCAATATCCTCTTGATATTCTTGTTGGCTGCCTCTATATCTCCATTCATCTGTGGCTTGTAGGCGGTAGAACTCTGATGAGTTATATGAAATTGTTCACAAACGTCCTTCATTAGATGACTATTTAGCTTTGCTCGATTGCCAGTTATGATGGTCTCCGTCAGAATGACGAACTGACATATGCTGTTGTTTTATACAAAGTCGGCTTCCACCTTCTTTGTTACTGACTTATGGGAGGTAGCATCGACACATTTGGTGAAGTAGTCTATGGTGACCACGATGTAGCAATGTACATTGGATAGGACTGACTCTATGGTCCCAATAATGTCCATTCCCCAGGAAAAAAATGGCAATGGTGAGCTCATGCAATTGAGTTCACTCGACGTGACTCTAATTAGATCTCCATTAATCTAGCACTAATGGAATCTTTTCACGAATCTGCTACAGTCGGTTTCCATGGTTATCCAGTAGTAGCCTGCCCTCAGGATCGTCTTGGCTAGGATGAACCCATTCATATGAGGACCACAGGTCCTGGCATGTACCTCTTCTAGAAATCTGCAGCGTCGACAGATCTGAGTAGCCCTAGATCGGGTGTCCTCTTTTAAAGTACTCCTCTGGTAAAAAAACCATTAGCCATTCTTCTATTGGTTTTATTTTTGTTGCTTGTGATATTTTCGGGATAATTCTCTGAATATGTACTTATGTCAGCATACCAAGGCTTGCCGTCAAGTTCTACTTCCATGTGGGAACATTAAGAATATTTTTCCCTGATACAAATATCCATAGGGTCAATGTGACTGCTTTTAGGGTGTTGTATCATAGATGTTATGCTTGCAAAAGCGTCAGCGAATTCATTTCAGGCTCTTGGGGTGTGCTTGAAGTCAATCATTTTGAACCTTTTGCTAACCATTGTGCAAGGTTTACGTATGGTAGGATTTTGTCATTGTTCATATCCTACTCTCCTTGGACTTGATGAATCAATAGATCAGAGTCTCATATTAACAATAATTCCTATATATCCATGTAGAGAGACATGCGGAGACTCAGGATGCAGGCTTCGTACTTTGCCATACTGTTAATGCATGAAAACTTGAGTTTTGTGGCCATTGGATAATATTGTCCCATCTCTGACACTAAAACCACCCCGATTCCTGAACCTTTGTAGTTAATTGTGCCATCAAAACATGCCCTGTAATGACATGTTCAGTCTTTATGTATGTTTTGACTATTTTACCTCTATTGACCTAATTCCCGAAGTTATCGGGCGACCCTAGTGAAAATTTAAAGAATTAGAACCTTTAAGTGTAAGCATTTGACCAATAACTGACTTTTGAGTACACAACCTTTTTTTGGAATTCCATCGATTCCGTGAGGTCTGGAGAGTCGTTTATGACTTGGTGGGATAGTTGGTTCGGTTCTCGAAGCTCTCGGGAGTGTTTTGACTATTGTTTGGAAAGTTGGTTTTAGACAATTGGAGTTTGACCCGATGAAATAGATCTTCGATGGAAATTCTGAGACCACGAGTGAGTCCATAGCGTGTGTTTACGTGTGTGTGCATGTCTCATTTGTGTCGGGGAGGTCTCGGGTGATTATCAAATTTTGGGATTGTGTTTTGGGATTTTTCTAGTGTTTGTTACTCGCTGGGGAGAGCTGTGGTGCGCCCCAGCAGATGATGAGGTTTTGTGAGGAGCCACCGTAGCGGGCAGTAGGCCGCTACGGCGGGTGCTGTAATTTCATACAGGGCATGCATAGCGGGTAGTGAGCCGCTACAGCGGAATGTTGGGTTCTCTTGGGAAGTCACAGGTGCGGGCAAGTGGCTGCTGGTGCGAACCCCACTGTAGTGGACCATTCACTGATGTAGCGAACGACGGGAAACCAGAAACCTTTTTAAGTAAGTAATTAGACCCTTCATTTCCCATCCCAAAATCATTCCTCCAAGGTATGTCTAGAGCGATTTGAAGTGATTCTAGGTGAATTCTTCTTGGGGTAAGTCTCTTTAACCTTGTTTTCCTTTTATTTACCTTTCTTAAGTTGAATCTATGGTGGAAAAACCTAGAAAACCTAGTTAAAAAGGATGAGTTCTATTTACATGGTGTTAATTGATTCTTAAGCCTTAAATGTGAGATTAATTTTTGGGTTTGTCTACTCTAAGCATGGATTTCATTAATTGGTAACTAGTAGGCTTGAATCTTCCATTTTGGTTAAGAACTTGATCATGGAAAATCTAGGATTTATGCCTAATTTGGGCGTTTTGCATAGAATGATGAAATTGATCAATACTTTAGTTAAATTAGCAATTAGAGAGTAGATTTGACCTTCTAGAACATTGGGTTACCGATTTCACTCTTGAATTACCATTTTACCCTTATGGCCCATTTTTTTCCTATTCCATAGTTGGTTTTGGGTTCAAAGAATAGTCTAAAGATATGGGTATTGTTAGTTTCCATTTGTAACTTAGATTTCAATAATAACTAGACTTCCAGTATAATCGAGACCCGTAGAAAGGCAAGGTTCCGGTGTGATCATTTGTGGCTCCCGCTTGGCCTCCAGATAGGTTATGACTTACCTTCTTGGTTAGACTCGAGTTAGCAAAGAATATGTATAGTTAGTAATTGTTGGAGAAATCATGTACACCTTTGGGTATGAAGTTGGATTGAATACTTAGGTTGGTACTATTGATTGATTGTGGTTGTTGCCTTATTGATCTTGTGGCTCGTACCTACGTGCATGATACTAGACTTGACCATATGTAGAAGGAGGATTCATTCACTCTTGAGATGATGATTATGTGTCCATGAGTTGCACAATTGACTTGATATACTTTCATTGGCATTTGATATCATTCATACATATATGATCATGCATTTGAATTGGGTTGTAAGCCGCAACATATATATATAAATATTTTGGATCGGGTTGCATTTTCTACAACATATAGTTATTTTGGACTGGGTTGCGCGTTCTTCAATATATACTTATATTGGATCGGATTGCACATTTCACAATATATATTTATATTGGATCGGGTTACGCATTCCGAAACATAGGTACATGGACTTCGCGGGTCCCTCATGGGTCATGATTGTTAGGATGTAGAGATATTCCGCTCGGAGAGTGTGTGTATCCCTATATTGCATATGCATTCATATTCTCATATTCATACATATTGGATTCAGACTTGGTATTTGAACCTGTGATGTTATTCTTGGACTGTGCAGTGTTTATATTTTATTGTGAAGATGCCTATCTTTTAGTATCTTTCTTTATATATGTTATATAATTGTTGTCGGCCTATGATACTTACCGGTACATAGTGTTTGTCATGATACTACATTCTTTATAAGTACAGAGTTCATAATAGGATCCACTTTCTCGTGACTGATTATGATGCTAGCTAACGAGCACTCAGGGTGAGCACAAAAGCGGATCCACAACCCTGATGACTCTCTCATTACATACTTGTCTTATTCTTATTCCGAGAAAGTATCCCACTATTTAGACATGTATTGATATTTAGACATCCATTATGTGTTAGAGGCTCTTGAACTACCTTATACTAGATTCTATATTATTCCGCACCTTTCTTTTATCTATCTATGACTTATTATTATTATTGATGGTTTGGGTTTACTTCATTGTTGATCAAATTGTGATTGAAAGACGGGTTCACCTACTAGGTGGGAAAATAGTAGGTGCTTGCACGTTTCCCGATTTTGGACGTGACAATTCTCTAACATGACTAGGTTTCAAGTATGTCACCCTCTATCATCAATACTTTCTCGTCCAGAAAATACGCTCCAAGTGGTTCAAAACCTTCGTCGACCGGACTTTTATGAGTAAATATGCCAATGCTTGCCCTTTGACGGCTTTTTGAACCACATATGTGATGTCCAACTCACTTAAAAGCATTTTCCATTTGGCCAGCTTCTCTATTGGCATGGGCAGGCAAAAGATGTACTATAAATGATCCATTTTGTAGATGAGGTGGGTAGTGTAGGATGACAAAATTGTCTTACCTTCTGGGCTACCTATGTCAAAACGCAGCATGTTTTCTCCACCAAGGTGTTTGTCGACTCGCAGGCGATGAATTTCTTACTGAGATAGTAGATGGATCGTTCCTTCTTCCCAGTTTCATCGTGTTGTGTCGACATACATCCCATTGTCCGATACCAACAGGTACAACAATAATGGGCTTCTGGTATGGGAGGGACCAAGACTGGCAGATTGGAGAGATATTTCTTGATAGTGTCAAAGGCTTTCTGACATTCATCTGTCCATTTTGTGGGTGCATCCTTTTTCAGCAAAGTGAGGATGGGTTCCACGATTATCATGGACTGTGCTTTGAAGAGTTCGATGTAGTTTAACCTCCCCAAAAAAACTCAGGACTTCCTTTTACTCTTTGGCAGTGGCAATTCTTGAATATCTTTGATCTTCGAGGGATCTAGTTCTATGACCCCGTGGCTGACTATGAATCCTAACAATTTTTCACAGGGCCTCCCAAACGCATACTTCGCCGAGTTTATCTTCAAATTAAACTTGTGACGCCTGTCAAAGAACTTTCGTAAGTGCGTGATATGATCTGAAGATACCATTCACTTAATTATGAATCAAGAGTAGGGTAGAGGTCCAGTTGGACAATTGCTCACCCGGATCAGCATCACGGATAGTAAGCGCTTCATTGAACTCTTCAAGTATCATGATGCAATCTTCCTCTTGTAACAACATCCTAACCCTTCTTCTACATCTCTGTCATTGTGTATCGGCATTCTGACTTGAAATAACTAGTACAAGTTTGGAATTATCTTTTGTAACTTTTGGGGACCCCTCTTCTTCTTGTCAGCTTCAGAGGCTTCTTCAGAGTCGGGAACATACCTGAGGCCAAAATGGAAACCATTTTCAGAAATGGATACCGGCTCTGTTACACCATGCAGATCTTTGGACAAACCTTTACTGGGTTTGAACCCGCTCTGTAGCATCGCAGATGCAATTATTTTGAAGACTAGTGGCATAGGAGTTTGCTCGTCATCTCCTTTGTGGGAGGCTCCCACTAGTTCTACCATATGGAAATATATATTCTTGGGAAATTCCTCGATTACCGGTACAAAATTTTTGGGATAGTTGTGGATGCTACCTTCTTCGTGAATCACTGCTTCATGATCTTCCGACATAACTTCAAAGACTGGTGCAAGGAGGATGGCGCTGCTCTGACCAAGTGGATCCAAGGTGTTCCTAATAGTAAATTATAGTTGGCGGTGATCCCTATGACTTGAAATTCTATGGTGAACTCAGCAGGCCCTATTTGGATGTTGAGGTCTATTTCTCTAACATGATCAAGTTGAGCCCCATCAAAAGCTCTCATATTTGTATGACTCTGGCTAATCTTTCCAACATCGTAACCCAATTGTCTGAGCGTAGAATCGGGACAAATGTTGAGATCGGCTTCGTTGTCCACTAGTACTCAGGATAAAACTTGTCCCTATAATTAACCGTGATATAGAGGGATTTGTTTTGTGCCATCCCTTCTCTTGGTAATTTGTCTAGAGTGAAAGAGATTTGATGTACCCCGATGATGTGGGCCACCATGGTAGCTAGGTTTTCACTACTTGTACCCGCAAGGACATGTGCTTCATCCAACAACCTCAACAAAGCTTGTTGGTATTGTGAGGAACTCAGTAGCAATGACATCACCAATATCTGGGCTGGTGTTTACTCTACATGCTTAACCATGGAGTATTCCTTAGGTTTCATCCTTCAGTAGAAGTCCTCTGCCTCCCATTCTATAATAGGCCTTCTTTGATTCCCTTCTATTTTGGGCGCTCCCTACGCCAATTCTTCAGGAGTATAGCACATCCCTGATCATATCATTATATGAGCTACCGCTGCCTAGATAACAAATTTCTTTCTCGAGCCTCGGACTATCTTTTGCTATACTTTCTCTACAACCGGTGTCGGGATCATCACTTTGAATTGAGGTCATTCTTGAAGTGTGATAGAGGCTATTATTTGCTCCAACTCAATAGATCCCTAGATTAGTGGCTTGCAAATGGCTCAGTCTTCCTCTCACTTAATTATATGGATGTGATTAGCATCATGATTAGGTAGAGGATTATTATTTACGTTCAGTGTTGCCGTTTGTAGTGTGATCTCCTTTTTGTGAATTAAATCATGTATGTTGTGTTTCAGGTTGATACAATCTTTTATGTTATGTCCACTTCCACTGGACTGGTATGCATATGTATGGTTATCTCGGTAGAAATAACTCTTGGGATTGACAGGTTTGGGCGGAATAGATTGAATGATTCTGGTATCTCTCATCCGTTCGAACAACTTGGTTCAAGTTTCATGTAGTGGGGTAAACACTTGTGGTGGTTTCTTCTCAAAATTTGGATGTGGAAAATCATATGTACTCAGGTGGCTGATTTTGGTTGTTTTGGATGAGCTTGATAGTCGAGTGCGGTGTTTGGTAATTTGGTTGTGGAGCTTGATAAGTGGGATAAGTGTTTGGTAGTTTGGTTGTGGAGCTTGGTAAGTGGGGACTGGTGTTTGGTAGTTTGGTTATGTGTATAAAATAGGCACAAGGTTATACATCGTGGGTATGTAACTTCTTGTAGGGGGTGATTGGTATATATCGAGGGGAGATTGCGGTCCCTCTCTCTTTTGGGTTTTAGGCTAGGTGCATAGGAGACGTTTACCACATCTTCTTTGTTCTTCCTCATAGTCCCGGCGGTGCATTGTTGACCGACTTTGTCGGCTGCGCTGATAATTTTTCCTAACTTGAGGTCATCTTCTATAGCCTCTCCCATCTTAACCAACTCAGAAAATGGTCTTCCAGTCATAGATAACATGTGGTCATAGAAATCCCACTCTTGCGATCGGATGAATATTGAGATCAATTCCTCTTTTCTTATCAGCGGTTGCACTCGTGTAGTCTCGACCCTCAATCTAGTTGCATAATCGCAAAAGTTTTTTATTTGACTTTTTTCAAGTAGTATCGGGTATGGCACAATTTCTACATTAAACCAGAATCTCTCCATAAAGGCTTCTGCCATGTCTTCCTAGGTAGCCCAACGACATATATTTTGTGCGGTGAACCATTCAGAAGCTTCTCCAGTTAGGCTGCGACTGAATAGCCACATGATAAGAGCTTAAGTTCTTCTCACTTTGACCAACTGGTCGCAATATGCTCTTAAGTGAGCTTTGTGATTTCCTATCCCGTTGAACATCTTGACGACGCGTGATTCTTTAGGTTCTACCTCAGTGAACTTTTTCCGTTGCGGCGTGGCCTCCCCTATGGGATCGTTTCCGTCGGTGCGGAATTACTTTATTGGGAAAATTCTTAAACGCCCTAAATTTAATTCATTTTCAAAAAATAGCTTATCTTTTAAGGTATAATCTCAACCATTATGATTATTGTTGTCTTTAATTACTAGTTTAGACATTATTCAGAAAAGATGCGTTCTTAAGCTTCCATGGTAGAATAAGAGGCTTAAATCTTTGATTTAAGGGTGTAATATGGATTAGTTATTGTCTTAATATTGTGAATAAGTATTCATTTATGTTAGATGATCATGTTTTAGCATTTAATTTGATTATGCTAACCCTTTTCAATTTAGGGGAAACCTAGGGTTTGTAAATTGGGGATTTTTCTTAAATCATGCAATTGAAGGTCCAATTGAGCTTATGTTTCTAATTAACTTAAGGATATGATTTTCAAGTATGAGTTTACGCTTTTTGGATAATAAAGTTTGGATTTTGATACCGTGGACTGGATGGTTGGTTTTAGGTGTCTTGGTATGATTGAAGGACTAAGTCCTTCTGTCATGTATTAGTTTTGTATTAACGTATAGTCTATGTGCATTACACTATGATTATCATGAGGTATTCCTTAAGGGCAAGGCTAGCGCGAAGACTTTATTGCACGTGGCACCTGCTCGGCCAGGAGGTAGGCTACGGTTTATCCTTATTAGATTCCGATAGAAGTATGTAATCAGTTATAAATATTGAGAGGTATTGGCGTGTTTTGGGGTCCCACTCAAGTGGTTGTGATGAACGCTTTAGTGGGTAACGGTGTTGAACTGTGATGATGGGTGATTTTGGGAATCAACCTTAAGTTGATTCTGACTACTGTTGATTGTGCTTGTCGCCATTATGTGTGCTCATCACCATACTTGTTATTATTGTGTTTATTCATATCACATGCTTTAATATGATATTTTGATCATGCTTCAATTATGTTCTATTGAACTTTGAAAATATGTGATATTTATCTCTTATACATGGTTGCATCTCATTATATCATGATTTCCTGCCTAGTCTTGTCATTTGTATTCATACACTCATGGTACTGATAATATTATTATGAGAGTGGTATGAAAATTTTGTGGGTCCAAGAGACTGGGAGATAAGAACACTTATGATATTATTGATATTGAGATGATAATGATATGCGAGGGAACGGGTTGCACACCTACAACAGTTATTAAAACCAAGAGTTAGGCTCCGTTGGGAAATTCAGGAGGAGTATGTGGACTTTACGGGTCCCCCATGGGTGTGTAGTTCATAAAATTTGAATGGAGGATAAAGATACATGGCATATACATTCCATTGATATCATACATACATCTTTTCATTGATTATTGTTAATGGATTTGGTGATGGACTGGTTATTGATGTCTTAGTTTAATTCCTGAATAAAGAAGGATTATTAATTGAGCACTTGATGCTTGGAACATTATTATTGTACTCTTCTAGAACTGGTAACTTACGTGATTATGAAATCATATATGAACAAGGTGATTTGTTGATTCTGATAACTATTCTACAAACAAAGTGACTTATTGAACAGTTTAGCATAGGAGTAATTGGTGTCAATTCGATATTTATCTCTTTTTACATATCTTCCATCGTTGTCGGCCAATGATGCCTACAGGGATATGTTGTTTACTCGTACTACACTTATTGCATTCCTTTTGGATGCATAAAGAGATCCATCTACCAATTCGCGGCCTCGAGTATGAGTCGAGCAGGTAGGTTATTAGTATTCAGGGTGAGGATGCTATATCTTCTATTCTATCTTTTACTTTGTTTCGAGAGACATATTCAGATACTCAGGCTATGATATTCAGTATTTGGCTTATGTCGCTTTTATTTCAAACTTGTATTTGATTTTAGAGCTCTTGTATTATTGACTAGATCTTGGGGGTTGTATAATGATTCTCATACTTATATTTCCACAGTTTATTTAAGTATTTTGTTATCTTTTCGCACTTGTTTCTTATGTCATGTGAATGTTTTCAGAGTAGTTTGCTTACCAGTGGGAAAAGTGTAGCTACCACAATGATTCTTTAAAAGGAGTCATAAGAATATGGGTATTAGATATTTAGGTTAAACGGTCCTAAATACAAGAGAAATGTCTAGTAGAGTCTTGCAGATCGGTGCAGAGACGTCTATACTTATATTTGAGAGGCTATAGGACATTTAGGAAATTTCACTTCCTTCATTCCTTTCGTTCCAAATTGAATCAGCTTGGTATCTTAACCTTTGTTTCTTATTCTCTAACAAATGGTGAGGACTCAAGCCCATGCAGTAAGATATGAGGCACCGACACCTATAGTGTGCGGTCATGGTAGAGCCCGAGGAGCTGCACTAGCTCGGGGAAACGCATAGAGAGCCAATTAGGCTCATGCTAGATTAGTTTCCCTTGAGCTATATGTGGAGACTCATGATGAGAAGTTAAATGAGCAGATGGGACCAGCCCAAGATCAGCCTGGATTTATAGCTACTTCAGTTCTATGTTGGTCATATTGTTGGGTGTACTTGATTGGTTTGCCTAAAAGGGTATGTATCCGACTAATTCGGGTCGGTCACACACCCGAGTGGGAGAGGGACAAACTCCCGAGTTTCATACTCTAGGGGTTCAGCTAGCTGCCATGTCAGTGCCCCATATTGATGAGGTTCTGGCTCCTAAGTTTAGTCCCTGGCCGATTGCAAGAGCAATTACGACCCGCGTTGAGAGGAAGATCTAGGATCACTTTTCAAATATTATGCCTCTAATATTTTATGGTCATTTCGAGGAGGATGCATATGAGTTTATTATGAGAAGCCATGAGAGGCTACATACCTTGGGTATCATTGAGTCACATTGAGTCTGTTTTGTGGCCCTTCAGCTTTGGGGAGATGTAAAATAATAGTGGAGAGCTTATATTGATTGTCGACTAGCAGGGCGCCTCTATTGTATTGGGTCAGATTTTATCGAGTTTTTCTAGAGAAGTATGTCCCTCTTAGCTTGCATTTGGGCAAGCATGATGTGTTCCATAGATTAGATCAGCAGCGTTCGACAGTTGCAAATTATGAGAATCGCTTCCATGCCTTATCACGCTATGCAGTGTTGTTGCTACCTACAAAGGTAGAGAGTGTTAGATTCTTTGTGAGAGGTTTAAGGATTCTTCTTAAGTTGGCTATGTTGTAGTTAGTGGCGTTTGGGGCTTCTTTTGAGGCAGTGGTCGAGCATGCGAGGATGGTAGAGTCTGTTAGGGGCAAGCTTCCCAAATATAAGACCGAGAAAAGGGCTAGGTGATTTGGAAAGTTTAGTGGATCTATTTCTCATGGTTACGGCCAGCATTGTAGATATCAATAATTAAGCCATCCCATTCAGGCAGCACTTCAGATTACAGATGATGTCTCTGTAGGGCCTAACAGTTATAGTGGGGGCCAATCTTTAAGAGTTTCTCTGTCTCGGTATTCTGATCATGGTATTTTGGGTTGTCTATCTCTATTCAACAGTTCTTAGCGGCCAGAATTTGTTATAACTGTGGAGAGATTGGGAATTCCAAGAGAGAGTGCCCCATGTTGGTATCGAGTACATCACATTCACCTAGGACCCCAACACGATCGTCCAGGAGTGGTGGTTAGGTTAGCCAATGAGGTTTCCAGTCAGGCCGTGGTGGCCATCAAACTAGTCGGGGTGGTTCTCAGTTAAGCAGACATGGAGCTCATTCCAGCCGAGGCGGCCAACAGAGTACTCAGTTTGATGGAGGAAGCACTTATTGTTATGATTTATGTGGTAGGCTTGAAGCTGAGGCATCAGATGATATTATCATAAATAGCATCTTAGTCTGTCATCAATTTGCTTCAGTGCTATTTAATCCGGGGTCTACATTCTCATATGTATTTGTCTATGTTTCTGCTGATTTGGATATGTGGTGTGATATTCTAGAAGTCCCTATTCATATGTCTACACTAGTTATGATTCTGTAATTATAGATAGCGTGTATCAACTTTGTGTGGTTAGTTTTATGGGATACGATAGTTGGGTATACTTGGTTATATTAGACATGGTTGACTTCGATATTATTCTAGGAATGGATTGGTTGTCACCGTACCACGCGATTCTGGACTATCATGCCAAGACAGTCACCTTAGCTATGCCTGGTCTTCCAAGGTTAGAGTGGACGGGCGCTCCTAGCCCTGCTCCTAAGAAGATCTGTCTTTCATCCATACTAGGAAGTGTGTGGACAAGGGTTTTCTGGCGTATCTTACTCATATTCAGGATACGAGTGTAGAGACTCCTACCTTGAGTCCATTCCGGTAGTTAGTAAGTTTGCTAAGGTCTTTCCTTCATATTTACTGAGTATATCGCCAGATAGGAATTTTAATTTTTGCATTGATCTAGAGCTGGGTACTCGACATATTTCTATTAGTCCATACCATATGGCTCTAACAGAGTTGAGAGAGTTGAATGAGAAGCTTCAAGATTTTTTGAGTAAGGGCTTCATTCGACCAACTATATCTCCATGTGGTGCTCTTGTCTTGTTCGTGAAGAAGAAGGATGGCACTATGCATATGTGCATTAATTACAGGAAGTTGAAAAAGGTCACTATTAGAAACAAGTATCTGATTCCTCATATTGATGATCTGTTCGACCAACATCATGGTGCTTTGATGTTTTTGAACATTGACTTGAGGTCTGGATATCACCAATTAAAGATTCGGGCCGAAGATGTTCCCATAACATCTTTTCGGACTCGTTATGGTCATTACGAGTTCCTAGTGATGTCTGTTGGGCTTTCGAATGTCCTCACAACTTTCATAGACTTGATGAATGGGATATTCAAGCCATATTTGAATTCTTTTATGATTGTATTTATTGATGACATCCTGATCTATTCGAAGAGTCGGGAGGTCCATGAGCAGCATCTGAGAGTGGTTCTTGGATTTTGAAAGAGAAGAAGTTCTATGCTAAGTTCTCGAAGTGCGAGTTTTGGTTGAGTTCTATGGCATTCTTGGGACACATGGTGTCCAAGGAGAGTATTATGGTTAACGTAAAGAAGATATACGCAATCAGGGACTGTCCTACACTGACTTCTTTGATAGAGATTCATAGCTTTATGGATCTTTCTAGCTACTACCACCTGTTCGTCAAAAGATTCTCTTCTATTGCTTCTCATCAAATGTATTTTACTAAAAAAAATGTACTTTTCCAGTAATCCGACGAGTGTGGGGAGATCTTTCAAAAGCTCAAATCTCTTTTGACCACAACCCAAATTTTATCACTTCTGGTGGAGAGGAAAGACTTTACCGTATATTATGATGCTTCAAGGATTGGGTTGGGCTTTGTGTTGATGTAAGAGGGTAAGGTCATTGCTTATGCATCTAAGCAGTTGAAGGTGCACGAGAAGAATTACCATGTTCATGATTTAGAGTTGACAGTTGTTGTGTTTGCTTTGAAGAATTGGAGGCATTATCTTTATAGAGTTCATTGTGAGGTGTATACCGATCATTGCAGCCTTCAACAGGTGTTTAATTAGACGGATTTGAATTCTAGGCAGCATCGGTAGATGGAATTGCTAAAGGATTATGGCATGACTATTTTGTACCATCCAGGCAAAGCCAATGTGGTGGTGGATGCCTTGAGCTAAAAGGCAGTCAACATGGGGAGTTTAGCTCGTTTGATTATTTTTTAGCATCTTTTGGCATTAGAGGTCCGTTCTTTAGCCAATCATTTTTTGAAGCTTTATATTTCGAATGCGGGTATGATTCATGCTTGTGTTGAGGCGAGGTCATTTCTTTTGGATCAAATTTAGACCCACCAATATGATGATGAGAAGTTGTGCAAAATCAGAGATAAGGTTATGAGTGGTGAAGCCATGCAGGCGATGATTGATAGTGATGAGGTTTTGAGGATCAAGGGTAGAGTATGGGTTCCTTGAGGTTTTAATTTGATGAGATTGGTTACAGAAGAGGCCTATAGCTCCAGACATTGGATTCATCCAGGTGCTACTAAGATGTATCGTCACTTGAAGTTGCACTATTGGTAGGGGGGATGAAGAGAAACATTTTTTAGTTTATGTCTCGGTGCCAAAATTGTCAGCAGGTCAAGTATGAGCATTAGCGACCCAATAGTGTGTCTCATAGGATGCCCATTCCCGAGTGGAAGTGGGAGAGGATTGCCATGTATTTTGTTATTGGGTTGCCCAAGACTTTGGCAAAGTTTGATGCTATTTGGGTCATTATTGATAGATTGTCCAAGTCCACACATTTAATTCTGATCCAGACAACTTACAATTCAGATAAGTTGGCTAAGATCTACATTTGTGAGATTGTTTGTCTTTATGGTGTACCTATTTCTATCATCCCATATCGGGGTACTCAGTTTACTTCGCACTTCTGGTGAACTTTACAGAAAGAGTTAGGTACTCACTTGGATCATAGTACATCTTTTTACCCTCAGATCGATAGTCAGTCCGAGCGGACTATTCAGGTATTGGAGGACATATTATGAGCATGCGAGATTGATTTTAGTGGTCATTGGGACCAGTTCTTACCCTTGGCAGAGTTTGCGTACAATATCAACTATCACTCTAGTATTGACATGGCATCATTCGAGGCTTTGTATGGCAGGAGATGCCGTTCTCCCATTGGTTGGATTGATGCATTCGAGGTTCAGCCTTGCGGTATCGATTTGTTAAGAGACTTGTTAGAGAAGGTGAAGGTGATTCATGACAAGATCTTGGCATCTTAGAGCAAAAAGAAGGAGAAGCTGGACCGGAAGGTCAGAGACATGGTGTTTATGGTTGGTGATAGGGTTCTATTAAATGTCTCACCCATGAAAGGGTTGATGAGATTCAGCAAGAGAGGGAAGTTGAGTTTGAGGTATATCAGACCTTTTAAAATTCTTTAGAGGGTTGGGAAGGTGGCATATGAGTTGGATCTACCAACAGGTCTTTCAAGCATCCATCTGGTCTTTCATGTATCTATGTTGCAGAAGTACCATGCCGATGATTCTTATATTATCTAGTGGGACTCTGTGTTGCTTGATCAAAATTTGGAGTTTGAGGAGGAACCTATGGCTATTATAGACAAGCAAGTGAGGAAGTTGAGATCTAATGAGATAGCTTATATTAAGGTACAATGGAAGCATTGTCCTGTTGAGGATGCGATTTAGGAGATAGAGGCTGACATGCAGAGCAGATATCCTGACTTCTCTACTACTTCCGGTATGCTTCCCCTTTTATTTCTCTCTATTCGAGGATGAACGTTTGTTTAATTTGCATTTAATGTAATGACACATCCGGTCGTTACTAGTTAAAGAACCATATTTGCCTATTTTACCCTTCCCGTAGACTCTGTGTGGAGTTTGTGACGCATGGGGATTGGTGGCATGGGGCCCAATGTGCATTTATGTAAGTCTCAGAAGCAAAACCCAAAATAAGAATCTTAGAGTTGATTAGTTTCACTCATAGTTGACTTTCTAGTATATGTGTTTGTTTTCGGGTTTCGTCACTTCCGATAGTTCCGGATGGTTATTTATGTCTTAGTAGAGTCATTCGTTTGCTTCCCGAGACAATCGGATGTACTCTGTGGCCTAATTTTTAAAATTTGGATATTTGGTTATTTTGGGCGTCTCTTTAGAAAAGTATGGTCTTAGGTCGATTAAATGAGAAATTTTAGGGTGCGAGCAAGTTTGTAGAACCGTTTACCTTGGGATAACATGTTTGGTTTGCGTCGGGGAGGTCTCGGGAATGTTTTGGGTGGTTGGAGGAGAATTTACATTAATTTTACACAGGGTGTCCGCTTCTGTGGGTCCATCTCTGTAGAGGTTGGCTCGCAGGTGCGGGCTATGTGATATTTTGAGGTTCTGCCACTACGAAGGTTTCCTCGTATAGGCGATAGCGCCTCGCACCAGAGGTGACGCGGGATTCTTAAGGTTCCGCCTCAGTGAACTTTTTCATCTGTGGTGTGGCCTCCCCTGAAGGATCATTTTCGTCGGGGCGGAATCGCTATGTTGGGAAGATCCTTAAATATCCTAAATTCCATTCATTTCCCAAAATAGCTTATCTCGAACTTGGAGCTTACTTGGGGAAGATTTCTTAAGGTATTCATTTGGGGATCATCTTTTAAGGTATAATCTCACCCGTTATGATTATTGTTGTGTCAAATTACTAGTTTAGACTTTATTTGGGGAAGATGGTTTCTTAAGCTCCTATGGTAGAATAAGAGGCTTGAAGCTTTGATTTAATGGTGTAATATGAATTAGTTTTTCTTAATATTGTGAATAAGTATTGATTTATGTTAGATGATTTAGTTGTAGCATTTAATTTGAATATGGAAACCCTTTTCAATTTGGGGAAAACATAGGATTTGTAAATTGGGGCTTTTTCTTAAATCATGCAATTGAAGGTCCAATTGAGCTTAGATTTCTAATTAACATAAGGATATGATTGTCTAGTATGGATTTGCACTTTTTGGGGTAATAAAGTTTGGATTTTGATATTGTGGGCCCGTGGGTTGGTTTTAGGTGTCTTGGTATGATTGAAGAACTAAGTCCTTATGTCGTGTATTAGTTTTGTATTAACGTATAGTCTATCCGTAATACACTACGATTACCATGAGGTATTCTGGAAGGGCAAGGCTAGCTCGAAGACTTTATTGCACGTGGCACCTGCTCAGCCCGGAGGTAGGCTACAGTTTATCCTTATTAGACTCCGATAGAAGTATGTAATCAGTTATAAATATTGAGGGGTATTGGCGTGTTTGGGGTCCCACTCAAGTGGTTGTGATGAATGATTGACTAGGTAACGGTGTTGAACTGTGATGATGGGTGATTTTGTGAATCAGCCTTAAGCTGATTCCGACTACTGTTGATTGCGCTTGTCGCCATTAAGTGGCCTCATTTCCGTACTTCATATTGTTGTGTTTATTCATCACACATGCTTTGATATGATATCTTCATCATACTTGGATTACGTGTTGTTTAACTCTTAAAGCATGTGATATTCAATTTTTATATGTGGTTGCATATCATTATATTATGATTTCCTGTCTTGTATTGTCATTTGCATTCATACAGTCATGGTTCTGATGATATTGTTATGAGAGTGGTACGAAAATAATGTGGGTCCAAGAGACCAGAGAGGTAAGAATACTTATGAGATTCTTGGCAACATTGAGATGATGATGATATACAGTAGAACGGGTTGCACGCCTGCAACAATTATTATAGCCAAGAGTTGGGCTCTATTGAAATTTTTTGTAGGAGTATATGGATTTCGTTGGTCCCTCATGGGTGTGTAGTTCATAGAATTTTAACACATGTATACTAGGGATAAAGAAACCTGGCATATATATTCCATTCATATCATACATACATCTCTTCATTGATTATCTGTTGATGGATTTGGTGATGGACTGGTTATTGATGTCTTGGTTGAGTTCTTGAATAAATAAGGATTGTTAATTGCGCACTTGATGCTTGGAACACTGTTATTGTACTCCTCTAGAACAACTAACTTATGTGATTATGAAATCTTAGTTGAAAAAAGTGACTTATTGAACTATTTAGCATATGAGTAATTGGTGTCAACTTGATATTTATCTCTTTTTGCATATCTTCTGTCGTTGTCGGCCTATAATACTTACGGGGGTACGTTGTGTACTCATACTATATTTGTTTTATTCATTTTGGATGCAGATACAGATCCTTCTACCATTTCGTAACCTCGAGTATGAGTTCGAGCGAGCATATTATCAGTATTCAGGGTGAGGATGCTACCTCCGGCATGCCTTGGATGCTCTATCGTCTATTTTGTCTTTTACTTTGATTCGAGAGACATATTCGGATACTCAGACTATGATATTCAATATTTGTCTTATGTTGCCTTTATTTCAGACTTGTAACTGATTTTAGAGCTCTTGTATTATTGACTAGATCTTTGGGGGTTGTATGATGATTCTCAAACTTATGTTTCTGCAGTTTATATTATGATCGACAATTTATTCAATTATTTTGTTATCTTTCCACACTTTTTCTTATGTCATGTGAATGTTTTGGGAGTGGTTCGCCTACTGCTGGAAAAGTGTGCCACCATAATTTCATAAATGAGGTCGTGACAATGAGTCATTGTGATCACGAGTGTCTATCGTAACTGCCTAGAATAATGATCATCGGGATGCAAATGTGGAGTTGTCCACTACCAATGACATTCTATTCCAAGACAATGCCGAACTCATCAATGCTGTCGTAGTTGCTGAGGCTAAGCTTTAATCCAACATCGACAGACACAACTTGTCCACGATGTGTAGTGGCTTTAAATGCCTTTCTAGTTTTCACCTTCCAAGCTTCCGCGTGTGCTTTAATGAACATATTGGCGAGCATGGAAAACGAACTGATCGAGTGCTCGGATAGGTGGGAATACCATGTAAAAGCACCTTTAGTTAGTGTTTCGCTGAATTTCATAATTAGAATTGACTCTCTTGTTTGTCCTTTAGGTCATTTCCTTTGACCGCCATAGTATAAACCATGATGTGCTTTTGCAGATCTGTCATCCCGTAATACTTCGGTATGCTCAACATTTTGAATTTCTTTGGGATTAGCTCCAGCGTGGCCTCGGGCTTCTACGCCAACTTAATGTACTTGTTTGCGTCCGGCCCCTCTATGATCAGTGGAGCCCCCGGGATTTAGTCCAGTCGGCATTGGAATTCTTTGGCATTCTTTTCAGCTTGTTTGGCGGTCTTTTCCACCTTTCCTGTTATTTCATGAACTTCAAGATATGTGTCTTGAAAGGATTTCCTAGAGATGATTCACTTCCTAATGCATATCCGTTTATTGCCTCCGTTGGGCTAGCACCATTAGCATTATTGACATTTGCTGGGGCCTTAAGTGTTGCTCTAGGTGAAGAAGCGCCAGCGGCCGGATTGGATTAACGTGAGGTGATGATTTGCCTCATCTTATCCAACTTTTCACTCATAGTGTTTTTTTTCCCTCATAACCTTCATTGCCTTCTCGGGGGTTTCATCAGTGGGAATCTGGTCCCTGGTAGATCGTTCGGTCTGACTAACTCCTAAGGTTGCGTCGTCCATGTTTGTTTAATCAACTATTATGGGATCACAGACAGGAAGGTCGTCTGGTCCAATATGCACATCATCGACAATGCTTCTGGGGTTTCAGTTATCGTTAACTCCTGCCATACCTAAAAATTGATGCTTAAGGCAAAACAAAACTTTAAAAGAGTTAGTTTAACAGACAGGGTAACTTGCGACACCACCACTGCCCAGGCCCCACGGTGGGCGCTAGACTGTTTACCCATAAATTAGTACAGTTTAATTTGTACACGTGATCAACGATACGTGGATCTCAAGTGACCAAAACAACAAGTTAAATTAGAAGTTGAAACTGATATAAAAAAAAGATAATCAATCAATATTTATAATAAAGCTAGGCATAGACAAGGTGATGTGGCACCTCTCTATGACCGTCATTCCTATATATCTTTTTCATAATTTATAAAAAAATTCCTTCATTTCTTTACATAATAATCTACTAAATATCTCTTCCCCACTATTATTTATTTACTGTGCAATTAAAATGGGTAATAAAAGATGAAATGAAAATATAACTTTAATTGTTGTAATGGAGAAATGAAAAGTTGTAACGGTTATCAAAAACATATTGCAATCAACCAATTAAAAGATATAAAACTTAGGAAGGAAAACACATTATCTAAAAGTCAATGAATGAAATTGAAGAATCATTGCAAGAGAAGTGTTTTTGTCTCAGGTAAAAGAAAAAATCAAAATTTTGATTTGTCAATTACAAGTCCTACTTCAAGAATAACTGCTCATTTTGTTATGGAAAAACATTATATGGCTATGGCTATGGCTATTGCTTCTCTGGAGCAACAAATCCAATTTATTTAGGTTAATTTTTGTTTAATATTTTTCTTTTTTTTCTTTTGTTTCTTTTCTCAACGTCTAGATTCATAAACTATGGGGGGTTATTTATTATTTTCCCTTTTTTTATCTTTTAAATACTTGGTTCAAAAGTTATTGGATCTTAGAATACAATATTTTTCCTTTTCCTTTTCCTTTTGATTTCTCAGCTTTGAAAATTCTTGGTTCATAAGCTCACGGCCTTTCAAAAATAATCCCTACATCTATTTTTAAAATTTGTTTTATGAATTTGAGTTAGTTATACGTTGAAAGTATAATAATTTTTTATATTATATATATATATATATATTAAAACTAGACATAAGCCAGGAGATGTGGCACCTTCACAAGCTAGAATTTTTATTTATCTTTTTTCTCTTTCAATTTCTTGAGGTTTTTCTTATTTTTTATTCATGTAATATGTTAAAGAAAATTCAGAAAACATCTCATCTAATAAATGATGAAACTGTCTCTATTCCTAATGTTACTTTCTCTTCTCATGCCTTTTGGCATTTCATGTGAGACCAGTGAGTGAAGACTTGTATAGATGTAATCCGAAGTGAAGTGTACCTTGGACATATCGTAAAATACGTTTGAGGGCATGCATGTGTGCTTCCGTCGGACTGTGCATGTGCAAGAAGATTTGTTACATGGCATAGGATATGTTTGGTCTCATGAATATGAGGTACTACAGGGCCCTAGCCAGGCTACCATAGTGAGTTGGGTTTGAATATGAAGGGCTAGAATCAGCGCTGAGCTTGGAATTGATATTTTATAGGCGTGTGGGATGGTTTGCAAGATGTCATGCCTGTACAGTCAAGGATCTCTTCGGCGTACTTCTTCTGACATATAAATAGGCCGCCAGAATGGCGAGTGATTAAGATGCCCAAGAAATAATTCAGGGTGGCAGATCTTTCATAGCAACCTCAAAGAAAATGAGAGACATAATGGACTGACGGAGAGCATCAGATGATGTGGTGAGGATGATGTCATCAACATATAATAATAGGTAAGACATGTTTGTACCCTTGTTGTAAATGAACATCGAATTATCAGATCTATTATGCAAAAAACTAATAGATGAGACATAATAGACGAACCATTGGTACTATGCTCGAGGAGCCTGTTTGACTCCATAGAGTGATTTCCGCAACAGACACACATAATTCGGATGAATACGATCCATGAAACCTATAGGTTGATGCATAAATAACATTTCATGAACATCCCCATGTAAGAAGGCATTCTTGACATTAAACTGATGAATGAGCCAAAACTTGGATATGGAAAAGTTGAGGACGATCCGGATGGTTGAGGGATGTATGACCTGGATGAACGTTTCATCACAATCCACTCCCACCTATTGAGACCTGCCATCACCTACAAGATGAGCCTTGTACCTCTCAAAAGAACCATAAGATTTATTTTTATGTCTAAAACTCCACATCAAACCAATAATGTTAGCATAAGGTGGACGGAATACTAGGTCCCATGTCTTATTATCAATAAGAGCATTATATTCGTCAATCATTGCGACTTTCCAATTAGTGATGGACAAGGCATCCTTCGGGTTACGATGGATAGGGGAAGGGACAACTGAAACTGAAAGGTTAAACAACCATTTAGGTTTATGAATTTCGTGCATGACACATGTTTTCATGGTCTAAGAGTGTGTCTCAGGACGCGGGACATGAGGGGGGTTTGCCGCGGTACTACCAGGAAGAGGAGGAAGGGCAGGAGTGACAGTACAAGCTGGCTGAACCTCAGTTTGCCAAGAGGTGGCTGTGGAATCACCCTGAGGTGGGCTGTTCTGGGCCACCGTCTGCAAAATCGGATGGGCAGCTAGTCCCGAACTGACTGAGGTTATGGCGGGTGCCGGGGTCTGGGATGGCAGATTATGTAAATAGTGAATTAGAATAGGGTTTAGGCCATAATCTAGGAAGTCATAGGAATGTTGAGGTCGCGAGTGTAGAGAGGCAAATGGGGAATTGAGACTCATCAAATAGGACATGATGTGAAATAATAGTTTTACGGCTCGACAAGTCATAGAACGAGTAACCACAATGATTGGAAGGGTAACCCAGAAACACATATGGGGAACACCGGGGTTGGAGTTTGTGAGTGGTCAGATAGAGAGGTAACAAAGAAATCCAAAAATATGCGGGTTCCTACGAAATAGAACTTGGGTGGGCGACCGTTGAGATAGAGACTTGTTTGGGATTATATTTAGGAGATAGGTGTCCATGGAGAGTACGTAATGCCAGAATTGAGAGGGAATTGAGGCGTGAGCAAGTAGGGCATGAATAAGGTTGTTTATAGTTCAGATTTTCTGTTCGGGCTTTACCATTTTGGGAGGATGTGTGAGGCAGGAAAAACGAAAGGTAAGACCATTTTTGGAGAAAAGATATTTGAATTGGTTATAAAATATAGCAGTCCTAGAAATACGATTTCAATTAATAAAATTATTTTTCCTAAGGGAGCATAAAATAGAGTCTCCAAAATGTCCCAATCTAGAATGTTATAAGGAAGATGAAAGAGCAGCAAAGGTTGATGGAACTTAGGCTAGATTGTTGACGACATTTGAAATAGAGGAGAGATCTCTGGTGCTGTCACATCTCATTATTCATCTCCATGTCGTAAAATCTTTTACAGTAAAACCAAAAGGATCAAAGTCAAAGGAATCCCAAATTGTCAGTTGTGAAACGTCGCACGGATATTAGATTATTAATGAGTTTAGGGGCATGAAAGACATTTTTATGATTAGTGGTGGATTTGGTGGGGATATGGAGGAATGACTATAACCACAGATGGAAATGCCTTGTCCAATACCAATAATAATATTCCGATTTAAATTACTCAAATTGGAATAGGACAAGAGAGTACCTTATGATGCCATCATGTGAGATGTGGCGCCTGTATCCATATACCAATTTTTATCTGGAGTGTTGAGTGACATTGTGCTTATAGCTGCCTCAATGTTAGTCGGTGCATAAGTCGATAGCGGAGGGCATGTGCTGAGTAGCCATGGGCCAAGTATGTCAGGTTAGGCCTATGTGGCCCACGGCGGGTAATCAGCCCACGGTGGAGGTCGTTGCCACTGTCGCGGTCGCTGCCTGTTGTTGCTGGAATTTCTTCCACCACATCCCTTGCCGGACTTCCTGCTCCGGTGGTTATACTGGCAGGAAGCGGACTGTGAGTCCTCTAGCCGACGGTTGTGGTTGCCAGACTGGAGGTGTTGGCAATGCTGGCCCGAGTGGTGATGCACTTGATTTTCCGAAGTTCCTCAAGGATGAGCTTCGAACGGGCCTAAAAAATGGAGGTAACTGCATGCATTGTTGAAGGATGGTTGTAATGTCGTCATATGATTCGTTCAAACCTACAATAAGTTGCATGACCAATCGCTGAATAATGACTCGTGCGTCGATGTTGGAGAGTTGGTCGGCAAGCATCTTGAGTTCTTGTCAATAGGCAGACACGTTTGGGAAATCATCTTTGAACTGCTTTTCAAGGTATAATGCTCGTTGGGTTTTGTTGTCATGGAAAATACTATCCAAACGTTTCCACGTTTGGCGGGCAGTGGAATCGGTCTCAAAGATGGTGTGCAACAGATTATTAGATATCATGTCGTATATCCATTGGAGGATGGTTGTGTCCAAACGAGACCAGAGACCAGAGTGCATCATCAGAAGTCGAAGCCGATGGTACGTCTGTGGACTTCGGCGTGAGAGGGATGATGTGGTCGATAACTTCGTAAATACGACAACGCATCTTAAAAGCTCCACCCACGAGGAGTATTGACTCTTTTCCATCTCAAGAGTCACAAGGATTAAGTTTTTAATGCTTTTTATGGCAAGTGCCGGATGGAATTTGGTTTTGTCATCCATGGAAGAGGAAATTTAGGAGGAAAAGGGAGGGGGAATGGCCGGAAAAACTAGGGTTCCGTCATGGGGAAAAGAGGGGGGCTGCCAAGAGAGTTCAACAACTAGGGTTCCGACGTGGGCTAGGTGCCGACGTGGAAAAAAGGTGGCGGCCGAGAAGGTGTATCGGCGGCTAGGGTAGGGTTTGTAGTTTTAGGCTACTGATATCATTAAGGAATATGTTCCCTTGATTATTGATGAATGATTTACAATATATATAAGGTAACAAGAATATTTATTTTGATACAAATTAGGTAACTAATTAACCAAATTATAAAAAGATTATAATTCTACCTAAAATATGAGATATACAATTAATACAATTAATGAAAGAATATTGTGAAATATTCTATTAATTAACTTAAAGAATTAATTTTGTAAGTAGATATATCAATTCCTTTTTATCTCATCTAAACGTATAAAAGTATCATTTCTTAAATTTTTTAATGTTTTTAATTACCGCGCGAAGCGGAACCAATTTCACTAGTTAAAAGTAAGAGATTAGAGTAGCCTAAGCGTTGGAGAAGCTTTGAGTTGGAGTCTCCGGGCAAGTCCAAATTGCGATATTGGAATGTTAAATTTGAGACAAGAACTAGAAAATAGTGTAAGTATCAAATGTGTATTATATATCCTTTCTTCGATGTTTTACAATGAAATGATGAGCCATATTTATTCTTGAACTCAAGGGTACACATTCTATGAATTATTCCCCCATTAATATGTAATAAAGGTGATTATTAGTATTATTAATGCTTCGTGGGAGGTGTAAGGCCATTTCTGTAACGATTATCCGTTGGTAATTGAATATGTCTTTTCACATTCTACTTTCCAGTACTAGCAACATTACAATGCCTCTGGTATAACGCAGAGCCTCCGGGGCACTTGTAGCTGAATCAGATCCGACTTACCATCTTTGTCACCTGTCATAATAGAATTCGTCCAGCTGTATAATATGAATTTTACCCCATACAATAAACAAGGTATTTTGAATTATGTAAAATATATTTCTTTTGCCATTTAGTAACTTCAAAGTTGGCTCTAAATTTCTTTTGTACCGAGTGAGAAAATTTACTACTTTGAACGGCCTACATTATAACTCTATCTATTTCTACTTTAACAGATTGGTTGGTTCATGAACTAGTTAGCAAACATAGTATTTGTTGAATAGAAACTAATAATGCAGATATTATTGTATTACGAATAATAATACATGAATTATTCTTGAATTGCCTACTTTAAAGACAATTTTATCCTTTTAATCAATATGCTACCTCGCTTTTGAATATCATATAAATCTCCTTTATAAGTTGTCATTATTATCCTTTCAATGTTTAATACTCCCTTCATCTCATTTTATATGACATTATTTTCATTTTAGTTAGTCTAAAAAAGAATGATACATTTCTATATTTAGAAATAATTTAACTTTATAAGATCATTTAGGGCCACAAAAATATTTAAGGCTTGCTTTAGACCACAAATTTTAAAGGTCTTCCTTTATTTCTTAAACTCCGTGCCCAATCAAACACCCTCATATAAAATGAGACGGAGGGAGTAATATTTTTTTTTGAGTTTTTCATTCGATATCCGATATCCGATATCCATACTGTGGTCTGACTAAATTCATATTTGTGCGAGAAGTCCACATTTAGAGATAAAATGCTCTCTAATAAAAATGACTTTGTGTTCAATGTTTAATATCTTACTAATGTTATAAAGTACTACTAGTTATGCATATTATAAATTAGTACAGTAATATAGAGCTTTCTGCCATAGCTATATATCACCAAACACACCAGGTTGACTGATGTTAGGTGTATTTATATGTCTAACCGTCGTATTTTTCTCTTATTTTTACCTTGTTTAAAGAACTAATCATACTAAATACACCTAACTAATGATTAACCTTGCATTGCGAACTAATGCGGGTGTGTGTGTTGCATAATGGTTACTTTACGAAACAATTGCATGAGAAATTGGCTAAGGATAAAATGAGCAGAGGAACTAGCCAAGCTAGTGCCATAGCTAGACACTGTCAATCCATACCACTAGCCCAGCGAGTAACAATGTTCAAATGGCAAGCTTTCAAGATATATTTGACAAGTGTGGAATGATCCAGGGAACAAGCTGAGTGAGTGTCATAGCACGTCAGGGACTCTCCATAACACTATCTCAGCGGGAATAAATTTTGCAAGTCCTAATCCGTTTTGGATGGGACTTGGAGGGTTATTTTTCAATACTATAAAAGATCCTTTACACAATTTTCACAACTTTGGGATAACTTGTGATCCCGAGTTTAGAACGTTTGACTGAGGGAGAGCTAGGAGTCGCCGTGGAGACCGGAGATTATAGGGTTCTACCTTTTCTTCTCCTGACTACTAGTTTTTGTATTTTCTTTGGATGATTCGTTGTTTGTCCTCCATGTTTATGTGGAGCTAAACTTCTCGTTCTAGGGTTGTGGTAAACTATGAATATTGATGTTTGATGATTATTTCTTATCTTAATACGAGTTGTTTGTTTTGATTATTTCTATAATTCTGTGCATAATTGCTTTATTGTTTGGCCAGCAGTTAACTTCTATCGACTATCTAATATACATACTTGGAAAAGATGTTGTTAGATTAGAGAAGGGTTAAAGAGGGCATGATTTGATTATCCCTATAGTTGGGCTAGGATTTGTGGCTAGGATAGGAATATATCTAGACACCGCATTCAATTAAATACCGTGGATGAATTGCGTTCTTAACAGGTCAATTCCATAGGAATATAGGTGGTGAACTGTTTTGAATCGGCGAGTAGTGGTTTGCGAGAATACTATGAGATTAATAATCTGGTTAATTAGCAATCGTCGATAATTTGGATTAAGGAGAAATAGTTTGATAGCTCAATAGAATTGGTGAGCCGGCCGCAACCCTGAAACATTCATCTCATTGATAACATAAAAACTCGTTCTTTCTTTGTTAAAGTTCATTATTTGTTTTTTTTAAATAGTTTATAATTAAAACCTTTGTATATCATCTCTTGTTTAGATAATTCGGATTGTTTGATTTAATAAATAGTTAATCACAAGTCTCTGTGAGTTCGACATTCGATTTCTGAAATCCTTATATTACTTGTACGACCACTTAGGTTATCGCGTGCCTTTTGGATCATCATTGACGTGAATGAATGACTTTTTAAAGAGGTATCGCCATCACACAAACTTTACCACGAAATGAAAAGGTACACACTCACAAAATCCTTTGAAATCTTTTACCATTGTCCCCAAATGAAGTTAAGGTCCATTAATCATGTCCCCACGAAAGGACACTCTGTCCTTCACGAATCACGGACTAGGCACGTGAAGCCTGTGATTATTATGCCATCTATGGTCCTACCAAAAAGCACCAAACTAATATTTTCCATGTCCCTGGTTTTATGAAGTGGTTGCTCCCTCAAATGTATGAACAAAGAAAGTAGTAAGTAGTTGCATTTAAATTTTTAGGACTCTCTGCTTTCTACCCCCCCCCCCCCCCGCTAAAGACCATTGCACACATCAGCAAAAATGAGAACCCTAGGCACTGGATCAATGTTAAGAATTTCTAAGAACAATTTTGGTAAATTCCGTTAAAACACATTTGTAATATGGCTTAGTTACAAATACATCTTTTTGTATTTTACAAGCACTTACACTCTCAAATTATGAAATCATACATAAATTTAACAATGTTATTCCAATTTTCTTTAAAAAACATTTAAACCCCTTACGTAATAAAAATTCTACAAAAAATTTACTCCCATTTAACAAAGTAAATTCAAGAAAAAATAGAGCAGAACATGAGTAATTCTTGTATAGGGAAAATCCATATTATACATGTAGTTGAATTATGTCATGGCACGTGGTAAGGAATGATGAGTCGGATCCAAATTAGATTTCAGTACTACCGGTCGCGTAGAAATAATATCGGCGGTATTAAAGGGTCACAGATACCGGAAAGAAAGAAGGTCAGTGGGCTAGTTCAAATTCTAACGGACAGCCGTTACTTGTTTGATTCTACACGTTCCAAGGGCACATTAATAACATTTATGAAGACACTAATTGTCTAATTATTACATCATTCATGTATTGGTATTGGGCATAAATCGTGGAGTGTATACTCATGAGTCCAAGTATAAATAAGAACAATTAACTCATTGTAAAGACATCATATTCAAGATACTATAACATCACTTTTCGATTCACACCATTTGTCTCATTATTTGTGCTTTCATACTGTCAAAACATCTAATCTAGAGGCCTCGTCAAGAAGCTTCTTTCAGTCTCAGGCTAACTATATTCTCATCTCACCTTTTTATTCATTATTTATTATAATTATTTGTTAGTCAATTTGCTAATTGGGTCACTTGAGACCTACGTGTCCTTGACCATGTATACAAATTCAACTGTACCGATTTACGGACAAACAATTTGGCACCCACCGTGTGGTCTGGACAGTAGTGGTATCACAAGTGACCCCTTCATCTTTAATCTAATACTTTCTTTAGTCTTATTTCATTTTAGAAACAGATGACAGGTATGGAAGGACTTGGAAGGAACCGCATCCCCGGGAACAATGCCGAAAATAACCAAATTGGATCAGATGGCCTTATGATCACAGACTAGGTGCTAGAAGATTTGGCAGTCGCAAACAGGGCTATTGTGGGAGACGGTCTGCCTTAGGGAGAGGAGGTTCCGATTGATGAAACTCCCGAGGATGCCATGCAGATCCTAAGGGCACAGAATGTTACGATGAGATAAGAGTTAGGCAACATAAAGCGATTTTTCTTTGAGTTCACATCCAACTACGCTGGAAGAACTCCAATGACCATGGCAACACCACTGCCAAATGTCCCAAGTGCTGCAAAAAATGGTCAAAGTGAGCCGAGGAATGATGAAGCTTTGGGAAGTGAAACTATTCCTGAAAACACTTTCCAGGAGCAAATGCTGAAATTTATGAAATATATAACAGGCAAGGTAGATACAAATGCTCAGGAGGCAGAAAAGAATGCCAAGGAATTTCGGCACCGATTGAACCTAATACTAAGGGGGCCCTCTAGTGATCGAAGGTCCGGATGCAAAAAGATATATACAGTTGGCATATAAGCCAGAAGTTACATCTGAACTGATTCCCAAGAGGTTCAAAATATCATTCATACTAAAATACGATAGAATAATAAACCTCCAAGAACACATAATGACATATACCTCGACTGTAAAAGGGAACGATTTGAAGGAGCACGAGATAGAATCGGTTGTGATCAAATAGTTTGCTGAGACACTCACTAAGGGAGCCCTGACATGGTATTCACTTCACCTCGAGCATTCTATTGGTTCATTTGCCATGCTAGCCAATATGTTCATAAAAGCCTATGTAGGGGCACGAAAGGTAAAGACAAGAAAGGTTGATATCTTCGCATTGCACAAGGAGAGTCCAAGCTCCTCTAGGACTTTGTTATGTAGTTCCAGAAGGAGCGAATATTATTACCTACGGTCCCAGAAGAATGTGTTGTTGAGGCATTAAGGGTTTGAACCCCTTGAGTTCGGATGCCTAGCGGAAGCTTAAAGAAAATCACCTGGCATTCCAGGCCACTACATAGGAAGACGTTCACAACTGATACGAGTCAAAGATTCGAGTGGAAGATGATTTGTTAGGGACTTAGGCCAAAATCATTTCCTGAAGGGAAGACAAAGGAGCGAATCTGACTGTAACTCCTCAAATAATCATTTTCACCTTATCCTACTCCCGGGAAGTAAGGGGCGGATAGGGTTTTCGATCCCTTGAGAAGCCAAATAACAAGGGGGACCCTGGTAGGAGTAATCGAGGATAAATGAATAATGATAAAGGGAATTCATCTAATTCCTCTCCAAAAAGACCCAGATACCCAAAATTATCTGACTACAACTTCAGTATCAACAAAAATCAGATGGTGGCGGTACAACGTGATATTTGAGAGGCCTTGGATTCACGACATGAAGGAGGTCCCTTATACATTCCATCTATTGGTCAAATTTCCGACACCAGAAGAAATCTAACAAATTAGGGGAGAACAGCCCGCAGTCAAAGAGATGTTTTCCATAGAAGAACCAGAAGCAGTTACGGATCTAAAATAGCAATTAAATAAAGCTGAGCCAGCACCGGAGGAGGTTCACCTAGCTTTGCCAAAAGAGGTAGAACCACCATATCTTAAGGAAGAGTTCTCATATCGGTATCAGGTACCCATATATTTTAAAGTATCGAATGAATTGGATGCCATCAAATCGATAGTTGCAGAGCTTGAACAAATAGACTTGAGTGAGGGAACTCCAGACAGGAAGGTATACCTGGGCACGGGTCTAACCCCAGAGCTCAAGGATTCAATTCTTAATTATCTTATGTCTATCAATGATTGATTTTCTTGGTCATATAACGACATAACATGCATCTCTCTAGAAGTAGCACCTTATAAGTTAGGCCTAAATCTCAGTTTCCCTCATGTGCGGCAGAAGAAATGGCCCATTGTCAAAGTTCGCATTAGGTTTGTAAAAAAAAGAGGTAATAGGATGCTTAATATAGGGTCAATCTGGGAAGTAAAATATATGGATTGGTTAGAGAATGTAGTGGTAGTACCTACAAAGGGGGGAAAATTTAGTATGTGTATCGATTATAAAGATTCAAATAAAGCATGCCCCAAAAACACTCGTTCCCCCCTACCGAATATAGATAAAAATGATTGATGCTATGACCGGGCATGAAGTCATGACATTCCTCGACGCGTATTCCCGGTATAATCAAATTAGAAAGCACCCAGAAGACCAAGAGAAACATCTTTTCTAACTAATTTCGGCACCTACTGCTATAATGTTATGCCTTTCGGATAAAAAAATGTTGGAGCCAACTATCAAACGTCTTCGAGCAAAAGACCATTTGAGTCACTTGTAGGAAATGTTCGAAGTCTTGAAAATATACAACATGAATGTTAACCTTGAGAAATACGCCTTCTGGGTGGGCTCCGAAAAATTCTTAGGGTTTTTGGTTTCTCAAAGAGGAATCCAGATAAACCCCGATAAAATAAAAGTCATTAAGGATATCCTGGATACACTTGAAAATGTAAAGGCGATACAATAGCTGATCGGGTGGATAGCAGCGCTCAGTAGATTTATATCTCGATCTTCTGAGAAATGCCACAAATTTTTCTCGCTCCTACAAAAGAAGAATGACTTCGAGTGGATGCCAGACTATTAGCAGTCCCTTCGAGACCTAAAAGCGTACCTATCCAATCCTCTACTCATGTCAAATTCAAAGAATGGAGAGCATCTCCTTATTTATCTAGTGGTCGCGGAAGTAGCGGTAAGCGCAGTATTAGTACAAGAATAAAAAGGTGCGTAGGTTCCTATTTATTATGTAAGTAGAGTCACATAAGGGGATGAAAATTAATACCTGCTTCTCGAAAGGTTGTCTTTTTCTTTATTAATGTCATCACGAATGCTTCAATCAGACCCGATAGCCGTGGTAATGAGGTTTCCTCTGAGGAACGTGTTTCATAAGTCAAACTTTTAGGGTGATTGGTTAAGTAAGCGGTGGAGTTAAGTAAACTTGATATTGAGTATTAACCTGAACAACAATAAACTCACAGGTCCTCGTGGATTTCGTGGTTGATTTTAGTCCAGGCGTAACCCCTCAAGCGGAAAAAAAAGTCTATTTGGTCTTGGGGACTACCCTCAAGGATTGGATGCTCAACACGGATGGAGCATTCAATGTTAAGGAGACCGATTTTGTAATTGTCTTACATACTCCCACCGGGGAAATCATAAGGAAGGCAATTCATAGTTCGTATTTGATTAATAATGAAAATGAGTATGAGGCTCTGATTGTATGTTTGGAATTGGCTCGGAGTCAAGGGTTTAAATAATCGAAGTCAAATGTAATTCCCTACTGATTATGAACCAAGTTCATGGAGTATTCAAAGTCAAGGAGGAGCGTATGTCAAGGTTGTAACACCTTGTACCTTCAAACTAAGCCTTATCCATGATTCGAAAGTTTAGGGGAAAAAATAAAGAAAGGAGTAGGAAGTTAAAATCCGTTTCAGTTTAGTGATTCATATTTTATGCTAGAGATTATACTGACCGTACAAAGTTGTATGGGCTGTAGAAGTTACACCGTAAAAAGTCCGTTGAAAGCCAATGAAATATGGTGGCTTTGATGGGCAGTAGAAAATTATACAGACCTTTCATTTGTACCCTCGAACAACCCTCAGCTTTTGATGCTTATTGAAAAGTGACTACCTGTTACGACCACTTTTATACAGACCATACAAGTTATACGACCCGTACTTGTCACCATACAAAGTTAAAAAAACTGTACAATCCGACCGTAGAAATGGTCCGACGGCTAAACATATAGATATGCAAAATCAGTTCTAAAATTTATTATTTTCATTCTTCTAAGCCCTAGCATGAAGTTCCTCTCCACCGAACATTCTTCTACATCAAGGTAAGCCTATTTCCTGCAATTCCAAGTGATTATAACATCATTCTCATGATTTCTAAGTGAAATCTATTGTTCTCAACCTAGGATTTTCAAGATTACCCTTCCCAAGGTTTCAAGATTCACAAATTTGGATTTCTCCTTCAGGCTCCGACCATTAATACATGACTAGGAGCGATTAAGGTATGACTATCATGAATAGGTCAGTAATTCATGAACATCCATAAATTGAATTCTATGGGTTCTTAAATATAAGTCATTAATCAATATCATTTTATCCTATGGATTTTACATGTTTCCATGCTTCATACGAGTTATATTACGTATTTATTACCATTCTATATGTTATAGTTATAATTATGTTTACAAGTCATGTTTATGAAATTCATGTGCTTCTAAGATAACTATATCCATATTCATGTTTTGGGAGTTGCACAGATTATCGAGAAGGTTTAATACTTGAAACTACGTATGATAACATAGGATAACTCAACCCAGTTAGGATGATTCCTTCATGTTACACATTGCATGTTATTAGATTCATTCATGTCATGTTCATGTCTCGTACCCCAGCAAAGATGGCTTAGCTGGTCGGGTAGAGATTATATGCCACGTTCTAGCGTGGTGATTTCATAATGGTTATATTATAGCTCTTCCATTTTAAATGATTTATCATGTTTTATTTTATTCATGTCAGATATTATACATGCTTATGCTTAGTTTACAGTTTCAGTTTCATGTTCCTATTATTTTATGTGCCTACTTATTCATTCAGTTGATTTACATAGAGTACAATTCAAATGTACTTACGTCCCTTTTGCCAGGGGCCTGAACTTCACGGTGCAAGTATGAAGTTCCTGGATGATGGATCAGCTCGCTAGTATTTCGACCGTATCAGCTATTGGTGAGCCCCATCTTATTCGGGGTGTTAGTCTAATTATTTTACATATCAGGTTATGCAGTAATGGTACGCTAGGGTCTTGTCCTGGTAAACAGTTTTAGCAGTCAGACTCATGTTTAAAGGTTTTATAGACTAGTTTAGTATGTCATGTCAGTTATTCATACTTATTATATTTTTAGGTTATTTCCATAATTATATTTTTAGACTATAATTACAGTATTCAGTTTTACATGTTTTAAATTATGATTTCATGATTTTGATGCCCATGTTGATTTAGCAAGCCATGTGATTCGCTCAGTCACATGCAGTCAGTCACCGAGTGTCATATTATGCCCAGGCCATGGTTCGAGATATTACAAAGGTACATCAAGAAGGTCCTAAAGGTGCTCTCCCGGTTTCAAGAGAGGACGGTGGTATATGAAAATGTAGAGGATGATGCACTTGGAAATGTGGGTTCCATGAAGAAAGCGGAAGGCTCCAAAGCAGAATTGGTTATTCAGCTCCTACACTAGGCCTTGGACCCGATAGGGTATGATGAATTATACTCAACAAGTCTAAATTGGGATTAGAGGAATGAATTCATAGAATACCTCGTGAACAGGAAGCTGCTAGAGGACCTGAAAGCATCAAGATACTTGAGGACTAAGGTCGCTCTGTATTCTATTGTTGATGGAAAGCTTTATTGCCGGTGTTATTATGGTACCCTAGCCCGATGCATATGTCCTGAAGAAGTCGATTACGTGATGAATGAGGTACATGAAGGAATCTGCGGGAATCATTCGAGAGCGGAATATCTGATGAGGAAACTTATGAGGGCCAGATATTATTGGTCTCGAATTGAAGAAGACATGAAGGCATTTGTTAGAAAGTGTGATAAGTGTCAGCGTCATACGCAGTTGCTGCACCAGTCGGGAGAGGAATTACATTAGGTTGTGACCCCATGGCCATTCATGAAATGGAGAATGAATATAGTTGGACCTTTACCTTCTGCCCCAGTCAGGTATCACAAATTTTGTTTATGACTGGTTATTTCTCTAAATGGGTTGAAGCTGGATCTTATACAAAGCTTCGAGAGAATAAGGTAATCGATTTCATTTAGGAATATATCATTTTTCATTATAGCATCCTAAATGAGATAGCTTGTGAAAACAACAGAAATTTTATTGGGGCCAAAGTCACAAAAATTTTGGATGACTTGAACATCAAACGCATCACCTCCACCCCATATCATCCTAGTGCAAATGGTCAGGCAGAGTCGACGAATAAAACTATAATACAAAATTTGAAGATGAAGCTGGAAGCTGCTAAGGGGAAGTGGCCTTCCAAGTTACCTGAGATATTATGGGCATACCGAACCACAGCAAAAACGAGTATCGAATAGACTCTTTTTTCCTTAGTTTATGGCACTGAAGCACCGATCCCGATATAAGTAGGAACTCCAAGCTTACGGTACCTCCAATCGGAGGAACAAGCTAACTCGAAATCAATGATGGCACAACTAGATTTGCTCGAAGAACATTGAGATCTTGCGTACATCCGGATGGTAGCTCATAAGCAATGAATGGAACAATACTATAATCGGCGTGCAAATCACTGACACTTCAAACTCGGGGACTTGGAACTCCAAAGGATGACTCAAACTACTCAGGAACCAAACTTAGGAAGATTAGGTCTGAATTGGCAAAGGCCATACACAAACACCGAAATCGCCGGGAAAAGATCTTACCAATTAATAGATCGAGAAGGGAACAAACTTCATAGCAATTGGAATGTAAGTCACTTGAAAAAATATTACATTTAGTGAGACGCATGTGTCACACCCTAACCTTGGAGGGGGTAAGGGAGCCGACACTTGGTATCCGAGGGCCCGAGCTTACAAACCATTAGACATTTCAACAAACACCTTGTGTGCATAAGATTCATATCTTCTTCTATAAGGAAACCTATACATGTAGTAACACAATCAATTCTCCTAATCCTCCATCTGAAACTCCATAATATCTACATAATCTAGCAACTACATTTCACACTCACAACTTCCACAAACAGCCCAACAACTTAACAAACAAAGTTCAATATCTCCAACAATCACCCTAACAAGCTAGTAGCAAGAATCACTCCTTACAACTTGTAGAGATTAAGAACAAGAAGAGGAAGGTAGAACTTACCTCAAACCACCAAAATCACACTAGTACAGATGTTACTTCAACTCTAAGAATCCTCCAAAGTTGACACAACAAGAAGAAATACGATCTAGCGATCACCTCGGGACCTTTACATTGAATTAGCTTGGTTTGCCTTTGGTTCGCTTAGTTTTGATAAACTTAGTTTCTTTGATTTGCTTGACCTCGAAACCTTTTGGTACTCTCTTAACACTTGATAAAAACCATCATTAACCTTTTAAGGGGAACATCACTTTTCGGCTTACGTTATCTAGCTAACAATGTCGTCGACGTAAAAAGTATGGGGTGTAACATCTTTACCCCCTTAAGAACATTCGTATTTGAATGTAGGAGTAACCTAACGTAAAACTTATCAAATCTTTGGAATTCATTTCCAATAGAGTTTCCACTATAAACAAGGCTATCTGAAACCTGCCACGCAACCAGAAAATAGATCTAACACCACATAAGGCTATATAATGCAATATAATATCATATCGGCCTCACACTTCATATATCTATCAAGATAATCAATAATGGAAGCCATAAATCACCTCAATTTTCAAGTCTCATAGTTTGGGCTGCACCAGCCACATCTATGCTTGATCATTGCCTGATGCCTGAAACAAGTGAGGATGTCTAGACTTCATGTCCTCCTCGGCCTCTCATATCATCTCTTATATGCTATTGTTCTCTATAATTCTTTAATAGTTGCTATTTCCTTAGTCCGTAACTTTCTAACTTCAAATTAAGGAATACTAACTAGGACCTCCTTATAAGATATGTCTTCTGAAATCTGAACATCCTCGATAAGTAATATATGAGAGGAAACTTCCTCTAGTTCCGAAGGTAATCTAAAGATCATAGGCCATTCAGCCCAGTCTCTGAGTAATCTTATACGGTTCACTGTATTTGGAGCTATTCCTAGTTGAGCTCTTGTTACACTTTTTATAGGTAAAACTCTCAAGAATATCCCATCGTGAACATCGTCTTTTAAATCTCAGCATTGCACGTCGACAGGTGACTTCTGGAAATCTTGGACTTTGACCTTCACTCTTGAAGGAACATTAGTCCTTCCACTACTTGAGGGACTACAAGACTATCACAAGCTTAAGCAACTCTTATTTTCTTACGTCAAGGCAATTGATCGACAATGTAACTCCCGACCACACAAGGTCTCATAAGAATCTATATTGATTGCAATTTACTTTATAAGAATCTATATTGACTGCAACTGAACCCATCTATTTGGGGTATTAGTCACTTCAATGTCCTATTGTCGTATGACCTTTTATCAATGGACAACTAGCATAATCTTCAATTATGCAAATAGCTCTATTTTGTCAAGAAATGGGTCAACCTTGTAAATCTGTTCACTATCAACTGTCTGGAGCGATATTTCTGATAAGAACAGGACCAAACCCATACTGTGGGAATCTGTATTCGCTACACTAGCCCTCTGCACCTCTAATGCTCTATCATTGCATGTTTATCATTGGGTTACTACGTCAAAGCTTGGCACTGCTTTTCTTCTCATTATTACATCAATCTATGTCTTTTGGTGTATGAGTAATCCTTCTAGTATAAGTTGTCGCTTAGTCTTAGTTATTTTAAATGTCATGGTGCAATTTGACAAGCCATTTATATTGAGATAACTCTTGCCAACAAAAAATCCTTGGTTAATTATTCCATCATTGAGTGTGCATTCCCTTAGGTGTCGATAACCAATATACCAATACTCTGGTTTTTTTAAGGTTCTCACTATTACTTTTACTCCTCATCATGCTAAATATCAGTGGATTCTATATAGATGCATTTTTATAACATTCTTTGTCTTGTCGTTTCTCTAGTCCACAATATAAAAAGGGCTCTACTATATCCTGCTTCAGAAAATTATCATTACCTGACTTCTATTTCTACTGACTACCTATTACCTCCTCAGGTCGACTCTTTCCATTGGCCTTCGTACTAGCCCTCTCACCAATGGTACTCGACCACATCATCCGCTATCTACTTGTCCGCTATGTCAGAACCCCTTATTCCTTATAATATCTTCATTTCATATATTCTATAAATAATTCTATGAAATATAAAATAGGCTCATCATTCCTTATTTAGGTCCCATATTTGCTTAAGTATCCTTTCTTGATATATATCATTCTTTTACTATTCACTTTACCATTTTGGTTTGAATGTTGGTAACACAAGCTCCTCTTTTCCTTAACGTCTTTCCCCTTAATCCTCCTTATCTTCTAGGCATGTACTATTTTTGCTTACTTCGGACCTGTGTCTCTTCGAGAGAAATATTTACTTCATAATAAAAGTGCAATACTTGATAAGGCTCCCCCTATAACTTCAAAATGTGCTACTAGTCATATTTGTATATTCTTTCGTTGGGTTTGCCGCATATACTCTTTCTAAAGGAAAACTTTTTGACATAATCATGTTGTCCTTCAGTATTGCTCATGTTAAGGTTCATCATATCATTTTCGCACCGAATAATCCACCTCTATAAGGCGTCGATCTTCCCAATTCCGTATGGCCACCGTATTTGAGTTAATGCTTTTGCCTTGATTCCTTGACTCGGGCTTCCCTTCACAAGCAATGTCTTTAAACTTTACAATCATTATATTGTCCACCTCATAGGGTTTCAGTCCCTTCAACATTTCCTAAATTTACCATCATTTACCCACTCATATCTTTATTTCATTTCCCTTATCATTTATCTCCTCTTAACACGCCACTTGTTCCTTTAACCTTTCCGGCTTGAATTCCCTTGAGGGTCCCTTATTTTGATGTACTCCTAGTGCTCATAACTTTCGAGCATCGTGGTTTTGTTCTTGTGGCTGGGAAGATCTAAGTATCATTTAATCATCACAGTGCTTATGTTCAAGATGATTATACTGTTATGGGTTCCACCCTAGTCCCGTTATCGGTATCTTTAAAATTACAATATTTCATCTCACCTGACCCTCCGAAGAATATTCTTTGGCCTCGTGATTTGGTCATAACATTCCACTTGTTCTTACCAAATCATCATCTATTACTTGGAGTCCTTATTCGATCATGTCGCGATCCTTATGATAAACTTTCTTCAATACGTCATGCTCGCCCGGTCGGCGTGTAGAATAACACCACAAAATTGAAGGTCTTACCACCCAATATTTAAAATCTACGGTCTCATGCTGCCACTCACGCACGTAGTTGTTAACAATAAATGATGTATGTTCTTTTCTTCAACCGATGGAACTTACCTTGGTTCCGATCCTCATAAGCAACCCGATCCTTGCGGAGAAGTTAGGATCACTTGTGCGGGCATGTTGTCTTACATACTTCCTTTAAACGCTTCTCAGAATGAGCCTTTACCTGACTTGATCTCAGAAATTCATGCCCTTCACCAATCTACCGGGGTCCTCTTAATTCCTTGGGCTTGAGGTTACCATTTACTCACACATTCATGGAAAATTCTCACATTCACAAGGACGTAAGCTACTAAGAAACAGAGAGGGTTCTTACGACATTCCAATCTCTCCAACGTTCCATTTTTACTGTACATTCTTTTTCGATCTTATTTCAGCTTGCCATTTCTCACACAAAGCCTAGGATTTCCATACAATCATTAGGGGATATATTATCACGAATTGGAATTTTGTGTAGGATAGTCGTTTGAATATATGCGACCCATCCCAACACTAGGTGGGTTATGTGCTCCACATCCTTTCCATTTGTAATATGCATACGTAACTTTAACTGTCTATTAGACTAGAAGTTTTCTCTTCAGTTGATATAATTACATTCATAATTCTTTCTTATTAGAATATCTTACCCACTCTAGGTGATTCAGAGAATCGACTCCTAAAATGGTGTCACTCTTCCAGAGTGTAAATTAGGTTCATACTGTGGTAGATAAATGAATAAGAAAATCAATGGCATACCTACGCTTGTCTTCCCTCCTCGGGTAGCATCAAAATTCGAGGCTACATCCTCGCTTTCCTCTTTCCTCGTGTAGATTAACCCAGTACATTATAGTATCTTATGCCATCGGTTACCGTACCAATAACAATCTCTTATCTCCTTACGTTAAGGTCAAGATTGCATCCATCCATATATCTTACAACATAGCCTAGACAGCCCCACTCTGTCGGAACCATTCTCATTCTGATCCTAAGATATCGAGGGTTGTGACCCCTGCCTCTATCTTACCTGAGAACTCTTGTCATACTTAATTTGTTATGAACACATGTTATATTGATCATGTATTTGAAACCTTTCCTTCATCTGTCCTTCCCGATAATCACCAGCCACCTCAGGCCTCTTAATCCTTTCCTTTGATCTAACTGAGTCAAACCTGCTGAAGATCAATTATCTCTAGTCAATGGGCTCCCTAGGCTATGAACTCTCTAACCCTTCCAGTAATCTACCAAAGTCAATCATGCCAGTGTTGTATCATGCATGAGAGGAAACCAGCTGGGTCAATACCTGAACTGCCTTCCTATCATCTTCGTCAGACAGTACTGGAGGTATGTCGATGGTATATCTGACAGCATAGGGGTCTCTCTCAGCTCCTTGATAGTAGCTGGTCGAAGACTGGTAGAAGGGTGACTTGCTTAGATCCTCTGATGGGTCAGTCTCAAATAGGGCATATCTCTTGAAGGAGGCATTGCTGAAATGGTAAACACAATAAGGTTAGGAATAAAATACTTACAGCTCAGCTCTATTGCACGATCTAGATCAAGAAAGAAGGAAACCATCCTAAATGCCATGTAGCCTTTTGTTTATAAGTGTGGCGCACAACATACCCATAACCAAGGCTCTACTAGACACAACTTGTAGAGATCCCTAGGACTAACCTACTCTAATACAAAGTTTGTCACACCCCAACCTTTGGAGAGTGGCCAGCACCCAGTGTTCAAGGGCCTAAGCGTACCAATCATGATACCTGTAGAATACTTAACCAAACATGGGCCGATAAGGCCTTTGACAAATGACTACCTGATGAAAGACACAACCACCTACACGCTGAAAAATCCCAACATACATATGTATATATAACAAGGCAGGCAAGGCCGATATAAACACAACGGGTCCGCTATGAAGGCCAAAAAGTCCATACAAGACTAATATACACAAGACGACTGTCTGAAAGCCTCTAGAGAGTACATCAACAATATTTGGTCAAGATAGGGTCCCGCCATACCCAAATATGTACATATATGCAACCATCATACCTATCAGCTCACTAGACAACTTCGAAAAAAAGGAGCATGACAACCTTCAGCTGAGTCGAGTCACTTACTATGAGGTATCGTCTGAATCTCTATTTGTACATAGAGGCATGAAATGCATGCCTCAGTAAGGGGTCGTCAGTACGAAAGATGTACTACATATTAAAGGCAGGTAAAGCATATAAATAAAAGATGTGTTATGAAGAAATAGTTCAGGAGGGGTAGAGGTAGGCCAAAGAAGTATTGTGAAGAGGTGATTAGATGGGATATGACGCAGGTGAAACTTACTGAGGACATAACCTTAGATAGAGGGTAGTGGATGACACGGATTAGGGTAGAAGGGTAATAGGTAGTCGAGCATAGTCCTACTTACGCTTGCAAACTGGTAGTTGTAGTGTTATTATTGTATGCCCGCTTAGCCTATCAGACTAATTGGCACAATATTGCTTTATAGTCCCATGTAATTTGATTTCTACTGCTATATGTCATTTAGTGTAATTTGTTTAGCTTATTTACCTGTGCTAGTTACTGCTTACTTTTTCGTAATACGCTATCGTGTCTTATTCGCTTTTGATACCAGCATTTTGTTACTGTTTTAAATTTTTTCTGACTGGTCTGATCATTTCTCTTGCTTTTGCTTTGCCTTTTCTTGTTCTTAGGCTTTGTATTGAGCTGAGGGTCTCTCGGAAACAGGCCCTCACATACCAAGGTACAAGTAAGGTCTGTGTACACTCAACCATTCCCAGACCCCATGTTCTGGGATTTCACTAGGTATGTTGTTGTTATTGTATGAATAAATAGTACAAAAGTCAACCTAAAACTCATAAAAATCCTCTAAGGGTATACACTATCACAATCATGGGTATATATGCATGTCTGTAAAAACCAAGCCAATCAACGGCGCCATATAATATAGTATCAAGTCACTCAGTGGGGCAAATCATGTCATATTATAGCGTACCCCGCCTCAAAGAGGACTCAGTTGTACCCGGCTTAATAGGACTCAATAATGTCAAAACTAGTTGCAGTGGTGTGCACATATAAGTGTCATACTCGACTGTCTATAACACGCCTCGGTAAGAAAATAGATATATATATATATATATAAGTGCAATGGAAGCAATGACTCTGAAGGTCCATATGGATTTGATCGGAGTGACTGAAGGTCATTGTCCTCCGATTATCTTTATGTAACTGTGTTTGTATCAATCGGCTAAGAATCAATAAGTATCATAAGAAGGAATAAGCTTCAAGATACTATCAAGGCAGGAAATGTTCTATAAAAAGAACAACAATAAGAATCATAAAATCTATGTCAATATGAAACAACGATGTTCATAAGCTTTGTCATTAAGAATAGAGTTCCTTTTTGAAGGGACGTCGTTATAGTTACATTTATTCGTAGGTCATGCCAAAATAAAGAAAGAGTGAGCCTTAACATACCTTATGTCGATCGTTCACAAGCTTCCGAATGCTCTACAAATGATAAACTATATTAAACGAATAACTCGAATCAATTCTGGATCAATAGCTAAATGAAGACTTCACTTAGACATTTCAACAAACACCTTGTGTGCATAAGATTCATATCCTCCTCTATATGGAAACCTATACATGTAGTAACACAATTAATGCTCATAATCCTCCTCCTTAAACTCCATAACATCTACACAATCTAGCAACTTCATTTCACACTCACAACTTCACACAAATATCCCAACAACTTCACACAAATAGCCCAACAACTTCACAAACAAAGTTCAATATATCAACAATCACCCTAACCAGCTAGTAGCAAGAATCACTCCTTACAACTTGTAGAGATTAAGAACAAGGAGAGGAAGGTAGAACTTACATTAAACCACCCAAATCACTCTAGTACATATGTTACTTCCACTCTAAGAATCGTCCAAAGTTGACACAACAAGGAGAAATATGATCTAGCGATAGCCTCGGGACCTTTAAATTGAATTAGCTTGGTTTGCCTATGGTTTTTGACCTTGGATCATGAGAGACTTCTTAGAGAGAGTTTAGAACCATTTTAGGGTTAGGAAATGAGATGAAATAAGCTCCAAGTCATAGGGGGCCTATTTATAGGAGATTAAATAATTGGCACCGAGCTTACCTATGGCGAGGTCTGTGAACCGCAAACCATGCTTTCGAATCGCAGGTTGGGTCGTAGACCTTGACAACGTTCAACCATACCTACCTGCCGTGCTGCTATTTCTTAATATGGTCATAACTTTGTATACAGAGCTCGGATTAACGAATGGGTTGTTGAATTGGAAAGTAGACTCCCTGAACTTGATCTTAGATTGGTTATGCACTCCATAACATTATATATATGGGGAGATATTCCCCTTCCAGGTTGACCCAAAAAATCCTGTCCGAAATTCTGCATGTCTTCCCCAAATTTCGACGAACTTAGTTTCTTTGATTTGCTTGACCTCGAAACCTTTTGGTACAATCTTAACACTTGATAAAAACCTTCATTAACCTTGTAAGGGTATCATTACTTTCCCGGCTTACGTTAGCTAGCTAAGATGACGTCGACATATAAAGTATGGGGTGTAACAAAATGTGCGATGCAGTCTTTTTTCCTTCGTCCAGTTTTTGTCCCAATTGGGTTTTTCTGGTAAGGTTTTTAATGAGGCATCACCAATGAAAGAGTTTTACAGGTCTTGCTTCAAATGTATTATCTTTTGTCTGGGTCTCCACAGATGAACACCAAAACATCAGGGGCCATATATACCCTTATCAAGGCTGAGGTAATTTTTTCGAAAATTAGAGAGCATATGCCAGTACTATTAAAGCTTCAGGGAAAAGAATATGTCAGTACTGCTAAAGCTTCAAGAGAAAAGCACTCATCATCGGGGACTTCCTGGATCGCAAAATATTGCATATGTGTAACCAGACTGACCACACTAGATGGAAGCCAGACTATTCTTGCATTTGTCTTTACAATTGTATGTTAAAGGAATCAATAAATTTTTCCTTTTATGATAAAATTATTTCCATTAAAAACATAATAATTATTAAAATGTGTGTTGTTGTAAACATATCAATTTTTTATGACATAATGAACGGGAGACGTCATTTTCTACATCACCATTTAAAAAATAAGAACCCTCTCTTATTAAAATACTTAAAGAAAATAAATGGTTAAAATTATGGCTGCTCAAAGTGCCCGGATAAAAAGTTGATCGAGACCAAAGATAGTCCGGGATCAACTACAAGGCCATGAGAAGCCCAAATATAAACACATCTCTTTATGAATAAATTCATTCCTTGTTAGGAATCATCAAGAGACTTCAAGGTTTAGAGTTTTTAAAGATAGTTCAAAAGCCTCAGATTTTACTTAGCAAATAAAAGTGTAGTAAAACTGAAACTACGACTTAGTTTATAGGGGGAATAAAAGTGTTCTTCTATAAATAAAAGCATGAAATAAAGCCTTGATAAAAAATGTGTGAACATTGGAGTCTGAAGAGGAAACTTCATTCATTTAAAGATAGTATCGTGCCCAAAAGTGACCCGATTACGAGACAAAAATAAAAAAATGAAACCCATGCGAAAGGTAATGACATGTTCGTTCATGATCCGGAGGGGGTGTTTCCAAAATAAAGTAACCATTATCAGTTGCAATCGTGATAAGTCAAGGCTGAAGGGGGAAATTCAGAAGTTGTTGCTCCGAGGGCATTATCTGAAGCAAACAACATATTTTCTTGAGGAGGAGGAATTTATGCTTCCAAAAGGTTTTTGTCTTCTTCTTCCCTATCGGATGACACATCTTATTCATCCATTGGAAGGGGTTCATCTAGCTCTTCCGCCGAAGCTAATTCCAATTGTCGGGCCTTAGAAATTTCATTGCCAATATCATTAATTATCCCTGCCCTCACTGCCTCCAAAGCCTTGTAGCACATCTTATAGTTGTTTCTTACCACCGACAAAGTAAATTTGTCAATGGTGGCCTGAAGATGAATTTCTGTAGATTGAACAGCGTGAGTGAGTTCAACACTGGTTGAATGGAAGAGTTCATTGGCCTTATTCAAATTTGCAATTGTCTCTTATTGCTTTTCAGTCTGAGTCGTCATGGTGGATAAATGGAAGCTTAAGGACTCATTTTCCTTCTAAAAGGCCTTAATTTTAGTTTCTTTGATTTGTAGAGGCTCATAGAAAGTATCCACATCAGCCTCAAGTCCAGGTAGGTGCATCTTCAGGTTAGACACAGAATCAAAGGCCTCGTATCCTATTTTCTACCAGTCACTTGCACGATCTTCGTGAAGCGTGGCCTGCTTCCTGAAAGCTTCCTTCTCATTTTCCAAGGGTGTTAGTTTTCCTTCCAACTCATTAACCTTGGTGAGCTTAGCCTCCGCTTCCGATATGCATTCTACAGCATTGTCCCTTTCGTTCACCATAGTAGCCTTCTCATCTATTAGCCATTGGAGTCCATCATAACAAAGGAAATTGGCCTGAACAAAGGATTCAGTTTCAAAATTCAAAAAGGAGAAATCCTAGAATTAAAAGGAACAAAAAGGGAGAGAAATTGACACCTTAGCTACGGCATACATGCCTTCATTAATGGCTCATTCTACTGACACCCTGCGAGATTTCTTCTGGTATTTATCCAAAGCAACGTGTTTCATATAGTTGGCCACTCCTACGGGCTTAGACAAAAGCTGGCAATCAGAGGGAAGTTAAACGGCCACATATCAGAATTTTCCAAGATCTGCAGTCAGCGTTGGATATTCATTCACCAATTTCTCCCTTTGCAGGGAAGGAATGTGGTTGGGTGAAGGCGGAGCTTCTTGATAATCTTTTAAAAATATAGTCAGAAGAACAGTGGGCTCAGAATCTTCTGGAGTTCGAGGAAGGACGGTAGCGGAAGCAGCATGCAGCATCGATGGGGGCTATCGGGCGATAGTACTTGATCCAATTGGAGTAAATAATGCATTAGTATGACCTGCCCGCGACTAATGAACTCTATTTCTGTGAAAGTTAGGGAAATTTTGACCTTATTCTTTCCAGCGGTTGCTTATATTTCTCGGGACCTTCACTATCTAGCTCAACCACAGTAATAGATCCATCCAATGCACTGCTTATGATGAGAGTACTGGGGGTGCGATCACCTCAATCTGGAGCTCTTTTATTTGAGCGTTTGGAACTCAATCGGGGACTAGCATAAGATTCTTGACGGAGTTTCTTTCTCTCCTAAGCCTGTTGTACAAGTCCTTTGGTCGTGCTAGGGTCTTTATGTACTTCAAAGAGCGGAGCAGCAGGAACTATTTGGAAAGACCTAAAAATAAAATTGTAAGATAAAAGATCTCCCAAAATAAGAAACTAAAAGGGAGGCAGATCTTACTATGGTTGCTAAGGATCCAGTTTTGGTCCTCTGAGATCTTTTTCCATGTCTGGAGTTCCGGGATAGAAACGTCAAGAATCTCAAGTACCTAATCAATGATATTGGATATCTCTGTAGGCTCTTAGCGGGCGGCTAAAAGGAAAAAATATTCAATAAATGGATTAATTAATACGGGAAAGAGCATTCCTGGAGATGTAAAAATAAAAAATCAGAAGGATACAAGAAAGCTTATGATGAGGGTTCCATCACTCCGAGATGGTTAGGTTGCCCAAGGAAAGGAGGTCGGTGGTGGCGACGACAACATGTCTTTCTATTCAGCCCCAGTCATGATCATCATCGAGGCTGGTAAGGATGGTCTTGCTCCCCCTCCGGTGCAAGTTGGTGATTCCATCACGAAAGCTACATCGGCCACCGGGTAAAGTACAGAGGCATGTAACTTTCCTCTAGACCTGGGCCCACTTGGGCTATACAAATTTTTTAGCAGAGGCAAAAGTCCAATATGACTTCTTCCACTTCATTCTCAATCTTCATGGAGAATGGGTATGTGTAGACAAAATAATATCCTTATCGTAATGAGGTTATCCTTTCATATTCATAAGGAATTAAGACTTCACTGTTGGTCCATCGGCAGTAAGCCTTCACCAATGGCAATACGTTAGAGGCGATCCTGGTTCTGTATTCTCCGGCTGGAGAATCTCAGCCACCGCATAGCCTCTGGAAGTAGGCTTTTCTTGGAAGTCATGGTCAAATCTCCATGTCCTTGCCAGGAGCATAAGGTAGGAGGGTTTCATCTATGTTGATCCCCTTCTTGGGAGGTAGGATTCCCTCTGATGTTAGAAGGAGCATTTCCGCCGGCAGAGTGGTTCAACATTTTATCTTTCAAAGATGGAGTTGCAAATTAAAAAGTGCTAGGAGAGGCTCTTTGCAAATTGAAGGCGGAAATAATAAGGTGATCAACTTTATTGCAAATGATGGTATTTATAGGCGTTAGAACTCATTATTTTTATGGTAATCGATGGGATATATACCAATCGAAGGTTTCTTAACAGACATCACGTACATGTCAAACTAGGTGCGGTGAATTGACACGCCTCATTATGATTTCGCAGTCTTTCATCAATCTAGGAAAGTCGGACAATTGTAGTTTCGGCATGATGATGCTTGGTATGATGAGTTGAGCGGATGGCATCTTTCGGTTTTCCTACCAAGATGAGTAGTTTTAACTGCTTGACAGTGTAAATCCACTTCCTGGGTCCACAAGAGATATGCCCAAAAAGTGCGGGGACTATCTATATAGGGAAAAAATAGTATTATACATGTGGTCAAACTATACCATGACACATGTCAAGGAATGATAAGTCGTATCCAAATCAACTTTTAGTTGTACCGGTAGCGTATAAATAGTACTGGGGGTATTGAAGGGTCACATGTACCGGAAAGCAAGAAGGTCAATGGGTCAGTTTAAATTCTACGGGCGGTCATTACTTGTCTGATTCTACACTTCCATAGGCGCATTAATGGCATTTATGAAGATACTAATTATATAATTATTACAACATTCATGTATTCCTATTATTAGGGGTGTAAATCGTGAAATGTGTAATCATGAGTCCAAGTATAAATAAGACCAATTAACTCATTGTAAAGACATCATATTCAAAATACTATAATATCACTTTTCGATTAACACCATTTATCTCATCATCTGTGCTTTCATACTGCAAAACATCTAATCTAGAGGCCTCGTCAATAAGTTTTTTTCAATCTCAGGCTAACTATATTCTTGTAACATTCCGTACTTTTGGGCCATGGTTTGAATCGCTAAACGTGTGTAAATAGACCCGAGTGTTGGAGCAAATTTGATCATGTTCACGTATGCAAATGAAGAGCTTAGTATATGAAAGGATAAAACTCCAAAATAATTTTGGACGTAACAAGTGTCATGACGGGGATCGAAAACAATATTTGGTGTGTGCATAAAGAGGCAATGGACCAGTGTTATATCACACGATTATGACATTGAGTATATGGAGATTTTATAAGTCATCAAGATTTAAGTGAATTGGGATCAAGAAATTAATTATGTGCGTAATTGGGTGTATGTTGAATTAATGGAAGATATGGAAAATTAATTAGAGGGAGACAAAATGATTTGGGCAAGGGACACATGGCAAGTAATTCGCAAAAGGTGTTAAAGAGGGGAAAAATAAGGTCATCTGTAAAGGAGAGTCACTAGTTGGCAAATGCATGAAATGTAAATATATATATACATAAAGCATTTTAGTAGAAGCAGCCCAAGGTTGTCATCAAAATATACTTGAACCATTTCCTTGATCGCGTGGTCTACATTCTCAATCAGCATGATAATTCTCATGCATGTTGAGCAAAAGCCTTTGTTTCGTCGAACACACAAGAAATCAACATTTCTTGTACATCCTTTGCACACCGAATATGTACAAGTATAGCACATATAGTGGGAAGCCTTTTGACATACACTACAAATATGCCAACCAAGTTCCATTTAGCCTTGGAGCGGAAAAATGCCTCATCCAACTTAAATGTTTTTTTTCTTATTAATACGTGGGATTTTATTCCAAGGAAGCAATCAACGTTATTCAATTTGTTACGAATTTTTGCACAATTCTATTTTGTTGTATTGTAGACACAAAATGGCTAAGGTATGTTAAGGAAAATCCTTGTTTTTTGGCATGTTCTAAGTACGAAACGTAAACATAATATTGCCCTATAAATTATTCTACTCTTAGTAGTTAAGGATGTTCCTATTATTTACTCCTACGTTAAAAGCATGTCTAAATATGTTCCTAAATCCTTATTGAGGTATTTGGGAAAGATGTTAAATATTCTCAATGTTAGCCGAAGGTACATGTTAATATTTCCAATGTTAGCCGAAGGTATAAGGATATTATATCATCCGGTAAATTCAGAATGTTTTATTGTCATTCATGCATTTTCATTTGCATTATATTCATGTATTACCCTTGATCCACATATGTTATATACACTACTATATGGTTTCAATATATGTATGTAGGGGATGGGTAAAAGGGAATGATGTTATATACGTGTCACCACCTGCAGCTGGTACAGACTATCACGATAAAAAAGATGCCCGTGTGTGGCCAATATGATAATGATGATGCCTACAGAGGCCGAAATAAAATAATACCCACAGAGGCTATTATGGGAAGGAAGATGCCCTTGTGTGGACAATATTTATATGTATACCGCACTTGCATTATGCATAATATTTAGGCATATGTATTAAGGCCCTCAGAGGCATTTACTGCTGGTCAGAAATTTTCGTCGGTTGTTGTTGTCAGCCATTTCTGTCAGCTGTTGGTGTTGTCAGCTGTTACTATCGACTGTTTCTATTTTTGTTTATTGCTAGATTCCTGTTATGCTATTGTTCATGCCTGACATACTCAGTACATCGGTCATACTAACATCCTTTTTGTCGGGGTACGTTGTGTTTTATGCCCACAGGCTCTGGTAGATGGTGGGATGCTTCGCGCTTGTAGGTTACTAGTTCAGCTTATATTGGAGCACTCTACTTATTTTAGAGTTGCATTCTGGTTGTGGTATGATCTTTTTCATACACATATGGGTATGTTGGGGCCCTGTCCCATCCTTTTGATGTCATGTACTCTTTAGAGGCTTGTAGACAGTTGTCATGTGTATAGTAGTTGTATATGGCCATGTCGGCTGTGATGTGTGTGTCAGCTGAATATTTGGTAACGGCCCTTGTGGCCATAGTTGATTTCAGTTAGCTGGTAAGTATGTGAAGAGTGGTGCTTGGCAGGTGAGGTCTAGGTGCCCGTCATAGCCCTCCGGTTTGGGTCGTGACAAACTTGGTATCAGAGCAGGTCTGTCCTAGGGAGTCTGCAAGCCATGTCTAGTAAAGTCTTATTTATGGGTGTGTAGCGCGCCACACTTATAAACAGGAGGGTGCAAGGAATTTAGGGATAGTTTCCATTCTTGCATATCATAGATCGTGCAGTAGAGCCGAGTCTCAAGAATTCAAGTTTAACTCGTGCATGATACTGCTTCAGTAATGACAGTTACCAAAAAGACTTCGGTTAGTTCATATTTGTAGCCAGTAAATGAGTGACTTCTACCAGACGATTGATATGCCAGAAGGGCAGTATTATGTTAAAATCTTGAGATTTTGAGGAATTGTCTCACTCATATACGAAAGAGATAATGCAAGTCTGGAAAGCAAAATATTTGCGTTGGGATAAAAAAAAGTGAAGTAAAGAAAATACTAAGCACCTGAACGTAGAAGATTGTAAGGATGCCCTTTGTAAGCCTTATCGTGTTTATGATTACGGCAGGGATATGATTAGCACGGAGGTTGAAGTTGGATTGAGTGCGGCAAGGGATATGATTAGCAGGGAGGTTGAAGTTGGATTGAGTGTAAATACAAGTAGTATGCTCGTATTTGAGACAGATCCGTCTAAGGATATGGGTAAGTTGCTTTCCCAGGCACAACTTCATCCTAGAGCATCTGATAGATATGGGCCCTTGAGGGGTCTGGGAATTTATTAGTCAGGGATCGTCGATGTTTAAATGGGTCAAAAATGTCAATATCTGAGGGTCAAAGTTGTAAAAGTCGAGTGAGACCGCCCCGACAGTGAGACCGCCCCGACCATCTTGTAGTTAGTATAGTCGAGAACATGCAAAATTATGCCGCAAAGGTATAAGGGATTGGTTTAGGGTGGCAACCATGGCCACAGCATTCCGAAGTATCCCAAGTTGATACGCAAAGGTAAGGATAAAATGATTATGAGTGGTACAGATGAAGAGCAGAAGACAACATTAGAAGGTGTAGTAGATTATGAAAATCTACATATTTTACAGTAACTCGTGCTGATTAAAATGTGGGAATATGTTATGTACGTACGACCTAAATTGTGATATCTTACCTAGAATATATTAGGAATTTTCCAAGGATATTATTAATGGTCTTCCACAATCGAATCGTCTGAAGAGTGACCATCATTAAATTGAAAAAGATCACACAAAGTGACGTACTCGAAATAGTGAGCCCATGTCATCATATAAGGATTGAGTTATCCATGGTAGTGGAAGGGGACATAAGCCTCTCGTCCATGCGTAAAGGGAAATACCGCGTATTATTGAGAATTACATGTATCAATGTTAGTAAGCGAAGATATGCTATAGGTATTGGATGGGTAGGGTCTACGGCTTCGTTGTGCAGCATGTTACAATTCTAAATAACCTTTGCATATCAATAGGGGCAATTGACGACGAAAACTATGGAACAATCGAAGAATGATTGTAAGAAATGTGAACATAGTTAATAGGTATGAATGGAATGGTATGATCAAGTATCAAGGCAGAAATGTTTTTCGTTTAATAACGAGTAGAAGGAAGGATTACGACAAGAATGGTGAATGTGAATGAGATTATAGTTAGGCAGGTTTTACGAGGGTATGGTTACTTCATAACAGTCTAAGGACCAATGGTAGAGGAAGGACAATAAGAATTCTTCGGCCAAAGGTAACGAACCTCTGAGGTTCAGGAAGATAGTATGAGAAATACTTTAATATAAGAGATTTCCCCCAAAGCAACTTGAAATGGAAATGTGAAGGTAAGACGAATGAGCATTCAATCGATGGGAGATCTAACAATGATAAGACAAGAAAGCTTGACAAGTCCTTGGATCATGTGACATTGTGAATTGGATCTAAACATACGAAGCATCGGTTCCACAACCTATGCAGTCATACATCTCAGAAAGTATGTAAACAGAAGTAACAGTGAGTAAAGCTCGAGATTAGCGCTTAAATAGGTGAAAAGGGGCCAATGACGCCTATGGATATAAGGTAGACATTAAAGATATATGTCAAGAGATAATGACATTATAATGAAGATAAGATGTCAGGTAAATATAGATGTCTATGAGAATTTTTGAACTGACCAAAGGTTCTACGAGATAGATAAAGTAATGGGTTTACAGCTTAACACGATCAATGTAATTTGTTTTTCCAAAGCGCCATTGACAGAAAGTCTTAGTCATGAGGCAAATGAAGGAATTTAAATCTAAGTATAATGACCAGGTTTGGATATAATAGGTCAACGTCAGGTAATGCCAATTCTTTAGAATATTCCACGTACCGAATGAGGGAATAAGTTAACAGTTCTTCCTTTAAGAAGTAGTAATGCCAATGATTGGAATCAGGAATAATGTTTGAGATTACGTATGGATACTAGAATATTTTGGAATTAGAAAGAGTATGACAAGTAAGAAAATGAGTGTACGAGTGTCAAAAGAAATAAAGAAAGGAAGTTGTTTATAATTACGAGTAGTGAGAAAGTACGAAAACAATAAAAAGATAGATTTATGTCAGACCATGAATGAGAGTTAACCGCGATGATACGTGCACTTCAGGTTCATTAATATTGTTCATAAAGTATATCCGATTGAGATACTATGAATATAAGAGTTTGTAGCACACCAGTTAATAAACAAAGCTAAGTTGACAATAGAATCATTCACCTACAAACAACTTGACTAATGTGAGAACGAATGAGAGAAATTGATATAAGGGTATGCATCAGTTGTCTAAGTAGGAGTCCGACTTGAGGATTCAGATAGTGATAGCCCTATAATTCATAATACATTAGGGTCATCCCTCATACGGGAAGAAAAAAGAACGTCATGATGAAGATCCCATTTTTAGAGAAGATCGGGAAAGAGATTTAGCAAAAGAGAACTACAACCTTTGAGTATAATGAGAGAGGGACCCCTAGGTAGAAGATGCATTCGTGTATTCCCAATGTAGTAGGATTATGAGACAAGATTATGACGGAGGTCCATTGCTCACAAAATTCCATTTACCTTGGATCTACTAGGATGTATAAATGATCTTAAGGGTGTCTACTTGTGGAACGACATGAAGAGGATCATTGCGGAGTTTCGTGTCCTAATTGTTAGCAGGTAAAAGTAAAGTACCAAAGGCCCGACGGCTTGACTCAAAACATGGAGATCCCGATGTGGAAATGGGAAACGATTAACAAGGATCTCATTACGGGTCTACCTCGCCTTGTAATAAGTTTGATCCTATTTTGGTGATTGTTGATAGTCTGACCAAATTGGCTCAATTCCTGATAGTCAGAACTACCTACACAGCCGAAGACTACGCAAAGTTGTACATTAAGGAAATTGTTCGCCTTCATGGTATGCCTATTTATATTATATCTGACTGAGGTATGCAGTTCACATCTAATATATTAGATATCATTTCAAAAAGGGGGTTGGACACTCAAGTTAATTTTAGCACAATTTTCTACCCTCAGAAAGACGGGCAGGCCGAACGTACGATTAAAATGCTCGGAGACATGCTATGAGCTTGCGTATTGGACTTCAAGGGAAGTTAGAATGATCATTTTCCCTTATTGAATTTGCGTGCAATAACAGTTATCATGCTAGCATTAAAATGGATTCATTTAAGGCTGTGTATAGACGGAAATATAGATTTCCTACCAAATGGTTTGAAGTAGGCGAATCAGAATTAGTTGGGCCTGATGTAGTGCACCTAACCATCGAGAATGTGAAGCTTATCCAAGAATGGTTGTTAACTGTTCAGAGTCATCAAAAGTCATATTCAGATGTGCAGCAACGGGACTTAGAGTTCCAAGAGGTATTACGGCTTCCTTGAATCCGAATATGGATATTGCTCGCATCCAGGCTTATGCGCAGAACCTGGAGGATCGCTACAGGCAACAGCAGATTGATCGAGAGTGTGATAGGGGCAAACGTAAAAGGGCTCGGTCTGTAAGTGGCGTGAGAGACTTTAGAGGTGGGCCCAGGCCACAACTTTATAGACGACCATCTTACCCAGCAGCCGGCGCATCATTTCCATCTTCAGGATCGAGGGCTGATCGTTATACTCAAACGGGACCAGGCCAAAGTTCATGAGCACCAGGATCATATTATAGATGGAATTATATGCAGATGAGGCCGATATTGGCTCGATATGGGCAGTGTGGTGGGACCCATGCAGGGCCATTCCAACAAGAGGGAAAAGTATGCTATTTTTGTGGGGAGCGTGGTTATATAGCGTGAGATTGTCCGATAAAAAGTAAAGGTGGTAGAGCCCAGCCGGTCGGATCTGCAGCAGCTTCATCCCAATCGGTATGCCCGTTAGGGCAGAGTCAACAGACATTATCTAGGAGAGGCAGAGGAAGGGGCTAGAACCATACTTATGCACTGATGGGACGACAAGATCAGGAATCCGCACCTGATGTCATTACAGGTACGCTATCGGTCCTTTCACATAATGTGTACGCGTTGTTAGATCCAGGCTCAAATTTATCATATATTACTCATTTCGTTGCCCGTAAATGTAGTATGGATCCTGAGTTGATAAGGGATCCATTTGTGGTATCTACACTGGTTGGTGAATCGGTAATCGCTAGACAGGTCTATGAAATTGTGCAGTATTGTCTTGTAGTCATCAGACCCTATCAGATTTAGTGGAATTAAAAATGGTTGACTTCGATGTTATTATGGGCATGGATTGGTTAGTGTCATGCTACGCTAATGTTGACTGCCGAACAAAGATGGTTAGACTCCAATTCCCAGGCGAGCCAGTCCTTGAATGGAAAGGTAATACGGTGACGCCAAAAGTAGGTTTATTTCGTACCTTAAGAAAAGAAAGATGATCTCCAAGGGGTGTATATACCATCTTGTTCGGGCAAGATATGTCAATGTTGAACCACCAAATTCTCAATCAATTTCGGTGGTCAATGAATTTCTTGATGTATTCCCAGACTAACTTCCAGGCCTTCCTACTAAAAGGGAAATTGAATTCGGTATAAATGTGTTGTCAGACACTCAACCGATATCCATTCCTCCTTATAGTATGGCTCCAGATGAATTGAAAGAATTGAAGGGGAAATTAAGGGATTTGCTCGAAAAAGGCTTTATTAGGCCTAGCATATCTCCTTGGGGCACGCCAATATTGGTAGTATGAAAGAAAGATGGCTCATTACAGATGTGTATCGACTATCGGCAGCTGAATAAAGTTACTATCAAGAACAAGTACCCTCTTCCCCGAATTGATGATTTCTTTGACCAATTACAATGTGCGAGATGTTTCTCAAAAATTGACCTAAGGTCGGGGTACCATCAGCTAAAGGTTAAGGAGAAGGATATTCCGAAGATGGCCTTTAGGACAAGGTATGGGCACTTCGAGTTCTTGGTAATGTCATTTGGACTTGCAAATGCACCAATAATATTTATGGATCTAATGAACAACGTGTTCCGCCCATTATTAGACGTATTTGTGATAGTATTTATAGATGATATTATGGTTTACTCTCACTCGGAAACAGAGCATATGGATCACTTGCGAATAATACTACAAATGCTCCGGGACCATAAGTTGTATGCAAAGCTATCCAAATGTGAGTTTTGGCTAAAGTCAGTGGCCTTTCTTGGTCATATATTGTCAGACGAGAGTATAAGAGTTGATACTCAGAAGATTAAAGCGGTGAAGAATTGGCCGAGGCCTACGCCTCCAACAGAGGTTCACAGCTTTTTGGGCTTAGCCAGCTATTATAGAAGGTTTGTAGATGGATTCTCTACCATATCAGCACCACTAACGAAGTTAACACAAAAGGCTATAAAATTCCAGTGGTCTGATGCTTGTCAGCGGAGTTTCCAAGAGTTAAAGGATAGATTAACATCGACACCAGTCCTTACTTTCCCAGAGGGTCCAGAAGGTTATGTTGTGTATTGTGATGCCTCGGGAGCAAGTTTAGGATGTGTGCTAATGCAGCATGGTAAAGTGATTGTCTATGCTTGAAGGCAATTGAGGAAACATGAGAGTAACTATCCGACACATGATTTGGAGTTGGCTGTGGTAATCTATGCACTGAAGATTTGGTGGCACTATTTATATGGTGTTCATGTGGACAATTTTACGGATCACAAGAGTCTACAATACATATTCAAACAAAAAGAGTTGAATTTGAGGCAAAGAAGATGGCTTGAATTATTGAAGGATTATGATGTGGACATCTTATATCACCTTGGAAAAGACAATGTTATAGCAGACACACTCAGCCGTAAGTCAATAGTTAGTTCGATGCCAGTGCAAGTCAAAAGGAAGGAATTGGTGAGAAGGTTTCATCAGTTAGCTAGTTTGGGAGTCCGACTAATGGATTCGGAGGATGGTGGATTTGTGGTCCAGGATGTGTCAAAATCATCCCTTATATTAGAAATTGAGGAACGTCAATGGGAAGACCCTAATTTGGAGAAGAGAAGAGAGAGCGTTCAACAGAAAAAGACCACGACCTTTGAAATTGACGTACATGGAACTCTCAGGCACCAGGGTCGTCTATGTGTTCCAAATGTAGCAGGACTGTGGGATTGAATTATGACAGAGATTCATGGTTCACGGTACTCTATTCATCCAGGATCAACAAAAATGTATCATGATCTCAAGAGTATTTATTGGTGGAATGATATGAAGAAGCGCGTGGCAGAGTTTGTAGCTCAGTGTCCCAATTGTCAACAGGTAAAAAAAGAACACCAAAAGCCTGGTGGCTTGACTCAGAACATTGAGATTCCGATATAGAAATGGGAAATGATTAATATGGACTTCATTACGGGATTACCCCGTTCCTATCGGAAATTTTATTCTATTTGGGTAATTGTTGCTAGACTGATCAAATCAGCTCATTTCTTGCCGATAAAAACTACCTACACTGCCGAAGATTACGCAAAGTTATATATTAAGGAGATTGTTCTACTTCATGGTGTGCCTATCTCTATTATATCTAACCGAGGTGCTCAATTTACAGCTAACTTCTAGAAATCATTTCAGAAAGGATTAGGCACCCGAGTTAATTTGAGTACGGCTTTCCATCCTCAAACAGACGGTCAAGCTGAGCGAACAATTCAAACGCTCGAGGACATGTTACGAGCTTGTGTGTTAGACTTTAAGGGAAGTTGGGATGATCACTTACCCCTTATTGAGTTCGCATACAATAACAACTATCACACTAGTATTAAAATGGCTCCATATGAGGCCTTGTACGAACAAAAATGTAGATCTCCTATTGGATGGTTCGAGGTAGGCGAATAAGAGTTATTTGGACCTGACTTGGTACACCAAGCCATAGAAAAGGTAAAGCTTATCAAGGAATGGTTGTTAACAACTCAGAGTCGTCAGAAGTCATACGCAGATGTGCGACGGCGAGACTTAGAGTTTCAGGTAGACGACTGGGTATTTTTGAAGGTTTCGCCAATGAAGGGTGTAATGAGATTCGGGAAGAAGGGAAACCTTATTCTAAGGTATATTGGGCCATACCGCATAATTCGACAAATTGGTCAGGTAGCATATGAGTTGGACTTACCTTCGGAGTTGGAATGTGTTCATCCAGTCTTTCATATTTCCATGTTAAGAGCTTGTGTTGGAGATCCTTCTCGAATTGTACCAATTGAGGATGTGCAGATTACAGAGGATCTGTCATATGAAGAAATTCCTGTTGCTATCCTAGATCGACAAGTCCGCAATCTGAGGACTAAGGAAGTAGCTTATGTAAAAGTTCTGTGGCGAAATAGGAATGTGGAAGAGATGACATGGGAAGCTGGAGAGGAAATGACGTGCAAATATCCACACCTATTCCAGACTAATGTCGAGATTTCAAGAGAAGCCTAAGGTAAATTCCAAATTCATGTCATGATATTTAATGATTGTGTATTCGAACTACGTAATGGGGATAAGATGTGTTACCCCAACTTTCTAGGATGAATGTTTCTAAGGGGGGAAAGATGTAACATCCCGTACTTTCGGATTGCGGTTTAAATCATTGAGCGTTTATAAAATTGCGAGGCACGTGTAAATAGATCCGAGCGTTGGGAAAAATTTATGTTATATTTATGCATGCTAATAAAGAGATTAGTATATAAAGGAATTAAACCCCGAAATAATTTTGGACGAAACAAATGTGACGAGGGGGAGTGGAAATAAATTTGGTGTATGCACAAAGAGGTTTTATAAGTTATTAAGATTCAAACGAATTGAGATCACAAAATTAATTATGTGTGTGATTAATAAATTGTATGGAGGCAGATCACTTAATTAATTAAGTGACCTTGCATGTGGTGCAAGGTGGCGTGAAATGAAAATTCCACCCCCAAAGGAATTGGCTACAAAGGGGGACACCATCATAAGGGCTAATGATGTGTAATCATGTTGGGGGAGTAATTGTTTGTCGTGGCTTTAATTCTTAAGAGAAAGGGAGCAATTCCACATTCTGATTTATTGAAAACCAAGAGCACATCCAGCAACCCCAACCCCTAGACATTTAAGAAATATTTCTTGTTTTATTGAAACCAAAAACATAATCAGCCATAAATTGTTTTGTCAATTGGAAAGGAGGAAAAAATGTACGAAGAACTAGTGAAGCAGTTCTTAAATTTGGTTTAAAACGAGACGTCCCAGCAAGCAGTATTAAAAAGGGGCGGGTTCCATTATTATCAAGGTATGTTAAGGAAAATTATTTCTTCCTTTTGACATGTTCCATGTAACAAAATATAACTGTGATATTGCTCCATAATTTATTCTACTCCTAGTAGTTAAAAATATTCATATTATTGATTCCTATGCTGAAAGTATGTCTAAATATATTTCTAAATCCTTATTGAGGCATACGGAAGATGTGTTGATATTCACAGTGACCAAAGGTGCAAGGATATTATGTCACTCGGGGTATTTTATTATCATTCATGCATTTTCACTTGCATTGCATTCATATATTACCCTGGACCGCTGGTGTTATGCACACTACTATATGGTAAATATTATATATGTAGGGGATATGGGGAAAGGATATGGGGAAATGGAAAGGCGGTATATACGCACACCACCGGCAGCTAGTACAGACTATCACAAAAGAGCCCGAAGAGGCTAATATGATGTGATGATGTGATGTGATTTCTGCATGTCTTATTGGGACGAGTTGCATGATCTGCAACACTAACATATATTGGGACGGGTTGCACGATCCACAACACTGACATATATATATATATATATACCGCACTTGCACCATGCATACGTTAATTAACCATTACATGGTATGATGCCCACAGAGGCTGTCATGGTAAGGAAATTGCCCAATGAGGCCAATAAATATGGACACTGCATTGTACATAACATGTAGGCAAGTGTATTAGGGCCCTCAGAGGCAGTTCCTATTGGTCAGTTGTTTATATTTTAGTTATCAGTATATTCCTGTTACGCTGTTATTTATGCTTGACATACTCAGTACATCAATCGTACTGATGTCTCTTTTGTTAGGGGACGCTGTGTTTTATGCCCGCAGGTTTGCATAGGCAAGGTGACGGCCCACGTGAATAGATTGCAGTTTTCAGCGGATTTTGGAAGCACTCCTCTCTTTTCGGGGTGTCGGTCTGATTTTGGTATGATACAATTTTGCGTGTCTATATGGGTATGACGGGGCCTTGTCCCGACCTTTGATGTTGCTACTCTTAGAGGCTTGTAGACAGGTGTCCTGTGAGTAGTAGACTTGTACGGCCTTGTCGGCCTTGGTACATGTATATATATAAGTTGGTTACCTGGTGGTTCATAATTTTCTTTCGGCTTAGTCCGTAATTAATTATGATTAGATATTCATGGTAAGAGTGGCGGTACCCGACGGGTGGGATCCGGGTAGCCGTCGCAGCCCTCCGATTTGGGTCGTGACAATAACATAAGCAAACTATTTAAGTCAATATGAATCGATGAAAATCAGACGTATACTAGCATGAAGTTTCAACTAAAAACAATCATGAATAATATGTAACCCTAGAATAATAAAAAAACTCGTCACTAAGATGATTACACAATGTATAATCGTTCAACTAATTAAATAGAAGAAAGATATGATAAATTATTTGAATCATTTCCCCACAATAATGTGTTTAGCCGTCCTTGTGTTGTATTCCTCTCCAAGGTCTGAATCTTTCCTGAAAAATGTTTAGAATAGGTTTTTATAGTGTCAGGATTTGACCATGGACCGGATGTCTAAGTAAAGTTTAAAATCGACAAAGATTGACAGTATTTTCCAAGGACACGTCGTGGAGACTTGCAAGGTGGCACGACGTTCCATTATATTTTTGGAAGTTACTCCCTCTGTCACAATTTATATGACACTCTTTTCTTTTTAGTTAATCCCAAAAAGGACACATTTTCTTAGTTGACAATAATTTAACTTTAAAATTTATCTTTTATGCTTAACGTGATAATTTATAACCCCACAAATATTTTTGGTTTATTTTAGATCATAAGATTCAAAAGTCTTCCTTCATTTCTTAAACACCGTGCTCAGTCAAACTACATTATATAAATTAGGACGGAGGGAGTATAATGTTTCTCGGTTTGTGAAGGCACGGCGTGTAGGCTTGCAAGGCGGCACGAGGTGCCCTTGTATTTTCCGTGACACTTACTTTTCAACTCCTTTTCATGAGTACTTGACCTTTGTGTGCTTAGCTCGTTCTAAATACTTCAAAATGACTTCTACTCAAAATTCAAAGTCGTATTTCACCTCTTTTTGCATCAAAACTTAAGTTTCCCCATCAAATCATCACCTAAACACAATAAACACACATATCAAGTATAAATTGGTTGGAATGTACTCAAAATGGACCTAGAGAGATCCTATCACTGTCAAAATGTTGTAGAAGGTTCGACATAAAAAGGCTAATTGTTAAAATGATTCGGTTAAAAGATGTTCTCAAATTGTTTTAATATTTGTGAGTAAAAACTCTAAAGATCTTTTATTGCTGTAAGCCTCAATAGGGTGATTGTGATACAATGCTCTGAAAGGATCCTAAGTAATAAGACAAGTACAATGTTTTAGACCTGGAAAAGTCAGTATAATGTGAGTTTGTAATAACTCTGAACCCGAAGATGTTCATAATTCGTCACTTAATGGTTCGAAAAATAAGAGTTTCATTGAACCTGAGTTCTGGCGTTTTTTTCAGATATCGCCAGGACATGAGTTCCTTATTTAATTGGTTTGAATTCGTCGGGTCAACTGAGTCCCCAAGTGTATTGGGTTGGAATTCTCTCGTATATTGAGTCCCTTAGTGAGTTGAGTTGCGTGCTCCGAGCATCGCACAAGGACTTGTTAGAATCTTTCAACAGGGGTATGCAGAGTCCTCGTTCCTTGAGTCCCCAAATTTAAGCGTGGTTGGGTTAAGATAAATGTATTTAAACTCTTTGAGCTTTGAGTCCGTACTGTGGCTCAAAGCACCAGGACTAAGTTCGGGCTTAGACGTTTTGACTGTAACCTTTTGTTTATAAGCATCAATTGTTAGTCGAGCTTGTTTTATTGCTCATTTGCGAAGTCTAGTTCACTTGTAATAGTCTCTTTGTTTTGCTCTTCTCATGACCAAGTGTTCCTAAACATTCTTAATAGGAAGCAAGGCTTCAGCACCATATACAAGAGGGTTTGGGGTTTCACCTTTGGAGGTTCGAGTAGTCGTTAAATAAGCCTAAAGTACGACATGTAATTTGTCTACCCATTTTTCTCTGTTTTGGACTAGGAATATTTATAGTATTACACCCCCAAATCAGACCTAAAGTTAGGTTTTTAGACATTAGTGAGCTTATGAAATATGGGCTGGTCCAAAAGGATAAAATTAAGTAAAGTACCTACTTGGGCTTAAATAATTACCCAGTTTTGCCCATCTGGAAATTTGTTGGAAGAAATTCCTAAATGAGTAAAACTAAGTACCTGCTTTGCCCTTCCTAATTCTTTAGTTTTCGATACTTTTTAACTTTATAAGATTTGTTATAATGATTGACTGTTTCCGTTGTTCGGTAGATTTGAAATCATGATTTTGATTACAGGGCTACATCTAAATCATAAGGTCAAACAGTAATAATACTACCAGCATTCTTCTATGAATAAACACAACATGCAAACTTGTTTCTTGTCTTCTCAATTTGGTTAGGATAAGAAGTTCTTGATATATGGAAAATCTCTCTAAATTAATTAAGAGTATAGGGATAAGAAGTTCCTAACCTGTAAGTTAAATTACGTAAATATCCATAACTCATTAATTTAAAATTAAAATATTAGTTTTCGCTTACACTCCAGCCATTTATTTAAAACCTATTTCCCAAACGCTACCGCATCGCACTGGGAAATCGCCAAGAGCTGCAACTCCCGAATAGACAGCATCGGCGCTTCTGGAAAGACGCCTCAAAACCAATTGCACCATTTATTCCCTTTAACAATCTCAAACACAATGTTACGCTTCCAACAAACTCACCCTTTCAACTTCTCGCAAACAGGTATGCCTCTCTCCTTCACCTATGTTTCAATCAAATACTGCCATCTTCTTCACTTACTTTATGGAATTGGAATTGGAATTTATGCTCATGTTCCGTTCAATAAAAAAATATGTTCAAATTTGATACATCCTCCACTTAATACCAATGTTGTGTTAATTTATGTTGAGATTTCTTACATTGTCACTCCACAGTAAAAGCTCGACCAAATCTTTGGCTAAATCATTTGTCCCTTAAATCGCACAGTATGTACCCTTATGTATTCGTTCTTAGAGATTGTTCCACTCATGTACTTCAATCAAGTACCGTAATCTTTTACCATTTTGCTGTGTGATGAGTATTGTCCTTGCAATTTATTTGTTCCTATTGCTCGACACTTTCGACAAAAGTAAATTCTCACAAGTATCGATTAGCCAGAACACATAATCTTGTGAGGGTACTTTCTACTATATGTAAATTGCTTTATGATGGATACACAGTAATCGGTAGACTTCTATGTACGTGGTGATTGATTCTCCTATTGTTTCTCCATCAAAAAAAATATTGATGCACATAATAAATAGTAGAGTGAGATGATTGAAAGGCACCGCCATATCATATCAATTCACTCGAAGTTAATACACCATGTACACACAGTAATACCGTCAAAGACTACATTCTTTTCTTATTCTGAAACTACTAGCGATTGTTAAGTGTTAATGAGAAAGTATAAAAAATTGCTTGAGACTGCTTGTTTTGTTAGTAGTGTGAAAAATGTTTTTTACAATTCATCGAGCAAGAACGTTTATATAAGAATGTCGTCAATTCAGAGTACTAAATCACATGAAACTTAAAGAATATCACCATCACATTTTTTAAGTATAGCAAAATCAAATTTAACTATCTAAATAAGTGGTGAGAACTTCTGCTAAAAAACATTAGTGATGAACATATAAACCAATGTGACAATCAAAGACTGCCATTTTCTTCAAATACTTTACGCACCTGAAATTTGAATTTATGCTCCAATTCTGTTCAAGAAATTTTTTTGTTCAAATTTAATACTTTCTCTACTTAATACCAATGTTGTTTTAATTTATGTTCAGATTTCTGGCATTATCACTACACAGTAAAAGCTCGACCAAGTACTTGAATAAATCGTTGGTCCCTTAAACCACGCAGTAATTACCCCTACATATTCGTTTTTTGATTTTCTTATTATAGAGATTGTTCCACTCATGTACTTCAATAAATTACAGTAATCTTTTACCATTTCGTTGGGTGATAAGTACTGACCTTGCAATTTCTTTGTTCCTATTTCTCGACACTTTTGACAAAAGCAAACTCTCACATGTATCGATTAGAATCCTGTTTAACTACATGAATGCATCGCTGAAAAAAAAAATACTTACATTTATGAATAAAATATATACTCTTCCCAGTCAATACTACATTTATGGTGTGTTCCTGATTAACAAATATCAAGAGTTTGGCTTCATATATTTTAGCGAAGATTTTGCTAAGACGACAAACGCAATTTCCAATCCCAATCTGCATCCAAACAAACTGGATGTTAAATATACATCCGATATACACAATACACACGTGTATATCGGATGAATATTGGCTCTCGGGTTACTGTAGCAAGCCCACGGTTGGGCTGATATTTTGTATATAAGGTGTATTAGTCTTGTACGTTAATTAGTCTTGTACACTTACCATAATTGTATAGTTAGTCTCCAAAAAGAATAAGGTTTTAGGAGTGGAATAGGAATAGGATTTTCCTATTATGGAAATATGTAAATTATATATATTCTCTTTCAATTAACGAAAATAATCAAGAGATTATTTCTTTTATGGTATAAGAAGTCTAGGTTATTTTTTCTCCTAAAAATTTCCGTCCACCTTGCCCATCGGATTACGGCTTCCCTTCCACGGTCTTCCTTGCCGTCGGTGGTCTTTCTTTTGTGTTTTGTTTTTCCTTCTCAAAACACATATTGTTCTTTCGTTATGTCGATGACAAAGAACATGTTCATCCTATCATTGTTGTTTCTAACATCAAGAATCACATCCCTCTTATTCTTGAAATAGAAAACGTCCAATACGTGACGTGGGCAGAATTGTTCAAAATTCATGCTCGCTCGCATCAAGTCATTCATCACATAATTCCCGCGGCTCCTGAGGATACGGAGGTGCCTAAACGCGAGGATGATCCTAAGTTATGGACAACACTTGATGCCACAGTTCTTCAGTGGATTTACTCCACTATCTCTACTGACCTATTGCAGACGATTATTGAGCCAGACGCTACAGCGATGGCTGCTTGGGATAGGCTGCATCACATATTCCAAGATAATCAAAATTTCAGAGCTATTACCCTTGAGCAGGAATTTTCCCACGTAAACATGAAAAATTTCTCGAATGTTTCGGGTTATTGCAAAAGGTTAAAGGAATTGACAGAACAACTCCGCAACGTTGGTGCACCCGTTAGCGAAGATCGTCTCGTTCTACAGATGGTTGCTGGCCTATCCGAGGCCTATAGTGGCGTTGGAACTCTACTTCGTCAAAGTAACCCTCTCCGAAAGTTCTACAAAGCCCGCTCCATGCTTACTTTGGAAAATGCCGGTTTGGCTAAGAAGGCGGCTACCAGGGCTAGTCCCGTAGTCATGATGACGTCTTCTACAAATTCTCTGGGTTTTGTTGATAATTTGGGCCAAAACCATGCTCACGGTGGCTGCAAGAATAATAGGAAAAGTAATGGGAAAAACTGTGGTGGCAAACACGATGCGAACGACGGTTGCTGGAAGTTCAAACACTGAATTGCAGGGAAGGAATGATCGATTGTAGGAGTTGGTGGACAAAACTGACGGATGCGGGTGGAGGATATGAAGAAAGCAAACGAAAGTTGGTAAAAAGAAGTCACGGTGTTGCACAAGGCAGTGGTTGTTACTGGCCTTGGAAATAAAGACCGCAATACGAAGGTGAGGAATCTGGAACCTAAGGCCTTTACCGGATCTGTGGATACAGAGAAGCTGGAAATTTTCTTTTTCGTGACATGGAGCAGCATTTCTCAAATGGTGTGTGGCCGAGAACGACAACTTAGACATTACAACCATGTGGTTGGCTGGTGATGTGAAGTTGTGGCGGCAGAGACATGAGCCAGATGAGGTAGTGCGGGCAGACAAAGACCACGGATTGATTCGTGGGTAAGGTCGGAAAATAAAACGAGGGGCTAGTTTCTGCCTATCAAGACGGTTGAAAGTGCTAGGTTTGGCCAGATTTGTTCGTGGGGATATCAAGGAGTGTATTCTTTGATATTAGACTTCTGAAAATGGGAGTGGGGTATGGTCTCGATTGCGAGAGTACAAGCTCCATGGGGTCGGATTGTGTGAAGAAAATCGGATCCTTGCTGTGAAAGACCCATTATGTGTTAGATAATGAGTCGAGTTCGAAGCGGAAGTGAGGGAGTATGGGATATTGAACGAATGCTTGGCCTTACTATTTTGGAAGGCGTGAGACGCTGGCAGATGTGCAAGATAATTTGCACAAGTTCCGCATGAGTAAGTATGTAGAGCAACACCATGGTGTTTTACCGTGGTGATGGACCGTGGAAGTGGTTCATGATATAGGCGATATTGCTTACAAGTTGTGACTGTGGACAGGTTGAAGACTTGCAAGAAGTAGCTAGCTTGGGAGAGTTCTTCATTTGGGCAGTGCAACAAAAAGGTGAAGGAATTACCTTTAAATCGCTTCGACGAGGGCATCGAGTTCAATTGGTGCGGGTGGTTGGTTACACCCCTAGATTTCGGCGTGGTGGACGTGAGGCGATAATAGTGTTAAGGGCTTGTGTTATGCCCTTGGCATTGGATATTCGTGTGCAACGTAAGGCTAAGGCAAGGTTCTTGTGTGTGGGCAAGGAAGCTTGATAATGGACAGTGGCACGAAGATGCGCATGACATCGATTGTGCATGCGTGCAAGGCAGTGGGATGACTCAAACAAACATGTATGATGGCATGGGTTGAACGAAGGCAAGGCAGGCCTTGACAAAGGTTGATGGAAAGGGCAGACATATGGTAACAATGGGGCATGCGTGCAGTGTGGTCAAATTGAAACAGGGGTGATTTTTTTCTCGTCACTCCGTTCGGCAGTCAGCTAATTCAGCCAACTTCAGCCTCCCTCTCAAAACTCTCTTTAACACTTAGAATAATTTTGGGCAGAAAGAAAGACAAGCAATGTTACAGGCCAAGACCCAACCTTTTCTTTATTCTCAATAAGTAAAGGAACTCAACGTTTACAAAGGCACACACAAAACTGACTTTCACTCAAAAGCGACGAAGAGCTAAACACTTGCTCGTTTACTCTCACTTTTTCTGATGTCTACTGCCTTAGACTGCTCCTATATTTATAGGGGGGAAATCTGCCCAAGGCAGTTACAAAGGGAAATATGGGCGCACACTTCTGTTCCACGCCCAGCCTGCATGGGAACGTTCCAGCTAACGTCGGGGCACGTAGCCCCATTCACGCGCACGTCCGAAGTCACCCGCATTCACCCGCAAATGTCGGCCCACGAACTCAACCGCTGCCATCTCAGCGATCCGCGTCGCGTCCAGCTCCGCGCGCTTTTCTCGGCCTCGTCACTGATCCGTGTCTCGGCCCCGTCACGCATCCGCGCCTCGGCCATGTCACGCATCCGCGCGCATTTCTCGGCCGACTCGGCGTCCAGCTCTGCGCGTCGTCCGTCTTTCTCGGTCCAGCTCAGCCTTGCGGCCTTTCCCCAATACTTTGCCATATTCCTTGCCATTTCATCCAATGTCTTGACGGTCCTCGACCAACCTTGTCGACCATTGCCCAGCGTCTCGGCCAGCGTTTCGACCCTCCTGTCGAGATGATCGTGCCATGCCTGTGCCTCGTACAAGGCCAATGCCCTCGACCAGGTCCGTGTCAACACCCACGATGCCTATGCCGATCCTCAGTCACGCACGCCTGATAGGTGCCATGCATCTTCGTCGGGCCAGCCTTGCCCTCGGCCAGACGTGCCAACACCCACGCCTGTCCGAGCCATCCCACGACCTCGACCTGCCGACCCATGCCAGTGCCAAGGGCATCATCCAAGCCCTTTGGCCCTGTCTCTGCCGACATCCGTCATAGCCAAACTAGGGGCGTAACAAACCACCCGCACCACTTGAACTCGACGTCCTCGTCGAGACTGTTTTTAAGTAGTCCTCGACTTCCTTTTCGAATTGCCACAAAGATGAATTTTTCTCCCAAGTAGCATCAGCTTCTTGTCTACCCTTCCACTGAATCAAGAACTCTGTCCGCCTGTTCTTCTTGCTCATACCAAGAACCCGATGATCAAGTATCTTCTCTATTTCGGCATCAAACTGTGTGCGCACCACAGCCGGTGCCCTTTTCGACTTGTTCCTTTCCGAATCCTCAGCATCCTCAAAGTAAGGCTTAAGAAAACTTACATGGAAGGTTGGATGCAATTTCAACCTTTCCGGCAGCTTCAATTTGTAAGCGACCTCGCCTACCTTCTGAACCACTTCAAATGGCCCATCATATTTGGGAATCAGACCCCTATGCCGGTGCTTACTCACGATTTGTTTCCAAATCTGGGGTGTGAGCTTCAGCAGCACTTTGTCACCAACATCAAACTCGACCGACCTTCGATGTTGATCAGCATACTTCTTCATTCTTTTCTGGGCCTTGCGCAAACTGTCTTGCGCCTCTGCAAGCATCTCATGCTTGTCCCTTGCGTACCGATATGCAGCAGGGCATCGACCTTGACTCTTCTGCTTTGCAACATCCAGAGGAGTCATAGGTTGTTTGCCCAACATGATCTCAAACGGGCTCATTTCTGTTGCCGACGACTTGTGTAGGTTATAGCAAAACTGTGCTGTATCCAACAAGTCCACCCAATTCCTTTGGCTCGCCGTCACATAATGCCGCAAGTATTCCTCCAACAAGTGATTTATTCTTTCGGTTTGTCCATCCGTTTGGGGATGATTTGCAGTAGAGAACTTCAAATTCGTCCCCATCAAGTTGAACAAGGCAGTCCAGAACCGACCAGTGAAGCGAGCATCACGATCACTCACAATGTCGCCTGGCACTCCAAAGAACTTCACAACATTTTTGTAGAACAATTCGGCAGCAACATCCGACGAACACACCACTGGAGCAGCAACAAATATAGCATACTTCGAGAACCTGTCGACCACCACCATGACCGACGCCATATCCTTAACCTTAGGGAACCCACTAACAAAGTCCATCGAAACGGACATCCATGGCCTTTCCGGAATTGGAAGAGGCTGCAGCAATCCAGCTTCCTTCTTACGTTCCGTCTTATCTAATTGACATACTAGACAAGATTTCACATAAGCTTCAATGTCCTCCTCCATTTTAGGCCAAAAATAAGCCCGAGACAGTAAGGCAAGCATCCTTTCTACCCCTGGATGACCCGCCCATGTAGTGTCATGCGCTTCTTTCAACATGTCTTTACGCAATCCACCACCCTGAGGCACTACGATTCTCCCCCCTTAAAATAGAGCAGATCGTCCTCGATCCAGTACCTCCTCACAATTCCATCCCGAACTTGACTCATTATCTTCTCATATAACGAGTCATTCACAGCACACAGTCTGATCTTATCAATAAAATCAGACCCCATATTTGTAATTGAATATACGGCAGTAAATACCTCTTTGCGACTCAAGGCATCCGCAACATTGTTGTGTTTTCCTGGCTTGTGCTCCCACACGAAGTCATATTCTGCCAAGAACTCCTGCCATCGTGCCTGTTTTGGACTAAGTTTGCGTTGCGTTTTGAAAAACGTATTGGCGACGTTATCAGTCCGCACCACAAACTTAGTTCCCAGCAAATACACACGCCAAATCTGCAAGCAGTGAACCACCGCAACCATTTCCTTCTCATGAGTCGAGTATCGTTGTTCTGCATCATTCAATTTCCTGCTTTCGAAGGCCACTGGATGGCCCTCTTGCACCAACAGCTTTGTCGGAGGCATCGGTGTGCACCTCAAAAGGCATCCTAAATTCAGGCAGCTTGAGAATCGGTTCTGAGGCAATGGCTTCTTTCAAGGAACAGAAAGCTGCCTCACATTTGTCCGACCAGCACCACTTGACATCTTTCTTCAGCAAATCCGTCAATGTAGCCGCCTTCTTTGAATAACCCGCAATGAACTTGCGGTAATAATTTGCCAACCCCAAGAATGACCGCAGCTCTTTCACGCCACTTGGTGCCTGCCAATCAACAATAGCCTGCACCTTCTTCGGGTCCATACGCACCTGATTCTTACTCACCAAGTGCCCAAGGAATCTGATCTCTTCCTTAGCAAACTCACATTTTCTTTCTTGACATAGAGCTTGTACTCCCTCAACCCAGACAACACCTTGCTCAAATGTCTTACATGTTCATCTAATGAGCGACTATAAATGACAATGTCGTCTAAGTAGACCACTACGAAGTCATCAAGGTACTCAAATAAGACATCGTTCATTAAATTACAGAAAGTAGCCGGGGCATTAGTCAAGCCAAACGGCATTACAAGAAATTCGTAAGAGCCATAACGAGTAACACAAGTCATTTTGGACTCATCTCCCTCCGCTATTCTAACCTGCCAATAGCCCGAACGTAAATCCAGCTTAGTGAACCGCCTAACCTGACTAAGCCTATCCATCAAGTCTTGAACCAGCGGCACCGGATACTTGTTTTTGATAGTCACCTTGTTCAGCGCCCTATAGTCCACACACATCCTTAGCGTCCCATCCTGCTTCTTCTGGAATAAAATAGAGGCGCCATAAGGAGCCTTAGACGGCTGAATCAGACCCGCATCAAGCAAGTCATTGAGCTGCTTCCTCAGTTCAGCCAGTTCCTTAGGAGCCATGCGGTAAGAAGATTGAGCAGGGGCTATAGAACCCGGCAGCAACTCGATCTTGTGGTCAGTATCCCTCCTTGGTGGCAAGTGTCTGGGCAGTTCAGGGGGGCATAACATCATCATATTTCCCCAGCAACTCAACCACGCAATCTGGAACTTCCTCAAACACGTCTGGTTTAATTTCCACTAACGCAGCAAGAAAGGTCTCATTCCCCTTCTTCAATCCATTCTCAACAGAAATTACGGAAATTAAAGGGCTCTTGTATTTACTTACTTTCTCTGCCTCTCCTTCTGGATAAACAGCCTTAATGAACCCCGCCATTTTCTCTTGCATGACCATCACTCCGTCCAAGTGTGGCATCGTGGCAAAGCAATATTTCCTTAGGAAGTCGATGCCAAGAATAACATCGAAAGTGCCCAAGGGAATAACCATCAGGTCGTGCTTCCCAGCCCAAGGTCCAGCCGACATTTTCACACTATAAGCCATTCCGTCGATCAACTGGACCACCTGATTCACGATCTTAATGTAATTCGGACTCTTACTCAGCCTGAGTCCGAACTTTGCAGCCAACTTCACGGCGATAAAGGTGTGAGTGGCTCCAGTATCGACCATCGCCACAATCACCTTACCGTTTACAACCATATGAATATGCCACAAACTCGCATGTTGGCTCACCGACGACTCCCCCACTGCATTCACTAGTGAAATATGTTTATTCAGTAGCAAACCCAGCGGATTAGCCAAAGCAGAAACAACACCTCGCTCCTCAGTCTGTGGAGCATTCCCCGCAATCATAGCACTCACCCGCTCCCGATTTTGACAAGTTCTGGCCAAGTGAGGCCCTCCTCAAGTCCAGCAACCTTTGTCAGCCACTGAATTCTTCTTGCCCTTTCCATCATCAGCAACCGATTTTCCTTTGCCAGGATCATACATCTTGGTCTCCTTTTTCCACTCCCCCTTCTTATCCGACTTCTTCTTAGGCCTATAAGACGAAGGATTTTCAGAGGTGTGGGTCGAACGAAAGACGACCAACGAATCAGCCATAGCAATAGCACCAGGGAGGTCCTTCACGTTCTGCCTCCTCAACTCGTTCTGGGCCCAAGCTTGCATCCCAGATATGAAATTGTGTAATTTGTCCTCATCGGACATATTCTGAATATCCAGCATCAAGGAAGTGAACTCCTTGATGTACTCACGAACCGAACCCGTCTGCCTTAGCTTTTTCAACATGTCCCTAGCAATCCAAGATGAATTACTAGGCAGAAACTGTTCTCGCAATTCCTTCTTCAGTTTGACCCACGAATCAATTCGGGGTCGGCCAGCACTCATATCATCAGCATCCCGTGTTCTCCACCATAGCTTAGCATCACCGGCCAAGTACATAGTCGTGATATTCAGCTCATTTTTAGCAACACGGGCAGTAGAGAAGTACTGTTCCATATCCCACAAGAAATTCTCCAGTTCCTTTGCACTTCGGGACCCCATAAAAGCTTTGGGTTCAGGGATCTTCACCTTCGTTCTTTTCTCACCGCCAAGGCCAGTAGAGGCTACGGCCCTGCGAAAGATCCGGATTTCAGTTTTCAAACTTTCGTTTGCCTCCTTCAAATTCTCAATTTGAAGGTCAGTCGCCTCTCGGTTATTGATGAACTCAGCCATCTGAGCAGTAACCACATTTTTGTAAGCAGCCAATTCAGAATTCACGCCATGGATCTGGCTTATAAGATCAACCAGACCCACATCATCGTCAGTTATGCCAACCAGTGCCTCCAGACGATCGATCCTTGCCCGCAATTCAGTGTTAGTACTTCCACTACCCATGATTCGCAACGTAGAACCTAGGCTCTGATACCAATTGAAACAGGGGTGATTTTTTTTCTCGTCACTCCGTTTGGCAGTCAGCTAATTCAGCCAACTTTAGCCTCACTCCCAAAACTCTCTTTAACACTTAAAATAATTTCGGGCCAAGGCCCAACCTTTTCTTTATTCTCAATAAGTAAAGGAACTCAACGTTTACAAAGGCACACACAAAACTGACTTTCACTCAAAAGGGACGAAGAGCTAAACACTTGCTCGTTTACTCTCTCACTTTTTCTGAATGTCTTATGCCTTAGCCTACTCCTATATTTATAGGGGGAAATTCTACTCAAGGCAGTTACAAAGGGGGAGTTGGGCGCACACTTCAAATTCCCGCCCAGAATACAAGGAAACGTTCAAACCAACGTCGGGGCACATCGCCCCATTCACGCGCACACCCGCATTCACCCGCAACCGTCTCATGTGCCTCGCACATGAAGGTAACCGCTGCCATCTCAGCGATCCGCGTCGCATCCAGCTCGCGCGCATTTTGCAGCCCCGTCACTCATCCGTGTCTCGGCCCCGTCACGCATCCGCTCCTCGGCCAGGTCGCGTATCCGCGCGTATTTCTCGACCGACTCGGCATCTAGCTCTGCGCGTCACCCGTATTTCTCAGTCCAGCTTAGCCTTGCGGCCTTGCCTCAACACTTTGCCGTATTCCTTGCCATTTCGTCCAATGTCTTAACGGTCCTCGACCAACCTTGTCAACCCCTGCCCAGCGTCTCGGCCAACGTCTGGACCATCCTGCCGAGACGACCGTGCCATGCCTGTGCCTCGCACAAGGCCAATGCCATCGACTAGAGCCGTGCCAACACACACAGCCAATGCCATCCTCAGTCACGCATGCCCGATAGGTGCCATGCGTCTTCGTCGAGCCAGCCTTGCCCTAGGCCCCTAGTTTGGCTATGACGAATGTCGGCAGAGATAGGACCAAAGGGCTTGGATGATGCCCTTGGCACTGGTATGGGTCGGCAGGTCGAGGTCGTGGGATGATTCAAACAGGTGTGAGTGTTGGCACGTCTGGCCGAGGGCAAGGCGGGCCCGATGAAGACGTATGGCACCTATCGGGCGTGCGTGAATGATGATCGGCATTGGCATCATGGGTGTTGACACGGAGCTGGTCGAGGGCATTGGCCTTGTGCGAGGCACATGCATGGCACGGTCGTCTCGATAGGAGGGTAGAGACGCTAGCCGAGATGCTGGGCGATGGTTGACAAGGTTGGGCCTTGGCCTATAACATTGCTTGTCTTTCTTTCTGCCAGAAATTATTCTCAGTGTTAAAGAGAGTTTGCGAGTGAGGCTGAAGTTGGCTGAAATAGCTGACTGCCGAACGGAGTGACGAAGAAAAAAATCACCCCCGTTTCAATTGGTATCAGAGCCTACGTTCTACGTTGCGGATCATGGCTGGTGGAAGTACTAACACTGAGTTACGGGCAAGGATTGATCGTCTGGAGGCACTGGTGGGCATAACTGACGACGCTGTGGGTCTGGTTGATCTTATAACCCAGATCCACGGCGTGAATTCTGAATTGGCTGCTTACAAACATGCGGTTACGGCTCAGATGGCGGAGTTCGTCAATAACCGTGAGGCGGCTGACCTTCAAATTGAGAATTTGAAGGAAGCAAATGAAAATTTGCAAACTGAAATACGGATCTTGCGGAGGGCAATAGCTTCTACTGGACTTGGTGGTGAGGAAAGAACGAAGGTGAAGATCCCTGAACGCAAAGCTTTTATGGGGTCCCGAAGTGCAAAGGAACTGGAGAATTTCTTGTGGGATATGGAACAATACTTCTCTACTGCCCGTGTTGCTGAAAATGATAAGCTGAAATCACGACTATGTACTTGGCCGGTGATACTAAGCTATGGTGGAGAACACGGGATGCTGATGATATGAGTGCTGGCCGATCCCAAATTGATTCGTGGGTCAAACTGAAGAAGTAATCGTGAGAACAATTTCTGCCTAGTAATTCGTCTTGGATTGCTAGGGACAGCTTGAAAAAGCTAAGGCAGACGGGTTCGGTTCGTGAGTACATCAAGGAGTTCACTTCCTTGATGCTGGATATTCAGAATATGTCCGATGAGGAAAAATTACACAATTTCATATCTGGGATGCAAGCTTGGGCCCAGAACGAGTTGAGGAGGCAGAACGTGAAGGACCTCCCTGGTGCTATTGCTGTGGCTGATTCGTTGGTCGACTTTCGTTCAACCCACACCTCTGAAAATCCTTCGTCTTCTAGGCCTAAGAAGAAGTTGGATAAGAAGGGGGAGTGGAAGAAGGAGACCAAGAAGTATGATGCTGGCAAAGGAAAATCTGTTGCTGATGATGGAAAGGGCAAGAAGAATTCAGCGGCTGACAAGGGTTGCTGGACTTGCGGAGGGCCTTACTTAGCCAGAACTTGTCTAAATCGGGAGCGGGTGAATGCTATGATTGGGGGGAATGCTCCACAGACTGAGGAGCGAGGTGTTGTTGCTGCTTTGGCTAACCCGCTGGGTTTGCTACTGAATAATCATATTTCACTAGTGAATGCAGTGGGGGAGTCGTCGGTGAGCCCACATGCGAGTTTGTGGCATATTCAGATGGTTGTAGATGGTAAGGTGATTGTGGCGATGGTCGATACTGGAGCCACTCACACCTTTATCGACGTGAAGTTGGCTGCAAAGTTCGGACTCAGGCTGACTAAGAGTCCGCATTACATGAAGACCGTGAATCAGGTGGCCCAGTTGATCGACGGAATGGCTTATGGCGTGAAAATGTCTGCTGAACCTTGGGCTGGGAAGCAAGACCTGATGGTTATTCCCTTGGGCACTTTCGATGTTATTCTTGGCATCGACTTCCTAAGGAAATATTGCCTTGCCCCGATGCCACACTTGGACGGAGTGATGGTCATGCAAGAGAAAATGGCGGGGTTCATTAAGACTATTCATCCAGAAGGCGAGGCAGAGAAAGTAAGTAAATACAAGAGCCCTTTAATTTCCGTAATTTCTGTTGAGAATGGATTGAAGAAGGGGAATGAGACCTTTCTTGCTGCATTGGTGGAAATTAAACTGGACGTATTTGAGGAAGTTCCAGATTGCGTGGCTGAGTTACTGGGGCAATATGATGATGTTATGCCCCCTGAACTGCCCAGACACTTGCCACCAAGGAGGGATACTGACCACAAGATTGAGTTGCTGCCGGGTTCTATAGCCCCTGCTCAAGCTCCTTACCGAATGGTTCCTAAGGAACTGGCTGAACTGAGGAAGCAACTCAATGACTTGCTTGATGCGGGTCTGATTCATCCGTCTAAGGCTCCTTATGGCGCCCCTGTTTTATTCCAGAAGAAGCAGGATGGGACGCTAAGGATGTGTGTGGACTATAGGGCGCTGAACAAGGTGACTATCGAAAATAAGTATCCGGTGCCGCTGGTTCAAGACTTGATGGATAGGCTTAGTCAGGCTAGGTGGTTCACTAAGCTGGATTTGCGTTCGGGCTATTGTCAGGTTAGAATAGCGGAGGGGGATGAGTCCAAAACGATTTTTGTTACTCGTTATGGCTCTTACGAATTTCTTGTAATGCCGTTTGGCTTGACTAATGCCCCGACTACTTTCTGTAATTTAATAAATGATGTCTTGTTTGAGTACCTTAATGACTTCGTAGTGGTCTACTTAGACGACATTGTCATTTATAGTCGCTCATTAGATGAACATGTAAGACATTTGAGCAAGGTAAGCTCTATGTCAAGAAAGAAAAATGTGAGTTTGCGAAGGAAGAGATCAGATTCCTTGGGCACTTGGTGAGTCAGAATCAAGTGCGCATGGACCCGAAGAAAGTGCAGGCTATTGTTGACTGGCAGGCACCCAGTGGCGTGAAAGAGCTGCGGTCGTTCTTGGGGTTGGCAAACTATTACCGCAAGTTCATTACGGGTTATTCAAAGAAGGCGACTTCATTGACGAATTTGCTGAAGAAATATGTCAAGTGGTGCTGGTCGGATAAGTGTGAGGCGGCTTTCTGTTCTTTGAAAAAAGCCATTGCCTCAGAGTCGATTCTCAAGCTGCCTGATTTTGGGATGCCTTTTGAGGTGCACACCGATGCCTCCGACAAAGCTGTTGGCGGAGTGTTGGTGCAAGAGGGCCATCCAGTGGCCTTCGAAAGCAGGAAATTGAATGATGCGGAACAACGATACTCGACTCATGAGAAGGAAATGGTTGCGGTGGTTCACTGCTTGCAGATTTGGCGTGTGTATTTGCTGGGAAATAAGTTTGTGGTGCGGACTGATAACATCGCCAATACGTTTTTCAAAACGCAATGCAAACTTAATCCAAAACAGGCGCGATGGCAAGAGTTCTTGGCAGAATATGACTTCGTGTGGGAGCACAAGCCAGGAAAACACAACAATGTTGCGGATGCCTTGAGTCGCAAAGAGGTATTTACTGCCGTATATTCAATTACAAATATGGAGTCTTATTTTATTGATAAGATCAGACTGTGTGCTGTGAATGACTCGTTATATGCAAAGATAATGAGTCAAGTTCGGGACGGAATTGTAAGGAGGTACTGGATCGAGGACGATCTCCTCTATTTTAAGGGGGGGAGAATCGTCGTGCCTCAGGGTGGTGGACTGCGCAAAGACATGATGAAAGAAGCGCATGACACTCTATGGGCGGGTCATCCAGGAGTAGAAAGGATGCTTGCCTTACTGTCTCGAGTTTACTTTTGGCCTAAAATGGAGGAGGACATTGAAGCTTATGTGAAATCTTGTCTAGTATGCCAATTAGATAAGACGGAACGTAAGAAAGAAGCTGGGTTGCTGCAGCCTCTTCCAATTCCGGAAAGGCCTTGGATGTCCGTTTCGATGGACTTTGTTGTTGGGTTTCCTAAGGTGAAGGATATGGCGTCGGTCATGGTGGTGGTCGACAGGTTCTCAAAGTATGCTATATTTGTTGCTGCTCCAGTGGTGTGTTCGTCGGATGTTGCTGCCGAATTGTTCTACAAAAATGTTGTGAAGTTCTTTGGAGTGCCAGGCGACATTGTGAGTGATCGTGATGCTCGCTTCACTGGTCGGTTCTGGACTGCCTTGTTCAACTTGATGGGGACGAATTTGAAGTTCTCTACTGCAAATCATCCCCAAACGGATGGACAAACCGAAAGAATAAATCACTTGTTGGAGGAATACTTGCGGCATTATGTGACGGCGAGCCAAAGGAATTGGGTGGACTTGTTGGATACAGCACAGTTTTGCTATAACCTACACAAGTCGTCGGCAACAGAAATGAGCCCGTTTGAGATTGTGCTAGGCAGACAGCCTATGACTCCTCTGGATGTTGCAAAGCAGAAGAGTCAAGGTCGATGCCCTGCTGCATATCGGTACGCAAGGGACAAGCATGAGATGCTTGCAGAGGCGCAAGACAGTTTGCGCAAGGCCCAGAAAAGAATGAAGAAGTATGCTGATCAACATCGAAGGTCGGTCGAGTTTGATGTTGGTGACAAAGTGCTGCTGAAGCTCACACCCCAGATTTGGAAACAAATCGTGAGTAAGCACCGGCATAGGGGTCTGATTCCCAAATATGATGGGCCATTTGAAGTGGTTCAGAAGGTAGGCGAGGTCGCTTACAAATTGAAGCTGCCGGAAAGGTTGAAATTGCATCCAACCTTCCATGTAAGTTTTCTTAAGCCTTACTTTGAGGATGCTGAGGATTCGGAAAGGAACAAGTCGAAAAGGGCACCGGCTGTGGTGCGCACACAGTTTGATGCCGAAATAGAGAAGATACTTGATCATCGGGTCCTTGGCATGAGCAAGAAGAACAGGCGGACAGAGTTCTTAATTCAGTGGAAGGGTAGACAAGAAGCTGATGCTACTTGGGAAAAAAATTCATCTTTGTGGCAATTCGAAAAGGAAGTCGAGGACTACTTAAAAACAGTCTCGACGAGGACGTCGAGTTCAAGTGGTGCGGGTGGTTTGTTACGCCCCTAGTTTGGCTATGACGGATCTCGGCAGGTCGAGGTCGTGGGATGACTCGGACAGGCGTGAGTATTGGCACGTCTGGCCGAGGGCAAGGCTGGCTCGACGAAGACGCATGGCACCTATCGGGCATGCGTGACTGAGGATGGCATTGGCTGTGTGTGTTGGCACGGCTCTAGTCGATGGCATTGGCCTTGTGCGAGGCACAGGCATGGCACGGTCGGTTCGACAAGAGGGTCGAGACGCTGGCCGAGATGCTGGGCGATGGTCGACAAGGTTGGTCGAGGACCGTTAAGACATTGGGCGAAATGGCAAGGAATACGGTAAAGTGTTGGGGCAAGGCCGAGCTGGACCGAGAAATACGAGCGACGCGCAGAGCTGGACGCTGAGTCGGCCAAGAAATGCGCGCGGATGCGTGACTTGTCCGAGGCGCGGATGCGTGACATGGCCGAGACACGGATCAGTGACGGGGCCGCGAAATGCGCGCGAGCTGGACGCGACGCGGATCGCTGAGATGGCACCTTCATGTGCGAGGCACATGAGACGGTTGTGGGTGAATGCAAGTGTGCGCGTGAATGGGGCGACGTGCCCCCACGTTGGTTTGAACGTTTCCATGTATTCTGGGCGGGAATTTGAAGTGTGCGCCCAACTCCCCCTTTGTAATTGCCTTGAGCAGAATTTCCCCCTATAAATATAGGAGTAGGCTAAGGCATAAGACATTCAGAAAAAGTGAGAGAGTAAACGAGCAAGTGTTTAGCTCTTCGTCCCTTTTGAGTGAAAGTCAATTTTGTGTGTGCCTTTATAAACGTTGAGTTCCTTTACTTATTGAGAATAAAGAAAAGGTTGGGCCTTGGCCTGTAACGTTGCTTGTCTTTCTTTCTGCCCGAAATTATTCTAAGTGTTAAAGAGAGTTTGAGAGTGAGTCTGAAGTTGGCTGAATTAGAGTGTTGGCACGTCTGGCTGAGGTCAAGGCTGGCCCAATGAAGACGCATGGCACCTATCGGTCGTGCGTGACTGAGGATGGGCATTGGCATCGTGGGTGTTGACATGGAGCTGGTCGAGGGCATTGGCCTTGTGCGAGGCACAGGCATGGCACGGTCTTCTCGACAGGAGGGTCGAGTCACTGGCCGAGACGCTGGGCGATGGTCGACAAGGTTGGTCGAGGACCGACAGTGGCATGCAGGCAAGACATGGCACCGGTCGAAAAATGGTGCAAGACAGTGGGATGACTCGAGCAAACTTGTATGATGGCATGGGTTGAACGAGGGAAAGGCAGGTCTTGACAAAGGTTGGTGGCACGGGCAGACGTGTGGTAACAATGGGGCATGCGTGCAGTGTGACCAAGACGGAGGACAGTGGCATGCGGGCAAGGCATGGCACTGGTCGAAAAATGGTTCAAGGAAGTGGGATTACTCAGACAAACGTGAAGATTGACACGGGTTGAACGAGGGAAAGAAAGCCCTTGATGAAGGATGATGATACGGGCAGACGCGTGGTAATAATGGACATGCGTACAGTGTGGCTACAGCCGAATGGCAGTGGTTTGCGGGAAAGGCATGGCACTGGCGGGGAAAATAGTGCAAGGCAGTAGGGAATGGATCGAACAGACGTGAGTGTTGGCACGGGCTGGTCGAAGGCTAGAGGTGTGTGAGGCGAAGACATCGCATGAGCGGAAAGGCAAGGAAAATGCGGCTCAGTGTTGCGGCAAAGCTTCGAAGCTCAGGCAGAGGCAGATCACACGCGAGGTGCATGACCAAGACGACGGTTACGTCCATGTGCGAGGCACATGCGACGATTACATATTGTTGGTGCGCGAAGTGGAAATAATAGCAACAGCGAGTCCCACCCCAACAATAGTGGGCCACAACCCAACTGGTCCTAACAGTCACAGTTTTCCAGCCCCTTTAGCCCACAGTAATTGGGCCCAATTTCAACCTTACTTTCAGCCCAACTACTCCAGCCCAGGTTCTGTCTAGCAAACCAGCGGGGTTCCGGTACAACAGGAAGGCATACCCATCATGCAGCAGGCCCCACTCCTACCGACATTGAAGCCGCGATGCACACATTTGGAATAAATCCTTCGTACCCAAATTGGTACATGGACACCGGCACCAGTACTCACATGACGTCCGACTCAGGTACTCTCTTGTCTTATTCCAATTTGAGCAACAATCGTGGTATAATTTTTGGTAATGGTAATTCAATTCCAATTCGTGGTTACGGTCATAAAACATTGTCTCCAATTCGTGGTTAATGAAAAATACCCTTTACACTCCTAAATTGATTAAAAATTTGGTGTCTGTTCGTAAATTCACTACTAATAATTCTGTTTCTGTCGAATTTGATCCTTTTGGATTTTCTGTGAAGGATTTCAAGACGGAGAGTCCTCTCATGAGGTGTGATAGTAGGGGAGATCTTTATCCTATCACGCCAAGTTCCGATTTCTCGAGTCACACATTGCCCTAAAGTTTTGCAGCTCGGGCTCATTCTTTGTGGCATGCTCGTCTAGGTCATCTGGGGTCGTCCATTTTGTCTTCCCTAGATAAAAACAATTTTATTTCTTGTAAGGGTACGCGTAGTACTCTAAATTGTCAATCTTGTTCTTTAGGAAAAAATGTTAAGTTGTCATTTGTAGACTCTAATTCTCATACTTTAATATCATTCGATATTATTCATAGTGATTTATGGATGTATCATCTTCTTAGTTCTTTGGGTCATCGGTATTCTGTTCTCTTTTTGGATGATTATTCTAAGTTTTTATGGACTTTTTCGATAGCGAAAAAATCTCAAGTTTTTTCCATCTTCTTAAATTTCGAGCATTCATTAAAACCCAATTCGAACGGGAAATAAAAAATATTCAATGTGATAATGGCAAAGAATATGAGAATGGGTGTTTCGGGAATTTTGTGCTAATAATGGGATCAATTTTCGTCTTTGCAAAATGGGAAAGCCGGGCGCAAAATTCGTACCATTAATAACATTGTCCGAACTTTATTGATTCATGCGTCCGTACCCCCATTCCTTTTGGCATCATGCTCTACAAATTATTACATATCTACTTAACATTCTTTCTTTCAAAGGTTTGACATATTCGTCTCCCATTCAAATTTGATATAATAAGGCTCCTTTGTATTCACATCTTAGGGTCTTTGGGTGCTTGTGTTATCCACTTTTTACGTCCACCACAATTAACAAACTTCAGGCCGGTTCTACCCCCGGTTCCCTAGATAAATCATCGTGGTTACAAATGTTTGTATTTATCATTTCATAAAATCATCATTAGTCACCATGTAATATTTGATGAATCCTAATTCCCATGTGCTAAGGTAAATAGTCCCGTGCTAAGTTCGTATAATTTTTTGGATGATGATATATCCCCGTTTATTATTCACCATTTTTCATACGTGTCCCACACCCCAAATCCACCAATGGCCCACTTCCGTTGGCCCCATCCACGGTAACGATCCCGAATCGGACTGATGAGAAGTGGGCCGATTCCCACCATTCTCGCCATCTGCCCATGACGGTTCCACCGATCTGTCACTAATTTTGTCAGCAGGCCCACTACCTGCTGGCCATCCGTCACGTGTCCCGATAATTCCCAAAATGCATTCAATTCTTCCCCGAGTCATAGACCGGTCACTCGTAGTCAACGGGGTGTTTTTAAACCAAAAAAACATTTTAATTTAAATTTTATTATTCTTAAGTCACCACTACCCCGTAATCCCGTGTCTGCTTTAAATGACCCGAATTAGAAAATTGCTATGACTGACAAATATAATGCTCTTATTGATAATAAGATGTGGGAGTTGGTACCCCGTTCATCTGGTGTTAATATTATTCGGTCTATGTGGGTATTTGCTCATAAGGATAACTCTGACGGTTCTTTTGCGAGGCATAAGGCTCGTCTTGTAGGTGATGGTAAGACTCAGCAGGTTGGTGTGGATTGTGGTGAGACGTTTAGTTCGGTGGTCAAATCGGCTACTATTCGCACTGTGCTCATCTTGGCTCTGTCGAAAGCATGGCGTATTCATCAGTTAGATGTGAAGAATACTTTCTTACATGGTGATCTCAATGAGACAGTCTATATGCATCAGCCCTTGGGGTTTAGGGATCCCAAGTATCCTCATCATGTCTGTTTGTTGAAGAAGTCCTTGTATGAGATTAAGCATTCCCCACAGACTTGGTATAAGAGGTTTGCTGACTATGTTTTGACTATTGGGTTCTCTCATAGCAGGTTTGATAATTCATTGTTCATACATCATCGTGGTTCTTCCCTGACTTATATATTATTGTATATGGATGATATTATCTTGACTGCCTCTTCTGGTCTATTATGCAAGTCTATCATGACAATGCTCAGTTCTGAGTTTGCTATGAAAGACTTGGGGCCCTTGAGTTATTTTTTGGGGATTACTGTCACTCGTCATACAGGTGGGTTGTTCTTATCCCAGGGGAAGTATGCATTTGAGATTATCAAGAGGGATGGGATGCCATCTTGTAAGTCCACTTCCACTCCAGTTGATACTAAACCCAAGTTGGGTGTTGCGGCTGGCTCACTATATGAGGATCCGACCCGCTATCGCAGTCTTGCAGGGGACCTTCAGTACCTTACGTTCACGAGACCAGATATTACGTATGCCGTATAGCAGATGTGTTTGTTTATGCATGATCCAGGGTTGAGCACATGAATGCGCTCAAATGCATTATTCGGTACATCCAGGGGACACTTGACTATGGCTTACATTTATATCCTTTGTCAACGTCTACACTTGTCTCGTATACAGATTTTAATTAGGGTGGCTGTCCAGACACCAGACGGTCTACGTCTGGCTATTGTATGTTTCTTGGTAATAACTTGGTCTCATGGTCTTCAAAGTGTCAGTCGACATTGTCCTGCTCTAGTGCAGAGGCCGAGTATCGAGGGATAGCCAATGTGGTCTCTAAATCATGTTGGTTGCGTAATCTTCTTTTGGAGCTTCATTTTCTTATTCAGAAAGATACCTTGGTTTAATGTGATAATGTTAGTGTCATCTATCTTTCTGGTAATCCAGTTCAGCACCAACGCACGAAACATATCGAGATGGACATTCATTTTGTTCGTGAAAAGGTAGCTCGTGGATAAGTTCGAGTCTGTCATGTCCCTTCTAGGTATCAAATTGCAGACATCTTTACGAAGGATCTTCCCTCAGTCCTTTTTGAAGATTTTAGGGACAATCTCAGCGCTCGAAGACCGCCCGCTATGACTGCGAGTGTGTGTTAAATATACATCTGATATACACAATAAACACGTGTATATGAGATGAATATTGTCTCTCAGGTTACTGTAGCAAGCCCACGATTGGGCTGATATTTTGTATATAAGGTGTATTAGTCTTGCACCTTAATTAGTCTTGTATACTTACCATAATTCTATAATTAGTCTTCAAATAGACTAAGGTTTTAGGAGTAGAATAGGAATATAATTTTCCTATTATGGAAATAAATAAATTGTATATATTCTCTTTGAATTAATGATAATAATCAAGGAATTATTTCTTTCACTGGACAACTCTAAATTCACCACAATCATTGATCTATTAAAATAGAACCTCATTCTCAATAAATGGTACGACCTGTCAACAAGGAATGGTGTCAGAAGAAGAAAAAGGGAGTGTTTTCATAGTCATTTGTGCTCTGTTCAAATTATAAGGGTTTGAGATATGGCTGTCCAGTGGGCCGGGTCGGCCCGATTCCGACCCGCCCCGGCAAAAAATAAATAGAACAAAATTGTAGGTTCGATCTCGGGACGGGACTAGGGCTCGTCCCGCCCGTCCCGATTCCACCCCATCCGCCCCCGTCCCTCCCTGCCCCGTCCCGACCTGGTCCCCCCCTTTGCAAATATAGTCGTTGCAACAAAAAAATTGATTTTGGCCGTTTTGCAACGACTATAACTGTCATTTTTATCCCCCCACCCCATAAACCCCCCTACCCCCTTAATATTTATTTTTACCCCCAAGTTGGTATATTTACACTTTAACCCTATTTTTCAACTAAAAATACCTCATTTTGCTCTTCATTGTTCTTACAAATCTTTATATCATCTCTCTAATATCTCATTCTATCTCTCTACAAGTCTACATTGCCTACTAAATATTATATTTTATTTTCTTATTTGTATCAAAGTTCAAAAATTGGGAGTGAAGTTGGCAACTAGCTTGAAGATCATCCATCGAGCAAAGTTTCAATTTTCAACCTCGATTACACGTCGGCGTTTGGTACCTTCGTTTCTTCTTTAAATTATTATTGTTACTTAATTTTAATTATCGTACTTAATTTGATTTACTTTAATTATTTATTTGCATAATTATAGTGGAACGACTTGAACGTTTGATTTATGGTAGAGGTACTAGGTGTAACAGGGGTAAATGTGCATCTTCTAATAATCTTATTCCTAGTCCCAATGATTTCACTCATATAGATGAAACTGATTTTTTTAATGTTGATATTAATATACTATTAGATCATGAGGTATATTCTACATATGAACCAAACTTTAATTTTGAAAATGAATTAGACGATAATGTAGATAACACACCCACTAATGCATCTCCACCTCAGGTTCAGACTGAGTCTCAGCTTGAAACTGAAACTGGAATGCCTTCTATTTCCCCTCGTATGAGTCGAGGTCCCAAACAACAAAATTAAAATTAAAATCACCTGCATGAGATTTTTTATAGGGATAGTGAGAACCAACTAGCTAGATGTAAAATTTGTCAAGAAGTTTATAAATTCAAAATCGGAAAAGGTCATGGTGGGACGAGAGGCTTATTGAGACATGTACAAAGCATGCACAAAATAAAATTTGTGAATATTATGAAATTATGATTGTTACATTAGATAACGCTACTGCTAATGATTATGCTGTAAACCTTTTAAAAACTCGATTTAGTCCATCTTTTCCTGATATTTTTCATATTAGATGTGCATGCCATATATATAATAAAGTACAATTTGCTATAAACTTTATTTTTAAAGGTAATAAAACACAAAGACGCAAAAAGTATAAAAACATTTGTCATGATTGTGGACTATAAGTATAAAAGACCTATAACTTTATTATTTAACGCTCATAATCAAAGTCCAACGGATATGCTGGTAGATGATGATTGGGAAAAAATTTCGGAACTTATTGCATTTTTAGAGAATTTTTTTCTAGCTACTAAAGAATTTTTTGGAATTTATTATCCTATTATTTCAACTCTGTTATTTTATATAGCTCTAATATTTTTGTTACTTAATGAATATATGAAAAAAGGAGCTTACTTTCCAGCTATTAAAAAAATATTTATAAAATTTTAAAAAATACGTTTTTCCTATTCCCACTATATATTTTATTGGTGCTGTATTAAATCCGACTATTAAAGTAGATAGTTGTAAAACACTTGTTGAAACGATTTATGAAAGCTTAGAAATACTTCCAATAGAACCAACTAAAGAAGAAGAAGAATCAACTAAAGAAGAAGTTATGTCTAGCATACACAATGAATGCAAACAAATATATATGTATTACCAACAAGAAAGTGCAAATAATCAATCGGCTTCGGTGCCATCTTCTTCTACTTCACTGCAACTATGTTTAGTGGTTCAACTTCTTCACAAATTAGTGAATTTGATGTTTATGTTTTGCAGGGTGTTGTACCGTACGAATCAATTGTCAATGAAGATGGACGTGATGACTTGCTGAGACACTGGAGGGAGAATGCAAAGACATTTCCAACACTAGCAAAGATAACTCGAGATGTGTTGAACATTCAAGCGTCATCAACAACGTCTGAAAGTATTTTTTCTGCTGGAAGATTTCAAATAGGAGAACACATATACTCATTGGCAGGAGACAGCTTGGAGATTGCAGTTTTATTCAGAGATTGGATTAGAGCGGAGCGTAGAAGGTGCGATCAACCGGAGATCAATGAAGAAGACAACTACAACTAGAACGAAATCTTGTACGAGGGAACATGAAGCGACGTCGAAAAATTTGACCAACAACTTCCAATTCCAACCGAATATCCTCAAGACATTGTAAGGAAATTAGAAAAAGTATGGTTAACTATGTAATTTTTTTTAAATGTCAATTTTACTATGTGATTTGCAACTTTTGAACAACGAAACAAAGTTGCAATTTTGAAATTGTATTACAAAAAAACTATATTTCTATTAAATAATATATTAGGCACAAAAACAACATTGTGATGTTTTTATTACACCATCTTGTTCAATTATTTAAGTATTTAAATATATATATTTTTAAATTTAGTATCTAAAAAAAACCCCAAATCCCGCAACCCGACCCGTCCCATCCCACCAAATCCCGGTCCCTCTTCAGGTGGGATGTGGGACGGGACGGGACCTCTTCCCGTCCCGCCTTTCCCACCCGATCCCGGTCTCGACCCACCCCTGTCCTGGCGGACCCCCCACCGAAACCCGTCTCAGCCCGATCTGCCCCTTTGGCCACCCCTAATTTGAGATGTCACTTCTGAAATAAGGGGGTTCGTTGCTCCTTTAAAAAGGTGACACACACCAAACAAGATGTTAAAATTCGGAAAAATCCTTAGATTTATGAATATGCTGTCGAACATTATTATTATTTGCTACAGAGGGATAATAGAATCAAAGGGTTGAGAAGCCGTAATATGCGTCGAGACTGGAAACGTTTATGGCATTGGCGATATGTATCTCCATGTAACTTTTGCCATTATCAATATATTGCTTATGAACACAATGTGTTAGAGGTTCCTTTAAATAAACTTCCTGTCTACTAATTTCTTTATGTTGGCGGCCTATTTTACGCAACAGTTGCCATTTCTATTAATTTTCCGTGCAATGCTTTTATACCGATTAATATTTTCTCATTTGTTTACGGCTGTCAGCAGATCTAATTTTCCCCTCTTCTAACAGGTTATTAGCATCTTCACTCTGAAAAATGGTAATACTCAAACTCTTTCTTAACGAAGCTATTACAATATATGGTCACTAAATTTACAAAGCTACTGCCAGCACAAGTTGCATATATCATTTGAAATGCTATAAGCTACTGTCTTGATATTCCTGTTACAAGCAAACTTGGAAGCACAAATTCTTTTACTATTCTATGCTATTACTAATATTATATGTTTCGTTAAATGATTCACTATCTTTATACATTTATACTTTCCACATTTACTAATCTTATATTTTTTCTTACTATCTACTTATTTGTAGGTACACTATGAAACGAACAATTATCTACTAGCCAAACTAAGAAAGAAATATGTTGAACAATACTATTTTCATTTGGCATCAATTTCTTCATATGTATGAGACGGTAAAAAGGAGGAGACAGCAATTTCTAAAAGACAAGGAAGAAACTTTAAGGCGTCATATGTTACCCCCGATAGCCAATAATGCTAATGTTGATCACATTTAAAATGTATATATTATATAAACTATTATCGTTTGAATATTGAGAAAAGTGAGATTATTTACTCAAACCTTTGTTCTAATAATATTTATGTTAGTTTACATATGTACTACAAGAATCGACATCCACATGCAACGCACATGTCGAGAGACTAGTTTTATAAAAATAAACCGAAAATATACCGAACCGTACCAAATAAATTTATGTGTAAAATACATTTTATATATGAAGTTTATAAATAATGAAACATTAAAATTTTCACCTTGGATGATAGAAATCACTACAAGTCGGCAATAAGTTATTAACTGTCACACCCCAATCTTGGGGGTATGACCGGTACCCGGTGTCCTAAGGCCTAAGCGTACCAACCATCATACATGTGACATACTAAAAAATTCATAGGCCAACAAGGCTTCTGATAAATATTCTCTGAATCAAGAATTTCCTGCACCCAGAAAAGGCTCAATCTATATATATATATATATATATATATATATATATATATAATAAGACCGACAAGGCCAACATGAACATAATAAGTCTAATGGAGAGGCCGACAAGGCTACAAAAGATAATAATACACAATACGACTACTGACAAGCCTTTAAGGAGTATGCTGACAACAACAGGTCGGAACAAGGCTCCGCCATAACCAACTATATACATATGCATATCTATCATACATATCAGCTCACTACACAGCTCTAGAAGAAAGGAGCATGACAACCTCCAGCTGAGTCGAGTCCTACTGTGAGGAACACATCTGCATCTCTCTGTGTACCTTTGGGAATGAACACAGTGTCCCCGGAAAGGGACATCAGTACAAAAGATGTACTGAATATGTAAGGCTGAAGCTGTAAATAATTACAGTGTTGTAAATGAAGCATAAGTTGAAACTGTAACTAAATGTACAACTGTAAGATAAAGCAGGGGATATACAACATATACTCTGAGTGCCTATGTGGGCCAGAATAGGCATAAGTATCATACATGTGCGTATATAATGCCTAGTCATACACACACACATACACACACACACACACACACACACACATATATAATGACTTCAAGCCTCTATGTGCATCCCATTATATCATATCGGCCTCTGTGGGCATAATCATCATCCTATACCAGTTGATCAGGTGGTAGTGCATATATAATGCCTTTGACTTTCCCATACCCCATATACATATCATATATGCGTATATAATGCCTGTGTAGTTATGGTGTATATATATATATATATATATATATATATATATATATATATAATGCATGAATGATAATAAGACAATCTGAGTTTCTCGGAGTGACGTAAGGTCGTTGCACCTCCGATTAACATTATGACACTAACATCATCAATATAATTTACTTTGAAGAATCAAAAATCCATAAGATAAGATCACTATCTTTATATAGAAGTCAAGAACATCAGCCTCTAACATATCTAAGAGTGGAGTTGTTATGGTTATTGTTCGTTTGTGTTTGTTTCATTCTGATCATGCCAAAAAAAGGAAGAGTAAGCCTTAACATACCTTGGTCGTCCAAGTTGCAATCATTCTAAAAGTCTTGTCACTTCTTACATATGATTATCTATATCATATAAAGGGTCTATATCAATATCGAATCCATATTCTATAGAAAAGCTCACTTAGACATCTTTCGATAACTTTAAGCATATAGGGTTCTTAGAATTCTTTACAAGGGATACTTATATAATTAGATCCCACAATTCTCCAAAATGCACTTTCCTTAGTTCCACAACATATACAATCAGTTCGATTATCCAATTCAACTCATATTTCAAGTAAAATAACCCACAAGTCATATCATGATGGTTTCATCGATTTACGAGTTTCGATTATAAAACTCCTTTCACAACTTGCTCCAAGTCACCAATTAATCATAAATATAGGCAAGGGAGGATAAAAAGTACATTTATACACCATAGTATTATCAAATAGTAAGCTATTTTACCCCCAAGGATTTTCCAAAACTGATTTTATGCGGAGAAGATGATTACTACGATAACCACGGGGTTTATCACGTTGATCTTGAGTAATTGGCCTACGATTTGATCTTAGGAGGGTATAGTATCTTAGATAGGGATTGAGAGGTAATTTAGGGTCTGTTCTTGGAGAAAAAATGAGGTCTCAAACCGAAAATCTCAATTAAAACCAAACATAAAATCTACACTACCTCAAAAGGACGATCTGTCAATCTTGACTATCAATCTAGATCTGGGATTTCAATTTCTCAAGCAAATTTGACAGCTCAGATTGGATATTTTGACAGTCCGTCAATCTTCCCGTCAAATTGGATAGTTTTCTGATTTCGTCAAAATGTATTTTCTTCTATTCGTTTAACTTCAAAACACTCTAGTACTTCCATGAACAAGTTGTAAACCTTCATTACCCTTCCGTAAGGTCGTACCTCTTCTCAGGACACATGTATCCACTAACGGTATGACAAAATGTGAAACTACGGGGTGTAACATCCTTCTCCCCTTAGGAACATTCATCTGTGAATGTTGAAGATATCCTTAACTCCCAAGGGTTCTAAAAATTTCAGCAGAGTTTCCTTTGTAAAGAGGATTATTCAAAACCTGTTAAATAGCCCAAATTTAAATCTAACACCCCACATGGCGATATAATAACAAAACAACATCAAATCGGCATCACATGACCGCTTATATTTATAATAATCAGAAAGAGTTTATCCATAACTTACCTTAACATTCTCTTGCTAACATCCGAGCTGCACCTGATACATTTGTTTAAGGAATATTGTCTAAATAAGGTACATGGGCCAACTTCATAAACCGAATAGGAATAGAAGGATTATATCACTCAAATGCTAACATGAAACTGGAATTTAAAGCATTTGAGTATAGCGATTCTTATGTTCCTTCACCATTCTGGCAGAGTTCTTTCATACTAAGGACTATATCAACCTGCCATTCAATCAAATTATACTAACATTACATTATTGATACATAATTGATCTTAATACAGTTATACATTTCTTTTACATAATTGCCTGTGGCTGTGATTTGTCTGAGCTCTTGAATTCTGACATCTGCGCTATGTCATTCCTTTCTGTTATGATTTTTGTCTTATGATGGAACTTTAGGTGTAGTTCGTAGGTATGGAATCATAAGTGAGATGATGATGAAAGATTGTGGCACGATGATTGCCAAAGTATAGGACGTGAAAATGATAGGTTTTATCTGAATTTATTTCTTCCTCTTCTCTTCTTCTTCTTCATTTCTCTATAGTATCCTTATATGGTACACAAGTTTTGAGCAGCTTGCTGGTCTTAAAATTTCTTTCGTCAATAATTCCCTTTCAACTTTTACTTGAAGTAAATTTAGAATAAGTGTCTCTAGTTGGGATTATACTCTGCTTGTTTGTTACTTTTTATCACACCCCAAACTAGAAGAGGGGGGTGGCCGGCACCCGGTGCCCTGCTTGCTCGAGCGTACTATTGTAATTATCAGTCTTCTATACAAGTGGAACTTCTGGTCGATAAGGTCGAACTAGAATAGAGCATAACAACAATACTGGATAAGGAGGGTTAACCTAACATATATATACAATGGGACCAACAAGGTCACAACATGGTCCACCAAAAGACAACTTAGCCGACAAGGCTACACATTAACATTGTACATACCAAAACAAGTTTGTGATCTTCTACGAGTAACTGTGCTGACTTATGGTCAGGACAGGGCCTCGACCTACCCATATTGTACATAACTCTGCAATTCTCCATGCCTATATGATAAGAAAGCTCCAGGAAGACGAACCTCACTTACTGACAACTGATCTCAATGGCTCCTACTGAGATGGCCTAGTAGAGTCTCTATCAGAACTTATGGCATGAACACACAGCGCCCAGGGCAAAAGAGGCGTCAGTGTGAAATAATGTACTAAGTATGTAAAACATGAATAACAATGTGAATCTATAAACTGTAAAGAAAAGCATATAAGCGATGTGAAATAATTAGCGGTAAAGGAAAGCATAAGCAACCTAGGTGCTATATAAGGTGAATGGAACGCAACATATAATTTCAATGCCATGCTACGAAAATGAAATGCTCTGAGGTGGTACCTATGCATTTCATAAACTGTCCATAGGACCCACTGACTTTAGGCTAGACTATGTTGTAACACCCAATATTTTATCTTTAGGATATATCCGGGTAAACACACATGAGTTTAATGAGATTGAGGTCATTAATGAAGTTATAGAAGATTCATATCAATATTGAAAAGGTTACGTCGGGATTAGAGGTTAAATGAATTAGAGAAATAAGTTTCGTCAAAGTTCGGAATACAGAACAAGTTATAAAGACCGTATAGAATTTTGGTCATAGGATCGAAAGCTCAGTGTATAAATGGGCGAAGTCCCAAAATAATTTAGGATTTAATAAGTGTGACGACGGAGAGTAATAATAATAATAATAGTTTGTATGTCCCAAAAGAGGTTATAGACTAGTACTATATCACATGATTATGATAATGAGTATGTGAAGTGTGTTAAAATGATTATTATTTAAGTGAATTAAGATCAAGAGATTAATTACGTGGTTAATTGATTGTAGTGGGCTATTGGGGAATTAATTAAGAGAATAAAGATGACAATTGGTTATGTGGACAAATGTCCACATTTAGGGTGTTCCATGGCATTAGATTAAGTAGGTGACTAAGTAGATATATATAGGTAGGAGGGGCACCACATGTCTCCACATCTCAATTAGATAGTGACCAACAACATTTGACTTAGGAGGAAATTCATTTGGAAGTAACAAGAAGTCATATAACAATTACACTTGGGAGAATATATATTTTCAAGTAACCAAAACGTTCAGAAAACTTTTGTTTGATCTACCGCCATTTGGAAGGAACTTGATGTAAAAATCCCTAGGAGCTCAAGGTTCAAATTTGATCCTCGAGTGGACAAGTCCGGAATTCCAAAGATGGTCGATCAACCTACGATAATGTGCTTATTATGGAATGGAAAATGGAATGGAATTGGGCTTGTTACGTGAAGATTCAAGAACATGTTTTTATTCAGCTTTGTATGTAGGTCTTGACCGAAGACCATGTATATTCTTTTAGCTTATCTTTTATTCTTAGCTTAGTTACTAGATTAGGACATAGTGTGTTTGTAATAACTAACATTGGGACACAATTAATAAGTCACAAAGGTAACTAGGCCGAGAGTACATTATGGCAAGGACAAAGGATGACTTGGCAGACAAGATGGCAAGGACAACAACCATCTAGAACAAATGGATTCCAAGAGGACATCTCAACCACATAGTCGACTACATTGAAGGCTCCAAATTCGGCCAACAGAAGACCAAAAGGTGGTCTAATTGATTATCCAAACAAATACCAAGAATGGAAGCTTCCAACACATTCCAAGAAGATGAGGTTATTGGAAGAATCAAGTTCATAAATATGGTTACATGGGATACCTCAATCTCGGCCTAGAGAAGAGGAAGAGGTGGCCGAATTCCCTTGGTCACCAAGTCAATCCAAATGCGTCCACACTAGGTGTTAGTTTGTGTCTTCATTTGCTTTCTAGAATAGTCTCTTTTGTACTATAAATAGAGGCCTTAGGCCATTATAATAAGGGAGAGAGTTGGATGATATATAAAAGTTGAGTTTTACTCATTGCTAAGTGTTTCAACCCGGGGTTGTTATTCTTAGTTGGTTCTCCGACAGGACCTTTGGTTCTTGTGTGAGCCAAACCCCTTAGCTTAAGTTTAACTAAGACTGTGTGATTTAGTTGAATCCAAACTAGGTTTCCCATTGGTGTAAGTTTGGTTAAGACTATGTCACTTAACTAAACCCAAGCTTAAGGAACTCCCTTTGGTGTGAGTGGACGTTGGGATTGTGTGACCCAACCAAACCCAAACCTAGGGTCTATATTAAGGTTTGCGGCCAACCTTACTTGGTTAGTATTCGGGCTTGTACGTAGCAACCCTAGTATAGTTCTTGTTAAATTGGTCACCCTCATATTGGTGTCGGCTCGAGCATTAAAAACCCCTTATCATTATCTAAGTCATATCGACCGTGTCCATTTCTTTTATCGACCGTCCAAACACTTGGTTTGTACTCAGGTTTACACCTAGCATCCCGTGTCCATCTCTCGTCCAAAAAATGTCATTCCTTTCACCATCACATCCCACAGTACTTTACAAACAGCCATAACAAATTCCAATCCCCGAAACCTCCCATAACTTCGCATCCTAATCCGACAACACAAAATAGTCCACTAAACATCCTTCACCGGAACTCACTATTTCATCCTTCTTCTGTAGCCTTGCCACCACCAAACCACCAATTCCCGACCACCAACACTACCATTGACACACATGTAATCATCCCATAAAACTCCTTGACCCAATTTCCTACACAACTACCCAAAACAGTACCCAAATCCCCATTGCCCGACTAGAAACTGAGAACCCGAGAACCCCTTTTCCAATCCATTTTCGCGTCAACTTGTTCCCTGCTGAACTCAGCCCCACTTACCCTCGCTCAGACCTCTGTATATACATCAGAACTTATCGGCTTTGACGTTTTCTTAATCTCTCGGCCAAATCTCATTTTTTTAAAATAATTCAAGATTTTCAACCAGATTGGTAAGAACTCAAACGGGCAGATTAAAGGTTTTCTCCATTTATTGTGTTGTTTTCATTGTTATGGGAATTTAAAGGAAGAAGGGCGTGAAGGAATGCCATTTAGTTAATTATATAGCGACCTTGCCGCTCGGTTAGTCGTTATTATGCCTTCATTTAGTTTAGTACTAGTGTTACCATCATTATTGTAGATTCATATGTGAATAAAACAAGTTCATCATACATGGTAGAATTGATACTAAAGGTATGTTAAGGCTACTCTTCCTTCTTTTGGAATGACCCGTATGTAAATGAATGTCCGTCCAAAGTAACTCTACTCTTGAAAGCTAGAAATGTATATGTCCTTCACTCTATTGAAGAAGTTTGGTCATTCATGTATATCTTGTCTTATTGACTCATAATGAAAGGTCTGTTTATATGTTAGTTCCATAATGTTAATCAAAGGTGAAATGACCTTATGTCACTCCGATAGACTCAGAGTGTCTTAGTATCATTCCTTCATTATATAAATATATATACCATAACCTCAAAGGCGTTATATACACAATTATATGATATGTATATGGGATATGGGAAAAAAAGGTATGGCATTATATACGCACCACCACATGATCAGCTGGTATATGATGATGATTATGCCCACAAAGGCCGATATGATATGATGGGATGCCCACAGAGGCTTGATGGCGTTATATACGCATATATATGTATGACCAAGCATTATATAAGCACATGTATGATACTTATGCATATTATGTCCCTCAAAGGAATTCAGTATATGTTGATTCTCTCATGTCTCATGTTACTTTCATGCCCTACATACTCGGTACATTATTCATATTGACGTCCCTTTTGTTGGGGGACGCTGCATTTCATGCCCGCAGGTTCAAGTAGATAGGGCGATGGACCGCACCAGTAGGTTGCCTATTCAGCTCATATTGGACCACTCTACTTGTTCTAGAGTTGTAGTCTAGTCTTGGTACGATATTTTTATATGTATATTGGTATGGCAGGGCCCTGTCCCGACCTTATGATGTCACGTACTCTAGTAGAGGCTTGTAGACAGTTATGATGTAGTCAGATGTTATGTGGCCTCCTCGACCTATGTTGTTGTTGTATAGTCATCTAATGGTAGCCTTGTCGGCTCGTACGGTCATGTCCAGCATTTATGTATGTACGTATATGCCTTGTCAGTCCTGTACCTTTTCAACTTATTATTTTATATACGGTTATGTGGTGAATGTATTTATAGTGGTGCTCAATAAGTAAGGTTCGGATGCCCGTCATGGCCCTCCAGTTTGGGTCATGACAAACTTAGTATCTGAGCAGGTTTATCCTAGGGAGTCTACAAGCCGTGCCTAGTAGAGTCTACAAGCCGCGCCTAGTAGAGTCTTGTTTATGGGTGTGTTGTGCGCCACACTTATAAATAGGAGGTTATGAGGTATTTAGGATGGTTACTTATTCTTCTTGTTCTAGATCATGAATTAGAGCTGTGTTATGAGCATTCCACTCCTAATCCATCTCGTGTTTATGATTCTAGCAATGCCTATAGCAAGGAAGAAGTTCCAAAGTATGACGGCGTTGAATGCGGCTGCGGACAAGGCTACCAGCCGAGTTCCCCCGCTAGTGAGGGCCAGAGTGAGGCTCACAGTGTGATTCCTTTGTATGATTCCCCGACTCCACCACCTGATACTCCAGATGAGGATCTTGATATGCAAAGTGTTTTACAGTTAGTGACTCAATTGGTGGTTGCTCAGGCCCAACGTCAAACTACCGGTCCTTCTGATAGAGTAGTTAGTGCGAGAGATCATGATTTCATCAACCTGGATCCTCCGATATTCACGGGATCAAACCTGAATTTGGACCCATAAAATTTTCTTGATCAGATGCAGCATACCTTGCGGGTAATGGATGCCACCGATACTGAGTCAGTAAAGTTTGCTTCTTATAGATTGCTGGATGTCGCGGTGACTTGGTATGAGACATGGGAGCATTCTATGGGACCTCGTACCCTACCAGCAGGATATAAAGAGTTGTCAGAGGCTTTGTTACAGCATTTTCTGTCGGTTGAGCTCCGACAAGACAAACAGAAAGAGTTGAACTTGAGATAAATAAGGTGGCTTGAATTATTGAAGGAATATGATGTGGACATCTTATACTATCCCGATAAAGCTAATATTGTAGCGGACGTGCTAAGTCGCAAGTATATGGTCAGCTCGATGCCGGTGTGAGTTGAGAGGAAATAGTTGATAAGAGAGGTCCGTCAGTTAGCTAGGTTGGGAGTCCGATTAATGGGTCCAGAAGATGGTGGCTTTGTGATTCAGAATACATCAAAGTTGTCCATCATATCGGAAGTTAAGGAACATCAGTGGGAAAACCCCATTTTAGGAAAACTCAGAGAGGGTATTCAATAAAAGAATACCACAACCTTTGAGATTGACGAAAATAGGATTCTTAGGCACTAGGGTCATTTGTGTGTTCCAAATGTAGCGGAATTATGAGGGAAGATTATGATGGAGGTCCATTGCTCACAATATTCCATTCACTCTAGATCTACTAAGATGTATCATGCTCTTAAAGGTATGTATTGGTGGAAAGACATAAAAAGGAACATTGCGGAGTTTGTAGCTCAGTGTCTTAATTGTCAGCAACTACAAGTAGAGCACCAAAAGCCCGGCGGCTTGACTCAGAACCTTGAGATCCCGATGTGGAAATGGGAGATGATTATATAGATTTCATTATGGGTTTACCTTGCTCTTATCATAAGTTTGATTCTATTTGGGTGATTGTTGATAGATGGACCAAATCAGCTCATTTCCTAGCAGTCAAAACTACCTACACAGCCGAAGACTATGCGAAGTTGTATGTTAAGGAGATTGTTCACCTTCATGGTATACCTATTTCTATTATATCCGACCGAGAGGTGTGTAGTTCACAGCTAATTTCTAGAGATCATTTCAAAAAGGTTTGGGCACTCAAGTTAATATTAGCATAGCTTTCCACCCTCAGACAGAGGGGCAAGCCGAGCGTACGATTCAAACACTCGAAGACATGCTACGAGCTTGTGTATTGGACTTCAAGGGAAGTTGGGATGATCATCTACCCCTTATTGAATTTGCATACAATAACAGTTATTATGCTAGTATCAAAATGGCTCCATATGAAGCTTTGTATGGGACAAATATGTAGATGTCATATTGGATGATTCGAAATAGGAGAATCTGAATTATTTAGGCCTGACCTAGTGCACCAAGCCATAGAAAAGGTGAAACTTATCCAAGAATAGTTGTTAACCGCTCAGAGTTGTCAGAAGTCGTATTCAGATGTACGACGGTAGGACTTAGAGTTCCAAGTGCATGATTGGGTCTTTTTGAAGATTTCTCCTATGAAGGGTGTAATGAGATTTGGGAAAATGGGAAAGCTGAGCCCAAGGTACATTGGGCCATATCGCACAATTCGACGAATAGGCCAAGTGGCTTACGAATTGGACCTGCCACCTGAGTTAGAGTTTGTTCATCCAGTCTTCATATTTCTATGTTGAGAGTGTGTATTGGACATCCTTCCCAGATTTTGCCAATTGACGATGTGAAAGTTACAGAGGACTTATCATATGAATAAGTTCCTATTGCTATCATAGATTGTCAAGTCTGCAAGTTGAGGACTAAAGAAGTAACCTCCGTGAAAGTTCTATGGCAAAATAAGAATGTAGAAGAGATGATGAGGGAACCGGTAGAGGAGATGAAGTATAAGTATCCCCACTTATTTCAGACTAAAGCCAATGCTCCGGGTGAAACATAACCTGACCAAGAGCTGACGTATGGATACATGAGGTGAGTTCCCACATTAGATAGTTATGTTTGATGTCTGACGGCCACATGAAGCCGATGATATATATACGTTGTTGTATGGCCGTATGACGTAAGTTTGGATATCTTCTACTCACTGAAAGGGTTCGGATAATCCCATTTATAAGGGAAATTTGTTCAAAAAAAATTCGGAAAACCTTAAGGATTAATTGGTCCCATATGTATACTTCCCATTCGAGGACGAATGTTCCTAAGGGGGAGATGATGTAACACCCCATACTTTAGATTTATGATACATCGGGGTAAACACATATGAGTTTAATGAGATTGAGGTCATTCATGAAGTTATAGAAGATTCATATCAATGTTGAAGAGGTTACGCGGGGATTAGAGGTTAAATAAGTTTCGTCAAAGTTCGAAATACGGAACAAGTTATAAAGACCGTATAGAATTTTGGTCGTAAGATTAAGAGCTCAGTGTATAAATAGGAGAAGTCCCAAAATAATTTAGGATTTAACAAGTGTGACGATGGGGATTAATAATAATAGTTCCTATGTACCAAAAGAGGTTATGGACTAGTGATATATCATATGATTATAATAATGAGTACGTAAAGTGTGTTAAAATGATTATTGTTTAAGTGAATAAGATCAATAGATTAATTATGTGGTTAATTGATTGTAGTGGGATATTGGGGAATTAATTAAGAGAATAAGGATGACAATTAGTTATGTGGACAAGTGTCCACATTTAGGGTGTTCCATGGCATTAGATTAAGTAGGTGACTAAGTAGATATATATATATAGGTGGGAGGGGCACCACGTTTCTCAACATCTCAATTAGATAACGACCAACAACATTTGACTTAGGAGGAACTTCATTTGGAAGTAACAAGAAGTCATATAACAATTACACTTGGGAGAATATATATTTTCGAGTAACCAAAATGTTCATAAACTTTTGTTTGATCTACGACCATTTGGAAGGAACTTATCGGCTTTGACGTTTTCTTAAGCTCTCGGCCAAATTTCATTCTTTTGAGATAATTCAAGATTTCCAACCTGATTAGTAAGAACTCAAATGGGAAGATTAAAGGTTTCCTCCATTTATTGAGGTATGAATTCTGTTCCAACTTATTCTACGAGTTCGGATGGAATTTTAGTATGTTTTGGATAAAGGACTTGTAGGACGGCGATCGGAAGTCTAAATGAATGTTCAGTGTCGTTGTGTTGAGTTTGCAGGGGTTGTTCTTGTTTATTTAAAGGTCAAGAAATGTAGTTATGATTATGTAATTGTGTTGTTGTCATTGTTATGGGAATTGAAAGGAAGAAGGGCGTGAAGGAACGCCATTTAGTTAATCGTATAGCGAACTTGCCGCTCGTCTAGTCGTTATTATGCCTTCATTTAGTTTAATAATAGTGGTACCATCATTATTGTAGATTCATATGTGAAGAAGGTCAAGTTCATCACAAATGGTAGGAATTGACACTAAAGGTATGTTAATGCTACTCTTCCTTCTCTAGGACTAACCCGTATGTAAACGAATGTCCGTCCAAAGTAACTCTACTCTTGAAAGCTAGAAATGTATATGTCCTTCACCTATTGAGGAAGTTTGTTAATTCATGTATATCTTGTCTTATTGACTCATAATGAAAAGTCTGTTTATATGTTAGTTCCATAATGTTAATTGGAGGTGCAATGACCATATGTCACACTGATAGACTTAGAGTGTCTTAGTATCATTCCTTCATTATATACATGTATATACCATGACCTTAAAGGCGTTATATACGCCACTATATGATATGTATATGGGGTATGGGAAAAAAGGTATGGAATTATATACGCACTACTATCTGATCCGCTGGTATATGATGATGATTATGCCTACAGAGGCCGATATGATATGATGGGATGCCCACAGAGGGTTGATGGCGTTATATATGCATATATATGTATGACCAGGCATTATATAAGTGTATTATACTTATGCATATTATGTCCCTCAATGGCATTCAGTATATGTTGATTCTCTCTTGTCTCAAGTTACTTTCATGCCCTACATACTCGGTACATTATTCGTACTGACGTCCCTTTTATTGGGGGACGCTGCATTTCATGCCCGCAGGTTCAGGTAGACAGGGCGATGGACCGTACCAGTAGGTTGCTTATTCAGCTCATATTGGACCACTCTACTTGTTTCAGAGTTGCAGTCTAGTCTTGGTATGATATTTTTTATATGCATATCGGTATGGCGGGGCCTTGTCCAGACCTTATGTTTTCACGTACTCCAGTAGAGGCTTGTAGATAGTTATGATGTAGTCAGATATTATGTGGCCTCCTCGGCCTATGTTTTTGTTGTACAGTCATCTAATGGTATCCTTGTCGGCTCGTACAATGATGTTCTGCATCTATGTATGTACGTATATGCCTTGTCGGTCTTGCACCTTTTTAGCTTATTATTTTATTTACGGTTATGTGGTGAATATATGTCTAGTGGTGCTCGGAAAGTAAGGTCCGGATGCCCATTATGGCCCTCCGATTTGGGTCTTGACATATGCATTTCACCAGACCATCCATAGTTAAACATAACGGTGCACCTATGCGTATTATAGTCCATCCATAAGGCATATAATCTCTGAAGAACTGTGCACTATGCATATCATAGTCTATCCATAGGGCATATAATCTCTGAAGAACTGTGCGCCTATGTGTATCATAATCCATCCATAGGGCGTGCAACTCGTGTATGTGCAATGAACAAATATTCAATGCAATGCAATAACCCTTATGCAAGTGTTGATAACCATGCTCGTATTCCATGCATGTAATGATGCTTTGGGAATCGGGGGTGTAAACAACAAATTTTGATAACACTGGCTTCGTGGCCTCTTTTGGAACTCATAAACTTGTTTAGCTTTATTCTTAAAATGACTCTTTGGCCGACTCGAGGACTATACCATGGAAAACCTCTTCTCAAACACTTATGACATGCTCGGTAATCAACAATGAAGATCATAAGAACATGAATAAATAATGAATACTTCTTAACATGAGGCTTTGATGGACAATAGTCAAAGTCTCTACGACTCTTGGACTACTCTTATTCCCCCAAAATGATAGCATTGTCCCCTCCTTCATTCAAAAGCTTATGAAAGTACGTCATCCATCTCCGTCTAATGAGTGTCTCTTCTATCAACACTTCATTCTCGTCCTTGATTCACTTCACTTGATCTAAGTCGCGAGATTTTCTCTCTCTCGTCTTGGTGAGCCAATATGATTTCCTATCCCCACCTTTGCACTCGAGCTTTTTATACAAGTGCTCAAAAGCTATTGTTTTAGTTGTCGTGAATGCTAGCTTCGCTTCCTTCTTTGTTTCCTTATACCTCTCTTTATTCCTCCATTTGTCCTCATCATCAACGTTTTCCACTAACGCCGCATAGGCAATCTTATTGGCTTTTACTTTTCCTTGAACCTCTCCATTCCACCAACAATCCCATTTATGTCTACCTGAGTTTCCCCTCGAGACACCTAGCACCTCTCTAGCTGCTTCTCCGATGCATTCGGCTTTCCTAGTCCATATACTATATGCGTCCCCACTACTCCCCCAAGCCTCAATAGCCACCAACTTCGCCTTCATCTCCTGAGCTTTGACCTCAGTTAGGCCTCTCTATCTAATCTTTGGCTGGTCATCCCCGATCTTCCTCTTCTTCTATCTCTTGATCTCTAAGTCCATAACCACGAGCTTATGCTGCGTTGTAAGATTTTCGCTCGGAATAACCTTGCAATCCTTGCATACACCTCTATCACCCTTCCTAAGGAGCAAATAATCTATCTGGATCTTAGTCACCGCACTAGGGTAGGTCATCAAGTGTTCCTCCCTCTTTCAGAAGCTTGAGTTAACTATGACCAACTCAAAAGCTTTTGCGAACTCTAAAAGTGACACTCCACCCTCATTTCTATCCCCAAATCTGAACCCGCCATGCATATCCTCATATACTCTTGTAGTTGCTCCTATGTGACCAATAAAATCTTCTCCTAACACTATTTTCTCATTATGTGGGATACCTCTCACAACCTCATTCAATTCCTCCTAGAAGCGTCTTTTGTTCTCTTAAGCCAAACCTACATGCGACGCATATGTACTAATTATATTAAAAGTTAACCCTCCCAAAACTAGCTTAATGGCCATTATCCTATCATATTTCCAGTTTTTCATTTTTGTTTCTTCTGCATTTTTTTTCTTCTTGTAATTGTTGTGAAGATTTATGGAAATAATTCCTCTTTTTCTTTTCGTATTTCTTATGAAGATTTATGGAATGGATAAGTGAAATGTAGGAGTTTATAAGTATTTTAATAATAAAATTATAATATTAATGTGCATTATTTTTTTGTCATGTTAAAGGCCATAAATTAACAAAAGTGTGGTGTAACTCATGCAATTACTTCCTACTAATTATTCCCACACTACATCTCAAATTACTATCCACTTAATTCCTTGACATTTACTTTGTGAAAGAATCCTACACCTATATAAACGATGCTTTCTTCCTTGTCTTGTGTAGATGAGAAGTGGATGAGACGTAGTATGTTACAAATAAAAAGAACATTATATTTTTTCATATAATTTGAGGTTTGTGTAAGTGAAAGAGAGAGTTGAGAGAAAGAAAAATATTCTAAGTCTTCAATCTATTTACTATAAAAGAGAGTAATTTTATGTTGAAGGAAGGTGTTCTTATTGGTGGAGTTTCATACTCTTAAACTAGCCCGAAGTTGTTTGAGACACACAATGTTGTCGGACTGTTGTATCCTCAAGGGGATTACTATTGGACCGTGCTTGATTTCCTTAAAGAGAGCAATATATATGTGCTTCAGCCAAAATATTTATTTATTTATTTTTATTCATTTTATTTTTCAACATAATTTACGGTACTATATTAACCAACATGAAAAAAAAATCGTAACAATGAAGGGGATTCGGCAGTTGTCCAACAACAATCAAGAATTATTTAAAATAACCTAAATACAATATATTTCAGGTTGTTAGTTAAAACAACCAAGAAACTAGAGAATATTTGGATAAGAGGCCAATTCAAGTTTCTAATTTATTGGAAGGCCACTTAATTTATTTTTTAGAATTAGGGTTTAGAAAATCGTTTAGGGTACATTTCATAATATTTAAAAGTTTGAAAGTTTTAACTTATACACTTCAGTCCCTTTAACTTATATTTAAATATACAAAGACCCTCTCTCTCTCTTCACTCCCTATCACTTTCTAAATTTGAATCTCTCAAACTCCCAACCGACTCTTCCTCTCCTCCGAGCTTGGATATTGTTCAGTCGTCTTCCCCAAGTATTTTATTTAATTTTGCAACTCTTACGGAGCATTTTAAGCTCCATATTGCCTGGAAACTTTTTCTTCCTTTTCCGATTCATGGTGTTCATAAAGTTTTGATTTTTATTCAAATTTTTGGAAGCTTAGCCTGTTTTTTTGTTTGTTTCGATCTTTCTTTTTCTGTGTTTTCTTATGTGTTTTTATACTTATTTTGCTTGTTTCGATCTTTCTTTTTTTTGTTTTTATCTTTTGAAAATACATTATGGTCTATTAATTGACTGTTGATCGATTATTCTTATTTTTATATCATGTTTAATCAACATCTCTATTGTTTGTATATAGATCATAAAGAATGCCTAGATGTAGAGGAAGAGGAGGAAAAATAGTCCCCCGTTCTATTGCTATGGTTCAAACTCGTTCTAATGTTGATAGTGAGGCATACTCAGACCTCATAGATGAGCATAGTGTGGATGATTATCAAGATGATTATGGTGTTAGTTATGTTTCTGAGGATGGTTCAACGCAGTCTGGTTTTGATGAAGATATCCTCTGCTCTGACAAGAAGGATTCAAGCTCGACTACGATACAATTACTACCACCACCGTCAACGCCTTTCACCTGGCGTACTCCTCTTGATAAATGATATGGAACGTCTCTTTATGAGGCTCAGAGATAACATACAATGGTTGAAGATGCACATTCTCTGCGTGTAATTTTTTAAAGTCTCGGGAAAGAGCCTGATAATCTGAGCATCATCTTCCTACCCCCTAATAGACTATTATGTTTATGTAATTTTTTGTAAAACTTTTATTTATGATAAAAGAATGGAGGATTTTGATCAAGAAAAATATGAATTTGATCAAGAAAACAGACAATGGAGGAAATAAACCGGAATTAAGGCAAACTGGAAATAAACTACCTTACTCTATAATAACTCATTACTTAGGACAATTTTATATCATTTTGGTCGATGATAAACATATATGATTCCTAAAGGTGAAACTAGAAATCAACGCAGAATTGAAAGGATAGAAGATTGACACAATCAATAGTATCCAAAGCAACCTAAACTATATGAAACCTTAGACGTCAATGGGTAATCAAATCAAACATCCATCAAAGGATAGAAGTAAGACACAAGAATTTCAATCAATAGGCAACCAAAGGTATATAAACCCAAGACCTCCTAAAGATTAATCAAATCAGCCACCTATACTATAAAGATGATTTCACAAGTGAGTGATATCATGTGAGAATCATGAACAAGTTTCATAGACAACCAAGAAATCCACCCTAATTGATCAATCACCCTATAACCTAACACTAATCTAGCTATCACTAAGTTAACACTACAAAGTAGCTAAAAATAGATTTACTCTCAATTCAACAATAATAGGAAGTCTCCTATCTAAGCCTTGAGAGGTACTATTTATAGTATTAGACTTTATTACAAACTAGGTCCAGAAGTAACCATAGCCTTAAATTGCAAAAATAACCACAAAGGATCAATTCTCATCCGCAAGAATATTGTACGACACGTGCAAGGGTCGTAAAACCCCTATGTGTCTCGCACACCAAATACACGATGTGCCTTCTTCTTCACCCAACATGCATGTTGTGCAACACACACAAGGGGTTCCTCGACTTATTCTTGATCAAATAGTTCTGACGGGTTTGTTCTCCCCGATATCGTATCATCCTCTCCTTCTTCAAAAGGATTCATCCTTGAATCCAAACCTTGCAAAAACCAAGGAGAGATATACAAAAATATGGTTCTCACAGAATGAGGGTTAGCACAATCAATAATAAACGCATTAGCATGCCAAGGATACACAAATTTGTGATATGACCATGTATCAATAAGTATCATGAAACGAGGATAAATTAAAGAGACCAATGAATTCAAAATGACAAGCGTGTGATACTACATTGGTTCTAGAAAACACAAAGCACATTCTATCCTTATTTCTCAAGCAACATTTAATTCTCTCATGACTAGATACGAGTTGGAAAATAAGAACAATCCAATTTAAGGTATCATCCCTCGCACTAGCCCTACTCCAACATGGGTCGACTATCAATTCATGACAAGTAAATATATCAGAGGGTCAAAGATGCGGATATTCCCCAAGCTATCATGCACACACCCTCCATGAAAACCCAAAATGAAAACATATAATAATAGAAGGAAAGATTCACATGAGTAATCCGAAGTGAAAGATTCACATGAGTAATCCGAAGTGTTACTAACAAGCAAGGAGGCTACATGAGAGGTATCACAACTTCTATGGCATGGCATTATATGAGAAAATGTTGAGAATCTAACTACCATATCACCAATGCCCTCATGTTTTCCTTTGTCTCTTAGATGACCCAAAACTAAGTCTATATAATTATCAATCCACGTGTAAAAGGGAAAAGAAGAAGACACATTCAAACCTTAGAGTCGGGGCTTTCTCTTTGTTATATCCTTGGCAATTATATCATTATGTGCCTGCAAAAGAGAATAGACTATACTAGGAAAAATGCCAGTACCTTGGATAGTACCAACCCCTTTCAAGTGGTCACTCATTTTATAAGTGCACGTGTCTTAGATCTCCCATGAACTCCCATTTGGCTCTCTTGAGCAAATATTGCCTCCCTCTTTTATTTCTCAATTTCCTCCCTTTGAGCAATCCCCCAGAGTTCCCTCGTGATTCTATAGTCTTCAATCACTTGATAGGGTGTTAATGAAATGAGACTATGCTTCCGACCATTAAATACAAATGAGTACTTGTTGGTCCTCCCATTATGTTGCGCATCCCTATCAAATTGCCATGGTCTCCCAATCAACATATGACATGCTTTCATTGGCATAACATCACACCACTTCATCTTGGTACTTGTCAATGCTAAATTTTATGCTCACCCGCTTGGGAACCTTCACTTCACCACAATCATTGAACCCTTGGAGTTTGTAAGGACTAGGGTGTTTCATTTTGGAAAACATCATATGCTCGACCAACGTAGTGCTCACCACATTTGTGCAACTCCTGCCCTCAATGATCAAGGATCACACCTTTTCCATTATCTTGCACCTAACATGAAATCTATTCTCCCGTGGGTCGAACACTTCTCTTGTCATCGTACCCATAATCCTTTACAATACAAAAGTGAAGTTGTACTCTCCTTCAATTTCTCTTCATCACTATTCAAGGGTTCTTCCTCATGTTCACCCTTACTTCCAATACCACACTCTTCATTACCATTATGTATTTCCACAATTGAACTGTGATTAGGCCATTCTTTTGCAACATGCCCATTACCTTTACATTTATAACATTGACTATTAGAAGGGTCAGGGAAGTTAGATCTTGCATTGTAACCTCCCGTTTTCTGGTCACTCCCTTTTTTTGGCAATCAACCTTGGTTTGGGAAGCGTGAGTAATGGGATTAGGTTTATCCCAAGTTGATTAGGGTTCCCATTTATATGCATAATCTTGCAACCTATCCCGATTTTCATGCACATGGTATCTTCCAATACCTCTTTTCCTTTTGATACCTTAATTGACAAAATCTCCATGTCTTTCCTTATGTCGTGGTCGATTCCACCTTCCTTATTGAGCAACTTCCTCAACCATGTCATCATATAGGGGTTTTTGAAAATGAGCTTGGTATTATTCGAGTGGAAATTGTTAAGGTGGTATATATGGGAGTACTTATGGAATATGTTGTGAAACTACATATGTAGCCATTTTTAGGAGCTACTCATCTTGGAATGGTCGATATAAGTGGGATTGGGATGAGGGTTGGTTTGCCTCACATGTGTTTGAACATTGGTGCTTTGGAAAGTAGGTTGTTGGGTGCGTTAAGAAAGTGTAGGGGTAGGTTGAGGAAAGCATAACGTACGTACTTGTCCCGGTGTAAGAGTCGATGACATAGTTGGTTCTTGGATCAACTCTCCTCCTACATTAGATTGTGACGTCCCCCTTCGACTTGTATTCAACGTTTTCCCACCTAGACGCAATATTCTCTATTCTCTCCTTCATCTCTCTCACTTACTCCCTCATTCCACTCATCTTCGTTCTTATCCTCGTCAACTCCCTAAGTATGAGGGACATCGGGTCCTCTCCATCATGAGATCGACCTCTGGAGTTAGTCATATTACCTGCAAAACTCAACAAACACGTTAGAAGTAATGTTCCTCACGTCGCTCATATATGCACTCCACTCACCACACTCTAGTGTTTTCACTCAACTCACCACACTTTAGTGTTTTCCAAGGTTGGTAAAGAACTTTGTCTAATTAATTCACAAGGTCACTTAGCCTATATGAAGGAATAAATTCTTGTTAAATCGAAAGATATGTGACTTAATAAATCTAACAGTCGGTGTCATAGAAGTTCAACAGAATAAAATGGAAAAACTTAAGAAGAGTTAGCACAAAATGAAAATTGGGACTCAAGAACTAATTAACAATCAAATAGATCAATTACTTGATGTAAAATAGTTTACAGAATCAAAGAAGTGAAAAGAAATGGTTTTGGAAATGAAATGAGATCAAAACCTGAAAAAGCGCAATCCACTAAACCTGTGTATAGTTTGCGGTTCACAAATGTAAACTGCAACACAATTTGCGGTTCGCGGATGCAAACTACTGATGATCCAAAGTTTCTGTCAAAGTATGTGTTTCAAGTGCGGTTCACAGGTGTGGTTTGCGGCACAACCAGCGATTTGCATGTTGTGACTATGTCCCAAAACGCTGGTGATGTCAAAATTTCTTGGGGTTCGTTTGGCTAACCACTTTTTGATTATTCCCTACTATTTTAACGACATGGGCCTAGTTTCTTTAGCTATTTGCTATTTTTGGGTCCCAAGACACTTTTCCTAACTTTGTACTTCAAATATTGGATCAAACACCACTTCTTGCATCTTCATCCTTATGGACTTATGAAGATCCTCAAGAATAACAAGAACATTCAACTTTTCGACTACTCCAATGCCAACTCAATTTGCTCTCAAATTGTAGATATAGCTTCTCCTCAATGTAGAGAACAAAGTCCAATAAAAATTGAGATCAATTGGCCAACAAATCAATAAACCCATTTGCTTGTTCTTCATGTTCTTAAAAAACCTTCAAGTTCAATAATGGTGATTTTCCAAAAAATCTTCAAATGCCTTGAAACTTTATAACTAGATAGATTCAGCCTCTAGGAACTCAAATCTATACTCGATTTTACTCAAATCAAACAACAACACCATTTTCAAAATTTTTAGTTTTTTATATTTTTTAAAATTTGAGGAACCTAGGATTGCTAATTTTAGAAATGAACACATTAGCCTAAGCTCTGATACCAAATGATACGATTCCTAAACTGAAACTAGAAATCAATGTTGAATTGAAAAGATAGAAGATTGAGACAATCAAACGTATCCAAAGCAACCGAAACAATATGAAAGCTTAGACCTCAATGGAATAACCAAATCAAAGGATAGAAATAAGACACATGAATTGCAATCAATAGGCAACCAAAGGTATATAAACCCAAGACCTCCTAAAAATTGATCAAAACAAACACCTATACTATAAATATGATTCCACAAGTGAGTGATATCATGTGAGAATGATGAACAAGTTCAATAGACAACTAAGGAATCCACCCTAATTGATTTATCACTCTATAATCTAACACTAATCTAGCTATCACTAAGTTAACACTACAAAGTAGCTAACAAGAGATTTACTCTCAATTCATCAATCATCAAAAGTCTCCTATCTAAGCCTTGAGAGCTACTATTTATAGTATTAGGCTTTATTACAAACTAGGCTCAAAATTAATCATAGCCTCAAATCGCAAAAGTTATCACAAAGGACCGATTCCCATCCGCAGACATGTTGTACGACACGCACAAGGGTCGCAAAACCCATATGCGTCTTCCACACCAAACGTATTATGTGCCTTCTTCTTCACCCATCAGGCATGTTCCGCGACACGCACAAGGTGTCATAAATCACTTTTGTGGCTCACAGTCCAATCGCACGATATGTTTGTATAGATTCCGAGCTCCTCTTCACTCCAAGCAATCATTCAAGTGGCATATGCTCCTTTGTGTGGGCCCTTAAGTTCCTCCAAAGATTCTTTTTGCATCAACATGGCTTGTTAAGCTAGGAGTTTCTCGGCTTGTTCTTGATCAAATGGTTTTGAGGGGTTTGTGCTCCCCGATATCGTATCATAAACTAGAGAAAGAAAGGCGACTGTTGAAATATGAAGTATGCTGGATTTACACTAGTCCAACGGAAAAAAATTAAAAAGAAAATTCAAACCCCAAACTCCAAACGCCAAACCCCAAATTGCAGAAATCTAAGAGGCTGTGGATAGGTATGCTATAAGTCGTTCGACGTCAATAGCTAACAGTTATCATTTAGACTCGACTTCATGCATGGTCAATAATTATTCATATGTTATATATAGACCAAGGACAATATTTAACTAAAAAGGCCATAAATAAATAAAATAAAATAAATAAAAAGACTTGATACTATTTAAACATTATAGTAACACTTTAATACATCATATGAGAGTCCCCATCCATTTAACACATGATTAAAAGGGTTTAAGGACATGTACTGGTACTTAAAAGGCTAATATTTATCTAAAAAGACTATAAATAAATAAAATAAAATAAAATAAATAAAAAGACTTGATACTATTTAAATATTATAGTAACACTTTAATACATCAAATGAGTGTCCCCATCCATTAGACACATGATCCAAAGAGTTTAAGAAAAATTAATGGTTGTCCTTAGAATAAGGTTGTGCTTTGAGAACAATAATTTTTTGTCAGACTAATTGGATACTAGTGTTATGATTAGCATTACTGTTCTAAAACTCTTTTGATCATGTGTTCAATGGATGGAGACTATCATATGATGTATTAAAGTGTTATTATAATATTTAAATAGTATCAAGTCTTTTTATTTGGTTTATTTTATTTATGACTTTTTAGATAAATATACGCCTTTTAAGTATCATTATTTGTCCTAAAACTCTTTTAATCATGTGTTCAATGTATGAGGACTCTCGTATGATGTACTAAAGTGTTATTAGAATGTTTAAATAGTTTCAAGTCTTTTTATTTATTTTATTTTATTGATTTATATCCTTTTTAGTCAAATATTGGCCTTTTAAGTACCATTACTTGTCCTAAAATTCTTTTGATCATGTGTTCAATGAATGTAGACTCTTATATGATGTATTAAAGTGTTATTATAATATTTAAATAGTATCAAGTCTTTCTATTTTTTATTTTATTTATTTATGACTTTTTTAGACAAATATTGATCATTTAAGTACCATTATTTGTCCTAAAACTCTTTTGATCATGTTTCAATGCATGGGGACTCTCATATGATGTACTAAAATGTTAGTATAATGTTTAAATAGTGTCATGTCCTATTACTTATTTTATTTATTTATTTATGGCCTATTTAGATAAATATTGTCCTTGATTTATATATGACATGTGAAAAATTATTGACCATGCGTGAGGTCGAGCCTAAATGATAATTGTTAGCTATTGTGATGGTCGGTTTATGATATACCTATCTACTGTCCCTTAGATTTATGCAATTTGGGGTTTGGGGTTGTGGTTTGTGGCAGGATCATCCTGTCACCTTGCTCATAGAAATTCAAATCCAACATTTAGAGGTCTCCTCCCATTCACCCATGTAATCACCACCTACTATAATATATTCTGCAATCGACGCATAATAAATCTACAATTGACTAATCGACGCCATAATAAATTTATAATAGACCAATTGACGCCATAATAAATCTATAATAGACTATGATTATGGTCTATGGTTGCAATCCACGCCATAATAAGTTATTCTGGATTGATTTTCTGATGAAAAGTCATATTTTTTGCCGGAAATGGGATCTGAAAAGTGGAGAAATTGGAAGCTTTTAGAGGAAAATATATATTTTTTTAATTTCTTTTTGAGGTATTTAAAATGACAGACAATATTTAATTTTTTATTTCTTTTTGGGTTAATTAAAATGTTGGGGGTTGATGGCCAAAATGTATTTTTTAAAATTTTAAGGCTAGTGATGACATCAAAAATTTCTGACATGCTGATGTAATAATTGATAGCCTTTCCTCAAATTTTCGGAGATTAATGACATTTTTGCAATAAAAGTGTTAAAACTGACCTTCCAGCAAAAAGCCCCCAGAAACTATTAAGAACAAAATAGTCGATTAAACATATGGAGAGATGTTTAAATATCTTTTTAGTTGTTGACGAGCAGGAGATGGGGCAAAGGGGAAGAGGAGATGGGGTTTTGTATAAATAGAAAATAGTGGGATAGTTTTAAAAATATTTGTTGTTAATACTAATTAAAAAAGAGTTTCTCCTTAAACCTGAGTATTTCTTAAGACTTAAATCTTTGACCCTTAAATAAAAGACACCAAATCTCTTATTTTTTAATGCCTCCCCTAACATTCCAAGACAACAAAATTTAGCAGCTTATTCACAGTGCATCAATTTTTTTATTCGATGTTTGGTATCTGTATTGAATTTTCTGATTAACTCGACTTCGATATACACAAGGCCAATTAAAACGGAAAGCACTTTTTAGAAAGATTTTTTTTATTGTGAGACTTGAAAAAATATCTTATTTTTTATAGATTTATAAGTTAATTTATCTGTTAAAAAATATTGAATAAAAAAAATAAGACCTCCCGTTGAAATTGGCTTTAGGCCACGGATATTATTCAGCCACCCTGCTTATTCATTGGCACTGGTTGATTTTCCTCCGTAACTAAACTATTGATTCCCATTATGGATGGACTTATCACTACTGCATATTTCCCTGCATTTCGATTTGTTGACTTTCTTACGTCTGACTAGCATTGAGGCTTATTGGACTGTATATAGAATATATTTTTGTCTTGTCCTTCCATGAATAACATGACTACTATATATCTCCTTAACCTTGAAATATATGTCGGGATAATCAAGATTTCTAGCTGCAGTATAACGATTAGGATTTAGCATTTTCAGAGAATAGCTGGAAAATATCCTCGAAAATTGAAATACAAAGGGTTTATTTGCTATGAAGGAAAATATTTTCAATTTTTAATGTTTTGTTGGTCAAAAAATTTGAAAAATATATTTTCAAGTAAATAAATTCTTTAAAAATAAAAATAAAAATGACTGTTCTAATTAAAGTAGAAAAAACAAAATTCTTAAGTGGCATTGCACTCCCTATTCTCCAACACATTCCACCTCCACCCCATACCCCTATGCCCCATCCCTACACTCCATCCACTCCCCTGGAGTATTTATCTAGATTATATAAAATATTTTTTGAATAATATTTTCTGCTTGGTTACCAAATATGAGGACAAAAAATAAAAAAAATCACTTATTTATGAGAAAAATATTTTCGAATACCAAACACACCCAAAGTTAAAACAATTTTGCCAAAAAAGTGGTAAGAATCATCACCCAATTGACTTTCCTATTACATGGTAGGAAGTATTTAATCACTGCAGAATGCATTTCAGTAAGTTATTGGTCCTATTGGGTCCCAATGTTCTCTGACATTTCCTTATCAAACTTTTTCTTTTTTACAGATACATTGTTTATGGTTTAGTTCCCATTAAATATTTAATGATTTAATTGCAAGTTCTAAGAACGGGAGGTAAAAACAAATTCAATGGTTGGAGACAAACTAAGGTTTTGGCTCTTCATAGTTCATAATTGGCAGGGGAAAGAAAGAGACGGAAATAAAGAAAGAACATTTAGTAGAAAAAAGTAGGGGTGGCCAGTGGGACGGGCCGGGGCAGCACGGGATGAGATTTGGGGGGCTGGGGTGGGGAACCGAAGGGTTTCCTTGTTTAGTAGTACGAAAGTAGTTCTACTATTAACATGTTTCAAGAACATATTATTTTATCTAAGCTTCTTCCCTGTGCATTAGCTCCCCCCATCGTAGATGGTTTAGCCACGCCCGGTGCCACGAAATGATTGAGAACTATGACAGGGTCGAAATGCATTTGTATTCAATAAGTATTGCATGACCGAATAATTCAAGGAAGGGCAGACTGCGGGGAGGGTCCTTTTAAGTAGATGACTCGTCGGGCGGTCGGAGCGGGACTTCTTTCGGGATGGGAAGATGTGAGACCGGCCAAAGGTGGTTCTATATAGCTCTTACGCTTTTACAACTCGTACTATTTTAAGGCGGCTTTGCATGCGAAGCCGAGGCAAGAGCACGGGTTGAAAGAGAACAGAGAAGAATTCAATCTCTGTTCCATTCTCAATGGTTGGTTGGCCAGGATGCTTTGGTTTATCGGATCGACTATTTTTGCTATAATCCGTAAGCATAAGTAAGATCTATTCATAATTGGTCAGTCCCCGACTTCTCTAGACTTTTAGGCTAAGAAGAATAGGTTGGGATTCATCCCACCTTTGAAAGAGTGGTTTTGTTCGATCAATACAGTTTATCTAGTTATCAAGCTGAACTGCCTTCTGTAAGGATCTTGAATAATTCGTTTACTCTAAGTCTTATTATCGACGCGATGGATTGGTATTTGAAAACACTTTCAATACAAAATGAGCTCCTTCCGGTTATACTCTAGTTGGACAGTCTTAGTTCAGTTTGAGAAGTCAAGGAGGCATAGTGCCCGGATCCTTTCTCCTTGATCGAAAAAAAGATCTTATTTGAGAGGGCTTCAAAAGACAGATCTCAAGGCTTGAGCAGTTAGGAATGAAACTTCCTACGGGAAGAGCTCACTCGACCCATGGGAATAGGGAGTTATTCTCATAGGTAGTAAAAAAAAGAATAATAATAAGATGTAAATGGAATAAATATCCCCTGCTTCCTTTGCCGCTCTATCTCTTCTCGTAACCAGTCTTCTTGTTAGAGTAAGTCGACTATCTTCTTCTGACCAGTGCCATGATGTCAAACATCAATATAATACAAGATCAGGAATCTCTTTTAGCTTCAATGTATCTAGGGTAGGGACTATCTTCTTCGTAGTGGGCCCTTCTCTCTCGTTGTATGAGCAGTGAGCGACTTGTTATACAAGTGCTCGCTATATTTCCGGCGCACGTCGCCATAGAGGTGTGAGGTTAAGAATGATCGAAATCAGACACGATAGAAGATGGGTGACTCAATGGGAAGATTTCCTTTCTTGCCCCTATCGTGGTTTTCAATTGTAATGTATAAAGGATTTTGAACAACCTACTATCTTGTGACCTCAACTTTGAGAGATTGTTAGGCTCCATGGCATTCCTATAACTAACTATCACTTCTGATCGGGATTCTAAGCTCATGAGTCACTTTTTGTGCACACTTTGGAGAAAGCTTGGAACTCGTCTTCAATTTAGCTCAACTTGTCACCCACAAACGGATAACCAAACTGAGGTTGTTAATAGGATTTATGGGATTCTTTTACGGAGCTTTGGGGTGAAAATATTCGGCAATGGGACTTTCTTTTAGCTCAAATAGAATTTTCTTATAATCAGTCCACTAGACAAACTACTGGTTTGAGTCATTTTTAAGCTGTTTATGGCTAAAATTCCGAGAGTCCTCTAGACTTAGCTCCACTTCCAGCTACTCACAAATTTAGTGGAGATGCGGGTGAATAAAATGAAGAAGCTGCATGAGCTATAAAATTTCAAAGAAAAATGAGAAGTATCAAGCTCAAGCTAACAAGTATCGCAAGTTTTCTGAGTTCAAAGAAGGTGACCTGATCTTGATTCATCTTCGAAAGGAGCCTTTCCCGCGAGGAGAATTTTCTAAGCTCAAGCTTAGATCTTATGGACCATTCAAAGTTTTCAAACGCATTGGTGAAAATGCCTATAAGATTGAACTACCATGTGAGTATGAGGTTTCAGAAACTTTCAATCTTTCTCCTTATTATGGTGAAGAAAGCACTAACGACTTGGGGGTGAGTCTTCTTCGACTTGACGGGGAGAACTGGAAATAAAAGAAGTTGTTTTGGTGGGTAAATTTCTTTAACGAAGGATGAATTTCTCTCAGAATTTCTCAATTTGGCTGGAGAGGCTAGACAAGCATTACGGTTAGACAGAGCATTCTTTCCATCTCTCAATGCTTTGGCGACCCCGAAACTAGAATTTGCTGCAGACTTCTTGATCACAGCCAGGGTTAGCTCTAGGCTAGCAAGTAGAGAACCTGAGACCAAAGGTAGGCTACTATGCAAGAAAGCCTAGTTTAAGAAGGATAGAAGGATAGAAGGTCGAGCGTGTAGCATTTTCTTATTATGTATTTCTTTTTGGCGAAGTCTTTTTTTTTCTTTTTCCGACTAGCTCTAGCCCTAGTAGAGGTATGAATAGACTAGACTATAAGGGCCAGCGTCCAAGGACCTGCCAGACCACTGATTTCACTTAAACACTCGATGTCACAAATAGCAATAAGAAGGGGAAGGGTTAAGGATCACTCACGTCATGGGCAGCAGATCCGACGAGCTCAATTTCCACTGAAAAGAGAGGCTCGACCTCAACCTCAGATTCGAAGCCTGATTGTAGAGATTCCCTTGATATTCTTCTTGGTGGTACGGCTCCAAGGGCTAGGCCTTTCCTCTGCAATCCTATGTTGTTAAGTAAGCCAGGTCAGTACTTAAGTTGGCCTTCACCGGATAGACCCCCGGGAGGGCGCCAGTCTTTTTCTCTTCTATGTTTATTATTTTTTTGACAGAAAGACAGGAATGCCAAGGACTTCCCCCCTTTCTCTTCCCTAAATAGGAGGACTATCCATCCCCCATCTATTCATCGGGCTTTGGCACTCACTCTCTGGGGCTAGAATACTTGTACCTCGGGTTAGAAGGTAGATTGTCCTTTCTCGATTATAGTAGTAGTGGTCAATTGGTCTTCTTTAAAAGCTAGAAGCATTCTCAGGTCATTGAGGATGGTCAAAGCAATGGATTTTTCTGAGGGGAGCAGAGAATTCCACTCCTTGATTAAGAGGTTAGAGCGTTGATTATGAATAAACCGAGAATATGAATAGTTAGGAGCGAGGCTACGAGCACGAGCTGGCAGAGATAGAAAATTTGGGCACTGGTGACTAGTTGAAGGTGCGCTCATTCCCCGAGAAAGGAAAGGGATAGAAAGGAAAAAAGAAGAGGATTCTTGAGTAGTATATCAGCAGGTTCATCGCACAGCTCACTCCCTTTTGCGAGCCCATTTTCAAGCTCTCGGGGAAGAAGAAAAAGAGTAGAATGATTCCCTAGACTGACTATATAGAGTGCTTTCGAGAAGATTAAGACCTATATTTTTTATTCTCCGGTCGTGGTACTTTTTTTTTGTGTTAGGAAGACACCTCTTTCTATACCTCTCGGTCATGGAAAACTCCATAAGATGCGTCTTAGTCCAGTACGATGAAAGGTGAAGAAGGGAAAGATTACTACCTTAAGGAAGAAGGTGACAGACTATGAGTCGTCATATTCGACCTTGGAAAAGACGTGCCTCGACTTGTTGTGGTCTAGGCAGAGGCTCCGACATTACCCTCAAGGTCTATTCCCTTCTCCTGTTGACAATGATGGATCAAAATATCTCATTGAAAAGCCGGCACTCACTTTCCATCCACACTCAAACCTGTCCAACATGTAAATAAGAACATTAGGTTCGCTATACACTCACGGAGCACTAACTTCAAACCAGTGACCAGATAGTGCGAAATGAAAACCAATGTAAGGAAAGAACCCCATTATCGACGCTCTGCTAATAGACCCCCTCCTTTGAACATAGATCTAAACCCACACTCAAAATGGTTACTGGACAAGGATTAGTTGTCTTTCGAACATCGGATCTCGAGTACAAGCCAAGGATAAAGACTGCCATCTCAGGCATACCATCGACAGAGTAAGGAAAGGACAGGCAGAAAATGCGCTAATCAAATCCTATCCCTTTTTAGTCCCAGCTAACCAAGTTTATTTCAGCTCCATATGAGCTCATAGTCGCTAAGAGGAAGAAAAGCTTATTACATCATTTCCAGGGGAAACCGAAGTCAAGTGAAGTTAATCCAAGTCTGCTTCGCACCTTTGCTACCATGAATTCACTGCCAGTCACTTCTAAATCTACTTGGTATGGACTGCTAAATAGATTCCTTTTGGCTTGAAACAAAAATCCTCTCAAAAGCCCGTATATATTAGTCAAAGATGTGACTTTCATAGGACCGATTGTTCTTTGCCGTCTAATGAAAGGTTAGCTCATAGGGCTGGCGCTGGTACTCTGCGTAAGATGCGTAAATTGTCCTGCTGAACTGATCTTGCTTAGGGTGGGTGGCCATGTTCTTATTGAAGATAAGCACCGAAAGTAAGAGAAGTAAGGCGTTCGAGACCTATTCTAGTAGAGAAAGAAACCCCAGAAAACCTGACCAAAAGATAGCTAAGTTCCCATCACTAACCTTACTTCGGACTATGTGGCTGATCCGCTAAGAAAAGACGGTAAGGTAAAGAGAAAGTACCATTTTTCTTAAGTGTTGATGAATCTAATCCATTGAATAGTTAAGGTTTCCAAGGTGCACGAATGAGGCGAAGCATCGATCCAACTATATACCAACGGAAAGACATTATGGACGGTTATATCCCATCATATTCACGTATCAATGTGTAAGTGGTCATGTAATAGTTGCGTCCTTATACCTAAAGTCTTATGGCCGAAGGTCTCCGGTACGTCGTAATAACCTACTGGTATACAAGCACACCGTGCTCTAGGTTGGTTAACCCTATGAGCATATATAAGGAAGTCTGCACCAGCCCACTAGCAAAACAAAGGGCAAGGAACTTCTTTCACTAGTATAGTATCGGAAACATGCCTAGAAGAGGATTTCATAATTCCAGAGGTGCCCAAGACATCCTTACTTCATCTTCACTTCATCCTTATACACCTGCTGGACTGTATATCCTTCTTTCCTTTTGATTAGATGGATTATATCATCCAAGAGCATAAACTAAGAGGAAAATACTTCAAGGAACAAACTTGCAGGCCTTACCTTATACCTTACCTCAACGAAAAAAGCTAAGGAGAATGACTATTCCATGCCTTAAGGATGACTGAAGCTTCCCTCTTTCCTGGTCTCCATTACCCCGAAAATCCTTTTTTTCATCACTCTCAGTGCATCAAGTCGAATAGTATTGTTTAACAATCTTAAGCAACTTTAAGGTAAATATGACATTCAGGCTCATAAGAAGCTCTTGTCGCCAACTACATCAGAAAATGCAAGAAACTTTGAATTGGACGTAGATAGACTTTTCCATCTTTTCTTATTTTGATAGGTATCCCACCCTCACCTCAGGATGAGAGGACTTCTTTGAGCCCTAAGTTTTTTTCCCTTCGCAAGTGACCTGAAAGCCGGGCAGGCGGTTGTTGAATGTGCCAGTTTACTTTCGGGTGCCCATTAGAATATCTTCTCACTCCCTTCTTTGAGGAACGTTCTGTAAGGCCTTTTATTAGCGTGAGAAGGTGAAGGCCTTTTATTAGCGTGAGAAGGTGGTAAAAGTAAAGCGGTTGGAGATAGATAATCTTTCCTTTCCGTGGTGCTCTTAGTCTAAGCAAAGAGCTTAGACCCGATTTCAGGTTTTTTACTCAATCAAAACAAAACCATCTCGCTATGCTCGCACTGTGAAATGCTTGATTGATTCAGTATGTCTTAAAGAAAGCGAGTACGGTCAGTCCAATAGCAAAGCTATAGTGACTACGTACCAGCTCTTAAGTCGAGTCCAGCTTCGAAGATTTTGGCTTTTTGGATCTTGGGTAGGCTAGTGAAAGCAGAGAACTCATACCGTGCGTTAAGCTTATAGAAGGAACGAATACCTTTAAGGCGAATAACACTTTCTGTGCTATTAAGGTAGCGAGTTTCGGTAAGTTCAGTAAGTGAAGTTACGGGCGAAGGTGGAAGAGATGGACGGTTAGTTGGATTACAGGCATTAGTGAAGGTGACCTTCTTTCGGGCGAGAGGCTCACCGCAAGTGCCATAGTCAAGAGAGAATACTTTTTGTTCTCTTACCGGTCTAGTGCGCTAGTGCAATTAAGGAAGTCGCACAATGCAAAATGAGGTCTCTAGGCTTCCTGTGTATTCATCCAAATTAGATCCATGAGAAAGTTATAAGCACGTTTACGAAATAGGAAGTCTTTCGATCCCATGCCAATGGGTGTGCTTAAGAGCTGGTGGCAACTGAATACCTTTCACACCTAACCCAGGCTTTTGCCAACAATTTTTCTTTCTGGTGGACCTATCCATAGTCCAGGAACAACTACAAAGGCTTTAAGAGATAGAGGCTTGAGGCATTAAGAGGAAATAGAAAGATTCATTTGAAGAGGTCCTCAACCCTATGATCCAATCCAATGATTTGGAAGAGTCCACAAAAAGGCCTTTTATGGCACGTTTACCCCGTTGAAGGGAAATCTATCATGAGGGGTTTGAAATGTCGCATTTCTTCTTCTAGAGACCGCTCTCTCATTGGCATTGGGAAGGCTCAAGTCCTTTTCTGAGTCGTGAATCTCCTTGTTTTCCATTGCTACCGACATTTGTCTTATAGAATACTTCAATTTGGAACCCTAACCTAAAGAAAGTTAGCAGTTGACAGACAAGTCTCATAGAGTAGAGCTTGGAAAAACAGGCTTAGCCGAACCCTACACTGCTAGTCCAACCAAAGCGTTAGACTTTGACAGGCTTTTCCATACAAAAGAGTTCACCCAAGCTGTATAATTTTTCTTCTGACCAACATTCAGAAAGAGATAACATCAGTTGTACAGTCTCCTATACAATAAAATACAGAGCTAGCTTCTGACCACGCTTCAAAAACATCTTACATTGGTTGTTGGTTGTACAGTCGTTAGCAAAAGAGCTAGCTGCATTTATGGAAATAAAGGAGAAGGCAAATAGAATAGAACAAAGTTAGGGTCGAAGCAGTTCCTGGCAATTGAAAGTCAGATTTCGGGGGAGCCTTTCTAGTATAAGGGAAATATGTTGAATCAACAAAGGTTTTTCAAACACCAAAGAGGGTTAAAATACTTTAAGGTATCTGCTACGAACCTCTATTCCTCTTCTTCCTCTTATTCATCTTCTTTGGCAGATACATATATAGATATAGAGTATGTATTGCAGGAAAGCCAGTAAGAGCAACAAGCTAATTCCCAATTCCACTCCTTCAATTCAAAGAGTGTTGTCAACTAATGGCGAACTAGCAAAAAAGGCTGATTAGCCACAGTAAATACATGTACTTGAGCATATTGTAATGTAAAGGCGCGTTAGCCCAGTCCCGAACCGAAAAGGACTTTCATCACGAACTAGTAATTCCCCAAGAAAGAGAAAAGGGGGCTGATTCTTAGCCTGCAACTTTCGCTAACAGAAGTGCCAGGGAATAGGATTTCGATTCGTGTAACCTATTTTCCACTCTCCATGCTTGGCTTACGTCCAGGTTTAGAGCAGTAGAAAAAGGGAAAGATTTCCAGTCAAGGATGTTAGGCCCACTCTTTATCCCGAAATGGGCATTCACAATCCTGATTCTACCCGCTCATCTGATATAGATTGGTCATATATACTGACTAGATAATCTATACTTTAGTCGTAGTACAGGTACCCAGGTACCAGAACATAGGTCATAAACTTGTCAAAAAATCATGTCTAGCTTCAATCACACCAAAAGCGAAGGAATCAGAATATCCCTACTTCCCCTTACTGTCCTAAGCGGGGAAGAACTCCTAAAGAATTTCATCGACTTCTCCTCTCTTGCCCTCTTGATGGTATCTAGTTGAATGGCTACTGGATTTCCCCTAGTTCATGCTCTAAGTCAAGCATTCACGCACCAAAGGCCTCTGACTACTCTCCTTAGCCTAGGAAAGAAAAATCCCATTTGCCTAATACGTACTAATGTGCAGCAGATGATTTAGCTGTCGTTATTCCTCCTGGTTATTCCTCCACCAAGTTCTTCTTGGCATCAAGCCATCCCTTATTCCTTGCATAAACGAAAGGATACTGACTTGGCCGATTCAACAAGGGAAAAAGGCATCCATTCTGCTCCCATTCCTATGTTGACACCAAGAGAAAGAAACCCTGGAGCCTTCCTCTCTGTCCATTCCTTTTTCATAATCATAAAGGATGGAAATGCTTATCTTACTAAACCAGCAACAACAGAGTAAGCTCCCATATTTGTGTAGGACTACTTTCCAGCAGAGGAAAACTTCTCGTTTCTCAGCTTGTCGTTAAAAAGTAAGATGCTAATTCTATAGCAGCTCTGATTCCTTCATTGAGAATGAGAAGGAAGTCTTATAAAACGAACAAGCGCTAAAGAAGGGGGTGGGATCTCTCCTAAAAGAAAGAATTGACCTCGAGCCTATCCTACTCATTCTCCTTTTCCTGTTCCTAACCTGAGTGTGGAGAGGTTAGCCTTGAGCCAGGTCTTGATTGTTTATTCTATTTTGTCAGTTTAAGTACTGGAATGGATGTTACAGATATTCATTCCTAAACTATGTCACCGATTGGTGACCTGATCCCGCTAAGCAAGAACTACTACCGACACCAACTCTATCTTAACGACTGGTTTTACCCTGGACATTCTGCTAAGTCTAGTTGATAAGTTTCTTTTTCTCACTCTGTAAACAAAACAATCCCTTAGTCAAGAGGTTAGTTTCCCTCTTCGATATCGGCAGAGAAAGTAGAGAAGGACAGTGACACAATAGCTCTCACATAAGCAAGCTGTCAAGAGTAAGTCAATAGCTGCCTATTTTGCGACGCTTATTCCCACAACAGACTCAATAGTTGCGGTTACAGATGCTATTTCTAAGAGGGAATTCGAGTCGAGTAAACTATACGATAGTGAAGTTCCTCGTTGAAAAGACTCTTACTATACATGGGGATGCAGATATGTCAGAAGGACCGGATTCGAATATCCCCATTCTGCAAATCGAACATGGTAAAAAAGATATGATGATTAGTGGGTTTAATTACGAGTAATGAGTATTTTACCTTTTATTTCGATCCATAAAGTAAGATTCGTGTCATGGAAATCATGAGAGGAATGAGTTTCCTGGCATGCGCTTAGGGAGAAGACATCAAGGTCTCTTTTAATTTCCCCATACTTTTTAGATTCTTATAATTTTTTACGGAAGCCACAAGATCGGAAATTTCACTATCCGTCTTTAAAGCTGTATCCAATTGGGAGATAGCCATATTTTTTGCTAAATAATAGTAATCTATTTCAGTGGAATTTAGTTGCGGATATTTAGTACGCACCTTCACTAATTGACAAGGTGACAAGTGAATCATCGCTTTTGGGCGTAGGCAGTCCTCTACCATCTATGCCATTGCATTCCATCGTCTTGTATTGTATTATGTCATATCAGACCAGATAGATCTATTGAGTGAGAGAAATGGAGAAAACTCTAATTAGATATTCTTTTTATATTAATAGGGATCCCCATTCATTCCGTCATTCCCGTCACTACGGACTTATTGTCCCTACCTAACTACACGGTAGTGGTCTAGGGAGCGTAATTGCTAGAACAAAGTGGTGAACGAGTGCGTAATGCGTGGAAATCTGTCGAACAGTTCGGGCCAAATCCAGAAGAAAGCTAAAAAACGTTGTTTGATGAGCCTGCGTAGTATTAGGTAGTTGGTCAAGTATGCTGGATGAAGGTGCGCAACCTTACCTTAGTCTATCCAGTATTCATTATATATTCAGTTACTGAGATCAAGCATCTAAAGGTTCACCAACATATGTCTTTGAGCTTCCTAACGCTGACAGGTGAGGTGTGGATGTGGCATGTAGACCGATATCTGATATCTACTGGATCAACGGTTCTCGACATCCATGCATAGAGTACTGCAGTTGAAGTTAGGAGGCTCCCCATCCCAGGCCTATCTCCCAATTGGATACAGATTTAAAGACGGATAGTGAAATTGCCACTCTTGCGGCTTCCGTGAAAAATTATAAGAATCTAAAAATTCTATTAGATGTCTTTTTAGATTCTTATTATAAAGAAGATTACTACGACTAATAGAATGATAGGGAATAAATCGGGGGCAAGGATTTTGACCTTTGGTGCTTGGTTATCTTTTTTGCTCTTTGGATGTTAAAGTGGACCGGTCTAACGGATGAACCGGAGGGTAGAGAGGTTGGGTAGGGCCGCTCACTTATAGTTTTTGTTCTTATTCATCAGGTTTTTGTCTATGGTATTTTCTTCTATCTTTCGCTTTCTTTGGCTTGTTATTGTATAAAGGTATTGTCTTTTTCTCTTCAGTAGTGGACTGACTGACTGATTCATCATTATTCCTCAATAGTTCATATTTGAAAATAGTGGTAGCATCTTGACTTCCTAAGTCTATTACATCTATTGGTCGTGTATCTATCCATACATTATTTGAATCATAGACATTCTCTCTTTTGTGCCACTGTGGTAGTCCGAGTTTGATGAGCAATTCTTTTTTGACAAGCTGGAGTTCTTCTTTCAGTAAGGCGCGTTGTAGTTCGCAGGGTAAGTGAACGGGGATCTACGCCTGACCGAAAAGCGAAGATAGGCGCATAGTTCAGTGATCTATCCACAAAAAAGGGAACTCACAGAGATAACGATCTGCTTCTTTCAAGAAGATAGGACAAGAAAATGAGAACTAAAGTTCGAGTGAGCGGCTAAGTAAGCAGAGCTCGTAAAATCGAGTAATGTGTGTAGAACTCAAAATAAGTCTTCTCATCTTTAATTTAAAAGCCCTAAGCCTAGATGATTTTTCCCGAGCTCTTGACCCCTGGGGATGTATTACTTTGATGACCTGCTACCTTTATTTCTCTTGATGCCTTATCTGCTGACTATGGCTATGCCTCTCTGTTGGCGGTTGGTGTCTCAGTGTGCTGTCAGGAGTACATGACAGGTCAGCTTCAGTCTGACCATCAACTACTCACTCCTTTCTTTCTTTCTAGAGTCAAGCTTTCATTGCTGGTATTGCGCTTTCTCCGCTCTATGCTTTATGAAATCCACGGTCTTTCGCCCCATGTCATATCATAAAAGTCCTTCTCATTCCATATATACTGAGTTAGCTCAGGAGAGATGAAAAAAAAGCCAAAGTAAAGTCAGACTCTAAAGCAAGCAAGAAGGGTTCCTCGAAAGAGGCCATGTCACCCAGGTCATCCAGGTCATCCAGATAAGGAATCAGATCTCGAAGTAAACTGCCCAGTATCACCTATTCCCGAGATCAATTTGACTGGGGAGGAGAGGCCTCAAAGGGTGTTCTCGATCCCGTATAGATCTGCATCAGAGCAGTTGATGGGTGGCTAGGGGTCATTATTAAAGATTGGGATGGGCCTTCGGAGTCAAATTTACCACTTAAGAATCTGACAAAAGGGGCCTATTCGGAATTGTCTTTATCAAAGTGATCAATAACAGAGTAGGAGGATTGGATTCAGTCTGCTGGGGACCTTAAGCCGGGCTCAGTTGATCCACTTTTTTGTGTTCGTGCTAGGGGTCGGACATCCTTTTGATTCTTATGTGTACCCTAACCAGAGTGCCCTGGAACCAGCCCTCGCCCCTTTTAAATCCTTTTTGGTGGCTGCCATAGATTGGTTAGAGCTTCCAGAGGTTCATATTATACCAAAGGATTTCAATCCACCAAATGGACTATTCAAAGTGTCCTCTACTTCACTAAACAAATAGGGTAATCACCAGACTAACCAATAAGGTTCTTCGTTATCCATGGCAAGCCTTATCTCATTAGTGGCTGGTTGAAAGACTGATCTTGAGTTTATTCCATGATGCTCTATCGTTGGATAAAGATTAATGAAAATGTCCTTCATTGCACCACTTACTTTAACTAGTGAGCTTCGGAGGTGAAACGACAAAGTCGCTTCTGAGGTTCAATTGATTTGTAGTGGCTACGAGCCTTTGCTGGGATGATTTCCCATTTGGAAACGAGATACGTGTGTAGATATGTTGATCGGTTATCACTCAGTCCCAGGGTATTTACTCGATACTGGTGTTTTAGGCTACGAGTTTTGACTGTTACGAGTCAAATCATATCACAGTTCCCCAAAGGTTAATCAAAAGAGGAAGAGTCGCTCTATTCCCTAGTTAGCGTTAATATAATCTATCAATCAGTGTGAATACAGTGAACTAGTATAAAACAAACCATCAGGGAATTGATGATCGAAAGGATTAGAAGAAAATGCTAATGCTACAGTACTTCGCTTCTTCTCTTAAGATAATACATAACTCAGAAAGCCTTCGAACTCTAGCCTTGAACTACAACTTTGAATGCTTTGAAACAACGGATTTCTTGTTGATCAGTTGAATGCAGATTCCCCAGTTGCAACTAAGTCACAATTCCTTGGGCCATTTCTTCCCTGCGATAGACTTTTCATATTCCAATCTTTCATATTTGAGAAAAGGAACTATCTTTGACTTGCGTGTGTTAATCATATAGTTCACTTCACTTACTCATTTGATAGATGCGGTAAATTATTCTCAAATGAGGGGCTTTTAGATACCAAAAAGAGAGGTTAAACACCGATTCCAAGAAATGCTTATTTAAGCAAATAGTCAAAAAGCTTGTCTTAAAAGGGCTTTTGATCTCCAATTCCCGGGTTTGAGCAAAAATGATAGTAATTCCTTCAAGGCAACCTAATTCTTCTTTTTTGTATGTATGAGGAAGGTTAAAGGAGAGAATCAGGAAGTTGAAATGAATCCTTTTTCTAAACCAACTGAACAATTGGACTTTCTATTTGATAGTGATTCAAGATATATATAGTTGTGCTGATAGCTTGATTATATTCCTATGAATTTTGACTCTTTCCCCAAATGTATAATAGTTATAGTTGTGAAACGTCTTATTCATTTCCATACGGAGAGATGAACAAGCTAAATAAGCAAGGTAAGACCTTCTCCATTCTCAAAAGCGGATTCTATCCCGATTTGCCAAATAGTGGTAGCGCTAGTGCCTTCAACTCGTCTCATAAAACCAATTTCCTTTGCTGGAAGAAAGTATATTAAAGATAGCCGGTGCAACCTATCTGGGGAGAGGCTCCAACAAGAAATCTCATAAGAGAAGAAAAGGTTGGGAAATGGTATACAACTGTTCCGAGGTTGCGCTTTTATGCGTTGGCGACTGCCCTCTCTCTTATGTCTTCTTGTTCTAGTGGTCATGTTGGGGTTCAGAGGCAAAGGGCAGGGAGTTTCCTGATTGTAAGTAAATATCGTCTTCTTCCACCTAGGAGAATATACCATCGAATTGGGCGGATGGTCTATTGGTCGATAGTACGGTGTCAAAATAAGGGGTCTACTAACATCTCAACACTGTTGACACCCAATTTTGTCCCTCTTTTCCGATTGTTTATTTGCAATTTATATATATATATATATATATATATATATATATATATATATATATAAATAGGGCTTTTAATATCATCATCTATTTTTAATATTATTTATTATTATTATTATTATTATTATCATTCACATTTTTACTATCATTTTCCTTTTAATATCATAATCATAGTTTTTACCCTAATATTCTATGTTATTTTATTTTCGCCAAATGACATCGCATTTCTATTTTTTATTAAGCATTAAGTATTTCGTAAGTATTATATTTTATTATTATCACATCGTTATTTTATTTTAAATAATTTACTTTTTTTTTCTCAAAGCATTTCCTTTTAATAATAAACCCTTTTTATTTTAACCCAAACCCATTTCACCCAAAACATTCTATCAACCCCAAAATCAACCTACAAAGTTAACTCCCATTTTAGCCCAATCGACTAAAACCACCTATTTTTTTTCCATCCCAAACCAACCCCCTCCAGGCCCAATCGGCCAATCGACCCGCGTCCCAACTCCCCTACTTTTTTCATCTCCTAAAACCCTAATCCTAACCCTAAAAACAAAATAAAACTTAACACCCCTACCAAACCCCTGCCCCCATCACCTCTCCGACCCGACACCACCACTTATCCCACCTACGCCGACCTACACCCCTACCCCCACGTCGCCGCACCCTACACCCTGACACTCCCAAACTCACGCCGCAACCTACACCCTAAAATTCATCTCAAGAATCATCAACTTTTCCCTTTTTTTTAAATTCAAACTCGGGTCATGGGGGTAGGGGTGGGTGGGTGGGTGGGGAAATCCACATATAACCCCCCCCCCTTTGTTCTTCATGAGGGAGGAATTTGGAGGTCCGAAAATATAGTTTTAAAATTTTGAAAAATCCAGAATCTTCTTAAGGTTATTTGTTTCTTCTTCGCATGTGTTCATCATTTTAAAAAGGGGTCCGAAATATAAGTTGAATTTTTTTGGTATTTGGGGGTCCGAAATTCATATCTAGAATTCTAAATTTGTGTTCTAAATTTTGAAAAAGATACAAAAATATTTTGTTTTGGGTGTTGAAGAATCTGAATTTTTTGCTATTCTTCACTTTTTTGGGATTCGGGGTCGGGTCGGGTCGAATCCGGGTCAAAAATCAGATTTCAATTCGAATTCAAAGGCTGTAAATTCAAGTTTGTTTGTTCTTAGTTTTGGTTATGAATCACCCCTTTCATTTCTTAATTCCAATCTGTAGATACCCTTTTTTGTTCTTAGATTTCCGAATACGAAAATACTACTTTTAGCCTTTAATTTTGCAATCTGAAAATTTCATTTCATTCCTCATATTTTTGCTCAATTTGGATTTGATTTGATTCCGGTTCGGGTCGGGTCGGGTCAGTACCGGTCAGGTCGGATTTCCAGAAATAGAATTCAATTCTTTTTTTCTGGTTGAAAAATCAGAATTCGGTAATCAAAAAATCATAATTCTGAAAAATATTTCTAAGCGGATTCGACGATTCGGAGACAACGCCTCGGTTCGCTACCCTGAAAAGGTCACTAAACTCCTATTTTATCTCTCATTTTGAGCATGCTTAACATTCTATTTTCGTTGAAAATTAGCCTAGGATTATGTGAGATGATCTCAGGCATGTCTAATTTCAGTTTCGGGTTTATAAGTATATTTATAGATTAATTTCTAATTGGTTATTTAAATAATGCTTTGTTTGGTATTGTCATGATAGACGATTGGTGAACTAATTACCATTAGTTTGTTCTAAGATGTTGGTCTTGTTTTAAAATGTTGGTTAAGATTAGTATGGACTTAGAAAGAAACTATGGTTGGTTAAATGTGCTTGTGATACTTAGTTGATGATTTATGCCTAAATATATTGTGGTTTGTGTGATCTAAGCGCGGTTTCAATATCCGTTTATTAAAGATGATGATTAGCTAAGTCCCTACATTGGTTAAGTTTATTTTAAATGGTAGTTTGTTATATTCAAAATCTGTTAAGTAACCATAATGAAAATGTTATGTTGCGGTTTGGAAATATCACTATGTTTAATGTGGAGTCTAAATGTTTGTGTGTTCAGTTTGAGTCAAAATGGTTATGCCTATTTCAAAATGCTATGTTATTTAATTATTTATCTATTACTATTTTAGTGTGATTGTCAAACTAGTCGTATAATATCTTATCTAGGTAAAGTCGTGGTGCCTATAATTTCTTTCAAGTTGATTAGGTATGTAAGGTAGAAATGATCTTAGTACGTCATGTTGTTATTGAGATGACCAAGTTTATTCTAATGCACTCCTTCTATTTCGTTAGTTGTATGTAAAAAATGTGGAAAACAAAAGTTGTTAAGGCTTCTTTTTCCTACTTCCTGATCCAAAGTAGACCCTTCTTTCCTATTTGAATATGAATATGTCTATGTGTGCCTATTATTTTACTTATTCACATGTGATATCATTTATGTGATTTCTAATTATAACATGTATTTTTTCGCTCTTTGTGTACAACATGTGGGTCTGTGGCCCTCTCACACTATTTCTTTGCCATCGTTTGAGTTGTTGGGACTAGGGACCCAACAATATACTATTTTTATCAAAGTATGGCATAAATAAAGAATCAACAACATATTATTTTCATGAATCATTTATCCATATTCTTGATATATCTATATTTTATGTTTCGCCTACTAATTCTTTTCTTTTCTTTTATTTACATGATTTGAATCGGGAGCAACGAAAAGTCTCGTGATGAGACTCATCAAAAGAAGACCCGCGTCTATGTTACTTGCATTCTCCGGCCTCGGAACGTCAAAACAAATAGGACGCGATGATATCGTCATCCGCCCTAGTCGTTGTCTTTATTACTTGTCTAACTGTCTTTCATCATTATTCGGGTTGTAATAATTGTTTAATTCCGTATTTTCATTAGGATGCTTAGAATAATCAGGCCGGGAATAGATGAATGAATAGGATAGTTTAACTTCCATTAGTTTATATTTCTTAGGCTCGGTTAATTTGGAAACCCATCGCTAGCTTTATTCGTTTTAGGGCCGTCACGTATGTTCCAAATTCATAAGCCAGTTATTTTATTTTAGGCTCGTTATGCATGTTTTAATCTCTTTCTAAACAATTTGGCTATCTTTTACTCACCCTTTTTTTAAAAATCCTAAAAATAAGGTTTGCGTTTTATCCGATTTGTAACATTGAAAGATTTCCATATAATCATCTCTTCACATTATAAATTAAAAATTGCTTTCTTCTATTATCAAATAGCCAAATATGTATTTTTGTAAACAAATAAACTTTGCATCTATTTTTATGAATAATGTCATATAAAATGAATACTTTTCTCAACACTACATGTATTTTATAAATAATGCTTTACAAATGTATGCTTTTATGTATTCTATAAATAAATGCATGCCTTTTCCAAAATCAACTTCACATATATACAAAATGCATACTTTATGTGTACAATGTATACTTTTCATTAAAATAAATTTTACATGCAAACACATGCTTTACATCAAAATCAATTCACATGCATCTTGTAAACGATGCTATACAAGTGCATGCACTTTTATTCTACATGCATCTTATAAGCCATGTCTCACAAATGCACGCTTTTTCAATCCTATAAGCTATGCCATGTAATTTGTCAAAAAATATATTTTAAATAATTATTTGTAATATCCTTTTCTTAAACTTCATACTTTTAAAGATACATTTTCAGCATAATAAATAACACGAGTTTGACCGGATAACCGCAAGTTAGCGGATCTTAAAAGATGACTAACCCCTTCCCTTTAGGATGATAAAAAACCCTTGCCTAGAATCTCATTAGTTTCGTAGACCATTAAATGGAGTTCCCATTGCAGCATTTTTATTAACGTTTAGGTGTCCTAATTCACCGAAGAATAATTAGGTGGTGACTTCTTAAACATTTTCTCAACTCCAGGGAAAACTCCCGTGCGTCATGACCGCGGTAAAAAATGGGCGCGGACACCATGGCGACCCCGCTGGGGATATTCAGGTTCTTAACCATAGCAAATCCAGGTTAATTATTATTGCGCTTTATTTTGCTCCTTATTTGATCTACTGCTTTAAATTGTTTCCTTTTTTTAAACTTTGTACGTTTAACTGCTTTAATTGCTACTTTCTTTACTGCTTTTCTTAAATTGGCATTCCGCTCATATTTCTTTCACTTCGGAAAATTTACACTATCACACATAACACGCGAGGTGTGTTTCGCGCACCCGCAAAGTTTTCTTTCAAGTTTCCAAATTTTAGGAGAGTTGGTGTATGCGCGGAGTGTCCGGACCATCCGGTGGCTGCGTATCCTTCTCACTCGAGTAGTCCGCTCGGGAACCTTGGGTCTAGTAAGCCAAATCTTAGAAAAACTTAGGATAGAGCTATACTACCCTTTATTTTGAGTCATGCATGCATACATCTTAGGTGGTTCGATCCTTGGTATGGACTCCACAATTAAGAAATCTACCAATTGTCGATGGGTCTCGCAACCCAACGGCTAATCAACATATTATGTGCAGCATGATAAAGGTAGATGGATCTGAGCGTAATCATGACATGCTGAAATTGGAAAATATATATTCATTTTTGTATATTTGTATTATAGATGGAATCTGTGCCGCAAGTCAGGATGGTGAGTGGGATTCCGAGTAAGCTGAAAATATGGTGGGCAAATTTCGACCTTGGCAGCCAGATGGCAATTAGGAGGAGATTGGGTTGCCTCGTTTCATTGTTCGATATCTCCCGCGATCAACATTTGGTCAGACCACTAATTCATTTTTGGGATCCAGATCAAGTTGTCTTTAAATTCAAAGATTTTGAGATGACTCCTACTTTAGAAGACATCAACTATATCACCAATTTAATTTACCAAGGTAGAGGACAAATTATCCCGCACGGTCAGTCCGAAAAGAAATTTTTCCGTTATATGGGGTTGAAGAATACTAAGGAACTTCGGTGCTTTGAAAATAACTGGGTCTATTTGGATTATCTTTATGAGAGATACGACTGTTGAGATGGGTACAAGCTGTTCAAAAATGAATTCTCTTGCACTCCCGACCATTGGCATGCTAGACGTCCTATTGCATTTGCTGTCGCTTTACTAGGGATTTTGATATTCCCACTTGAGCACGAAAAGATCAGTACTTGCATATGTTCCATGGCATGGGCACTTTTTGAAGAAGTAGACGGCACACAACTCACTTTGGCCCCTATGATTTTAGCAGAGATATTTCGGGATCTAGGGAAATGTAAAAGAGGTGAAACAAGTTTCTTCGAAGGCTGCAACCTTATCCTGCAAATGTGGGCGATGGAACACTTTTATTAGTGCCAGAATATGGTAGACATATGCTTAAGTAATTCAAACAAAATTGTCAGCTTTTACGACAGGACAAAATGGTTTGTGTCGCCAGTCGGCAGAAACGATTGGTACGAGTTTTTGGCATCCCGCACTAGTGATCAGATCCAATGAAAATACTCGTTGCTATCGAGCGCTAAGAAAGCATATATAAGATGAAGAAGGCTTTATTATATTAAGCTTATCGGGTTGAAAGGCATCAAACCATATGCTCCACTCCGTGTACTCCGACAGTTTGGCCAAGATCAAATAATCCCTCTCCGAACAAATATGAGAGTTTTTGAAATCCAATTCGGGGCAAATTTTATTATCTCCAGAGCTAGGCAAATTCTCGATGAATGGAACGACATTGACAAAATGGATATTGGAGATAGTCAGGCAGGAGGTACTCCAGAATATCATGCGTGGCTACGAGAAGATCACGGTAACATAGACTGTTGTCCCGAAGGCGAATAAGGTTTTAAAGATATTGGCACAACAATTTGGGTAAGAAATTTTTGGCTCAGGGACACAGTCGTTACCCCTGAAATGTGGCATCAAATGCAAAATATAATGCAGTACCTAAAAGATGCAGGAGCCGAACCTAGCAGTGTTAGGGCTTCATCTTCATCTCTGTGATTAAGAGCGAGATTTAAATTTGGTCATAAGAATATTTTATGTTATCAGCTTTATTATTGTATGCATTATTGTTACAGTAGAATTCAACCTTTATTTTCAACAGAAAGCATCACAATTTAATGGCCTGGATCAATCTGTCATCATCTCGCGTATTTGGCATTTAGGCCCACCTTTGGCATAATAGAGGCCCCATGCATGTTAGGACGCGCTTTTAATATACATACAATTTGCTTGCTATTTGTTTACTGCTTCCCACTCTGTACATGTTATTTAAAGAAATAATTACTCGTCTTGTACTAACTTAGTGTGCCTCATTTTTGAAGAACGTTTATTTCTGCCTGATTTATTTTCCCAAAAGTTGATTCGTGTTGACTGAAACTGGCGGAACACCCCTACTTCACAAGATCAAAGGCACGATCATCCAGCAAAATGACTAATTCAGGAGCATCCGAACAAACTGGCTTGGGACATGTCACTCTTCTGGGAGGTGAACCAGAGACCTCAGAAAGAAGAAATACTACCATCTAGGATGAATACCTCGTTCAACTGTTGCAACAAATGGCAACCATGCAGATTGAGATTGAGCGAATCCGAAATCATACCAATCTGTCCATCAGCCTCAATACTCCACTCCCTGAACAAGGGACGAGCAAAACTGCACCATAAACCTTTCCATCTCCCGAACTGCTATTTCCCCATAACCTTCCCCAAAATCCCTCACAAAGCAAAACCAATCCAAAACACGTTAGCCCGCAGCACACTAATCCACATCCTATCAACCCACAACCCAGTGCACAACAAAGTCCGCTACAAAATGACCCATTATCCTTCAGAACTCCATATGCGCCTCAAGCTCCACTTACACAAACTACCCCACTCATCCAAACTATCCCTCCCACGCAAAATTACCAGGCAACCCAACAAATACCGATGGCACACATCGCTAATCATAACAAGCAGTATGTGCCACCAATATATAGGACGGAAACCCAACCTTTTACTTCCACCATACCAAACATACCTCCTCAGGAAATAGACCAGTATGAAGAGATGAAAAGGCAAGCAAGGATCATGATCGATGAAAGTGTGGAGAGAGAAATTCATAGCCTAAAAAAAGCATTCAAGAACATCCAAACAAGAAAGGGGCATGAACGACTCGAGTACGAAGATCTCTGCATGCATCCCGACGTTCAGTTACCTGTCGGATATAAGGTGCCAAAATTTGACTTATTTGATGTGAAGGAAAATCCTCGCGCTCATTTAAAATCGTACTGTGATAAGTTTGTTAGAGTAGGTAAAGACCAGACCATCATAATGAAGTTGTTCTTAAGGAGTTCGACAGGAGAAGCGCTTGACTGGTACACAAGCTAAGATCCATGGAAATGGCATAATTGGGGCGCAATGGCACAGGATTTTGTGGACAGATTTAGGTTTAACATCGACAAAATCTTGGATAGATTTTATTTAATGAAGTTGGAAAAGAAATCTACAGAGACCTTCAGAGAATACACCATGAAGTGGAGGGCGGAAGCAGCAAAAGTTCAACCCCCGATGGCGGAAAGTGATATGATCACTCTCTTTGTGCAATCTTTGAAAGATGCAACATACTATGAAAGAATGATAAGAGTCATAGGACGGAGTTTCTATGAAGTTTTAAGGATGGGAGATTTCATAGGAGAGGGTATCAAAACAGAAAGAATCACAAACTTGTCAGCATTGCAGGCAACGAGTAAGGCAATTCAGTCGGACTCATTTTGGGGAGCAATTAAGAAGAAGAGGGACGAAACTTCCCCTGTCATGATCAACCAGGAACATAGGCCAAACCAACTGGCAACCTACCAAAGCCCATCATCCCAGCCTCCCTACTACAACCAAAACACCCAAAATCTTCAGCCCTCCGACTATAGCAGAAACGCCCAAAGCCCTCAACCTTATTATCAACACTCACCTACTCCCTACCATGTCTACCATACCCAGCTAATATATAGCTCACCTCGAGTACCTTTCTATCTAAATTCCCCACAGTATCAACCAACATATCCACCTCAGCCACGAGTCCATCCACCAAATGCTCTCAGACCCTGCGCAAATTATGAAAGAAGGCCAGTTAAAACCTATACACCTTTAGCCGAACCTCTAGCCCAGTTGTATGAAAGATTGAGGACCAAGGGAATACTCCAACCCATCCTAGGACATATCCCCAATCCTATTCCCAGATTGTACGATGAGACTAAGCATTGTGCATACCACTCTGAAATCACTGGACATGACACTAGAGTTGATTTTCCCTCAAAAGACAAGATTGAGGCGTTGATCAAAGAAGGAATCATCTAACTTAATGGACCTTCCCCTAATGTAAACAATAACCCTTTACCAAATCATGCCAATGCCAATGTGAACATGATTACTGTTGATGAAGAAAACAGTTTGGAAGGGACTATTATGTCGGTCCAGAGAGAGGAAAAGGTTGAATCATCGGCCTTTACCACCCCTATAATTACAGTTCAAGTGAGGGCACCGTTTGAAGTGGAAGTACTTCCTCCGAAACCGTGGATCATGACACTGTCTTTTGATACCAAAACTATTCCTTAGAGTTATTCGACTGGGGAAAGGAGCAGGGGAAAAGAAAAATAGAGTGTAGAAGTTGTCGCCGCTGGTATGACAAGATCTGGGCGATGTTATGCCCCTGCAGAAGTAGCGCGAGGAGCGCCAGGAAAGGAAGACAATACTAAAAAGGCCGTACCAGAGACCGAAGTGGAAAAGTTCTAAAGGAAAATGCCAACCAAGGAATATTCCGTTATAGAATAGTTGAAGAAAACACCGACACAAATTTCTTTGCTAATATTGTTGATGAATTTTGCGACCCACGGACGTGCTTTGTTGGAGGTACTAAAAGAAGATTATGTTCTGAGAGAGACCACTGGCGAGAAACTCTCGACCTTGGTCAGACAAATTTTAGAGGCCTATAAAGTCTATTTTTATGACAAAGAGTTGCCGCTTGAAGGTTTGGGGAACAACAAAGCGTTGTACAAAACTGTAAAATGCGTCAATAAGTTCATTTCTAGAGTGTTGATTGATTGAGGCTCAACTGTCAATATCTGTCATGTGAAAACTCTCCGAGCCATGGGGATTGATATTAGAAAGATTCGCGAAAGTCATGTGAGGGTTAAAGGCTTTGATGGAGACCAAATGGGCGTCATGGGGGAGATTGATATGACATTGAAAGTCAGACCTGTAGAGTTCATCGTGGAATTCCAAGTGATAGATATATCTACTAGCTATAACTTATTGATGGGAAGACCTTGGATCCATATGGCTGGTGCAGTTCTTTCTACCCTACACCAGAGCTTGAAGTTTGACTGGAATCATCACGAGGTCGTGATACACGGAGAAGGGAGCAATTTAATATATCCCGAAAGTCAAATCCTTGTTGTTGAAAGTATGGATATATTGGATGGGTCTGTTTTCCATATCAGGGAAATTGCATGTGCCTCTAAAGCTGAAAAACTAAAATTACCCCAGGTTCTCATAATGGTGGCCCATGAAATGTTGAAAAATAACCTTAAGCCTGGTCAAGGCCTAGGATTGAACTTGGAAGGTATATCAGAGATGATTCATTTACTCAGTAAAAAGGATACTTTTGGTCTCGGATACAAACCCACTCCTGAAGAAGTCTTGTCAATCAATCTCCAAAGGAAAAGAGACGCTCCCCTGCCAAAGCCTGTTCCGCCTCTAAAATAGTCATTTGTCAAAGCATACGCTGCTCAGGATTTAAAAGAAGACGATGCAGACAACCTCGTGGAGGGACTCAAAAGTCTTTTCATTACGGAGGAAGAAGCGAAATGTAATGTAATTCTAGATGATTTTGCTGAAGACCCAATCATTTGGGATGCAGAACAGGGAGATGTTTTGAAAAATTGGACATGTGCCCCGACCCTGTTTCTCCGAAAAGTTTGGTTGAAATTGCATTAGTACTTTATGAAACAATGCGATTTAGATTGAGGCCTGAATCACATCTATGCATCTTAATGTGTTTTGCCTCCACCTTTTGAAAGCTTAAATGACAAATTCATATTGCTTTTGCTATTTCAAAATTTATTTTGTTTAATAATTTTCTTTTCTCTTTCAGCATGCAAACTAATAAATCTGCCGATAATGTGAATGTGACATGTAATGAAACAAGCAAACAAAATCCAAATAAAGAACATGACTTCTAAGATATATGAGGAAGACTCACAGCCAGAAGAATTGTCAGAAGAATTGGAGCATTTTGAGAATAAGCGAAAGCCAAATTTATATGAAACATAGGCAGTAAATTTGGGAGATGCAAAGTATGTGAAGGAAACAAGAATCAACATCCATTTAAGCACCGCACAAAAGAAAGAACTGACGTATCTTTTGAGGCAATATATCAACGTGTTTGCTTGGTCTTATGATGATATGCCAGGTCTGAGCACAAATGTTGTTTCGCATAGATTACTTATTAATCCATCCAGCCCTCTGGTGAAACAAAAACCAAGGAAAATCAAGCCTGATTTGAGTTTAAAAGTCAAGGAAGAAGTTTCCATGCAATTCGATATGATGGTCATTTGAGTCACAAGATACCCCACTTGGCTGGCCAACATTGTACCTGTGCCAAAGAAAGATGGAAAAATACGGGTATGCATGGATTATCGGGATCTCAACAAGGCTAGCCCGAATGATGATTTCCCTCTCCCAAATATTCACATACTCATTGATAACTATGCGAAGCATGCATAAATTACAGTCATTTGTTGATTGCTTTGCTGGTTACCACCAAATCTTGATGGATGAGGAAGACGCAGAAAAGACAGCATTCACTACACCTTGGGGAGTATACTATTACCGGGTAATGCTGTTCAGACTCAAGAATGCAGGTGCTACCTATATGAGAGCCATGCCTACTATTTTCTATGATACGATCCATAAGGAAATTGAGGCCTACCTGGATGACATTATTAGCAAGTCGCGAAAGGCTTCGGATCACTTGACAGATTTGAAGAAGTTCTTTGACCGGCTGAGGCGGTACAATCTGAAGTTAAATCCTGCAAAGTGTGCATTTGGCGTCCCAGCTGGGAAGCTGTTAGGTTTCGTCGTGAGTTGAAGGGGCATTGAATTGGACCCCTCGAAGATAAAAACTATTCAAGACTTGCCTTATCCAAAGAGTCGAAAAGATGTGATTAGTTTTCTCTGTTGCCTTAACTACATCAGCAGGTTCATAGCGCAATCAATAGTAATATATGAGCGAATATTCTAGCTATTGAAGACAGACGCTGCTACCACATGGACAACAGATTGCCAACAAGATTTTGATAGAATCAAAGAATATTTGTCTAATCCACCTGTGTTGGTGCCTCCAAAACCCGGAAGGCCTTTACTATTATATCTGTCTGTGTTAGAAAAAGTATTTGGATGCATGCTGGGACAACACGATGAAATAGGAAAGAAGGAGCAAGCTATATACTATTTGCGCAAAAAGTTCACGCCTTATGAAGCTCGGAATACTTTGCTGGAACGCACTTGTTGTGCCTTGACTTGGATTGCACAAAAGTTTAGACATTATCTGTCTGCATATACCACTTATCTCATCTCAAGAATGGACCCGCTCAAATACATCTTCCAAAAGCCCATGCCTACTGGGAAGCTAGCAAAATGGCAAATCTTGCTGGGGAGGAATATCCCTCAACTCTTTAACTATCTTGAACACTTGTAACAACATCCGTGCTTTTCAAAGGCAGTATTATGACTCAAGGTCGGATAACTCGGTAAACTAAATCTGATCATGGGTGGGGAACAATAGCAGGAAACGGATGCTAATACCCAAGTGTTGGAGCAACAACCAGCCAAGTCAATTTTAAAAAATATAGAAATTGATTCGACTAGACACTCCACTTTCTTTTATCGTTGCGTGATCTACTACTGATTTCTCAGATAAATGCTGGTGTGGCTACTTCAGTCCTTGCTACCTTTCCCGTCTCCTCTCTAACCATCTTTACATCTGCCAGAATCAGGTGATCGACCCAATTCTGGCATTTATGGTGGTGGACATACTCGATTGGAATGGGAAGAACTACTCATCCAACGAGTTGACATACCTCTTAGTAGTCCCCTAAAACTAGTACTAATGAATCTATAGTTCTCAAATTTTCATGGGCCGGAGGGGTTTAGTTTAAAAAAAGGAAGTCTTTGGGGAAGAGGGAATGAGAATGCGATTAATTGATTTCTCGTGCTGGAGCATGGATTTCCACTCTTTTGTCCTATTAGAAAAATGAGGTTTTTTCTCCCGTTCCTCCAAACCCACAACATTTTCCTTATAGGATACCTAGAAAAATGTACCCAGAACAACCTTGACTCATAAGCTATGGCATGCAAGTACAACCATACCTAGACCTAACGACCTAGATATTTCATGAAGAGCTATTTCTATTTAGTTACCAAGCCCACCGAGATCTATTTCAGTATTCTGAACACTACTAGGGCTCACCTTCTATAGGCTCTTTGGGACATCAGGCAAGAAATAACTACTCCAATCAGCCCATCCACACTTATTATGATGATATAGAACCCGGGACATTCAAAGATAGGAATTACCTCTTGGTTTCCTTTCACTCACTCATGTTCCCATCTCTAAATATCCCTGCTGCTAAGTTCATTTGGTTGAGCAAGGTCTTCCCTTTTCTTCTATGTATGGCTGGCTCTTATTGATCTTGAGTTCATGGGCTAACTCAACCATAGGGAGAGGGTTTCAAGATGCCCTCGTCTAAGTCTTTCTATTTCTTTCTTTACTTTAGGAGCTCGTAGGTCTCCAGGGTTTTTTTCCAACTCGACCGGAGGACTTTGTTGAGATGTCAACTATTAAGGGAACGTCTTCCGGATTGATGGAAGAAGGAGGTAAAAAGATTTGAGTATATCATAGCTGACCGTAGGTTGGATAATATCCGCTTGCAACAAAGAGGCTTTTTTTGATGAAGTCAAAGTCACTCTTGCATTCAAGATCTTCACACCGGTTCATTTTCTGATTGATTAGAAAGACCAACACCGGTCCTAGTGAGAAGAAGATAGTTAGTCGCCAATTGAAAGAATGGTAGATTTTTCCATGATGACCGGGTGGCTCTCTTTGCCCTTTCCATCTACTTCCTAAACTAAAGGAAGATGACGCTGTGGATGATGTCCTAGCTGGAAAGTAAACCTTTTCATATTAATTCCTGCCCTATTGGAGATTCCAACTATATATGCATTTATGCATTTTCTTTTTATGCGACTTGTATGTGACCTTAGAAATTAGGTTCGGGAGTTTCTTTAGAAATGATTGCAGGCTCCGGCTGTCTGTAATAGAAAAAGATTGGATTGGGAAAGACCATGGAGGTTGCCAGGGCTATTGGGGAAGCCTCTCATCGAGAAGAAAAAAGAAAATACGACAATAGCTGACTAAACCTCTAAGCTCTTTTTCTGTAAAGTTCATTTTCTTAAAGGGACATTTCCGCACTCATTTCAGATCATAGAGGTCGGGCTTCAGTCTAACAACCTTCTCCCTCCCTTCCACCGATGAAACTACTCTTGCAAAGTCATTTGTATAACCTTCCTTCCACAAAAATAGATTATATGAAAGCAAAGACAAGAGGCGACAGTGGCATCGGTCTTCTCATTCCATGAGTAAAAGGTCCGGAATGACCTATTCATGTCTAAATCGGGAGTTTACGGGCTCTATTGGGTCTCCATCTATAGGGTCACCAAAGATACTCAAAAGAAAGGGCTTTCTTTGAATAGATAAATGCAATATTTCTTTAGCCATCTCTTCCTGTCTATTCAAGCCTTGCATCAGTCTGAAATCTATTGGTAATTGATATTTAGGAAGAAGCCCCGTTAAAGCCTAAGTCAAATACAAAGTAAAGGCTGAACCCGGGTCAACGGTAGTTCAACTGTTCTTTCTAGCAGGTGCAATAGCGCACTAGGATTTCTAAATCTTAAGAACATGAACTCCTCTCCAAACTTTAAAGTCAAGAAAGTCGCTTTCCACGCCTTTCCTTCTTTATAGTAAAGGCAAGCAGTTTTTCCGCTCCTTTCCTTCCTTATAATCAAGCAAGTGGCTGGAGCACCTCTCTTTCCTTATAGTCAAGAGAGTTTCTTAGAGGTCCTCTCCTTTCTTATTGTAAAGGCAAGTGGCCTTCCGCTCCTTTCCTTCCTTACAATCAAGCAAGTGACTTTCACTCGTCGGCTTGAGCCGAGTGGGGTGGGGTTTGATATTTTACTGCTCCCATTGACCATAGAGGCATGCGAGAGAAATCTTTGAACAATGATTCAATGATTTAAGAGGCTTTGAGAAGACCTCGACATTCTCGCTTATGTTATTAAGACTCACTTGTCTTCCGGGGCTTGGGCCTACTACCAGAGATCCCATTAATATGGTAGGCCTTGATGATCTCCGAGAATTCTTCTTATGATAAACCAAAGGGGTCGGGCCAACTTTCCAAACACTTGTTTTACATTCACGTCTCAGTCTATGCGACTGTCCCTAAGGAGGGGTTTCCATTGGCTTGCATTGATTTGAAACTACTATACTAAACCGGCTCAAAGAGCGTAGTTTTTACCTAAGTTTCTTACATGACAGGTTCCTCTCCTTCGCTGGATAGGGCACATTCCATTCCTCCATGACCACGCTTTAAAACTCGATCCAGTTCTCAAACTATATGATCCTTGTCACCAGTTAGCTAATACTTCTAGTTGTCCTCCTACGGACCTTTGCCTTCCCTCCGTTTCCACAATAAGAAGAAAAATCAGAATTTTTCCTTAATATGAATATGAACTACAACAAGGAAAATCAATCCTTAGAAAGACAAACATTGGATTGTTTTTGTGTAACATATCCCTTTTTTTTTCTTTGTCTATTGACTGAGTTCCCATTTTTAGTTTGCCTTTTCCAATATGTGAGATGTGGGGATGAAGCTCCAAAGAAGGATCTAGCCTTCAAAGGCGAGCGGAACTTCACTATTTTTAGGACAGCTGCCTACGTACCTTCTCTTTTCAACAAAAAAAGAATCAAGTCCCATGTAGTTCACAGTTAATCAGTTAAATAGATAGCGTTTAAAAAACAAATAGACTGTTTAGGAGGTATGCGACTTGGATGACGAAAGAGAGCTAGAGCGTGGGTTAGGGTCAGATACGGAGTGGTAGAGAGAATGCTTCCCGATCACTCTCTCAGAGAGCGAGAGAGAGCAATGTTACAAGGAAGCTACGCACACATTTTTGAACTGAAAGCGAGATCTTTAAACCACACCCAAAGAAGAACGCAACAAAGCTCTTTTCCTTTCTCATTGAAGTATGCAGCGAGGAATCGAAGGGATGAGACCCGATTCAATTCTTTGATTAAATTAAATTCTTCCCTTCGTTAGTTTATCCACTGTAACTGACTGTCACGTCCAACGAGAGCGTGAGCATCCCATTGTTCTTTCTTCTTATGGGGGCATTCTACTAGCAAAGAAGACTCCTATAAGTGGTAGTACCTAGTTTGGGATTTGTGGTATAATTCTTTGCCGAAAGAGGTCTCCGTCGACCCAATGACTTTCCGATGTGATTGAAAAGCAGCGAGGCATGGAACGGAGTTTATTTCATCGCGACAAAAGTTCACCAAGTCTAAGAAAGGGTCGGTCAACCAACGAGAAGGGGTAAATCATGTGAGCCAGCTTAGGCCCACATTTACTTTAAGGATCAGGGTCTGTGAATGAAATGTCCTCTACTCGTAGTAGTAGGAACAAGATGTAACTGATTCATCTGTGCCAACGAGAAGGGGGCTTCACCTGATCACTCTGAATTCGATGATCAGGAAGAGAGAAAGGAAGAGGTTTTTTCTTTAAATAAAATGGAAGCTCGTTCTTGGCCGCCTCTTTGGCAGTAGCTAATCTAAATTCGTAACCCACCATCTTTGGGCAGGAGTCGTCAGATCTTTCCCAGGCAAATGAGCGATCGACACTCTCTCGCAAGTTTTAAGAAGTGGTAAGCGTAAGGACAAGTTGATTCATAAAGGGGAAGAGGAGTAGCCTAGCTTGGTTCTTGTTTGTTTTCCTTAGCGGTATAGTACGGCACATAGGAAATCATAATCAGAGAGAACTAACGATACGATAGATCCGCAGGAAATCGTGAAGTATATGAATTCTCTATCTCTTTCCTTAGTTGAGAGAGAGGGAGCACACTCTCGACATGCAGGCATATCTCGTTGAATCAGTCTTTTTTGCCACATCGCGTATAAAGGGAATTGAACCCCCTCTATTACTGGCGGGCAGATGTATAATGTACTACTTTGATCTAGCAACTTCTTATGAGTAGGTTTTGGCTAGGGAAAAAACTCGTGGATGAGTGAGAATATACAAATATTTTTGGTAGAAGGTTTCTCTTTATAGTCTTTTGTTAAAATGAATGCAGATGGGTGTCTATGTCAGGAATCGGCTTCTCAGCCTAGCTAAAGAAAGTGGGAAAGCACTATTCGCTTGAAGTAAAGTGTCACTTGCTTGCACAAGCCCTTTTTACTTGAAGCTCTCTTCCCATGTCGATGAGGGAGTATTCCCACTACGTGCTAACTAGAAAGATAATAAGAGAAGATGTCATTGAATCATCTCCTAGAGATGGAAAATGAGCTCCTGACTCGAGGGTGAGAATCCGTAGTTGTTTTATTAAGTTTTGGTAGGTGTAGGAGTTGCTGCTTTCAAGAATCAGCCCAGACCCATAAAGGATAAAGACAAAAGGCTAGATTTCACTCTTTCAAGAATGAGTTTAGAGTTTCGTACCCAGGCACGGAATCCACTTGCCAACTGATCCGAGTTTGAATTGGGGAACGAATAATTGTTGTAATGAGGTATTTCTTTGACCCAGTTCAGTGAGATCGGGGCTTATCTCTTAGAAGCAGATGTTTAAGGAAGTTTCAAAATGCTTACTCGAAAGAGTAAGGAAGAAGAACTACTTTTATTTAAGCAGAATCAGAGCTCTTGGGTAAGAAGGCAGGAAGAAGTTCACACCAGGATTGAATAAGCTGGTTTGATAGAACCAGGGTCAATGAAAGATGATGGAACAGGATGCTTGTAAGTGTGATCCTCTATCCTCTCTCTTTTTATCATCACAAAATCAATCTCGTAGCCTAGCTACATAGCAGGCTCAGAGCCTTTTGATGGAGGAAGAACCGCGGCTATGGAATCTACTGCTCTGGCCCTTGTTCTGTTACCTGTCTTGATGCTGTAGTTATAGGAGGTGCCATAGCTTTAAACTCTTTCTTTGAGATGAGAATCATAGACTTTTTTATTGCCCAAGTAAGGGAATCCATTTTCCTTCAACATGACTTTCTGAAATGGGATTCCGAGAAGATGGAGTTTAGTAACCCAGTTAAGAAACCGAGGAGAAATTGAGAAGAAGAGAATGAATGGAATGGTCTGAATGTCTATAGAAGATCGAATGAGTCTTAGTGAATCTAGTCCATTAATTAGATATATCACATGTGCGTACGTTATCTATAATAAGAAAAAACCTGGCTCCAGGTAGCGAAAGGAAGTAGCAAAGGGGAAATTCGTTAGGAGAGAAGACCAAGATTCCCTTGGTCCTTCTAAGGACCAGCAGCATACCTGGATTTACCGTCCATCTAGAGAATACCAGTCGTCCATCTTAGAAACCATTGAACTAGCTGCCGGAGAAGGGGAACTTCAACTAAGAAAGAAGAAGAATAAGAAGAATTGCTTAACTAAGGTAGTCGCTTCTTTTTTTTCGATATACCGCTCTACTCGCAGAGCGAATGAACATAAGTCAAACCATATGTGAAGAGGAAAGTGAGATTGGTGTCCGATCTTTATCATCAAATCCCCAAATGTGCATCTTCAAGTGTTTCATCCGATCCAATCTCCCAGTATCAATATTATGGCTGATCAAGCCGGTACAGGTAGAGAAGTGGCTACAATGGAGCAGCTTACTCCTGAGATGGATTTACCGATTGAACTAGATTTACCCACCTTTTTACCCAAGCGGATTTCCCCGTGCTACGGAGTTTTGATCAGACTACGAATCCATTCGACGCTCTTTTTAATAATATATGTGAAAGAATAATAGTGTTAGTCCAACCATTTCCCGAATATCAAGGCAAGGATTTGTGTTTTGTAGACTTATTTCATTTTCCCGTTTTTCCCTGATGGATGAATATTACTTTTCCATTGAATGCCTCCAAGGCATATACTTTGATTTAATGACCAATGGTGTTTCTTCATCCTTTTTCACCTTTTTCCTTAATTATTGAATTGAATTTATATAAGAAATGAACTGACAAAGCGCCTGTTCACGGAGGTTGTTGTAGTTTTCGTAGTTGCAAGAATATGATTCTCACAATTGGGTTCTTGTTCAGGGTACCGCTCTTTTTATATACGAAATTACTTATTTTATTTTTAGCCCTTTTTCATTTGTGAATCCTTCTCCCATGCTTTCTGTTGGTCAATAAGCAACCAAAGTGCTCTATACTTCTTCACTACTCGTACATGCTTGACAGAGTTAAGCTGTATTGAGGGAATCTTTTTATCTCAATCACAATCACTATGTTTCGACGTATATTTTTATTTGATGAAGATAGTCTAAATTCCAGTGTTACATTGTCTACAAATGCGAGTCAATCCACGACAACAATTCTATTTGTATTTTTAGGGATCATCCGAGTCTTAATCCTGTCAGTGAACATATAGTCGAGATTTAATATGATATACGACATAAATTAGGAGCCTTGATGCCTAACAAGAGTGCCCAAAAAGTTTTGGAATCGTCCGAAGCTTTACATGGCGAAAGCAACAATACACTTTTCTTGAACACCTTCTGAAAGATTTGCAGCAAAACGGAGTAGGGGGTGAAGCCTATAAAGATGCGGTGGATCTACCAAAGATCTCTTCTCCAGCCCACTTGAACAATTTGAAATAATCCCATTGATTCCTATGAAAATAGGAAACTCATATTTCTCATTCACAAATCCATCTTTATTTATGCTACTAACTCTCAGTTTGGTCCTACTTTTGGTTTATTTTGTCACTAAAAATGGAGTAGGAAACTCAGTACCAAATGTTTGGCAATCCTTGGTAGAGATTATTTATGATTTTGTGCTGAACTCGGTAAACGAACAAATAGGTGGTCTTTCCGGAAATGTTAAACTAAAGTTTTCCCCTCGCATCTCGGTCACTTTTACTTTTTTGTTATTTTGTAATCCCCAGGGTATGATACCTTATAGCTTCACAGTTACAAGTCATGTTCTCATTACTTTGGGTCTCTCATTTTCCATTTTTATCGGCATTACTATAGTGGGATTTCAAAAAAGTGGGCTTCATTTTTTAAGCTTCTTATTACCTGCAGGAGTCCCACTGCCATTAGCACCTTTTTAGTACTCCTTGAGCTAATCCCTTATTGTTTTCTAGCATTAAGCTCAGGAATACGTTTATTTGCTAATATGATGGCCGGTCATAGTTCAGTAAAGATTTTAAGTAGGTTCGCTTGGACTATGTTATGTATGAATGATCTTTTATACTTCATAGGGGATCTTGGTCCTTTATTTATAGTTCTTGCATTAACCGATCTGGAATTAGGTGTAGCTATATCACAAGCTCATGTTCTACGATCTTAATCTGTATTTACTTAAATGATGTTATAAATCTTTATCCAAGTGCTTATTTTTTTATAATTGAACAAAAGCGAGTCTAAATGGGTATACTTAGTCATGGAGGATTTCGAGTATTTGCTTTAGGGATCGTTCCTGCGCATCTCCTTACTTTATAGCAGTTATTGCTCCGGTTCCAGAAGGTATAGCTCTTTCCTCAACTTTTTCTTTTCAATCGAAGACTGTTCCAATTTCCTACTGAGATAGGCGGGCAGATGGAGAACTAGACGTATCTTGCTAGGCAAAGATAGGTTAGAATGGATAGCTCGCGGGTGGGATTGACGGGATAGATCACTATTTCAAAAGGAGGTAGAACCGGGGGAAGAATTATGGCTATAAAGGTCCTCGTCCTCTTAGGCACAGGGTTCTAAAGATTCAATCTCAAAGCGGTACTAAAGATTAGGCAGAAGAAGAACTAGAACTAGAATTCTTCGCCCCTCCCCTTGTACCAAGAAGCAAGTTCAGAACAGCCAGATAATGGGCTCGTTTATTATAAGTTATTAGTTTACAGAGCAAACTCAGATATCTCGAGTAAGGAGATGGGATGAGTTTGATAGTTAGAGTTCTATTTCTAGGAATAAAGACACTATCGGAAGCTCACTCTCGACCGGGCTCGAAGTAGAAGGTAGAACGTAATATCTCTTGTTGCTTCAGCTCATCAAGCTATTACAAAAGAGTCCAGTGGAGACAAAGAAAGAAGCCATTTTTATGTTTTGATTCTAGTCCGTAATTATATCTTCAAGCTTAGTTTAGTACGGATCCATCCTAAACCAAAGAGCGAGGCTAAGCGAGGGGCATAGCGATACATTGTTCATACTCGAGTTGCTCAAATCCTGTAAGAATATCAGGAATAGTAAGATCTAGTAGGAGCTTGCCTTGGAATGCAGTGAGGGAGCCCGAAGCTATTGAATTATTTCATAACCCATGGAGAAGAATGTGACTCTTTTCCAGTATCATAACCTCTCAATGGGAAATGGAACTTAGATCACGATGTGAACCTACTTATGAGTAGAATTTTGTTGACAAGCAAATTCCCCAAAAAAAACTAAAAACTAGTCAAAGGACAGCCTGCCTTATTCTTCTCCCATTCGGGACCCCTATTTTCTCGGGGATAGCCTGGTCTGAACTGGAATAGCAGATTCGTGAGCAAGAGCATATTTCATAGCTAATTCAACAATAGCCATTTTTTCTAGGGAACTTTCATATGAGTCTGTTCTTTCTTTTAATACACTATAAAGGTTCTAAATTGGATCCTTAATAATCAGGACAATTACATTCTTGAAAGGATCAAGGGCTCTACCCTCTCGCATAAAGTCTTACGCTCTTATCGTCAACCTTCATTGATTTTTGCTCGTTTGGTCTCGCTATTTCATTCTTGGTTCTCTCTTTCAAGCTTCTATCCATCTTGGGGATTTCTTCTCATTCCGTCCGTTCTGCTAGCTGGTGTCGCCTTTTCTCTTACTTATCTATTCCCATCCATATTTACCTCTCCTACTCCACTACTTTCCTTCTTCAAGGCGTGATTAATGCACCTTAAACCTCTCTTGAAAAATAGCATTTTTTAGTAGAGCTTTAGCCCGTGAACCCATAGGAACAGGACTCTTCTTCTTTGCAAAAAAGCTTCTGAATTATCATCACATCAGTAGGCGCAAAAAGCAAATCTTGGTATTGACGTATTGAAAATCTCAAAGAGATTGCTTCGACATATATTTTTGTGTGAGGCCATTGTTCCCCACCTTTCTTACCTTGTTTTTTTGGGCTTCCAATTCTGTGACTCATAAGCCTTCCGTATCTAAAGATAGATGGTTAAATGGCGAGTTCTGCAATTAACTAAGAAGGCGATCGATTGGCTTGGAGAGGAAAGGAAACCCGGGTATGAAAACAAAAAGGATAGGAATTAATTGAATAAAGAAAGAATATATAGAACCATGAGCATTTTCTCTTCTCGGCAATGGTTGAGATTAAAAGGGGATGTTTCCTGTCTTAGTTTCACTTCCTTGAACTGGCTACTACCACGCAACGTGCCCTTGTTTGGTGGGTCATTAATTAATCAGTTTTAAAAATAGGGATGGATTTTGACCTTGCTTTGAGTCGTAAGGCTAGTAAAGCGCTACTTCTAAGATATGCTGCTATCGATGGATCAAGATATGCTGCCTGCCTATCATGCCAAAGGCACTGCTGGTGGATATTCCAAAGATGTCTTGGCTCTGAACCGGGTACTTGAAATGCTAAAGGTATTTTTTATGGTCCTGTTTTAACCACCCTTCCTTCTCTACCTTCTTCTTATGGTCCTGATTTAACCACCCTTCCTTCTCTACCTTTTTCTTCAAAAACTTAAGATACTTAGACTGATGCTGGCGATCTCGAAGGGAGATATCTGGACCTGGACCAACTTGTATTGATCTTTATTATATTACGATGCGAGGAAGGGGAAAGAAGGTGATAAGCAAGAAGAGGAAAGAAGAATGTTAAAGAAGTCCCTATAAGTACTTCACTTAGCCCTTCTATAGTCTTTCTTCCCCTCTTCTCTTAAAGCGCGCTCTTTCATCCATGTGCATGGTTCTTACTTTTATTTTCCCCCTCCTCATGTAGGAGCGCATCTTGTTTTCAAAGATGAGTTGTAGATGAGTCAGTTCAATCACCCCACATATCGATAATTTTTTAATGCCTTATCCTAGGCCCATCTAGTTGATCGAGGGATAGACGAGTATAAAGAAGGGATGGAGAATCTTTTATTTGATCTTGATTTGATGTATATGTTACGATTCCTTCGTATGAAAGAGGATTGAGGGTACGGCAGGTAAGAAGAGCAACCCAAAAAGGGAAATAAGAGTTTGAGGGGCAGGCTCACCAATAATAAGAAGAACTCACATTCTCGTCCTGACAAATGACCAACCTGTTAAGGCATCTTTCTCAATGACCATCCTCTCCCATTCCAGTTCTTTTCTCTTTTTAGGGACATGTTTATTTTCATTCCTTGGATATGGCCAGGTGTGAAGCAACTTCATGATCCAATGAATTCCCTCAAATCGGATGACACAAGGCAAACTATAATAGGTTGATTGATCCAGGTAGCGACATGCTCCAATCAACAGGAACTGCGCATACGCTAGAAAGACGTATGGCAATCCTTTCGTTATGATCATATAGATCGCTTTTCGTGACTTTTCTTTCCATAGGCATAGATTGCAGTCTAACCAGCTTTCTAACTTTAGGGGACCGAGAATCAGTCTTTTGATCCTCCTCGAGCCTACTCTCGTCTTTTGAATGTTGCTTCCGATTTAGTTGGTGCAGACGCTGAAGGATCATCTGACACTAGATAGGAAAGGTTTTTGGGTGGAATTGACCCCAGTATGCTAATCCAAGTTAGAAGACTAAGTCTCAGAGTCAGTCAAGAGTCCTTCCATACCGAGTAGGAAGGTCAGATCGATGAGATCGCTCACAATAGCTCTAACATAAGCAAGCTGTCAAGAGGGAGTCAATAACTGCCTATTCTGTGGTGCTTATTCCCACAGCAGACTCAATAGCTGCAATTACAGATGCTATTGCTACGAGGGCATTCGAGTTGAGTCAACTATACGATAGTGAAGTTCCTCGTTGGAAAGATTCTTACTATACATAGGCATGCAGATATGTCAGAAGGACCGGATTCAAATATCCCCATTCTGCAAATCAAACATGGTAAAAAAAATATGATGATTATTGTGTTTAATTACGAGTAAACAACATTTTTACCTTTTATTTCGATCCCTAGAGTAAGATTTGTGTCATGGAAATAATGAGAGGAATGAGTTTCCTGGCATACGCTTAGGGCGAAGACATCAAGGTCTCTTTTAATTTCCCCATACTTTTTTCCCATGAGCATGGCTTTGGGCTAGGTTACCAACCTCAAGAGGAGGATTCCTTTTTCTTTTGAGAAATGGTTTCATTCGCGCTAAAGCAGTAGCATACATGAAAGGCTAAAGGAAGATCTTTCGACCCCAGAAATCCATACAGATCCAATCTTCCATGGCTACTTCCTCAAATAAGGTAATGATTTAGCCTTCTCATTCAAAAATGGACTTGGTTGCGCTCTATCTGGTATATCTTTTCTTATCTGATGAGGGTTTTTAAGTGGTCTCCTTACTTTAGAGCTAATGTAGAATCATCAATAGTTCCAGTCTGGATTTCTCTACAAGTTGATCGCTGAGGAAAAATATCATAGCCCCCTTGAGTCAATAATAATAGCAAATTTCTGCTTTAAAAACCTTACCTTAAATGTGTCGAAATTGAAGTTATCTCATTAGCGGTAATGATATTGTTAATGAAATATGCATACAATAGCAGATTTCGTTCTTTTAAATTCACTATCTATTATGGTCTGATACATACAAATAACGAACGAGCCGAATTTACAGTAGGAAATTCAATTTTAGTAAAGGCCGATAACGCAGAAGTACCCCTGCTTCGTGTATATAATGCAATTTTAAAACAAGTCTGTGAAAAGGATGATAAATAAAATACGAAGAGGGGCAGCTAGATCGAGTAGGGGTTCGAATCTATCTCTTCGAAAGGGTTGAAGACCGTGAAGTCCACCCTTTTAGCCTAGAGGAAATTTGGAAGCAACTTTGTGATGAATTAACGAATGGCGGACAATGAGTGATGAACCAATAGAAGTGGTAGCTATGTGTAAGAAGAGTTGTCGTCCCAATCATACCCGCACTGAATGCAATTAAGAAAAGAAAAAGGAGCCCATTTATTATTGCCGATATAGAGGCTCCTCTCCACGACGATGTTCATATTCCTTGCACAGTGGTGTTCTTAGTGGTTAAGCCGGGTGAAGATCTTGATTCCAAGTTTGAATATTATATTGAAACATATTTCAGTGAAGATAATGATTTCTCAATATCAGATTTCAATAAATGAAGTGAACATATGATGCTCGACTTTATAGATAGAGCGTTTAGCGGCTGTGGTATCAGATGAAAAAGAAATCCGAACTGTCTATTTCCAACACTTTTCACGATACAATGGCATTATAGTAACGAGAGCTTTTACTTCTCAGATCGGCAAGTACGCCTTCCAAACGCTGATGAGGAAGCATAAAATGTACGTGTGAAAAGTCTATCATGGAAATGAAAAAATTAAATTATTTTTTCGTATAAGGGATTCCTACCTTCTTCTTCCCGCTGCACTAAACAACTTGGCCCAGGATTTATGCCCAAAATTTGGTTCTAAAGGCACCATTCCCTATGAGAAATTATGACTTGAGTATCTTCCAGAGATAGGTCAACAATTGTTGGCTTATCTGAAATAAGATATTCGTCTCTTAGGTGGCGTTATGCTGAAGGAACAAAAGATTTATTAAAATTTGTACAAAATAGACATTGTTGATATAATAATGTTGTCATCGCTAGCTCTATCAATCTTTCGTATGCACTATTACAACCCAAAGAGTTGGCCCATCCATATACCAAGTCAAAACCAAGAACGCTTCATTCGACGTGGTTATTATGGAGGACATGCTGATGTCTATAGGCCCTATGGTGCAAATTTATATTATTACTATGTGAACTCCTTATATCCATTTATAATGAAAACTTATCCGATGACAGGCGAACGGGGCTTCCAGGCCTGGACGTCTGGCATAATAATTTATAAAATGCAGAATTGGATAACTTTTTTGGATTTATTGAGGCTTTTGTAGTGTGTCCTCTCTACAATAGAGAAAGCATTCTTACCCTATAATGATAGACATAATGCTTTAACCTTCCAAAGAGGTAAATTTGTAGGCGTCTATTTTAGCGAAGAAATTTTTTATGCCCGAAACTTGGGTTATAGAATTTTCTCGCTAAGGGGTGTTCAACCATTTGACTGGTTGGAAAGGGGGCTTAAAAGCATTGAAAATTGGGTGTTATCTTTCACTAACATTCGTAAAGTTGGGTTAGCTTCTTTTTTCCAATAATTATAGAAGCGAGCCTCGTCCCGCAGTAGCATAGCAGCGCTCCTACTCTAGGCCCACTAAATAGGGGATGCGTGCTGACGTAATAGGTCTTGACGGCTAAGCATTTATCCATAAACTATCATCTAGGCTTGCCTTACTATACAAGCAAAAACTTCGGCAAAGCCTATGACTATACGGCAGAAAATAGAAAACCTCAGGATCAACACCTGGTTAACCTGCCCTAAAAGCTAACTTCTTTTAGTGAATTGGGAGCCACCTTACTATTTTAGATGTATGGCTCGCATGCTTCCACTATTCCTTGATATCAGAAAGTAAGAAGCTCTTCCCAATGTCTTAACCGATAATCTGCACCACTTCAGTTAAGGATTTGAAAGAGATCTCTGTTCCCGATTCAGTTCTAGTCATGGTAGAAACTATAGATGAGAAAAGTAGCAAGCACAATTTCTTATTAGAGTTGCTTACTTGGAGATGATGAATCAGGTTCTCAAAAACACTGGAAATCCCCAGAGATCTGACTTAGAAAGGAATCGAATGACCCTTAGTTCTAAGGAACACCCCACCCCAGAGGACTCTAGTACCTCGAAATCCATAAAGCACACCGGGTCAAGAGCATAAATCTTAGCACTGTGTCCGATTTATTCACCATCAGCACGGGTCTTCTTTGGACGAGCTCATGAGCTAACCAACTACTCGTACTTGGGAAGTGGTACAGATGGGGCAGGAAGTAATACATAGGGCCTCTCGCATGACCATCATCTTAAAGAAGCTCTCATGTGAGTGTGAGGTGAGCAAGAAGCCTTTATCCCGTGTCCAACGAACGGCGTCTTCCCAATTAAGATAGAAGGAAAAAATAAAAGAGAGTCCGGACTCTGGCTAAAGCACAGGGTCAGGTCCCCAACGGCAGGAAGTTAGCCGGTCAATTCCCATAAGAGTGGATCCCCTTATCCTTATTCAATAAGGCACTTCTTCTTCGCCCCTACTACACACTCTAAGGAGCAACAAGGTAGACCAGGGATAATATATGTATCTCTAGGACATGGAAGTCGATTCTCCATTAAATGCGCAAACCCAATGTCAACTAGACTGGCCACCTTAAGCTGCATACCATGGAAATAGGCATATCTCGGATTCTCTACTAGATGTCATAACCAAGTCTGACTCGGAGTGGAAAACTGGATTCAGCCTAGGTGCGCAAGCTCTAAACAATTAAAGATGGTCTAGCAGGCCTCAATTCCTCATTTTAACGTGGGTTGCCTATCTGAGGTCATCAGTCATTAGGGGGTCGGAAAGTAGCATTTTTTCTTATATTCAATTGACCAATCCTGAGAAGTCAGATCCCAAGATCATCAGATATGAGTTGCTTAGGAGAAAGAGCTTTGGAGAGGTTGGATTTGAAGAGTCTGGTTGATGAAACTGGGTTTCAAACTCTCTTGTCCCAATCACTTCAATCACTCCTATGTCACCCATGGAGCGGTAACAAGGATTACTTTACTGAAAGCTTTGTAAGGCAAGGAACTTCTTGCTAGACTTCTTGGAAGTAGTGCTTTCTTCTATTGTCTCAAAAGGGTTTCCATCCGAACTAGGAGAAGAGAGAAAAGTAAGTCGCCAATGAAGGCTTCTTTTGAAGAGTTTGAGGAGCAAAGACAGAAGGAAGGGGAGTATTCATTATACAGGATGGAGAATCGATAGACCTCTTCCCTATTGTCGACAGATAGGCTCGTACTTATTTTCTTCTTCCTCTTTCAAGTTCTCTCCCTTCATTGATTGATCTCGTTCCCAATGAAATCCTCTACTTCAAGGGGAATCGAAGAAGGCACTGAAAGAGATAGTTAAACTGGGGTAAGAAGAACTAAAGGCTCAAAAGATTCAATGATTGCTGATGGTAGCTGGTCGATAAGCAGCACCTATAGGATGAGAGCTAAGCTATCCAGCCGCCAACCTAGCAAATGCGCTATCCCTATCCCTTCCCGATGTCGTTTCCTTTGATTTGAATTAATGAGGAACGAAGGCGCATGTAAGAGAAAAGAAAGCTGGGCATGTGACCTTTTATGACTGATCGATAGATGTGACCGTACTAGTAAGCGAAGTGGGAAGTTCAGACCAAACAAAAGGAGGCTTTCATCTTTATTTTATATACTTCGGCCGAGCGTCGAGAAAAGGCTTCGTGCTTGTCTGCGCCCATTTTTTACCATTGTCGTGACGAACGGGCATTTTCCCTGGAGTTGATAAAATGCTTAAGGAGTCGCCACTTAATAATTCTACTGTGAATAGGACACCTAAATGTTAATAAAAATGCTGCAATGTGAACTCCATTTAATGGTCTGCGAAACTAATGAGATTCTAGGTAAGGGTTTTTTATCATCCTAAAGGGAAGGGGTTAGGCATCCTTTAAGATCCGTTAACTTGTGGTTATCCGGTCAAGCTCAGGATATTTATTATGCTGATAATATATCTTTAAAAATATGAAGTTTAAGTAAAGGAAATTGCAAATAATTAATTAAAAATATATTTTTTGACAAATATCATGGCATAGCTTATAGGATTGAAAAAGCGTGCACTTGTGAGACATGACTTATAAGATGCATGTAGAATAAAAGTGCATGCACTTGTATAGCATCGTTTACAAGATGCACGTAAATTGATTTTGATGAAAAGCATGCGTTTGCATGTAAAATTGATTTTGATTAAAAGTATACATTATACACATAAAGTATGCATTTTGTATATATGTGAAGTTAATTTTGGAAAAGGCATGCATTTATTTATATAATACATAAAAACATACATTTGTAAAGCATTATTTATAAAATACATGTATAGTTGAGAAACATATGCATTTTATATGACATTATACATAAAAATAGATGTAAAGTTTATTTGTTTACAAAAATACGTATTTGGCGATTTGATAATAGAAGAAAGCATTTTTTAATTTATAATGTGAAGAGATGATTTTATGGAAATCTTTCAATGTTACAAATCGGATAAAACACAAACCTTATTTTTAGGATTTAAAAAAAAGGGTGAGTAAAAGATAGCCAAATTGTTTTGAAAGAGATTAAAACATGCATAACGAGCCTAAAATAAAATAACTAGCTTCTGAATTTGGAACATACGTGACGACAGTAAAACGAATAAAGCTAGCGATGGGTTTCCAAATTAACCGAGCCTAAGAAATAAACTAATGGAAGTTAAACTATCCTATTCATTCATCTATTCGCGGCCTAATTATTCTAAGCATCCTAATGAAAATACGGAATTAAATAATTATTACAACTCGAATAATTATGAAAGACATATTAGACAAGTAATAAAGGCAACGACTAGGGCGGATGACGATATCATCGCGCTCTATTTGTTTTGACGTTCCGAGGCCTGAGAATGCAAGTAACATAGACGTGGGTCTTCATTTGATGAGTCTAATAATGAGACTCTTCATTGCTCCCGATGTATTTCATGTAAATAAAAGAAAAGAAAAGAATTCGTTGACGAAACATAAAATATAGATATATCAAGAATATAGATAAATGATTCATGAAAATAATATGTTGTTGATTCTTTATTTATGCCATACTTTGATGAAAATAGTATATTGTTGGGTCCCTAGTCCCAACGACTCAAACGATGGCAACAAAATAGTGTGAGACGGGCCACAGACCCATAGGTTCTACACAAAGAGTGGAAAAATACATGTTACAATTAGAAATCACATAAATGATATCACATGTGAATAAGTAAAATACTAGGCACACATAGACAAATTCATATTCAAATAGGAAAGAAGGGTCTACTTTGGATCAGGATGTAGGAAAAAGAAGCCTTAACAAATTTAATTTTCCACATTTTTTACATACAACTAACGAAATAGAAGGAGTGCATTAGAATAAATTTTGTCATCTCAATAACAACATGACGTACTAAGATCATTTCTACCTTACATACCCAATCAACTTGAAAGAAATTATAGGCATCACGACTTTAGCTAGCTAAGATATTATACGACTAGTTTGACAATCACACTAAAATAGGAATAGATAAATAATCAAATAACATATCATTTTCAAATAGGCATAACCATTTTGACTCAATTTAAACACACAAACATTTAGACTCCACATTAAACATAGTGATATTTCCAAACTGCAACATAACATTATCATTATGGTTACTAAATAGATTTTGAATATAACAAATTACTATTTAAAATAAACTTAACCAATGTAGGGACTTAGCTAATCATCATCTTTAATAAACTGATATTGAAAATGTGCTTAGATCACACAAACCACAACATATTTAGGCATAAATCATCAACTAAGTATCACAAACACATTTAACCAACCATAGTTTCTTTCTAAGCCTATACTAATCTTAACCAAAATTCTAAAACAAGGCCAACATCTTAGAACAAACTAATGGTAATTAGTTCACCAATCGTCTATCATAACAATACCAAACAGAGCATCATTTAAATAACCAATCAGAAATTAATCTACAAATATACTTATAAACCCGAAACTGAAATTAGACATGCCCGAGATCATCCCATATAATCATAGGCTAATTTTAAACAAAAAACAAAATGTTAAGCATGCTCAAAATGAGAGATAAAATAGGAGTTTACTGACCTTTTCCGGGTAGCAAAGCAAGGCGTTGTCTCGAATCGTTGAATCGGCTCAGAAATGTTTTTCAGAATTCTGATTTTTTTGATTACAGAATTATGACTTTTCAACCCAAAAAACAGAATTGCATTCTATTTCTGGAAATCCGACCTGACCCGGTACTGACCCGACCCGAAATAAAATCAAACCCAAATTGAGCGAAAAAAATGAGGAATGAAATGGAATTTTCAGATTGCAAAATTAAAGGCTAAAAGTAGTATTTTCGGATTCGGAAATCTAAGAACAAAAAGGGGTATCTTCGGATTGGAATTAAGAAACGAAAGGGGTGATTCGTAACCAAAACTAAGAACTAACAAACTTGAATTTACAGTCTTTGAACCCGAATTGAAATCTAATTTTTGACCCGGATTCGAACCGACCCGTATTCGACCCGACCAGACACGGAATCCCCAAAAAGTGAAGAATAGAAAAAAATTCAGATTCTTCAACACCCAAAACAAACCATTTTTGTATCTTTTACGAAATTTAGAACACAAATTTGGAATTCTAGATATGAATTTCGAACCCCCAAATACCAAAAAATTTTAACTTATATTTCGGACTCCTTTTTAAAATGAAGAATGCATGCGAAGAAGAAACAAATAACCTTAAGAAGATTTCGGATTTTTCAAAATTTAAAAATTAGATTTTCGGACCTCCAAATTCCCCCATGAAGAACAAATGGGGGGTTTAATAGGTGGATTTCACCGCCCCCCAAGAACTGAGTTTTAATTTAATAAAAAGGGCAAAGTCGATGATTTTTAGACGGATTTTAGGGTGTAGGTTGCGGCGTGGGTGTGGGGGTGTCAGGGTGTAGGGTGCGGTGATATGGGGGTAGGGGTGTAGGTCGGCGTAAGAGGGGGTAGGTGATGGTGTCGGGTCGGCGAGGTGATAGGGGTTGGGGTTTGGTGGTAGGGGGTTAGGGTTTTAAGTTTTCTTTTGTTTTTAGGGTTATGATTAGGGTTTTAGGAGATGAAAAAAATAGGGGAGTTGGGGCGGATAGGGGAGTTGGGCCGTGGGTCAGTCGACCGATTGGGCCTAGAAGGGATTCGTTTGGGCTGGAAAAAAAATAGGGGGTTTTGGTCGAATTGGCTAAAATGGGGGTTAACTTTGTAGGTTGATAGAATATTTTCGGTTAAATGGGTTTGGGTTAAAATAAAAAGGGTTTATTATTAAAAGGAAATGCTTTGAGAAAAAAATGTAAATTAATTAAAATAAAATAACGATGTGATAATAATAAAATATAATACTTACAAAATGCTTAATGCTTAATAAAAAATAGAAATGTGATGTCATTTGGTGAAAATAAAACAACATAGAATATTAGGGTAAAAACTATGATTATGTTATTAAAAGAAAAATGATAGTAAAAAATGTGAATGATAATAATAATAATAATAACAATAAATAATATTAAAAATAGACGATGATATTAAAAGCCTTATATATATTTATATATATGTATGTATAGATGTATATATAAAATTACAAATAAATAATCGGAAAAAGGGACAAAATTGGGTAACAACAGATGGCCCTCTTTGGCCGGAGACGATGAAACAGTTTTCGGACAAAGAAGTTGACTGAGTATCCAATTTTGTCCTGATCATCGAGACTTGAAGGAAGATTAGGGATACACAGCTGGAAACAGAATCCCGAGGGGGAGAGAAGTTGCAAAAGATGGTGTAGATTCAATAAATATTGCCCCAGTGTCGGGTTATTATGACATTGGTTGCAGGTGTGGCAACATATTAGGAAAGAACGAAACGACGTTCAAAGTAGGTCGCTGACCAAAATTGCATGGGTTCACCGTAAGAGATAGTTCCACGTTGTGTTGAAAGCTCCGACCGATTCAAACTCCTACAGACTAGAGATAAGATAAAAATTAGTGCATAATTGTTGCATACAATGGGTATTATAATATGACTTTGTAAGTTGAAATGACGTCGTTGCTTAGACGTTGTGCAGATGACGCTGTTGGTGGGCGCTTGATTGAAATTACAATACCCGCATTAGGAGGTGGGCGCCTGATTAAAATAAAACACCCATATTAGAAGGTGGGCACCTGATTGAAAAACAAAATACCTGCATTAGGAGGTGGGCACCTGATTTAAATTAAAATACCCGCATTAGAAGGTAGGCACCTGATTTAAATCAAAATACCCGCATTAGGAGGTGGGCACCTGATTAAAATACCCGCATTAGGAGGTGGACGCCTGATTTAAATTAAGATACCCGCATTAGGAGGTGGGCACCTGATTTAAATTAAGATACCTGCATTAGGAGGTGGGCACTGATTTAAATTAAAATATCCGCATTAGGAGTTGGGCGCCTGATTTAAATTAAAATACCCGCATTAGAAATTGGGCACCTGATTTAAATTAAATACTCGCATTAGGGGGTGGCCGCCAGATTTAAATTAAAATACCCGCATTAGGAGGTGGGCGCCTGATTTAAATTAAAATACCCGCATTAGGAGGTGGGCGCCTGATTTCAATTAAAATACCCGCTTTAGAAGGTGGGGGCCTGATTTATATTAAAATACACGCATTAGGAGGTGGGTGCCAGATTAAAATAAAAATATCGGCATTAGGAGGTGGGCGTCTGATTTAAATTAAAATACCCGCATTAGGAGGTTTGCGCCTGATTAAAATATCCGCATTAGGAGGTAGGCGCCTGATTATAATAAAAATACCCATATTAGGAGGTGGGCGCCTAATTTAAATTAAAATATCCGCATTAGGAGGTGAGCGCCTGATTTAAATTAAAATACCTGCATTAGAAGGTGGGCTCCTGATATGACGTCGTTGTATTGACGTGATGCAAAGATATTGTCGTTGCTCAGACGAAATGTAAAAAATGATGTCACGGCATAGACGAAATGTGATGAAGTCATTGTATTGACGTAATGCATCGTGACCCTGAGGCCGAAATGCTATGTTGAAGTTCTCGCAAACTCAATCTGGATGAAAAGCTAATGCGTGGACGTAGGCGATGTAAAATTTTGAGTATATGAGAATGTTACCCTGTAAGTCAAAATATCATTCTTTGCATGGACATAACGCGGTTGGGACCCTGTAGGTCAACATGATATCTTTTTACAATCGAAAAACAGGAAACTGATCCTTGTGGTGAGCTGCTATGCGGAGGTCCTCTGTGAATTTGAACATAAATATTGCGGCTTCCCTGCTTCTTTCAACCTGAAGAACCTATAGTCAAAGAAAATTTGTGAGTTTGGGGAGGGGCAGTTGATTCGCGTTGACCTTGTAGCTTTGGCCTTTGATACTCACGTGTCCCACTAGTTTGGACCTGTAACCCCGGTCTAGTTTCCAGTCTTGGGTAGCCGTTAATAAAAATATTTGAAAATAATTTGTTTATAAGAAAGTATGTATATCAAATAAGAATTTATGTTGAACTCTAATGAAAATGTTTGTTGAAAACAATTTGCTTATAAGAAGGCATGCATATTAATAAAAATTATTATCGAACTCTCGAATAGTGATGTGCAGCGAAACAGAGCAAACGTCTTATCCAAAGTTCTTCTTTTGACATGAAGACTTAGTCGGTCAACACTTTCCATGTCTATCAACGTCTTCTTGCAGTGAACCCTTAAAATTTGCCCCAGCTTCTGATATGTGAGGATGCTGAACTTTCAACTGGACCAAGCCGAGTCTTGTGTGGGTTGCTTGCTTGTTCTATTAAGGCGATAAGACGGGTGTACTTTGTTACATGCATGATAAGGGGGGAAATTTTTAATGGTGTGACCGAAGTGGATATAGGCCGCCTACGTATCTTAACAAGGGAATCAAGTCATAACGTAGTTCGTTAGAAGCAAAAGGGGATTGTAAGGGTTTTTCTAAAGATGGGACCGAAGCCGATGTGGGCCACCAACGTATCCCGCCGAGGGAATCAGGTCATAACGTAGTTCATGTTACAAGAAAAAAATGAGATTTTCGGGAAATTTGTACTCTAAAGAAACGGAACCCGACATGGGTTCTTTGCGTATCCCACCAAAGGAGCGCAACTTTTACAACATAAAAAATGCATTACATAGAAAAATCCTAAATGTAGTATCTTTTCACCGCATCTGTGTTGATAGATTTTGGCCATACTTCGCCGTCCATTTCAGCTAGGATTAATGCTCCTCCAGTTAGCACCCGGTGAACCATATAAGGCCCTTGCCAGTGAGGTGTGAATTTTCCTTTAGCTTCATTTTGGTGCGGGAATATACGTTTTAGCACCAATTGCCCCAGTTTGAAAGTCCTTGGTTTTACTTTCTTATTGGAAGCTTTGGCCATTCTATTTTGATGACGTTGCTTGTGACAGACTGCGTTCATCCATTTTTCATCAATCAACATCAATTGCTCGTACCGATTCTGTATCCAATTTGCTTCGCTCAACTCGGCTTCTTGGATAATTCTCAAAGATGGTATTTCCACTTCTGTTGGTAACATAGCTTCTGTTCCATAGACAAAAAGATACGGCATTGCCCTAGTAGAAGTACTGATTGTAGTGCGATAGCCCAAAAGTGCAAAAGGAAAATGCTCATGCCAATGCTTGTAATTATCAATCATCTTTCGCAGTATTCTTTTGATATTCTTGTTGGCTGCTTCGACTGCTCAGTTCATCTGAGGTAGATATGGAGTGGAATTACGGTGAGTTATCTTAAACTTTTCGCATAGCGCATGCATCGGATTACTATTGAGATTGGCTCCATTATCTATTATAATCAACTCAGGGATTCCAAATTGGCAAATGATGTTATTGCGGATAAAATCAACTATCACTTTCTTTGTCACTAACTTGTGTGACGATTCCTCTACCCACTTTGTGAAATAGTCAATTGCAACTACAATGAAGCTGTGTCCTTTTGATGTGGCAGGTTCAATAGGACCAATGACATCCATGCCCCAAGTTGCGAATGGCCAAAGAGAACTCATCACATTGAGCTCGTTAGGAGGTACCCGATTAAATCGCTATGAATATGACACTGATGGCACTTTTGCACAAAGTGAATGCAATCTTTTCCATGGTCATTCAAAAATACCCTGCTCTTAGAATCTTCTTTGCTAAAGTAAAACCATTCATGTGAGGCCCGCACGTGCCTTCGTGTATCTCTTTAACTAACCTGCTTGCCTGTTGGGCATCAACACATCTTAACAAACCTAGATTCGGAGTCCTCCGTTAAAGGATTTCTCCGTTTATGAAGAAATGGTTTTCTAACCTCCGAAGTGTCTTCTTTTGTGTGTTGGTTATGCCTTCTGGATATTCACCTGCCTTGAGATACCTCTTACTATCGTGGTACCAGGGATTTCTATCCACCACTTCATCTATGTGGAAACAATAGGCTGACTGATCCAACAAGTTCACCTTGATGGGATCAATGTGATTCTTATCCGGATGCCAGCTCAACTCTTTTTTATGTCATCTTCAGAGTTTTCCTTCCTAGCAGCCTATGTCTAGTGTCAAATAAGGCATTAGCAAGGTCTTTCCACACGGACATTGTTGAACTAGATTTCGTGCTAGCGAGAGCAGCTTAGAAAGATAAAGGAGCGTAAACAGGGGTTGAATGAAAATGAACAGATAAGTTAAGGCACTACTAATTTTCTGCCTACTAGCAATGCAACTACTCCTGAGAAATAGTCAAACATAACTAGGTGAAGCTAAGGGCCATCGAAGACCAGATGATGGGTTACGAAGATATACAAGGAAACAGAGGCTCTGTAATACCTTTCACTTTCAGTTAATTAGGGATTAGGCCCGGCGGCCCTTTTATTTCTGAATGAAGGCTTAGAGACGAACTATAGAATGAGACATGCTTCAGCCTTTCCAGAGTGAGCGTCATACATTACTGTAGCACACACATGTCCGCAAAGATAAAAGCTTTCGTCCTTCTTGAATATTACGAGAACTTTCTTCTATTAATTGTGTTTGAAATGCCGATTTTCCTATCTTCGCAAAGGCGATAAGGAAAAAGAGAGGGGCCCTTAATATGTGGAAAAAAGGAAAAGTTGCAGGAGAGACCCCACTTTATTATGGATGCTTCAGTTACCGAAGATCCAAAGCAAAGGAAGAGCGATCTATGATTCCCAGTTCATTAATCAATAAAAGATACCCACGGGTAACTTCCTTTCTATACAGGAACAAAACGAGTTGACCAAACCATTCAACATCCGAAGGACTCTTACCGCTAGAAGGACCGATGCCTGATTCATTTCTCGCTCATGATCCCTTAAGGTTTGCACTCACTCTCTTTCGATAGAAAAAGGAAGAAATTACCGGGAGTTGAAGAGTAAGAAAAGGTCTTCCCCATAGACCTTTAGACCTGACTAAGAGAAGTAAGACCGGTAGCCAATAACTTAGAAAGAGAGGTCCCTCTCCCTGTAGGTCGAGCCTCTTTTTCAGTCGCCCTCTTACTTCGTTCGAGCTGAATTAGATCCACCCTCTCACTTTCTTAGTAGTTAGATGAGTGCTCAGATCAAGACCTTTAGACTATGGAGTGCCTGGCCCGGACCAAAAAAAAAAGCACAAGTAGGACTCCCTGCACCTGCGTGAGAGATTACTTTGAATCCATACCGAATGGACAACTTGAAAAGGTCTCCATAGACAAAGAGACGATGACGACCGAAAGAAATAAAAGACACTAGGAGCACTTATTCTTTGTACACGGGGAACAAATTCATAGGGGGATCTACGCCAGAAAATGAGTTTAGTGTCAGTTCCCATGTAGACACTTTAACTCACATTTCTTTAGGCAGTACTCTTCTTACTAAAGAAGAAGACTTACTGAAAGAGGGAGAAAATCCGTCACTGGACGAGGAACAAAGGGCAAGGAAGATCTGTACAAGATAGAAAGTTAATTAGAAAGCGTTAACAAGACTATCAGACCAAGAATAGAATTGCGGGAGGAACAACTACCTAAGCCTTAAAATGACATAAAATAAGTGAAATCTCATGCAAACTGCGAGGGAGGTGGTTACCCGGTGCTTAGAGAACTACTTGGCATGCTTTACAAGCGTTATTCCAAAGGAACGGGAACATTGGTTATCGTGGGCAGAATAGTGGTACAATACCACTTATCATTCAGAAACCAAACAAAGAGCGTTTGAAGTGGTATATAGGCGCCAACCACCTCTAATTAGGTCATATACTCATTAGTCCGACACAGTGTATTAAGTTGATTGCGACTTATGCTAGGGATTATGTTTGCAACTTTGAAAGAAGCTCACTATCAGGACGGACGGGTATAAGCGATTAGCGATAAGCTATAGTTTTTCAAAAAACTAGAACCATACCGCTTTGAACCGAGTCTCCCTCTTTGACTAGTGCTACCTCCGGTGAAAGGAATGAAGATCTTGCATTTAGGCAACCGACTGACATACAAACTGAAAAAATAAGCAACTGAAAAAGCTAGTGGGTTGTCGAATCGTTGCTTTACACAAATAGCTAATATTACTTGAGTTGTAAGTCAAAAAAAGGCTAACCAGCTTTTATCCAAGAAGCACAACAAAAGAATAGTAATAGGATGAAGCAGTGGTAAGAAGGCCATCTCAAGTGAAATAAATAACAATAGCATTCAGTTGTCTTCACAATGGGGAAACAACCCAGATTTTGCCAACTGAGGCCGCGAGCTCTAATGTTTTTTTGTTGGGACCACCAGATTGAAGGGAACCTCATGCATGCTTTGTCACCTCTGCACTATCTCGATTAATCGCCTTTTGCGCATGCATAAAAATGTCTCCTTATTTTATATGTCACTCGATGACTTGAGTATGAGCTTTCCCTTTCTTTATCGTCTGTGCTTTCCTCTCCTTCTTTGCCTTCTTTGAATAAAAAATCCAGGAAGTCAGCCATTTTGTTCTTAATAAGGGTAAGCCAGTACGGTACGCAAGACGGTAATCCTTCTTTCTATGAGTCCTCAGTCCTAGGGTCCTCGTAGTCCATTAGGAATAAGGGGAACCGAAGCTCTACGTCCTTGAATAGATGATAAAAGAGAGAAATATAGCTTTACGAGATGAAAAAGACCACTAGGCGAGTCTGAGAAGGAATGAATAGGTTCAGGGTTCTTCCTACATCAATTAGTTGGAAAGGAGAAATCACGTACGTTTGAGGAGGTCTGACTAACAGAGCTTGGTTTTTATTTCTTGACTCGAGACCTCTTTCACTGAGAACTAATTCAATGTCTTTATGCAGGTGAGCAGTCCTATATTATACCCTTCAATAACATTGTCTTTCAACCGTACGACATTACGAGAATTCCTTTTTGGTGATCTAAATCATCATATGTTAGATAGCGTGTAGCATTTCACTAATTACCAAGACTCATGATCTACTAAGTTTTGTATTGATTCAAATCCAATCGTGACTGACAGGAAATTTGACTACACAATGAGTAGTACACGCATGTGTTAAAGATATAGATGAAGTCACTTCAAAACGAACCACCTATGAGCTAAAACGTGACACTTAGATAGAGGAGGAAGTAGAAAGAAAATCTTTATACGCAATTATCATCCAATGAATTCATTGCAACACCACGAACAATGAGACTTCTATCTCGCTTACCTACTCGACGGGTATACCCAATAGAATAAATAGAATAAGAGTCTTGACCTAGAGATCTTCTCTTCTCCCTGAAAAAATTAGATGTCCATTTGACATGAGTAGCCTACGAACCCTTACTTGATGTCTACGCTAACTGTCCTATAGCTGGTGAATCCTTTGAATCATAGGAATGGGAAAATCAGTAGATACTGGGCTTGGAACATCTCACCACACGCATACTAAAAGCGCCATCTTGAAACTCGAAACTATGGTTTGGAACAAATGAGCGGATATGCTTGACGAAGTTTAGGAAAAATGCGAGCATCATTTTTTTCGTTATGTCTTTCGCACGAAAGTTTGTCTGTCTTCATTCAGATCATCGTAGTTTGATCGATCAACTATGCCCATTCAATCTAACCATATCTCCTGAAGCCCTTTCCTTTCTAGTAGCCCTTCATCGTTATTGAAATATAGGTCCTCAGCGGGCGGGAACAAATAGAGAAATAAGTAGTGCGAAAGGTTCGGTCCCAATTGGTCTCTTCTATGGATTTTCTTTCCCTATCCTATTGTCGAGATGAACGTGGCCATACCCAAAGGACTATCGCATCAGAAAGATGACTTTCTAGTCAAATCCTTCCTGCGCTTCGGATATGAAGAATTTGATCGATCGATTTAGGAAAGATGAAAAAACAAAGGCCCCCTCTTTCTCCAGAACTTGGACTCAATCCACATCCCTTGATTTAACCTTCTACATCGAACTCAATTAAATAAAGTTTCCCCGTTCAATATGTGCTATATATAGTGGGCGATTTACCTAGTAATCGACATTCTAGAAGCAACTTCTTTATTCTACTCGCTATCGGTTTTGGGTCTTATTAATCTACAATAATCGATAAGAAAATCACTGCCACTATCAGCTACAGACCCAGAGTAGGACCTAAACAATGAACTCTTCTCTTTGGCAACAAACAATCAAAGTCAAACCTTTATGAAGATGAGCATACGATGTGATTTGAACCACGCCCTCACTTCACGTCTTCTGACAGCAGTTAGAATGAAAATGACTCTATCTTTCTCCTCTAATTCCTATTGAGTTTCCCAAAGGCTTCTCTTCTGACTGTGCTCGTTGGGGCATTAAGCCTAGGTTTGGAACCCTTTCTGCAGGCTCCCCCTTCATCTTTATTTTGGTGTGACTTTTTTTCTATCAATATTCGATGATCAAGAAGAGAATTTCATAATGGAATGGGTGAGGCCGAGATTAGATTAACTTCCCCTCATCCAGTTCCTAGTTTCTAAGCTGGTGATAAATCTAGCTATGAAGGATTCCTCATCTCATAGATCAGGGTCGAAATGAAAGAAGACAGGATATACTTTGATACCTCAACTTCATTTGTTGATTGCTTCTTTGGTTGATTGATTCTTGAAGACAAGCATACAAACAGTGACACAGATCCATTTCTTCTTTCATTTCCTGCTAGTTTGGTTGCACTTGGGCTTAAAAGTGACTTTTCAATCTTAATTTTTAGGCTATTGGTATTGCTTCAACCCACTTGGTGAAGTAGTCTGTAGCAGTGATAACAAAATGGTGACCATGACTAGAAGGGAAACGTGGAGGTACAAAAGAGGGTTCGCTAATCGGATGCCCACTCATAGAAACCTGAAGTTCATCCTTAACTGCTAACAGTTCCGAATGCCCAAACAGGGAAGAAGAAGTGGTGTCTGTTGATGAAATGTCATTGCATGGATCTCCCTCTACAGCTTCTATTCGTAGATGTAGATATGTTTGGGTGATTGAATATGACTTAACAAAATTAGTAAGGCTCAACCTTAGCGGCCTCCTTCACATCATGCATTTTCTCTAGTGGAATGAATACCCATACGGGACTTTCTTTCTTTTAGGTAGTCGGGCATTTTTTTTGGCATCATCCGGGATTTCCTAGTCCCGGTCAATGAGTTGTTTCCGACTCACTGAGTGAGGTTTTTTTGAGCACACATTGTTGTTTTGAATAATCTTATTGGTGTCACATGGAGCACTAGTGGTGGTTGGACATCTTGGGAGTTATCACAAAATGGTCGATATATCACTGTAATCTCCAATCTTCTCAGACGGTTAGTCATTGAAGAATGAGACACTGTTTGATTAGATCCCTGGTTGGTGCATTCCTAATGATTTAACATTATATTATAAAAATAATATTTAATTTGTTTAGTGCGATCGAAAGGATGCCTAAATTTTCCTGGTGGAGTTTGTTTGAAAAAACTCATCAGCTAAAAGGACTTCTCTTTCGACTCCCTTTAGTCGTCTCTGCGTCCATGTACAAGGAGTCAACCCTTGCAAGATGTGCCTTGGTTAAAATAGTGATAAGCTTGAGGCTGAAATTAGGTTATCTGTACACTACACTTTATTTGAAGCAGTGGGCAGTAGCTCTGCAGCGTTACCGTAAAGGTGACTCCATTTCTGTCCCAGTATCCCTGACCCGCTGTGGTATCCCCCGGATCATCCCCACAGTCTTACGAAAATCCATAAGAGCGAGGGATGATAAGGGTGATATATTGGTTAAGATGTACCTATCATGGTTTGGTTTGGCAAAATTGATCGTAGTAGCTCCGAGAGTTACTCGGTCCACATTCAAATCAATCGCCTCACCTCACCCTAATATTGGTAGAGTCTTAGAAGTTCTTTGGAGGATTAAAACCTTATTTCAAAATCTTCAACCAATTTATTTACCACATCTCTGTGACATCCCCTTGGAAAAATGAATGTCATGGGAGCCTACCTGGAAAAGTACTCCCATAGTCGACACCTATGTTAGATGGTTTGGTTTCTCCGTCGACAAGGTGATAGACGAGGCTGTAGTTAAATATGCTATGTTCCAAAATATTTTTGTGAATCTTAAGCATGAAATAACTGCTTTCATCTGGAATGTTAATAAAATACATTCAATCGAAGATGGATTGTTTTCTTCGAGTATTCTTTGGTGTTATATCCACTAGATTCCAATAATACTCGTTTTGCTAACGAATCTCTTGAGATTTTCAAATCTCAAGTAGGACCCTACTTTTCTTCTCTCTTGGGTACCTACAAAGAGGTTCCGTTAGCAACAGGTAGATTGGCGCAGGTGATCGAGGGAAGTTGTAAGAGGAGCATATTTGCTATTTGCAATATATGTAAAGCAAACACTCCTCTTCCCGGTTCATAGATGGTCTATGAAAGTTCTATCTAGTCTTAAAACTGATGGAACCTTCAACTAGGATGGTCCGTTAGAACTACTTCGCTTTAAAAGAAGGAAAACTTGTTCATCTTTCGATTTGAAGTCTGCTACAGCTTGGCTATTGAGGGGGCCATTGAATGTCATTTACACCCTTATGGCTTGCATTTGGGAAAGTACAATGGCCTTCTTAATGGTAAACAACTCTCTGGACCTCAACACCTTTTTGGTTATGCCTCCGATGATCAAAAGGATGTCAGAGGTAGCCTTCTTGGCTGGGCCACTATTAGGTTACTACGGTTCTTGATCTCTATTTGCCCTATCCCACCATTATATAGTGTGGATGACGGCAGAAAATGTATATCCTGATCGTACTACCCCTTTTGAAGACTATGCCATGTTAGGTGATGATATCCTAATCACCGATGCAAGAGTGGCCCAATAATATTCCATTCTACTGGACAGACTCGGGGTAACAATCTTGGTGGCAAAATTGATAATATCTGAGAATGGAACCATCGAGTTTGTAAAGTGATTTTGGACCAAGGATTTGCAAGTGGACATATCCCCAATCTCTCTTCGAGCATCAGACCTCTTTGTTTGCTGGCCAGTTCTTAAGTATTCTCTAAGTGTTGGAAGTACGTCAGACTCCTCTCCAGGCCAAAAGAAGTGTGAGCTCAATCAGGTCCTTTTATAGCCCCTTCCAGCCAAGACAGTTGAAGTGGTACCGATCGAGTCAGGCGCATTTCTCTCAACCACAAGGTAGATTGGAAAGAAAATTCCCACATTGATCTCTCTCATTGATTCGGGAAAACTTCTTCTCTTGATAGAGAGGTAGCCTTGCCACAGTTAACGATTGAGGAAAGCTGGTCTGTGGCAGTCAACAAGCTACACTTGTCATAGGAACGAACCCTACCCTCTTCAGTCAAATATGGATGAGCTCTATCCACTGTCCCTAGAGTTGAACGACAATGTGAAGGAGAAGAATGCTACTCTATAATATGTACAGTCCTTTTTCTGAAAGCGCTCTGCCCAGCTTAGGCAACGAGATCAAGTGCTAACCTAAGAAGGTAGGGAAGAGTTGAGGAAGGTCTAATCCCCGAGTTAGGGGCATCTATGTTTATTTACACAAAGCTATTTATTGATGTCGATTTAGATATGTTCATTGGCCTGCGACTGATCTCATCATCCGTTTTCCCCCTCTTTCTTATTCAAGAGTTCTCCTCTCTAACGGCACACTGTATATAATCACTCTAGATGGCCAATGTGAATAGTTCAATGAAACTTGCATGTGTGAAGCATATTGAAAGTGACGTTGACAAAGAAAAGCACAGATTCCCTAGAATGTTAGAACTTATACATGACAGAGAAGGTAGTAAAAAAAGGTACGCTACGCTCCTTGCTTCGTCGCTTCTGTTTTCAGTTATTCAAAGAATGATGTTTTAAACATCTCTATATGCCAGTCATCTATCATAACTGACAAGGAAGTCAACTTTGATATCTCACCCCTGACAACACTTCTTATGTTATCATTAAGGACCCTTCCCCCTGAGTTCAAGATGTCCCTTCCGCTTCTCTTTCACTACTTCCCTCATTGGGATTGGTCAAGCTCCTTCACTTATTGCTCGATCCAATACGGAACCTATTGGGTTAGCACATTTTCCTCCTATTAGTAGGTCTTCTTGCCCGTTCAGTTCCTTTACTTGTAGTCTAGTTGTAGCTTAGAGTAGGTGAACCCATGTTCTATCTCGTAGTCACCTAAGCGGCAGAGTCTATAAACTCAAATGTTCTGAGAGTTACCTTTGGCTTCTGAACCTCTGAAATTGGACTGGAGCAAGCTACCAAGCTCCTCTTTCCCCTTCATCACTCTCTATCTCCAGCCCTTGACATTAGTTAGCTTTCACTTTCCTTTCTTGCCCTTTGAGTTTTCAAAGTCAAGGTGCCTTTCCGTTTTCCCTTTTTCTGCCTTACCTTTTACTAAAGTGAAACAACTGACTGTTGTCTACCTTAGATTTTGTCTTCCGGATGAAGGTCCTGCGGAGGTTTTTTTTAGTGATCAAAATTGATTAGGGACAGTGACCCATGATGAAAGGAGCTATTGACCTGAGTGGTTTTCTATTTGTATTTGAAACGCAAGGTAGGTTAGTTAACGAAAGGGTAAGGTGGGGCTGGAATGGGATATAGTAAGTGTGCCATGAGTGCTCCCTTCTGAGGATTCTGCTTCTCTCTAATAACGAGAAAATTACTCTTTTAGAAAGCAAAGCTACAATTCTTAAGTATAAGCTATTTCAGCTAGAACTTAAGGCCGACCTCTTTTCCAGGGATACCCCACTTCCCGGTCTATCTTCACTAACTGTATTCACAACTTTCCAGATCTCGGAACCAGATCCACTTTCTCATTGGCATTCTCTAAATGAATTATGATATGGTCTTGAACTCTCGATATATCATATGTATTGAATTATCGAGGTTGTCTTTTCGGAAGAGGTGGGTGGGAGTGGGGCAGGGCAAAAAAGTAACAATCATACCCGATATTCATAGCGCTGGAGATAGATGCAAGGACAGCCATAAAGTGGAGAATATCCATACATTTGTTGTCTCATTCGCTACCGCTCTGTGGGGTCAATATTAGGAAATTTGCCAGGTTCAGTTCTGACAATAGCTGCAACCTATCTCATAATTGTCCGCCCTCGATCACAAACTCGAAATTTTGGAAGATAAAGTAAACAAAGAATTTCGGGCTAGGTTCAAGGTATGCCAGTTGATTGAAAAAGAAAGTCGACTTTCAGGATTCAAGATTCAAGATTACGTAAGTGTTCAGTGTACTAAGGTACAAGATCGGAAAAAAAGCGCAGATAGCAAATTCCTTAGGATAGATAGAGTGGTGGTTGTAAATTATTAGGTAGCCTAGCTCGGCCCAAAAGCACCATGCCTTTCTTGGTCGGACTAACCCAACCGGTGATTTCCGACAAGTCTTTATGAATTGGAACTAGAAGAAAACTTTCTTTCTCTTTATGGATAACCAATTATTTTTCAAATTCTCCTTCTAATTCATCTTCCCCGGTGGATTTAGGTTTGTCTCTGAGGTCCCATGAAGGTTCGACTAGTAGTACTCTGTCGGATGCCAATTCGGGTGATATTACTAGCACTCAAGTTTTGAGTGATATAATCTCTCTTTTGGAGAAACGAATGGAAGTAGGAAAGAATTAACACCAGAATGGAGTCCAATAGAGTTCTACCAAGCGTTGGGGGAAGAAGTGGTGAATGACCTATCTTTATTGAAAGACATCTAATGTGATCTAGCGGACCATGGAATGCTAAGTTGGTATTGGGAACCAGCTTGGGACTTTCTAAATCTCATTAGCAATTGTCCAGGAATGACATAGCCTTCCTATGCAATAGGTGTCTTAACGTAGTAAATAAGGTGGTTTTTTATAAAGCGGCATTCTCCCTTCTATCTATCAACAATGGAATTATGGAACTTTCTCCCCGAGCTGCGGAACTAACGAGTTTGATCAATAGAGTCCATCATTTTTGCTATTCCTTCCTACTTCTTCTTCCTCTATTATGTGCTTTTATTATATTTGCTTGGAACTCGAGAAAATAGAGTTGTTTGAGACCAAATTTAATAGAGTTTGGGGCTCTCTGGGGAGGCACACCTTCACTTCCATCTAAATGAAGGGGTTCCCGGAAGTCTGACCTTGTCCTTTCTTTTAATTATCGGGGACGTCATGAGTGCCGAAACTGATTTCGGTAAGATGATGATGTCTCCTTCGGGCGCATGAAGCTCTGAAGATCCAAACTGGATGAAAGCCCTGAGATCTTCTAAAGGGCGGAGAGAGACTTTAGAAAGGGAAATCTCAGGCACATCGTCGTCCATAAACCTACAAAAAGAAAGAGCACGTCCGGCGCCTGCCCCAAATGAAGTAGCTTCTCCTGCCGCTGTCGTCCCCTTTCCATAGCAAGAAGATGAGATCATAGGGGACGACAGTGTAGAAAGCATCCAAAGAGAGGCCTTTGAGTTTGAGGAGGAGAACCCCTCCTTCTGTCGAGGTCATACATCATACAACAAGCCCGGATTGAAGCCGAAGACCTATTCGAGGTCAAGGTCAATATTTTTAGGCTCATGGTTGGCTTTGATCCAGAAGAAGATTGGCTGGGACGAGGAGCTCGTGCCCTCGAGAATCTGCGTACCGCCATGGGAGAGCATTCCTTGGAGAAACTCCATACCCTTCTTTCGGATCTCGAATCGAGGGGAGTCAATTCCAAGTCATTCTTTCAATTAAAAGGGAAGGTACCCCTGCGAAGGGTTGGGGACGAACACTCTACCATATAGTGGAGTGGATAGGTAGGACTACTAAAATGGAGATCGTGTACAACAACAATCCTATATTTGATGTCGATTCATCCACACTTCCATTCCTTGTAGAGGAAGGCAAATTGCTTGACGGCTGGGAGCTGTATGAGTGGTAACATCCACGTACGGCTCCGTGAGAAGGGCGACGGATAGAAATGGCCTTATTGTACCTCACTCTCATCTTCAATGGAGTCTGCTCTTTCTTTTTTGGAAGAGTATTCCATTATGATCTTAATGAGGTGTGGGGCTTTGCATCTAACATTCGTTGGGATTCTCTCTTCGGGAGCCTGTGCCCCGGCCATTTTGTGCAATAAACCCCTCCGGCCGAAAACTAGTGGTAGGTGGTCATGCGGAGCTTTTGAAAAAGGGTATCCTTATGTGTAAGCACATCAATGAACAGCGGCGAACCCTCAGATGAACTATCTAATATTAGAGGGGATCCTCAATAGTGGTGACCCTTTCACTCTTCTATGGACTGATACATGTACTGAATGCTCATACGGGAAAGTTGACTCCTGGGTCTGGAACCTGAGGGGTTGCTCTGAGAAATCCTTTCTTTCTCAACCACTCGGGGGGGGGAGGGGGGGTGCGAACACACCTGCACGGATTACATGTGACAGTTCCAAGAATGGCGGTGAAGTTAACATTACCCGACGACATTCAAGGATGGATGTCGACCCATCGGGCATGGATATTCATTTCGGTCCTGGGAGAACTGGCGACCATTCTCAAGAACGAAAATTACTAAGCTGAGGAAAGCCCTATGAGTCACTGAAAGGATGGCAGGAGTGCCTTTTTTCTATAAATAGAGGGAGCAAAAAATGGGCTTTGCTCCCCTTTACAATATGAAGAAAGAAATAAGGGTCAAAGTTTAGACCGCTCACAGTAGTTCTACCTATAGAAAGGATCATGAAAGAGGCGATCAGAATGGTACTCGAATCCATTTACGATCTCGAGTTCCAAACACAACGCACTTCCGCTCGGGTACAGGCTTCCACTTCGTCCTAAGATGGATAAAAAAAGAGTAGGGAACTTCTCGTTGGTTTTTGGAATTCGACCTCAGGAAGTGTTTTCACACCATCGACCGACATCGACTCATCCCAATGTTTATGGAAGGGATCGACGATCCCAAGTTCTTTTACCGCATTCAGAAAGTCTTTTCCACCAGACGACTCGTAGGAGGTGAGAAGGGCCCTTACTCCGTCCCATATAATGTATTACTATCGGCCCTACCAGGCAACATCTACCTACATAAGCTTAAGCAGGAGATAGAGAGGATCCGACAGAAGTATGAAATTCTGATTGTTCAGAGAATAAGACCGGTTCTATTAAGAATAAGTCGTATTGATGACCAAGAAAAGTCTTCCGAAGAAGAAAGCTTCAACGCTCCCCAAGACAACAGAGCCGTCATTGTGGGGCAGTTAAAGAGAATACAATGCAAAACGTCCTTTCATTCCCTTTTTTAGTCGTGGCACACCCCCACAAGCACCCCCAGCTCAGGGGGACCAGAAAAGCCCTTTCGTTTTCCACCCTTCGTCAGCCTTTGTTGTCTTTCTTAACAAGCCCTAGAGCCTCATTCGCGTCGCCTTCTTCATAGAAGCTGGTAGGTTTACCCGGAAGTCCGAATTCTATGGTAGAGAACGCTGTAATAATAATTGGGCCATGAGAGACTCTTTTAAGTATTGCAAAAGAAAAGGCCCACTAATAGAGTTGGGCGGGGAGGTGATACTTGTTATCAGGTCAGAGAGAGGCCCGGACCATAAGCTGGCCCTCTTAAAAACCTATTACTTAATAAGGATTTGTTACACACGATATGCCGATGACTTACTATTGGGAATCGTAGGTTCTATCGAGCGTCTCATAGAAATACAAAAATATATCACCCACTTCCTACAATCTGTCTTGAACCTTTGGGTAGACTCTGCAGGATCAACAACCATAGCTGCACGGAGTACGGTAGGATTCCTCAATACAGTCATTCGGGAAGTCCCTCCGAGGGTGACTCTCATACAATTCTTGCGAGAGATGGAAAAGTGCCTACGGGTAAAGCACCGTATCCATATAATTGTTTGCCACCTACGTTCCGCCATTCATTTCATGTTTAGGAATCTAGGTAATAGTATCCCGATCAAAGAGCTGACTAAGGGGATGAGCGGAAGATGGAGTATACTGGACGTTGTTCAACTAGCGGAGACACTTGGAACAGCTGGAGTACGAAGTCCCCAAGTGAGCATCTTATGGGGGGCCGTCAAGCACATACATCAAGAATCAAGGGAGATCTCATTGTTGCATAGCTCAGGTCGGATCAAGGTGCCATCGGAGGTTCAACAAGTAGTCTCACGATCGGGCACTCATGCCCCGACATTGTCATTGTATACTCCTATGGGTCGGAACGTGGCGGGGGAAGGAGAGGGACACTGGGCGAGATCTATCAGCAGCAAATTCCTCATACAAATAGAGTCACCTATAAAAAAAATACTTCGAAGGCTTCGGGATCGAGGTCTCATTAGCCGAAGAAGACCCTGGCTATTCCACGTGGCTTGCTTGACGAACATCAGCGACTGAGACATCGTAAATTGGTCCGTGGGCATCGCGATAAGTCCTCTGTCCTACTATAGGTGTTGTGACAACCTTTACCAAGTCTGAACAATTGTCGACCACCATATCCGTAGGTCTGCCATATTCACCCCGGCCAACAATCACAAATCCTCGGTGCAGAATATAATCTTAAAGTACTCCAAAGACTCAAATATAGTCAATCAAGAAGGTGGTAAGACCCTTGCAGAGTTCCCCAATAGCATAGAGCTTGGGAAGCTCGGATATGATCTAGATCTGAACAACAATGAGCACTCAACTACTAGTAAAAAGGGACTGAGAGTTGACTTTGAGAAAGAAGGTGCTTCTTTCCGCTTTATTAGTAAGTAAGCTTATTTTATAGATCTTCAATAAGGGCGAAAGATCACTCCTAAAAGCAAGTTTTCTTTTATATATGATACCGTACCACAAAATTGCATTTGCCTTCCTGCTTAAGGAACTAGTTCGAATGGAAACCCTGATCAGGCAGGTGTCCTAGATAACATAGCTATCCATCAGAAATAGTTGCATTCCATTGCAGGCTACTATAGAGGCATATAATTTCTGGGTGTTAAGAAAGTTATTGAATCGAAAGCGGATATGCTTGCTCAGAGGCTAGATCTGGCTGTCTATACCTTTGCTAATTCTTCTGCCTGTAAGGAAGCTTGAAAGATGGAATTCTCTTATCTATAACCCTGAAATAAAGATAGTCTTTTTTTTATTCCGCGCATTAGAACTGAAAAGGGCTATTCATAAACAATCTTCCTTGCTTCTTACCTCTTATCTTATTGTAGGAGATAATTGGAGAGAGAAAATCCTATAAATTCTTTTTTCATAAGGATACGCTCATTCAAGCCTTTGAAACTATTGAAAATATAATCTTTTTTTTCAAGCGGGTTTTCTTCTCCACCAACAACCAAGACGCATGAAAGCGGTTTCCAGCGTTGTTGGGCAGAATGACATGATGGCATGAAAATCGATTACGTACACTGATTGTTCGTCCACTTCACACGCTCAAAATAGACCATTTTCCATGTGAACTGGCAGGGATTGGTTTGGTTACTTAGGGAATCCCAAGCAAAGCAATCTAAACGAAGCCCTAGTATTTTTTGGTCAAACCCCAACCCCCTTATTAGTAGCCGAAGTAAAGACCAGATTGAGATCACTTGCTGCTTTATTATAAGTCGCTCTCTGTTCAACAAAGGCCATCAATATTCCTTGACTTCTCAAGATTTGAGTAAAGAACCTAACTCGTCTGAAGTTCAGAAAAATGAACCATTTAACATTTTAACCAATGTATGCTAAGTAGTGACAATAAGAATCTGAACTTTGTGAAATTGGAACCAGAATATGAATAGGAAAACAAGTGGACATACCAGCAAGGAAACCTATCTTGAAACCAGCGAGTTTTCTAAAACATCCCTTGTTGTCTTGCTTGCTTTCGGATAAGAAAGACTAGTCAATTTAACCTACCTTCCTAACTTTAGTTGCCTTAAGGATTATCTCTTTTTCAGAACTTTGTTACTTTGTTGTTTTCTTTTTGCCTGATCGGACAAGACTACTAACTCCAGTAGGTTACTAAGCTACCTCTTCCGCTTTCAGGCAAGGGTAACTCTGAAGGGAGAGTTGAGCGGAACCAGGCATAAGGATACCTCTAAGAAATATGATTATCCACCGTTAGTTAGTAATGTGGGTTGTCTTGGATTACTTAGTGTTACGCGCCTAGGAGGGTAGCGCGCTTTGGGATGCGAAGGATCTATTATAGTCTAGCTCCATAACCTAAAATGGCACCAGGTTTAGACCGCAGGGAACTGTAGCATGAGGGGACGTCTTATCCTTTTGCCACCGCAAGGCTGGCTAATCGTACGTAACAGGCTCGACTACCCCTAATTCTGGAAAGCACATGAGTCTGAATGCTATGTTGAATGTGCGATCGAGACTACACTATGTAGGTACCTGTGCAGGTGAGGCATCGATCGGTCCTAGAAACGACGGCAGTGGCACGAGGAGTTAACGACCGGACGTGCTGCAACCTAGGGATCACCAGGCAACTCTTTCGCTCTATAGGGATCGGGGAGGGATGGTATAACACAATTCTTCTAGGAAGAGGGTTGTTTTCCCGAGTGACTGATCCTGCCAAAATGTACTTCTACCTATTATAGCACGGGCAACCGAAGTCTAGCACACATATGACGATCTTCATGCGTGAATAGTCGGGATGAAAAAAAGGGCGGTAGATGATAATGAGAAAGGGTGTTGCGTCTGGATGGGTAGAATGGATGAGCGAAAGGTGTCATGTCATGCCATGGAGTGGGGAATAGCCCTCGTCTCATGTAAGACAACAAAATGCACCTCGAGGTGCTGCCGAGGAACTAAGGGACCTTCTCGAGCACATGATAGGTAATTGAGAGATAGAGCTAGCCTATTCGTTATGGGAAATCAATGCTCCGGGCCAAATAGATCTTACCTACGGCACCTGGCTTTCTCCGATGAGCTCTCTATCGTAAATCAAAAGATGCCCCAAGACAAGGTACAACTGTTGGGAAGGGGACATGATCAATAGAACCTGGCTGGATTCGGGCTGGGATAGTGGCGCCCATTCAACACCAGTTCCGAAAGGGTTCACTCATGCTGGAGGGAGCATCCCACTTAGTGATCGGTCTGCTAGTTCATGCAAATCCGAAGAAGTTATCACGGACGAGCCACATGCAGGGAAACTTGCACGTATGGTTCTGGCCGGGCTTTCCTGAGGTATCTAATAACCTTGCTTATGCTCGCCATTGGCGCACCTCTCCTAACTATTGCCCATTTATTCTGGAATAATCTTTGTAGGAGGGACAATTTTACATATTTCTGCCAAATCCTTCTATTATTAAGTACGGCTGGTACCATTTCGATGTGTTTCAATTCTTTCAAACAAAAGAGGTTTGATGCTTTTGAATCCATTGTATTAATTCCACTTTCTACTCGCGGTATGCTCTTTATGATCTCAGCTTATGATTCAATTGCCATGTATTTATCTATTGAGCCTCAAAGTTTATGTTTTTATGTGATCGCAGCATAAAAAAGAAAGTCTGAATTTTCGACGGAAGTCGGCTCGAAATATTTGATCTTAGGTGCATTTCCCTCTGGAATATTATTGTTTGGGTAAGACCGGACAACTACCGATATCTTTTAATAACTTTTCTTACAATATTCTTTAGAAATATATATCTATCTATATCGTAAACTATCGGATCGGGTATTACTTAGATATGTAACTTACAGACCTCATAGGATGTAATATTTCTCTTACGGGGGGAACAAAATCAAAGAATATATAGACTAGTAGAGACCCTCTATGTAGTTGTCTATCTAGGGAGATCGATCTACATCTTTCCCCATAGCCATGGGTTGTGTCTCGATCTCCTATGTGCGATATATAAGGGACTAGTTCCTATAGAGATTCCCCTTGGTCTACTTCCATGCCTTATGATGAAAGGGGAGTCGGCGTGATATAAAGTGAAAATTGGGGGGAGTAGCCAAAATTCCCTTATGGGATATTCCGAAGGTGTAACCTAGGCAACGAAAAAGGGGCCCTATACTACAACTAGAGGAGCGACCAGTTGGTTCACCAAACCCCGAACCAGCGTCACACATTCTCCAGGTCCGAAGGGATCCAGTGCCCAACTACCGACTCCTCCCAGAATTGCGTTATCGGAGCCGAGCAAATGGCCGTTAGTGGACACCCACCACTTTTCACCGGTTAGTGAGGCTCTCTTTAAAACATTAAGAAAAGATATTCACAAGGGCCAGAAAGACTCGATCATAGGAATTTAGAACACCTACGTGCTGGTAAATAAAAACCACCTCGACCGGGTCAGAGTAAATAACAATGTCGAATCAGGCCGCCCTTTGCCTTGAAAGAATTCACACGCAGCCACCAGCTTTCCCAAAACAAGGGGAGATCTGCTGCTTACTGCTCACGGAAACATCCGACCTATACTATAGTCAAGTCGTTCACCTATTTTTCACTCACTCATCTCTTTACAGCGGGTCAAGAGAGTTGCTTCTACGTCTCTCCTTACAATAAAGTCGAGTGGCTTTCACTCCTCTCTTTACTTATAGTCAAGAGAGTTGCTTCGCTCCTTTCCTTCTATTCATCAGATTTTTGACTTTGACCTAGTGAAAAATGGGGTTGATGGTGTTGGCTAAGAAAGAGGGAGAAAGGAGAGCCTTAGGGTACGCTCACTTCTACATTTTTGTTTAGGTTCTCGAGATTCTCAATCGCTCTTTTTAGTGGGGAGGAATAGTATGTGAATGGCGGTTCTCAGAAGAGGGAATCATTCCTCTCTAAACAAAATAAAAAGAAGCGTCACTCTTTATATTGATAGAGCTTTCACGTCTGCCCATAGAATCTTTTTTTGCCCTTCCATTTTGTTCTTATGGTAGATAGGCCGGAATCTGTGTGATGGTTCGAAAGTCATTTCAAATATTCTTCGCATCCCTAGAGAGATAGATTGTTGCCATTGTGCCTTAGTTGTCAAAAGGGGCACGAACAGCCTTAAAGTATTGTTCCATGTCCTAGAGGTTTTCGAGCCTTGGCATTTTGAATCCCGTTGAATGGCTGTGGTTCCGGGACTTAAGTCTGGAGTCGCCAGGTGAGACATTTCATTCACGAATCGAAAATCTATCTCCACAGAAATCTCCTCAATTTCACCCGGTTCGTCACGTTTTGGACATCGCCACTTGGATCGTTGAGGCCCCATGAAGACAGCTCTACTTCACTGGAAGACGTGGTACTCAATAGCGAGCGTCTGGTGACCAACGATTCAGGATTCCCCTGCCTTTCTGCCATAGTCTACACTTGTCCGTCCAAATGGTCGACCTTGCCATCAAGTTGGGTCACTCGATCCTTGAGTCTTTCGTTAACAATAGCCACCGCTGACAACACTCCACTACTATCGTCATGTACATAGTACAACAAGAAGAGAATTAGCAGAAATCGAAAGGTTTTTACCCAAAACTCCGCTCTGATACCTCCTAAAGTGAAATAAGCACGCGCACGGGTAGAGAGTCTGCCTAAGTCGTGCGGCCCCAAGTAACGCCTAGTTTAGTGTAGCACCTGGGTTCCACCTTCTCCATGCCGAGTTTTGCTTCTAATCTCTCTCTGAGTCTCTAGTTCATTACCTTCTACTACTGATCGTTTCCCTCTGTTGCTGCTGGAGCTACAGGATATCGACCTAAGATATACTAGATCGGGTGCGATAGGAAGGAATACTGCTATTGATAGACTGGTGCTACCTCTAGATCTAAGAATCATGGAAGACGTATTGAAATTATGCACCTGGAATTCAATCACATAGGTATAAAGAGCCAGAAAGGAAAAAGATGAGGAAAGAAGCAAGGGACTGAGCGACGAAGTGAGGTTTGGAACCCTTCAATTACAAAGTGGAAGATGCCTCTCCCTCGAATACGTAGGGTAGGATTACTGCATTTCTTATATTGCCACCATAACCCTAAGAAAATGAGATTGGGTTTGTATGTGTAGACTATCCTTGGAAGTGTCTATTCTACCAAACCACGAGACGCTACCGTAGATCGAGCCTTGGAAGTCCTCTCCACATGGCTCCCTGCATTGATATTTGAGGAAGTAGCTCTTGATACGAGGGATATACAAGAAAGACCTGCTCTAGATCCCCAAGTCTTCATGGTCATTCTTTTGAACATCTCTTTCGATTCTTCTAATGTAACATTAAGGAAAGGGAAATCTCATACTACCGCAGTGGGAGGTCGTCTCCCAACACATTCCCCCTATAGTTGATCTGGCATAGATTGAGGCATATCTTTTGGATATGGTCACGTCAGTGGCGGCAAGTGGATCATTCATGCGCAAACAACACTGAAAAGGACACTTGACTGGTGTTTTAGGTCTTCTTATCCAAGAGGACACTTTAATCTTGCTTTAGAGGCCCGAATGCTTATCATTCTTGCCTTCTAAACTTCTTTATATCGAGGGTTGAGGAACCATATTATCCTGCATTATTTAAACCTATGTAGTGAGTCGTGTAGGTGGCGTGTTTAAATTAGGACCATATATTGGGATTATTTTCCCATCATCGCTAGCTAGTCGGGATGCTATCTCTCTTCTCCTTCATCACTCAACCATCAAAATATGGTATATAATTACCAAACTCTTTTTTTGATATTTACAACAAACTATACTGAACCACCAATCTATTCTTTTTTTGGACCTATCCCTACACTGATGAGCATCACTTAGGCCTTCATTCATGATACTCTGCTAGGATCTGCAGCTCTTCAGTAGGCCCTAGGCACTGATGTGAGGTTCAAGTTTTCACAAATGCAACATACTATCCATAAACATTGTACTCCCATAATATAATAAGGCAATTAAGTGGAAAATTTCAAACAAGTCAAATGGATTTCCCCCTTTTGATTAGTCAGTTTCCAAGAGGGAGAAGGTCTTATGGTAATATCATGTATACTCCAAATCGGTTTCCTATCCTGATCGAGCAACCTATGAACAATTGTCGCCTATATAACCTACCTCACAGACCAAGGGAAGAAGGTATCAGATCACTTTTGAGAGCCCTTTTCTGAAACCAGATCCTTTACTCTTTTTGAATGAATTACAGTCAGTAAAGTAATCTGGTGGAAGGGGTCCATAGAAAAAAATGGGTTTTTTTTTCTTTTTTCTATTTTTCGTTTTAGAATAGAGAAAGAGTAGAAACTAAGGGTACGCTCTCTACAAGATTTGCTCAGAGCTTTTTTTTTAACTTGGTCGCCTGCTATCTTGAAACATTTTTGCTTGCGGGGGTAGGAGTAGAAAGAGCGCGTCGCGAAAGAATCATGTGGCGTGGTGAAAAGTTTCCTGTTGGGGTTTCCAACCCTCCAAGTCTCCACCTACTTATGGAATAGGGGGTTCCTTGATATTAAGGTGTCAAGGCGATCGAAGAAGGCCACAGGTGGAAGCAACCAATATTTTGATCATTCAATTGACTCCTTGCTACCAGTCCGTGCTTGCTGTCATGCTGGCAAAAGCAGGGGTTTCGGTCGGTTTTACCTATTATTAGATTTGAACCAATGACTTTCGTCGTATAAAAGCAATACTCTAACTGTTGAGTCAAGTAGGTCAATCTGAGTCAAGTCACCCTATAAGTGAAAGTCGCGCAACCAAAGTAGCCCTTACTATACAAGGGGACGGAGCGCTAAGAAAGAGAAAGTGTTATCACTATACGAAATGAAGCAGGGGCTAGCATGCTAAGCTAAGATCAACCAATGTTCGAACGCAGAGCCTTTCTTTCTCGATCGTCTGTCTTAATAAGTGGATTATGATTCATGCAGTCCTTCTCTGCTGCATTGGTATTTTCACTCCCCACTCTCCACCATAACAAAATCTTTCCACTATATCCAGGAGTAGTCAAATGAATACGGCGGGTCCGAGTAGGAATAAATTGACTAAGAAGTACGGCATACAACAATGGATCAATTCATTCAACAATATTTGTTTGGATCAGACCAGGATGAATGAGATTGGTCTGACCTCTCGCTCGGATGTAAGACTCCCACCGCTGACAGATGTCCCATGTCACCTTTTGTGAACAGCTATGCTGAAGAATGAATTGTGATATAGCGCCGAATAAGCCACAACTCGATTCCCGACTCGAAATACATAAAGGACTTGTTGGGAGATAAAATAGGGGGCTCTATACCATACATCATGCTGCCTTGGGATGACTGCACATTACATCATAGCAGCACGACCAAATGGATGTGGAAAGCCCTTGTATAGGTTGGGCGCTAGCTAGCGCCTTCCTTATACTAATAGAAAATATTGGGCCTTCCCCTTATTTATTAGTATTAGTAAAGTTGCTCGAGGGCTTCTACTGGGAATGAAAGTTCCCTATTATAGGATCCCTAATAAAGCTAATTTCATGATGGTCGCTTATCTGAGTAAGAAGACGATGCCTCCTCTTATTGGTGAGCGATCTCCTCTACACGTTATCTTTGGGCATTTTACTCTCTTTTAAAGAGATGACTATTCAAACCTCAGAGTATTCGGATGCACGTGATTTGTGAAAATTCCATCTTATTCATAAGACAAACTAAGCCCTACATCTCACTCTATGCGTTTTCTTGAGTGATGTTGGGGTACCCCTCTATCAAAAGGGCTACAAGTGTTAATGATCCTTCCACACGACGATTCCACCTTTCTCGACATGTCATTTTTTTAACTTACTACAGAGCTCGAGGCTTTGATATTCCCTATGATGGTGGGCCATTATGTTCCCTTGTATCCCCTTAGAGGGGAGGGGTGGAACTATTGAGGAGTTTATTTGAGACAGCATTAGAACTCTTCAATTTAATAGAATTAGCAAGATTCGGGTAACCAGAGTAATCAGCAGCTTGATCAGCTTAAGGGGAAGTTTTGCAGGTTTGTGAAGACAGATTCTCGTCACTCAGTTTTTAGAGCTAAGCCAACTGATTCAATGGTCTCCCTCTCTCCCTATACTTCGAAACAAGACTCTTCTTCAGACTTAGGTTTTCTAGCTTCTATTCTCAGGGTACGTAGATCCACCCATCTTCATTTTCCTATTCATAGGTTTGTATCAAATAAGTATCTGTCTACTTCACACGAGTCTTTTTTGCAATTTCATCCATCTTTTTTAACCTGATACCTTTGTCGAGGCCATATCTCACCGTGCTGGTAGCTCTATGTAGAAAGAGATCGTAAAACTAGAATGATTTGCTACTTGAGATTGAGTCTCTCTTCCTCTAGGGAAAGAAGCCATTGGCTACAAGTGGTTCTATAAAGTCAACAAACCAATGATGGGGCAGTTGAGGGGTTGAAGGCTATATTGGTGGCCAAAGGATACACACAAGAGTATTGAGTCGAACCCCTTTCCAAATTTATAGTAAAGTAAGTGGCTGGAGCGCCTCTCTTTCCTTATAGTCAAGAGAGTTTCTTAGAGCTCATCTCCTTCCTTATAGTAAAGCGAGTGGCTTGGAGCTCCTTTAGAGATAGAGGAATGATTTGCCCCAGCTTGGCGAAACGAATCCCCGCACAATGAATTGCATTGTCAACCTCCTGATTGTCTTCTTATCATTTTCCGTTGCATATTTGGGATACATTTGGTCTTCAATATACTCCCTGATGTTAGTAAACCATGGTTTACCGTTGGGTGCCCTTTCAATGGCCAAAAGATCAGTATTGAACATGCCGGGAGTCAACTCCAAAATTTCAATTAGGTTGCAATACACCGGGCTGCTTCTTTGTTCTATCATGATTAGGAGGACTTTCCCTCAAAAATGTTTATCATGGAGGCCAGTGTTTCCAATGCATTCGCGAACTTCTTTTTTCTGTGGGTAGTGGAGAGAAACTGATTTTCTTGAATTGCTCAGTGAGCTTTTCAAGATAAGCATGGTATGTCAAAAGTTTTTCATATTTGGTTTTTCATTTCTTTTGAGTTTGGGAGACGATAAGCGTCGAATCCCTAAATAGTTTGATTTATTATATTCCCAGGGTCAAGGCAATCTTTAATCCATGGATACATGCTTCATCTTCTGTGGTACTCTTAGCTCCAACAAAGTTCCGCTTAATGGCAATGGGGGTGTGAGATTCATCAGGTGCAATCATCAATGCCCCTACTCCGTACCCATTTTGATTAGTCGTGCCATCAAAGTCAAATATCCATGCCCTCCTCTCCAAGTTTATAGTCAAGTAAGTACAAGTGGCTTTTTGCGCCTCTCTTTCCGTATATTCAAGAGAGTTACTTAGAGCTCATCTCCTTCCTTATAGTAAAGGCGAGTGGATTAAGGCTCCTCTTCTATAACAACTATTTCCTTGTCTAGGAAGCAATCCTTAAACTCATGTTCCTCATTGATAGGGTGCAAGGTCTTCTGCTATCGCTCTTCCTTTTTTGTTACGTACGTGATGTTGAACTCAGACAGAAGCAGTAACCATCTTGCGGTCCTTCCCATTACATTAAGGCGGGTTTCTCGAACAAATACTTTTTTGTAGGTCTATGGAAGCTATTAAATGTATTGGGTAAGACAGCGTGTAATGCCTCAATTTTTGCCTTACCCAAACCAAAGCCAAACAGATTTTCTCCAAATTGGTATACCTGGTCTTTTAGTCAGTCATTTTCTTACGTTGGTAGTATATGGACCTTTACTTCCACTTCATCGTATTAAGCCAACATAGACCTCATAGTGGTTTCAGTGAGTGATAGGTGTAGTAATAAAGGCTTCCTAGCATTGTAGGCACTAGAATGGAGGTATTCCTTATTTTTGTCAAAAGCTTTCTGGCGGGCTTCATCCCATTTTCCTGCGAAATTTGTATTTTGGAATTTGTGTATCGGCTCGCAAGTGGTTATACAAGAGAAAGTCAAAGTCTAATGGGACTATTGATCGCTATAAGGCTCGCGTGGTTGCCCAAGGCTACAACTAGCAATAGGGTATAGACTATGATGAGACATTCAGTCAAGTTATCAAGATGGAATCAAGGGCGATTATGTGGGACTTGCTCTATAAGGGAAAGAGAAGACGTCCCTTAAAGCCCCATTAACGCAAAATAAGTCGTTTCCTCAGTTTTTAAATGACCAGAAGCGCTTAGCTACTCAGCTATACTATAGGCTCTAAAGGCGTTACTTGACTGAAAGAATGCTTATATTATGGGGGCTTCCATTTCCAATATCTGACTTATATACAGGTCAACATTGACTTAAGAAGCACGAAAAGGATCTCACTCGACTGAAAGGAGAGGGATGAGAGTAGTCTTTTTCCAATAGGCTAGCTGCCTATTGCAGAAGTTCCTGACCTGAAAGGACACCAGCAAAATGCTACTGAATGTGAACAAAGTCAAGGAGATAGAATCAACTCAATAGAATTAGGTTTTTTTTATGACTGCTGAAGTGACCAAATAAAATGTTGGATTGATTCAATACCGAATCCCAGATCTCCATAGACGACTAATGGTAAAAGCTGCATTTTTCAGAAAGAAAGATAGTGGCAAAAGGATGTTAATCAAGAACCGATGTCTCATGCCGACCCCGTCTGCAGTTGCTACTACACTGTTACATCCGGATAAAGTGACTCGTACTGGTGGAATAATTGCAATGCGACTATACCGCCTGCTGATAAAGGGAAGATAATAAACCAAGGTTGTCCCAGCAGTCAGGTTTGGTCCTCCGGGAAGCAACCCGGCCGGTATACACTCCACAGAGGAAATTGGGCTGTGAGATGAGTAACTATATTCAAAAATCATTTGCCAACATCGTTCCTAAGCCCAACTAAGTAAAGGGGGATGTGTTCAGTCCCAAGCATCTTCGTTAATACTCCATCTGCCCCCGCCGGGGGATTAAGGGGGAGGATGTCAAAACCATACCCACAAAAAAAAGTACATAGACCTGCTCACAAAGAGTTACAAGACAACTAAAAACATTACTGCTAATAAAATGAAAGTGAACAAAGCCAAACCAATATGATATTCAATAAGCCCACTTTTTTTAGAGAAAAAACCTGAATTTGTTGAGGAAGATCAGCATTAGAGGAAAACCTATAATCAAACTGAGAATCGCAGTCGGAGATTGCTAAAGAGTCTGTCACTTTGTTGTTTTCTCTAAATGTATAGACGATTTGGAAATGGCCAGCCTAGAATTTGGATGAAATGAAGCTCCACCATAAGTCTAGGTATGAGTAATTTTAAAGGCTTCTTTATTTTCATTGAAGCAATCAACAATGATTTTGGAGTTAATTGTGAGTTTACGAGTTTGATGAATGTAGAGCACATCCAGAAGAATAGAATCAGTAAACGCCAAAAATGATCTGATGTCAAGAAGCTGAGAACAGTCTTTCAGCCAGTCCATAATTTGTTGAATAATAGCAGCCGGTTGAGATATTGGGTTTTCTAATTTATTGCTATTGCCTTCCTTCCAGAGTTCCTCAACTGAAATAATAGTAAGCATAGACGTGACGTAGCCAACTTGGGATTTCCTGTGAGATTTGTTAAACCGCCGGGACTGAATGGAATCTATTTAGAAGGATCAACTATTGAAAAGGCGATCAAAATGGTTCCAAACCTCCAGAGCAAGCTCACTCTTGATCTAGAGGTGATCAATACTTTATTTATCATGCTCCGAACAATTTAAGCATTTGTTTGCTAATCTTATACCTTTCATCTGAATTTATTCCCTTAACTGATTCTGAAATCCCCACATACAAAGTCAAATAAGAGCTTCTACACAAAAATGCTAATTATTGTAGGAATGGCTTTATCCCAGACAAATTGAGCCCAAGCTTGAATGCCCGTTCGATTTCTTATCGATTTCCAACCAGCTTTGAGAATAAATGACTCACTACGATTCTTTTTCCATATCCCCTTGTCCTCCTGATGAGATGTGAATATAACAATATTCTTGATATCATAAACAACTATGTGAGGCAAAAATGCTTCGATATATTAAAAAAGCAGTTTCCATATGCGTCAAGCACATCTATGATTTTGGAGAAATAACTAGTAAAGGATTTGGCCTAGTCAATAAGAGGGAGTCATACTTTGGACTGCTTTTTTCAAAAGAAACTATTTGGAAGCCCCTATGGTTTGCTGCTTCCAAACCTGGTTGTTAGGACTTGGAGTGAAATCAGTTATATTTTCAGGCAACCCCACGAATACTTAAAGGCTCAAAATGGTGGATTGGAAATGGAGCTAGCACTGATTTCTGGTTCCACCCCTATATCTCTGATATTCTTCTCATTGAAAGTACCCCCTCTTATTGACCATGTAAACTTTATACGAAAAGCTTTTGAAAGCTCTTGAAAATGTCTTGTAGTAGGAGGACCCAAAGCCCCTTCCTGAATAGGTAGGCACATAGTATCATAAAATAGTCAGTGAAGCTTTGTTTTGTCTTAATCACCGCCTCACCAAAAGTTAGCTAACATTTTTTCCAACTGGTCAAGAACTCCCTCTGAAACTGGAAATCCTGCAAGAAGGTGTATAGGCATCGAGAAAAGAACATGTTTGCAAAAAAAGTCGCCCTCCACTGGATAACAACGCTTTCATCTCCTACCACTTTATTTTTTCCTCTATCCAGAAGATGAGCCATTTTTTTTGATTTAAATAGAAGTAGTCCTAGATCAAAATATTAGGAAATAAATCAAGGAAAGTAGCATTGATGGAACGGGGGATCGCACCTTCAACAAAGAAATAAGGTGACCAGCTGGAAGTTTTTGAAATCCCAACAATATTTTCTATATAAAAAGAATTCGGAAAGACATCAGGCGGGGAGACCTTTTGTGGGTTAGTGCGCGCCGACATGCTCAAAATTCTCTTTTGAACTTCTTCCATATTTGGAGGGCTCGTAAGCATCTTATTATCTTCCTCTGTGACTAGAGAGGGGATGGTCTCAAGGATCTCATCTTCAAGCACTGAACCTTGAGAAGAGAGTAATGTATGAAAGAAATTGAGAGCTTCCTGCCATACAGAGACAAGTTCTGAATTTTGTTCAATGTGCTTATTCTCTATCTTTCTTCGTAAAGAAGAAGTTTTTCAAGGTTACTCTTGGCCGAATCTAACTCCATTTTCTTATCAGCAGACTAACTCTGTTCAAGAGCAAATTGGCCTTCTTCATTTTTGGCATTTCTAAATTCTGAAATAGTTCACCAATTCAGTGTTTTATTTGTCGAGTCAATCTTCCTGGAGAAGACTTGAAAAGGATTTTCCGAGCATGGCTGAGATCAATGTGAAAATAAGAATTCCGAATCCAGATTCTTCATAAATGAAAGACCCTAGGCTTGCGAGTATTATAATAGTCTAAGAAGATTACTAGAGGAGAGTGATCAAATGATACTCTAGGCAAATGGTCAACTCTGGTGGAAGCAAAATGGCTTTTATATAGAAGCAGGCAGTCCCCATTCAAAAGGATTCTATCTAGTCTGGATCAGATACAATGTTGACCGGTTTGATTATTGCTCCAAGTCAATTTGATGTCAATGAAAACCCAATCAAATAATCCAAACGAGAAATGATATCTTCAAAGCTCATCACTTCAATAAAGGCATTAAAGTCAGGAGGTCGACCCCCAAGTTTTTTCTAATGGATCCGAAATTACATTAAAGTTCCCCCTACTAGCCACGGTAAGTTAATGCAACTCAATAGGTCCTTCAATCATCGACGACAGTATCGACTTCCCACACTTATCATGACAACATCACCGATCTTTGGGGCTTTTGGGGGGCCCTATCATACACATATACCACCAGAGTCTTCATAAAAACTCTGGGGCGAGGGCTAAGGTGAACTCGGATTAATGATAAGAAGCTGTCAAATCAGTAGCAAAGGCACCAAGACGGACGGTTGGTTGAACCGGTGATAGCTTCACGATCGATAGCTCAATGAGGTACTCCACTCGCCCTACTTCTAAACATAGATTGAAAAGGTGGGAGAGGGGACGAGGGACGACAAAGGTACAAAAACAAAAACTACATAACATACGTACGTTAAATGGTAGGCCCATTACGAACAATCATTAAGGCAGTCTCCAATCTCGCTCCACTCGGGGCGATCACTTGAATAGGACGAGATTGATCGATCTACATAAAAAATTTGGCTTCCCTTCCCAGGAGCGCATCTATAGAATAAAGAGAGCACGCACCATACTCCTACTATACCAGGGCCTTTAGCTTTCACTGAGAAGAAGAGAATCTCTGTAAAGTCGATCATTACGAGTGTTACGATTCATTCGATTGGCAAGTCCAATCGATTCATAGCCTCTCGAGCACAACCCATATTCATGCAAGGATTGGTGATTGAGGATCCATACAGAGTTTTATGAAATATCTTAGAGATCAAGGAACATATGCTTTCTTCAGGAAATATGAGTACTTTTTGGTAGGGATAAACCATTTTTTGGCGTTGAATCGGGTCAGGAAGAATAAGTTGTTCCAGCTCTGGGGAAAAGATTCATTTTCCAATTTTACCTTCCTTCCAACATTTTATAATTGAGCTTCCCTTATTCCTTTTATTAAGCATAATGATGCAAATTGAGCTTGTTGTATTTAGTATACAACGTCAAGCAGTTTCGCTTTCCCCTACCTATGATGTGCCGAGATTTTGGGGTTGGAACTTAAGACTATAAGCTCTAGATTTTGGGGTTTCTGCTATAGCCGAACACAAGGGAAATATCATTTTTTTGACCAAAAAAGATCGTTTTATAAGGTAATGGATACACTATAAGCATTCCTTTGGTTATGTATTATGTATAAGCCTTCCAACAAACAGAAGGACTTGTATGCAAGGTTCATAGGGGTAAATACATTCAAAAGGGAGAAATTTTAGCGGCTTATATTTGAAATAAAGATCGTCGCGTAGAGAACTCATTTTTTTTTGGGGTTGTCCCCACTGGTTTGCGAAAGCAATGAGAGACTTGCTCCATAGAATCCCCCCTCCCCCACAGAGACTTTCGTCCCCAGTATTCCCTATGGGCAAAGACGCTCAGGTACGCTTAAAGTCTTATTGCCTATATCATATCTTAAGATGATGTCGCCACCCCGCCTGCTTTAGTCTCAAATAGGGCATAAATTGAGGAGAACAGACTGGACCAAACCTTCCTACGTCAAGAGCTTTTGTCTCTTCACAAGAGAGCACCAGCTCGTAACACCGGAAGACTGCACCGTTATTAGTTATTAAACAAATGATATAATTTATTTGTATGGTTAGTCACTAGTGGAATAACCTACGGGCTAAGTAGGGCGTCAATGGGAGTCTTTTTTTCCTCCGTGATAGTGTAATACCAAGACCAGTAAGAAAGAATGGACTTTATCCATTCAGACAAAACTGATGCCCCCCGCCACCAGTCGTACTCTGACCAGGCTTCGAAAAACATCGAGATCACCGAGTTTCTTGGGAATCGAGGGGTCAAGATCCTAATCAGGTCCCCTCACCATACCTTGTTAATAAGAGGTAAGTGTTTACCAGTGGTTGAGCTTAACCAAATCCAAAAAGGGAGAGGACACACACCGTTCGGTGAGTGAAAGATGAGGAAATGCCAATTCCTGTGTCTCCTAAGAGGCGTCGTGCGTCAAGTATACACCCGGTACCCAGCTTCCCGTAAACGATATGGAAATGGAAGATCCTTAGACATAATAGCCCTCATTACAAGAATAAGGGATATGGAACTAACTAAGGATCTTAACATGTGACAGGAGACAAGAAAAAAGTCCTTAGTCACTCCACGTACGAAGAACCGCTTAGCCAACTCCAAATCACAAACTGATGATACAAACGATTTCTCTAAAGAAAATGGAACATTCAGTGGCGAAATTAGCTCGCGATAACGCTCAGCCACCCGCTCATCTCCGATGACGATATCATCATCGAGAATAGCGTAATGTGTAAAAGGAACTCCTGGATATACTTGGTCTTCTACGAACCAAATCACCAAATGGTGAGTTAATGCGAAACCAGGTCAGGCTCCATAAAATCCCAATGGGGCTCCTATTACAAAACAAACTCTACCTCGATGGTGGATGTAATTTAGCTCGAATGAAGTGGGAGGAAGTCGACGATGAGAATTTCAAATCATCAGAAAAGAGTAGTAGGCATACTTTAACAATAGTCTTGTCCACAAGCAAATTAATGTTCGGCAGCGGAAAATCATCTTTGGGAACATGCTTTATTGAGATTTCCAAAATAGATACATACGTGAACATGTCCATCCCTCTTGGGCATGGGGACAATGTTTGAAATCCAATCAGAATAATCTACTACCTTAATGAACTCAGTATAAAAGTAACAAGATAGCTGAATAGAGGATGACGTAGACAAGAATCAACCTCTTCCCGATGAGGTTTTGATGTATCGGAGAATTCGAAAAGCAGATTCTAAATCAGATGATCTTGGCTTGTCCATATAAAAATTGGCTGATCACTCCCTCCTATGTTGTAAGTGCAAGCAATGTCATCCACGCAGAAGGACAATACCTGATGTCGACCTCACACTAAACATTGAATGATCTGATTTACTTATTTAAAAATCGGATCCTTTCTCTACTCCTATTTCAGCTCGTATATATGTTGTTGTCACCTTTCAAACCAATCTCTTGTTGCCTGCTTTAGCTTGCCGGAGGCCGTAACATAAATCAATTTCCTGAGCTTGCATACCAAGTTAGGATTCCTAGGAGAAGAGAAGCCTGGAGTTGGAGGAGGCTGAATAGAAACTTATTCTTGCCCCCTTCCCTATGTTGTTGAAAGGCATTATATTCTTCACGTCAAATTGAAATAAGGCCACCTTTTGATTGCATCCAATGCAAGAATGCCACAAATAGTGTTTAGCAACCTGAAGCAAATGTTTTCCCTATCTCTAAAGGGGCGTTCAGCCACTTGACTCGTTGGAAAGGGGTTTGACTCAATATTCTTGAAAGAATCCTTTAGCTACTAATATAGCCTTGTATCTATCTACTAAGCCATCTTCTTTATGCTTGATCTTGTAAATTCACTTGCAGTCAATGGCTTCTTTCCCTGCAGGAAATGAGACTAAGTCTTATTATTTTTTCCTAGGCATTGATTTCTTCCTGTGTAGCATCTCTCCAGCAAGAATGATTGGAGGCTTCAGCAAATTATTTAGGTTCATGAAAAGATTGAACTGAGATGAGGTAAGCTCGATCTTTTGGGGAAAATGATTCATAAGCCTTCAACAGGATAAGAAACGTGAGAAGATCGACGAAGCTGAGAGCGGGATCCAAAATTTGAGGAAGCAACTGGGCTAGACTGCTGATCTTCTAGAGTAGCTTGACCCTGGGAAAGAGACTTTAATCGCCGCCGAGAATAAATATGTTATGCCGGGTGACAGGAATCCTCTGAGGTTAGCTAAACAGGCTGACAGTTGGCAGAAAATACTGAGCAAAGCTGTTGGCCTAAAGAGTGGGGTTAATCCATCACATCAACTGTAGAAGAATGAGGTTTGAGTTGATGACCAGGATAAGGCCGCAATACCTCTCCATCATCATCCTCCCCTGGGGCAGATTAATTAGGTTAAGAAAAATATGAGGTGACCCTATTAAAGAGAGCATTAAGGATACATCAACTCTCTTGGATTTCATGTCGTAGCATATATATACCCGGACTGAGCATATCCAAGAAAGACACAAGTGGTTTCCTTGGGGACAGTTTTGCTCTTAACTGCGCAAGAATATGAACAAAACACGTGCATCCAAACACTAGCAAATGCCTATTATAGTACTACCCCAGTAAGAAGTTCGTGAGGCGCCGCTGCAGCTTAGATTATCATAGAATAAGAGGAGTCATCTTAGGAAATGACTTAAAAACAAAGACAGATGTCGCCGCTGCGAGGTGATGGAGTAACTTGTCTGGTCTTGTTGTGCACTCATTCCCGTTACGAGAATGAAATGACGCCCCAGCTTGACTTGAGACCAAGACTCCTTACAACTCGCACTAATAGCGGCACTGAGTGGCTGGAGATTGATTGAAAAGGCAGGCCTAGCTGACCTTCTCCCCCCTAACATCCTATCTACTCGTGTTCGTAGCTCGATCGGAGGTCAAGAGTGTGGTCTGGAGGAAAAATAGAAGTTGTTCGTATCAAGTGATACGTGAATTGCTCAATAGTGCTTCGACACTACCCTAGCTGGAGAAAATATCTTACTGGTAGAACATAGTCTTTCCAAGGCTGAGGTTGAGGGTTCAAGTCCCTCCTTCCGCTCCTGGCTTCGTCGTTTAGTGGTAACAAGTGGAGTGCATGCCTAAGATTGATAAACCCTGGACCATTTGCACGTGTATTGTTTATTTGTATATCTATTCCGAAGAGTTCGTGTAAATAGCAGAATGCGTTGACAACCCATCATTAGATCTGGAATTGTGATTAGGACAACCAGGAAGGCGGCTAGAAAGGGGGGAAGCCTCTCTTCCTAGTCAGGAGAAGGAACTCAAAAAGATAATAGAGCATCTGCCTAAAAATAAGCTAAGGGAGATAATCGAAAAACCCCAACTAAACCAACCAGTAGAGGCACTTTCTACAGAAGAAAGAACTGCTTTATTCAATCTAGCCTCCTGACAGTCGGAGAAAATGAAAGAAATTATCGATCTTATTTCTTCTATGTATCCAGAGAAGAAATGGGAGGATTCACAACTAATTCGTGAAAAGTTTTTCTAACCACCGGGGATAAAGAATTAACATTGACTAAATTAACAAAAATCATTGTAGATTTAACCACAAAACCCAAGAAAAACTGCTCTTGGGCCCATGAATTAAACCATCGATTAGAAAATTGGAACTAGAAAGAATGAAATCCATGACATTCATTTCCAAGTATTCACTATATAAGAAGACCTTTCCCTTTGTACTTTGGCATCCTTCTCCTTGATCCCACTTTCTTTCTACTGGTTGGTTGTCCTCCCTTGGGATTCATTCCCTAGCGTGAAATCCATCATTGGAAAAATAATTATTTAGTTATGCCATTTTGGTCTTTTCTCTAATAAAAGATATTGCATCATTTTCCCCAATGATGGCATTTTTTATCTCATTCATATTCCAAGTCCCTTAGTAATCATTTACGGTAGATGGGTAAGCTGGCAAGGACCCCATCTTAGATTAGAATAACTGCCCCAGAAGGTCAGTGAGGTTCCTTCTATAGTGAAGTGAAAGATCTTTCACTATTGTGGGAAGAAGACAGGTGAGAGCGAGCGGAGCGAGAGCAAAGCAAGCACTAGTGGTGGGTTGTCTTCGATGTCCTATTTCATTGACATAGTCAGAAGCAATGAATTTTGTAAACACATAAGTGAAAGACAAATGAGTTTAGCATGAAGAGGAAAGGAGTTTTCATTCTGATCTGCTCCGGGGTTGCTTCGGTTAGTTAGAGGGGTTGTCAGTCAATCTTTTTAATTGACGCTCTGGAGAAGCGAACTTCAATCACAAAGATTTCACTACACTACTTATTCTCCTTTCCTCTCAGTTCATGTTGGAGGGGTAGGGCTCCAGTTGCATTGGCAGTTGAAATTGAAGTGGAGTCCTTCTTGAAGGGAGTTTTGCTCCATGGGCTATGGATCGGGTGGCTAGGCTCAAAGGTTCTAGGGCAGCAAGTGAGTTTTCAATCTTTTCTATTTCTTTCTGGTTTTACACCTCTTGGAAACTGCAACAAAGTAAACTTCCATCGAATCAAATAGAGATGCAATATAAAGTAAGAGATATGTTTAAATAAAATCTCTTTTCTGATTTGCTTCCCTGAATCAATCTTGTTACTGGTTCCGTTGAAAGACTTGATAGTGGAGTGATTTCATCTGAAGGACTAGAAATCCGTAACCTTCATCCCAATGGATGCAACCTAATTCAATTACCCTCCCACTGTAAACTATTCCTACCTAGACATAGAACATATGGGAGAAAGAATGGTTAATTGAAAGACAACAACGACAACTATACCAAAGATGCCCTCGACTGCTATGACATCGAAAGCAACTTCAACTCGCTCGAAGGCAAGTCCAGAAGGAATGGAGAGTTTTAAATTCAAATCAAAACCTGGCATCCGACGATTATTTTATAGTCGGCTTTCTTTTTTGCCATGCCAAAGGGAGTTAGAATGCGTTTTGGTTCACAGGTTGGGTGGTATATCCCTATCTAGGTAGGATTTTCGACATTGATTAGGTACGAGCGAGAGTCTGATTAAGATTCTGCTGGAACTATGCTCTCTATTAAGAGTAGAGAAGACTTTGAACTTCAGAGATAAAAAGAATAGCGTAGTCAAAGTAGGCCAAGTCGGTAGCCTTTTCTTCCACTCTTAGGAGAAGGGCAGACTCAAGTTCACAGGCATCATATCAGGAATTGGAAAAGACTACTCGAGAAAGCATCCTTGGAAGGGGGAATATCTGAAAAAGTGTTAGCGGGGAGCCCATCCCTCTCGTTCATACAGAAGACATAAGGGGGAATACACGACGGACGGAAAGCGGGGAAACATCTTTTTCTGTCTTCTCTCCACAAAGGAAGGAATCACCTCCAAGCCAACAAGAAAGCAGAAACTGCATGATGTAATACTAAGGGCCTTGTGCGCCCTGCAAGAGATTACCGGGGGTCTCGGTACCAGGGGGCACGGGAACAAGAACCTTCATTAAATAAAATAAAGACAATAAGAGTCCTCTCAATAGCCGAGGGCCCACTTCCCTATATGCTCTTAGGCGCTTCACGGGGCATTCAGCTAAGTTGGGTGTTTGTGGCATTCTCTGAGACAGTTCATTCAGCACCTGGATTATAGGTATAGCAGGACAATTGCTTTCTCTAGAAGGAAGGCCTTGGTTTGTCTTGTTTAATTGATTCGTACGTAATCCGAGAGCTTCATACGTGGGATTTATTTGCTAGTAAAGGCAAACTCTTTCAGGGCATCCTAGTTCCTTCCCTTAAGTCTAGGCCAAGCCTTAATAACCCATTCTTGAAGAAAATGGATTATGTCTCAACCTACGAGCTGATATGTCTCCAACCGCAGATACGAGGCCTCTAAGAACGGTTATTTCAGTTATTCCCAAAGATAATTCAATTGCAAACAGAACAGCCAGCGGCAACAGATATGCCAACAAAAGGATGATAAACCTTCTCTCCTTAACCAGTTCTTAGTGAAGTTCTTACCATTTCTATATATGTGAAGAAATTTGGAACTATGGGTGAACAAATAGGCATTGGGAAGAGTGAGAGTGGGGCTACGAGCCCTCTCTCATTGTTGTTCCCGAACTACCCATCTCTTTCTTCCCCTTCACCCGCCCTGGTGAGATCAGATTTCTAGAACGAATTGAAGTGATAGAAAGAGAAGACTGCTGGCGGGAAATCCCTATTCATGAAAGACCCTTGTTAAGGTTAAGGGGAAAACAAAAGTGCGCTCCTGCGCACCAGCTGAAGAAAGGAGCTTTGGAAGCTTACCTTATCACATCTCTATTCGATCCGATGGAAGTTTACTCTACTTTGTGGTTAAATCAACAATGATTTTTGTTAATTTTTTATATAGTAATTCAACCTATTTCTCCGCATCCCCCCATCAATTTACTAAAAAGATCAAAATCAAAATGATCAAACTACCTACTCATTATTCGGAGGTGAATCATAGAACACCAAAAGTTGTGGTATATTATGGACCTAACATAGGTCACATACCTCACCACATAAGATTGAAAGATCCAAACCTTCTTCTTCGGAGCAGAAAGGGATGTGGCCAAAACATATAAAGATCGGTGTAGTCGCTTATAGAGACGTATCTATCCGGATAGAGGATAGTCTAGGCCGCTTCATAGATAGATCTCTCTCCATATATATAGGTATCTCCGTGGATAGAGATAAATATAGGGATCCATCTATATCTTGATTCACTATTTCCCTATTTTTTTCATGATTCTAATTGATTGCCTTTTTTTACGACAAGTTTGAGTTTGAAATCTTAATGCAGGCAAGGAAACATCCTTTTCAATTATTACTTGTTGGGGTAGAGCATAGACGAGTGAGCAGAGACAAGGAAAGAGGAAAGCCCATCATAGAGCAGTCGACTAGAAGTATAAGACTGCTTGCCTAGGAGAAGGCGGCCTCTCTCGGGAAAGATGGCCCAATTTCTGTTCTTTCTTTTTTATTTCAGCTTTTTTTAGGGGTCCAGAAGGCTAAAAGGTGGGGGGAAAAGGAAGCCGAACCTCTAATCGACCTGGATACATAAAGAATTCTCGGTGTCGAGAGAGATTTGAGATTCCGTAAGTAACTCAGTGAGTGATTTCTAAGAAGGGCTTGGAAGAAGAAAATGAAATAGGAACAATCGCGATGGTCGTAATAGATCGACTTTCATGCTAGTTCTTGCTCTAGCATGAAAGTTCCATTTCAGGGAAGGCGACGTACTATGATAATTTCTGTTTTGTCGAGCCCTACTTTGGTCTCTGATTTGATAGTTGTACGTGCTAAAAATCCCGTACATTCCATTTTGTTTCTCATCCAAATCTTTCGCAACACTTCAGGTTTACTTCTTTTGTTAGGTCTCGACTTCTTCGTTATGATCTTCCCGGTAGTTTATATAGGAGCTATAGACGTTTCATTCCTATTCATTGTTATGATGTTCCATATTCAAATAGCGGAGATTCACGAAGAAGTATTGCGCTATTTACCAGTGAGTGGTATTATTGGACTGATCTTTTGGTGGGAGGTGTTCTTTGTTTTAGATAATGAAAGAATTCCATTACTACCAACCCAAAGAAATATGACCTCTCTAAGATATACAGTTTATGCCAGAAAGGTATGAAGTTGGACTAATTTGGAAACATTATAAGTAGTGGTGAATCCATGTAGCTATCAGCTTAAATGGTAGTTGTTTATTCTCACCCGGTAGCTGCTTTTAGTGAATAATATCTCTTGCTTGGAGCTCTTCTTCGTCCTTAGACCTTTTTGAGAATGATGTATTCTCTTTGGTATAGGCAATTTACTTTATACCTACTATTTCGTCTGGTTTTTGGTTTCTAGTCTTATTTTATTAATAGCCATGATTGGGGCTATAGTACTGACTATGCATAGAACTACTAAGGTGAAAAGACAAGATGTATTTCGATGAAATGCTCTATATACTAGGAGGACTATAATGAGGAGGAGGACAGACCCACTCATGATCTACTAAAGGAAAAGTAGTGTCGATATTGGTTCAAATCCAATTCGTGAGATGGTAGTGATCTTTAGCCAGTCATGGCCATAATGTGCTGGTTTTCTTCCTCGGACTCAATGGAACCTTCTTGTTCATCGCGAAAAATGGTTCATTTAAAGCAAACTAAGAGCGGGGAAGGAACTAGGGCGGGCATAAGCTCACCAATTAGGATACGTAATTGACACATCTTTTTTTTTTCAAATGATCATGGCTTTTCCTTTTGGGCTGGGAGGGTAAACACTAAAGAAGAGCATTTGCTCTCCAATTTCTATTTTATGTTATATGTACCGAACTTATCTATTCCAAAAGCGAGAGTCATTCTTTCGATTCAGTAGAGTGATAATCTAAATTTTACGAGTATACCGGGGCCATTCTTCTATGAAATAAGAAAAGTAGGGCAATAGTTGACTCTTCACACTTACCCCATCTCAGCTTTTATTGAAAATCTCATCAATAAAGTGATAAAAACCCACCTGGTGGAGTTTGCTTCTCCCTTCCTTTTGGTGTTTAGGATGTTTAGTTGATATAAGAAGAGAAGGGAAAGGGCAGAATAAGAACCATCGGATGCAGTCTTCCGCTCCCGGCCAAGAAAACAAATCTTCCTTACCAAGCGAAGCCCCCAAGCCAGGAATAGAAAGAAGGTCCGCTCAGAATAGGGCTTTTGTAACGTAATCGAATATGCGGAAGACTTTGAATTAGACGATGGTCTTAAAGTCGGGTCCTTTTCCTCTTATTTTTGTCAAAAAAAGCATGTAGCACTGGACTTGCTTAGCTTCTGAAAGCTAGGTTAGGATTGAGACTAAGATCCCCAGTCTCGCTACGCCCTTGCTTCTTAGCGCTCCGTGGGAAAATAAAGAGAGAAGAGTGGATTCTCTAGCACCGGTTACTGAATCAATCACAACGTAATGCCTTACCACCCTGGCATGGAGTTCTATCCGCCTATAAACTCTTCTTCATACGCTTACTATCTTAACTCGCTCACCGGAATGGAAAACCCTAGAAAAGGGTTCACATCCACTACAGTTTTGTCCCAAAGCTTCGATGGAGATGCCAGTGCCTATTCAAGGCTTTTCCTCTTTCCTTAGGCAGGAGAGAAAATAGATATTCAGCTTTCAAAGCCAAAGCCAAAGCCATCCCAGATTTAACCAAACCTACGGACTTTCTGAACATCCTTGATTGAGGGAGAAAGCCCTTTCTAGGGCAGGAGTTTACACGAAATAGTTGGCATAACTTTGGCTAAAAAAGACTAGAAAAAAGTCTTATATTTACCATCAGAGAACTTAAACTCCCTTTAGGGAGAGAATTGGCTACTTTCTTCTCATTCGATCCGTGTAGTATAGGGAAGTAGATTCGGCATCTAAATGAATTCATCACGCTTCCTTCATGGCTTTATTCATGTCTAGACTTCCCTAAAAAAGACATTGAAAGAATAAGAAGATTTTTGGATATTTTATTTTGAATATCGATAGACGTGCTGCCAATTCTAGTTTTAAACTCCCGCATAATTCTTTCATAGCTTTCAACCGATTGAAGAAGGCTTGATCAGGATAAAAAATGCTTTTCAACTTACCTATAATTTGATTATTATTTGAAGCAGAACTTGAAGAGATGAAAATTCTACCTTCGTCTGTTCAATCAGTAAGTACGTGAGCTTTGCTTCCGCGACTTACCTTCCCTCACGGGACCATTTCGAATCCATACTGGAGTGTCTCTACTTTGCAGCAGAGAACTTTTAGAACTCACAGGTTAGGGGCCTGGGGCCGGAAAGTGACTATGGAACACCATTCCTTCCGAAAGAGCGGGATTTCAGGATCGAATCGACATATTGATTACATACGTTATTTTGAAGTCATAGAGTCCTCGCCAATTCAGTTGTTCAAAGCGTGTCAAATGTCTTGTCCACTTCTCACGTAGGAAAGAACCTCCCCTGAACAAACAAAAAGGCTCTTTCCGCCTACGAATATGGATCAATCTATTGAATGCAAGAAAGCAGCTCCAATGTTTTCCTCAGATCTTGAGCCAACTCATCTTTTTTTACTCTAGATCTCACCCCGTTTAACTAGCAGCCAAGAAAGCAGCGCCTCTCGCACGCAGCTGAGGAAAAGATCTAGTAGAATCCTCAGTTTCTATATGAATAGGTCTACTGCACTTATTTTAGTAAGAGTTTTACCAAGAGTGGTCCCCGCCTCTCGGGAATAAGTAGTACTGGGCTTGCCCCTCGAAACGAAGAAAAATAGAGTGAAAGCTCGTATTCCAGCTATAATGGATCTATATCTAATTGGCCAATCCGGAAAAGTATTATATCGCCCTGTTGGATCTGAAGCTACGACTTGCTTTGGAGGTTAGACAGCTTTGACGAGCGTACAAGCACTTAGCTACTCTGCCACATGACCTGGCTGTCCCCTGGCGCTGCCGTCGATGTTCAGGCTTGTTGACAGAAATTTCAAGGAACTTTCATCAACTTGCATGTGTTAAGCATAATACCACGTTTGTTTACAAATTGGCTAAAAAATCGGCTCTTTGGCTTAGTTTAAAGGTCTATTCTCCAAAATGCTTATTTAAGCTATTACTTTAGAAGCTGACCTTCAAAAGATCGGGAATTGAATAGTGGACACCAAAAAAACTGGGGTTTTGTGATTGGAAAGTACGTCGAATTTTTGTTTGCAATGCGATATAAAGTCTAGTCTTTATAGCTTTAAGGCAAAGAGCTTATTTTCAATCAACAGAAGAAAGTATGAAAAGCATACTCTTTGTTTTCCTCTACACCCCTATTTTGGGTTGAGCCTTGGAACCACTACAAATGGGAAAGCAGCTAACAACTCAAGGACTATCAGATAATAAGTAGTGAAGCTAATGCCGCTAGTGGCATTAGTCAAAAGAGCGTATTTGCTGATCTACTTTTTTGTGCTTTAGTCGACAGGTTGGTGTCCTAGGACAGCTTTCCCGCTACAGAGTTAGAGGTTAGGCCAGTTAGATGGTTTTCTGCCCTGAGCCACACCTCTACTTTCTCGTTAACTGCCTTTCGCTTAGGCGGTTACATTTTTCATTTCCTACAAGTTTAGTCAATGGATTTCCGCACAGGTGGATACCTCGGATGAGATCCTTTGCCTTTGATTGCCTTACGCCTTCCACTCTATAGTTCCTCTCTCACCCGGCTTAATATCAGGATTTCTTATCAGAAAAGAATCAGCTATTGAGTAGGCACTCGTAGAAGCAAGATAGGTTGTCTTTACTCTATCCCTGAGTCATGTCCTAAGAGAATGATATACTGACCTATTTATAGCCTTAGCAGTAGCTTCATCGACTACCAAAAGGCCGGAGCAGGATATGGAGCAGTGTCTATTTCATCATACCGGTTTCATTTCAGAGTAGTAGAAGGCCCATTGGTCACGCTTCTATTCAATATGCAAAATGGAGTGCGAAACCTTCACTGCTTTGTCGGGAAGTTTGTCCTTGGCATACGCCTTCTTGCGCTTAGAATGACTGATCTGAGTATACCTTTGTCTAGTCGATAGTCTGGTAGTGCACGTCTCTCTGTATCGGATGTTCCTATTTCATCAGTCGTCTTCCTCTGAGAGTTGAGTTTGCGGACACTGAACATAAGGTCCTGAAGCAGGATAGCCTAATTGCGGTTGACTATGTGGTCGCTTTAGTTTCATGTCCTCCTTGATTGCCATAGACTTTATATGATATGGATCAGATTTCCCACTGCTTCATCTGTAGGTATTGGTACATCTATGTTGTCAGTTCCTTGATTATTACAAGAATCCATTTTTCGATCTGATTTCTCACTTGAATGAGTCAACCATCATTTCTTCTCATACGAGATTTCTATGCTCTCTGTCCCCCTTTTCATAGGATCTTTATTTTGTCCCCAGGGGTCAATCAAACTAGAAATATTAGAAGTTGATTCGTCGAGTCGAGACAGGTCGGGACTTGGTTTTGCACTCTTTCCACTGGTTTTACCGGTTAGACGACTGGCTACGGGATTTATCCTCTCTCTCTTTGAGTTTCGTAGCCCCTTGGCTGTTAATCGATCACCCCTTAATCGGTCTTTCGTTAGGGTTCAGGTTTCCAGATCAGCATATACATGAAATCAACCTATTTTATTTGTTGGCTTACTCTTTTTGAGTAAGGGTTGTTTAACGCTCACTTGATAGAGTGAGGAAGGGCTATGATTTTCTAGGGGAAGAGCTTTCAGAATCTCGACTCTGAAGGACTATCGAAGGTCTAAGCTATGAGAGAAGACCATAGATAAACCTTTGCTTTATTCCTATAGACTCTGATAAGAGAGGCTACGACGGGCTATCGAATCTAGCTAGCTATGATCTCGCTCAATCAGCATTAGTGTCAAAGCTGACTCAAGAGTTGTTTGACCGCTTAGCTGAGGGCTCTATGCTTTTCTAAGAGGAGTCGTACGTTAATGATTGCATCCTCTGTACCTCTTTATTTTTTGGCAGAAGCTATTTGCACTTCTGTGTTTTTGATAAACCGGTTGCCTACTATAGGATGTCATTCTTCTTTTGAAGTGAAGCTCTTTTGGTCATATACCAGATTACAAGACCCTTACGACTATTCGAGTGTGCGTGCTATCCCCACCTAGCGCACCCTATACCGCTCACAAGTTGGAACCTCATTTTCGTCAATATGTATTTTTGGGTTATAGCCCCAACCATAAAAAGAAAGAGTCTCGCTGTTTCGATCCATCTTCAGGCGTGTTTTCATCTCCAGGCATGTGATCTTTGATGAATTCTCATTTCCATTTGCTACTATCCAGTCTCCAGGTTCTACTAATGGCACTTCTTATGATGATATAGTTTTTATCCCTTTGGGACTTTTTAGATCAATTGTTATTGAATAGGCAGCTAGAGTTAATTCAATAGTATAAGGAATAAGACAAGCCACTGGCATAGTTATTGGACAACTATTTAGCAATAAAATGAGCTCTGGGACTGATGGCCCTCTTGTTCTAGTCTTTTCCAGTAACCGTTGTTGGATGACTAAGAACTCTTGTACTCCTTGTTTGACCATTATTGTATTTGTAACCGCAGTGAGAGTAGGAGCTCAACCAGTTGTTTTATGTGACAGTATGAGTATGAGTTACAACTCTTTCTGTTGCCGCTCTTAGAGTAAGCGCTGCAAAGTCAGTAGGAATAGGGCCCTCGACTGGGATTCTTCTTTCCCATGCTTAAGGAAGTGATTGACTCCGAGGATAAAAAAAAATATTTACTTTAGGAGGTCATACCAGGAACTCACAATCAAGTACTTGAACTGCCTCAAGGCTAGAGAAAAAACTTCTTAATGTGCCTGATGTTTTCACAATAATAGCTTAGTCAAGTAGCCCAGAAAGGGAATCTACTTCTTAAGGATGCCGATAAGAAGATCTTGTCTCTTGCTTGTTTGGTTTACTCTTATGATGCTTTGAATCCACACTCGGAGGCCCATCATCCCTTCTATCAGATGAGAAGTTCAGTCTTTAAGTGGGACCCCTCTATCCACTTAGGAAGGGAACAGTCCAGATGACTTATCTTTTCGCGACCATTGCAATCAAGAAAGAGGCTTATTTGAGATCGTGTGGAGTTTCCATTTACTGGGATTTTTCTTATGATTCATTCACATGAGATGACTTCCGGGGCCACCTTAAAAATGTCTTAAGTAAACACTTTTGATCAAAGGCACATTTTTCATGTTATAAACCTGATCTTTTTCAATGAAGTGCAGATTTCTAAACATGGTCAGCTATATGCGTAACACAAAAGGTTCGTTGGCGTGCATTGGCCTATAATTGACCTAGAGAGAGGATATAGAATGTCCAACCTTCTAAGCAAGCAAAGAAAGTGAAGCAACAACAAATAGTCATTTTTCTTTTTAATACGTGGACGAGGTGTAAGAAGTCATCCTCAAGAACCAGTGCACGTGTGAAGTGGGCCTGGTCCAGCCGATGTTGTATCTTTCTCATTCTCTAACCTAAGATCAAGGCAAGAGCTCATGGCAAGTGAGATCAGATCTCTCTTCTGAGTCAAAGTTAAGAATCCTTGATGCCAGTCCGAGTAGGCGCGACCGAGTAATGAAGCTATATTATAGGAGTTATAGATGGCCAACCTAGGTCATGGGCCTAATCTAAAGGGAAGGTTGAATCCTCTTTCGGGGAGGACATATCTCCCTCTTCTTTCTGTTGGCGATCTCATCTCTGTTGATGAATAGAAGAAAGAGATAGATCACGTATAGCTTGGGTTAAAGCCAGCAAGCTATGAGTTTGGCATAAAAGTCTAAGACCTTGAGACAAATATAGAAGGTAGGCCAGAAAGTCCCTCTCTCTTCGTGGTTTAATTGGAAAGCCCAGTTGACTTCAAGTAAAACTAAAGAAAAGCGCTACTGCAAGGTCGGACTTTAGGCTTAATTGGGCGGATTTATCTGTGTTTCAGGTAAAGGCTAAATGGGACTGTCCTTTCACCTTTTTTTGACCCGAAATCACTTGTTGCTGAGGGGTTGGAACTCTTTCTTTAGTTGGCTTTATTCCTCTTTGGCACCTTCTTTGTTTTGCAAAGTCTAGTTCCTCCCCTGCCACTGGCGATCGAAGTCTTGATCTACTCTTTGTTTTTCTTCCTTTCTAAGGCCCTCTCTACTTAAACTGGGATATTCATAGACCTCTTCCTCTGGGCTATTCAATGCAATGGGCTATTCAAAGCCAGTCTATTGATTTTCCTTCTATAGCCTAAAGTCTGCTTTCTAAAATGAAAGTTTGACATGCCACACAGAACTTATCACAAGGAGGTCAAAAAAGGCAATTTAGCCCAGTTTGAAGGCCTCTAATTTTAAGTACTTTGCAGTTGGGTTTCCACAAGCTTCTTTGCTTTGTGCTGCTTCCAAAGAGACTGGTTTACGCGATACTGGTTAGGCAGGGTTAGTTTGCAAGGACTAGTTTCGATGCCGGTTTCTGAATTGGGCTATGGCTGGGATGTTGCCCTTATGGATTGGAGGGGTCAAGGAACGAGTGGAAATACTTATCTTTTGGACCCACGCTCAATCTCATATCAGTTAGTCTACTTGCTACACACCTTAGTCTACTCTCCTGATCTTCTATTCGTACTATGTCTACCGCAACCTATTGAGCCTATCAAAGCTCGAAATTGCTTCATTTCATTCGACTTCATTCAACCTTCCCCTTTGGAGGCTTCTTTATACTAAAATACTATAAGAGCAATAAGCTAGTCACAGGTAAATAACCTCTTAAGTCACTAATTTTTGCCCAACTACTGGTCGGACACTACTGCCTACGATCCAGTGTAGAGGGTGCTCGCTCATCGGAAACCTTTCCCAAGAAATACTCTCTTCACTGAAGGCTCTTCAATGTAAGCAAATCTTTACTAACAAAATACTGAAAAGAAACCAATTCCCCCTAGTGACTCTGGTTCAAAAGGGGTCGCTCTCTGGCTGGGATCTGATTTGCTATATCCTCATTCCGTCGGTGGACAATTTGCTTTCTATCCCACTAATCTGTTTTTTTCCATTTATGATTGAGCTAATTGACTGAAACTTTTCCACAATATTTCTAACGATAGCCCATGAAAAATGGTGACTGACCGAAACTCTGATCGAAGACCTCGGATTGATTGTAGGATGGAATGTTCGAATTTGTCAGAGAAAAAGCCCAATATCAAGGTATGCCTTTCTCTTTCTCTATAAGGGACTATCTTCAATAGAAGAATCACACAAGCCCAGGCCTCGCAGGTAGGGGAGTCACTCTCCTAACCTATGCAGCTTAGGAGGTAATGACGCTATTGGTGTTGAAGAAAAGCCTACAACTCCTCAGTCTCAGGGCACGGTGCATCTTGCTGCTCCCGTCTGACGTTATTCTTTCCGCTTTCACCTATCCTTAGCTAATCTAATGTCTAACCGCAAATTTCATCTTCAGATCTTGGGATCAAGAGATTGACCGCAGATCTCAACGGATTGGCCAATTGGATATATATCAATCGCACGAAACCGTGCTAGGACATTTCTTTGGCTTCATGTCTTGCCTTGGAGCAACCACGTTGAGTTCGTGATTCTGAATCTACAATTTGAGCTCAATTGCTAACTTTCCCTAGTAGGGGAGGGGGAGAAACTCCCATTAGGATGTCTGTCTCAGAGGGGAACTCGGGTTGATATATATATAAGATGTAACTTGACTCAAATAGGAATGGTGCTACCCATTTTTCATTATTTACGTTGGTGGGCCTTGGATGAAACTCCTCCACCATAGAAAGGGGAAAATTCTAAGTTGTATTGCTAGTTTCAGACCTCGTGTAGGGAGACTCCTGAAGCCAGGTCTGTATGATATTCATCTATTAAAGAGGCTGCTCCCGCGAAGTCTTCTATTGGCCTAGTATCTCAATCTAGAATTGTATGCGTTAAGCATAACATTGGGTTCACTTAGAAATCTTCTAGTCGTGCTTAAAAGACGGCTTTTTGACATGTTTTTCTCCTCGATTGACAAAAGATGTTTACTTAAGGAATTACTTTCCAAGCAGGTCTTCGAAATGACCTCTTCCGAATGAGTGATCCATAATTTTCAGAGTTTAGCAACTCGATAGTACGTCGAATTTTGGATTGCATGAGAAAGTCAGCATGGGTGAGAAGAATCTTCCAGGGAAGTCATAAGAATCTACGTACGTTATCAGATCGTCTAAAGTTAGGAATCTCGCAACGGTTGGAGAAGTCGGATGCCGCAACCCAGGGTATGCTTGGGGCTCTACAAATATCTTAATCCCTCTTGAGACCTGTTTAGACCTATTAAGCGGCCGATCTAACCCTTCTTCTAGTTCTATATTACCACTATTCATTGTCGAATCCCTAGGAGAGGTCGAGTGTAGCAACTGCTAGAAGGAGAGAGTGCAGGTTTTGATTCATCGTAAGATAAGAACAGAGCAAACCCAATCCAATTGGATGGACTAAGATCCCCCGACTCTCAGCATCCAAACGAGAGGAAGTTCGCGCATTTAAAGTAATCTACCTGAATTACTGACTAGTAAAGGACATAAAGAGTTTGGAGAGACAGGTTTGTCGGATCCGTCAGTTGAATTATTTGTTTATATAGTGTGTGTGCTATCAATCGGTTGATTTCTTAGGGCTGTTAACACACACGCGTTGTGATGTACTTGCTTCTACTTTCATTTTCTTTGTCTAGATTGGGTTGGTGTTCCGTAGATGTCTTCCTTCATAGACAGAGTCCAATGGTCTCATTTTGTTAGAAGCAAGTTCAGTACTAAATAGCTCGGCGCAAAATTTAGCTTCCTAACGCAGATGGTTGAGTCTTGGGTGGGGCTGGCAGGACTTCGTAATACTTATTCAAAACATCAGGCAGTCCTTACCATCCAGGCGTATAGTATCAATGATAAAAGTTAGGAAGCTCGTACCCTTTCTGCTCAAACCAAAATAGATAAAATGAATGCTATCATGTTAACAACCACCCACAGTTTCTCTCGTAGCCAAATAGTTATGTATAGTTCATCGTATCAGCTGTGTCTTTTAGCTTCTTTTTATCATAGTAGTAGATCGTTCTTATCAGTAATACTAAAGAAAAGTTATTCTAGCGCAACTGAGGGGGTGAAAAAGAAGAAGAATCAAGTTATAACACCTTCGATAAATAAGAGGGACACGAATGTGACCATCAGAACTGATATGAATGTATTGAGACAGAGTGATATGTATCAGCGTGCTACTATGAATGATAAATGTCTTAGAATGGTTAATTATTTGGTCAGAATATTTATCCTTTTCTTATTGCTTTTCATATTCTATTAGATTTTTCCTTTGATTGGAATTGATTTTGATCACTTACTTTCCAAATGTCTTCTCGCCAAATCTCTCCACTTTTGTTTTAGTAGGCTCGGTTGGTATGGTGGAATGGTTCTGATAGAATTCATTTTATCTATTTTTGATCTCGAGCTGTCTAAAATGAATATGATGGATCCATCTGTATCGGAGAGCTCCCCCGACTCTAATAGAATAGGCCCTCTTCGCCCTCAGATTCACTGATCAGACTGGCATCTTCCGAGACGGATTCCGATCAATTTCTTACTCCAACTCAATCTGCCTCATTCGAGTCATCGTATTCCAGCTTGACTCCAAATAGTGAGAGTACTCCGAGCGTCGAGGATTTGAGCCTTCTGTCAGAAGATCAAAAAGTAAGTTTGAGAAATTATTGTATCATTTACATCAATGACAAACTGAACGAACTCGGTCCAGGCGGAAAGATTGGCAAAATTCCAGAATGGGAGATTGTAGATGCTTTAAAAATAGAAAAGTGCATAACTACAATAGCTGAAAAGGAGTTGTTAAAAAACTTGTGGTGGAGACCCTGGCCAAGTTACGAAGGGTCCGATCGAGCATCGGTATATCACCGAATTTGGAGCCTTTTCGAACAGCACCGAAGGCCCAATCCCTATGATTGAATTTGGTACAACGAGAAGGAATTTATTATGGTTCTATATCCTATCTGCTTTTTTTGGAGCTGCTATCGTTCTTGGAAATGTCTTTAGTTGCTCGATTCATTCGGTGTAGTTGCTCTAATTTTACAATTATTTCGTTATGCCATTTTGGGCTTTGCTCTTACCGAGGCAATTACCTTGTTCACATTAATGATGGCCTTTTTTATCTCATTCGTATTCCAAATTTCTCCATTTGAAAGGTGTAGTCTCTCCTACCTGAGGAAGAGGACAAGGCCGCCCCTACTGGGTGGGTAAGGGAGAGTGGGAATTGGGCTCCCTTCGCTTTATTCTATTTAAGATATATCTTTAGTTGAAGTTTCAGGGCTTTCATTTGGTACATTTTCTTTTCCTGATTCAGGTCCGACTGGAATCTTTTGGTCTAGATTTGCATCTTCGACTCAAAGGCCACTTTTCTCGGGCTTCAATGAATCCCTCGTGTATTAGAATAAATAGAAGGCTCATTGATGTCTCACTGATTGACTTATTCTTGGAACTTCGTACCTGCAACTTGTCTTTGTTCGGTAGCAGGTCCTGGCTGAGTAGTTGATAGACCAAATAAGCACAGTAGTTGTTTAGAGCCGAATGAGCTCTATTTGGGATTCCATAGCCTACGCACTTGCCTTTAGGGGATTGAAGATGGATGAATCTCTGGTGGTTTCTTCCATCGGCGTCATCTAACCACGTTAGCAATCCAGAATAACTGGAAGCTCGAAATGATCGGTCAAAGGAATTGATCTGTTTAGTTCTATTATTTTCCTAGTTTTATAGCACACCCATGTAGAGGGATCTTTCCGACGCTAAGCACACTGCATCTCATGTCCAAGTGAAGAATATCTTGTCCAAGTCCAACATTTCTACCACTTACAAGTTGAGAGATGTTCTATTCCCAATGGCAGAAGAAGGATGCAACTTATGATTAAATCAATCTTGTTTACTCCCAGCATGTTCAATAGTGATATTTAGGCCATTAAAAGAGCACCCGATGGTAAACCATGGGTTACGGACATCAGGGAATATATTGAACACCAAACGTATCCTAAACATGAATGGAAAATGATAAGAAGACAATCAGGAGGTTGGTAATGTAATTCGTTGTGTGTGGGGGTGATCTCTATAAAAGCTCCTACGATGGGATTCTACTTTTATGTTATGTGTGAAAGAGGAAAAGTAGAAAAGATTCGGGAAGATGCCCACAATGAGTTTTGTGGTCCCCACATGAATGGGATAATTTTGGCCAAAAGATCATGAGGCTAGGCTTTTACTGGGGAACGATTGCCATCAGTACGTTAAAAGATCATGCAAACTTGATTCATGTGCCTTGACATAAGGTCGGAGAGGGGAAGCTTGATTAAAGTTAGTTGGAGCTACCATCTGTCTTCACTTTTATCCAGCCCGGAGGTGGAGCTATGGGGGAGCTGCCATGGATCTTAAAACCAGTTCGGAAGCGCCTGTCCCTTCTTCCATGGGATCGTGTTCCTTTCTCAAGCCCCTGGGGATAGATTCCCCCCTTGAATGCGACGATGGTGTAGCCTGTGCTTTCTTTTCTTTCCCGATCGTAAGCTGTTGTTTGGTAGAACTCTTCTATCAGCCCTTCCCTTTATTAGGCAAGGCGATCTATTCATCGGTCTTCCTCATTCACTTATTGAAGCCTTAGCACCTAGCAGTAGTGGTTCGCCATTTGTATCCTCATCCCAGTCCCATTGAACTACTACTCCTCGAAACAAGGAAGTGAGAGCACCAGGAAGAGCGGATAGGTTATTTGTGAAAGAAGGGCTTGTTCTCGAATAAGCTCTTTGGCACATCTTCTTAGGTTAGACTGGGTAGAACAAAAAGTGAGGGAGCCTGACGGAAATGTGAAGGTGCAATACCTAGCTGCTCAATCAAAACTGACGAAAGATGTGATGGATGGAGGGAATAGAATCCTCTTTTACAGAATCTGATGTGGAACTAATAGAAAAAGACTTTTTGCCACTGTTAGCAGTTAGAAATTGAATCAGAAGCATAGAATAGGACAAGGTTTACATTATGCCTTAATCTATAAGGAGTAGGAGTTCAAACAACTTCTAATCGTATTCGGTGAAATAAGATTATAGGTTCTTTTTGGAAACATGCTACTAGTTCTAAGGTTGCAGATCAATTCAAGATCTTGCCTTAGTATAAATCCCTGATTCAAATTCAATAGCAAAAATATCAAAGGCGAAAAGACGAGATCTAGTGGTCTAAGGGCTGCTGGAGGAGGAACCATTCTTAAAGTGATCGTACACGGTCTTAATGATGGCATATCAGTAAGCCTTGTTGAATAAGTAAGCGGGACTAGTCCGATAAAAGTTGTTCTCTGGTCTTGTTGCAATAACCATAGGAGCTCTAAGCCTATCAACCCTAAGCCTATCAATCACTATCCGCTCTTGGCTTACCGGTCTCCTGGTCCGATGAGCTAAGTTCCAACGCTAGTTAATGATAGACTTAGCCAAATAATGTCTTTTACAACATTCAATGTTATGTGCATGGTTGCGATCCTTCAATACCATTTTTACGTATGGAAGGAACAGGTAGTTGATAAGCTGTCAACCTCCTGAATTGAGGCTTATGTGAGTAGAGTTTCCTGCGTTCGACTTTGAGTTGGATTTTTCATTTATAAAAGTTGTTACTAGTTCCGACTCCCCGTTTTAGGCCTGGTAATTGGTAGTTATAAGGTATCAGTGTCGCTACTAACTATAAGTAATTTCCTGCACAGAAAGTGGAGAGACAGTCAATAGACTGGCCAAAACTTCGATCATCCGGTCAATAAAAAGGCGAGGTTCGAACCTTCCTTACTTAAGGGAATAAATGAGACAAAGTGCCTTGACTCATATCTTTAGGGCCGACAACTGTAGATTCACCAGGCATTATTCCAAGTGTGTACGTGGAAAAAAACATTTGTGGCTCAGCATTTCTTCTTAAGTCTTAAACTCCTCGGCTTACAATCGCTTAGCGCCAGGCGAGTCCATTCACACAGAGCGAATCCCCAGCCGTACCCTGGAATTTAGTTAGCCTGTCCCCCAAAAGAAGACGGGAAGTCTGCTTAATAGCTTGATGGAAGGGCTGGTTCAAGTGAATTCTGAAGTAAGGCTAAGGTAGAAAAAAGTTAAAGATTGTCACAACAACAAACTCCTATTTCTATTCCCAAGACGGGGGGGTGCGTAATAAATATTGGGCTAAGCCAAGCTATAATTGATCCAAATGTTGATTTAACTATGGAGCAGAGTTCCACAGAGATTCCATTTCCATCTTTAGATGCATCCGAAAGTCCTTCGGGCTTTGGACAATTTTCTTCTATGGAAGAATGTCTTCTGCGGAATACCTATCCGAAGAACCAAACCCGCCGTCGTGGAGGAATGAAGTAGGAATGCCGAGAAGTAGCAACCATAGCTTGCATTAGATGTTGAGACGTCGCCCTCTCTCTATATGATATTAGTTGAGTATAGATGTACAAGTGTGTGTGGTGCCAGCTAGGGAAGTTTATGAAAGTGGTCAGTCTATGGGACGGTCCTCCAATAGCACATGTTTTGAGTTGGGAGGTAGTTAGTGGGGAGGGGCTTTCTTAGGCCAAAGGCTCTTTCTTTCGCGGGTCTCTTTTATTGGACTCTTAGTAGGCGACTTTAAAGGCCCATGTGGACCGTGTGCCTGGGCAATAGATTATCGTGTCTTTCCGGCAGGAATTTCATCAGTGTAGATACTGAGAGGAAAAGACTCGCCTCCTTACATAAAGATATTTCTTGAGAACCAATTCTTAGCCTAGGCTCCTCTTCTAGAGCTTCTTTTAAGAGCCCTACTTCCTTTGATTGATAACCGACCCGATTCTGAGCTTCTTAAGCCTTATGCATAAAGACTGGTTCAAGAATTGATCACTATTGTGGTGGCACGGATATCCAAGGCATATTCTAGAATGAGTCTATGTTTACTTAGTTTATTTATCATTTTCATTCTATTTTGCATTTGACAACTTCTCCAACACATGTGTAGTCGCGCGTGGTGAATCTGGCAAGGCCGGTGTGGCTAATGAGCCCATTGCTGCTAGTATCGAAGTAGCGGACGACATCTATAGAAGAATTTCCACTCTATTCTATTAAAGGAAAGAGGTTATAATAACCTAGCTTCGGTAGTGACCCTGGATTGGGGCTTAAGTTGTATTCGCTCAAATAGCTAAGCTATGTGGAGGTCTTTGTCTTGATGGAATTCGCTCTTTCTATCACAGAAGGCTTGCAGGAGGTCCCGAATAGATCTGTTGTCAGTAGTATGAAAGGCAGTCAGTCAGTACCATATCGGAAGTCAATAATAGAATAAGATGTCGGATTCCCAGAGCGTACGAACAACAACTCATTCTGAGTGAGTGCTTTCCTTGTGGTTAGCCTGGTTAGGAGTGTTTATAACTGCACTTGTCCTCAATGCAGGATCATATGGAGATGGATGGCCATTATTCATGTTGTGTAGGCTAAAGAAGTCGATAAAGTTATACCTGCAAGTCAGTCCAATCACACACCGGCAATGCCCAAAGAGGTTGGAGCAAATGCCCAAAGGGAAGCTGTGAGGACATTTCTTCACTTTCTTTCTCAAACTAGGAGGGGTTGTTGAGATAGCTAGAGTGATCTCTTTTTAAATTCTCTTTTTTCCTTTGCTAGGGGATCAATGCCAGAGCCAGGGTATGACCCAGTTTCACTTTTCAATTTGGAATTATCAATACCCATTATAGGGACGTCAATATCTTTGTTGGCAGGGTCAGATGGCTCTGTTGGAGTGAGATAGTAGGACCTTACTTATCCATTTAGTCCATTTACAAGGGCCAATACCTAGAGAGAGAATATACGTTGAATCGTCGTCACCGAGCATGCAGGGATATACATAAGGATTTCGCAGGCCCTAATGAAGTAGCGGCATAGGTACCTCTATCAAGTAAAGATAAGATGATATTAAAAAACCTATTCACTCAGCGACAGCCAAAGCTACTAGATAAATCAGCCATCTATGACTATTAAAGTTCAAAAGAGGCTACACTCTCGTATGAGGGGATCTTAGAGGAACATGTACCAAATAGCAGATCATTTCTCACCCATTGGAAATCAAACTTAAGTCAAGGGGCAAGGTGTAGTCAACTCCCCACTCACGTTTCGGGTTGTTAAGGTCAGATTCTTGAAACAACAGTCCTAGAAGGGTCAATTGATTGACCGAGATGGGAATCAATGCCTAGTCAAATAAAAGTCAAGTAGAGTAGTTATCGTTGCTTGTTTTCTCCTTTGTATAGGTTCCGTGTAGGTGTCTTTCCATATGATCAATTGAATATTGGAAAAAAGACTATGAATATTCACCACTATTGATATCTGAAACTTTAAACTTTAAGTCTACTGCTTACTCATTTGATTTGATAGTTGTTCGGAATCCGCTGAGGTAGAGCCGGGCCAGGGGAATCTATACAGGTAGAGTGGGAGCTTACGATTTCATATTCTATTTCACTCCCCGATGGGGGTTCTTTACCCTCACGGTACTACTTCGTTATTGGTCACCCAAGAGTACTTAGCCTTGCAAGGTGGCCCTTCCTGATTCACTCGGGTTAGAGCATAAGCTAGTGATGCTTTCAGTTACTGGACTTTCTGCATATAGGGTGCATCATTCAAGCCGCTTCGCCTAACAGCAGGACGCTTGTATTGCTCTCCCACAACCCTGTTTTCACGGTTTCGGCTGCTCCCATTTTGCTCGCTGTTACTATGGGACTCATTTTCCTACCCAATTTCTGGTAGGGATGAATTGAATGAAAGACTACGAAAGTGAGGCAAAGGCACACAGAAGAAAGAAAAATATACTCACTGAGAGGGCTAATTCAAACTCCTTTGGCGAGGGATCTGCCCTTTTCTTGCTATGCGTTTGTTGGTGTTGTCTATATCATTCTCTTGATTGTCTTCCTTGCCCATTCTTCAAGTAAGGGAGGAATTGTAAGACTTATTTTTTATGTTGCTTTATTCTTGATTCGATACCCGCACCAGCAGATGATTGTTGAGCGATTTGCTCTCCCGTGTGTTCTGGTAGCCCTGTATTGATAGAAAGATAGAGTCATACAACTAATATTCAATTCGATAGTACAGGAATGGAAAGAGAAACCTATGAATATTACATAATTCCAATCAAGCATTAACAATAAACCCTAAGGACAAGGACAAATGCTCTAGCCGGGTAGCTGGAGCGGAGATCCCTTTATTATATGTGTTTCTTCCTTGTCTTCTTGCTGCTTTGGAAAGGGAATCGGTAAGCGTCGAACAAAGTATAGTTGCATAAATACGAATCTTCGCTACTATATTCCTACTGTTGTTATTATAGTAGCTACTGAGCTACTTTCGTAGCTTGCGTCTTCATTGATTTGGACTGCTCGTAATCGTGTACTTTTTTAGGGAGTGCATGCTTTGGCCACCTCTTCTGCTACTTTACTTTGGTGTTTCATTTATTTGTGTCTCAGTTCATCTTTAACTGGCCTCTAGGGCAAGCCCTAATGGAAACTTTTCTCTTCGGCTATTAACTATGTCTATTTAGTGGTCAGTTAGCTCGGACTAGGGAGGGAGGGGGTGTCGACTATTCGATTCGTCCCTATGTCAGGGAGTTCCGTTCCTTTCTTGCGATGGTTTAAACAAGAAATATCATAAGAGAAGGGAGAAGTTCATATTCACGAGAAGCTACAAGGGACTTCATTTTCAGGCTTTCTGACTTCTTTGTATTCCAACTCTTGAGGCAAGAACTCAGGAGATCCTTCTGAAATACTTTATCTTCCTCTATCCAGCTGCTATTCCAATTCCCTGGTATGTATAGAGAATTCTTTCTTAATAAAGTGATCTGAGGAAGAAGTCCCCGGATGCCTAATGAACAAAGAAAACCAGAGAAAGAAGAACGAGGAAGCTCCTGATTAAACTAGAAAGTCTCGGGGAAACCCTTCGCATCGCTCATCCCACTAGAGGGGAGATTTACTATAAATATGGTAATAAGACTCATCCAAAGGTGCTCATATTGCCCAGTTTGGCATAAGAATATTCTTTCTGAAGAAAGTGATTTGGTGTAGGGCTACACTGAACGTTCACTCGAATCAATCGAAAGAAGCAACAGGAAAAGTGAAATATAAAGAACAAGGGCAGGAGTGGCTAGGCCCGAAACGAATGATAAGCTAACTGGCTAAAACCTTCCCACTAATCCATATGAGAAGTGCGCCTAAGAGGAGCCCCGCTTGAACCTCTAAGTTGAATCTATATAGGGCCTTGTGTTAGGACTAGCTTGTGTAGTCTATCTTTCACCTATGGTTTAACCCATATTTTAAACTCTTGTCATTAGGCCCAAAATTCCTTGTAACGCTCTAAGAGGGTAGTGAGGCTTAGATTTCATAGAGTTCAACCTGCATTGGGCTTTAGTTAAACTACATCCATTTTAGAATAGGATCTTTTATGTAGCCCAACTCATAGAGAGTTCTGTCACTTGGTCTGAACTTATTTCTTATATTCCTATGATTGTTCAGTGATGGGTTTTTATGCTATAAACCATTATGAACCTGGCTTTAAGAAGGTCTGTTTTCTAGATCATAGATCTTTTGATAAAGTGGTTTCATATGTCCTTTCGATGCAATATTCCTTCAATAAGATGGATATCCCGAATGAGATCTAATCTAGTTTCCCTTGATAGACGAGCCATTGGTTTAGGTATGCTGGTTGCTTTCTTTCATTCTACCAGTATATATTATAGCGATCTAAGTGCGATTATAAATAGTGTAGTAGATGCATAAAAAGAAAGATAATAGAAAAACTAAAATTACCTCAAAACCAATATTTAATAACTACCTTTAGCACATATTTCCTGCTTTGAAGAAAAGGAAGTGAACAACCACAACATGTTGAACTCAAACTCTAACCTACTTTGCAGGAACTTCTCAATCTCAATTAATGGATTGGCAGTTGTACCAATCTGATGTTTTTATAGTCTGAAAGGGCGATCCCCGGAGTAGGGATAGATCGACATGGGATTTAGCCTTCTTGGCCTTTTTGATAGAGAAAAGTCGTATGAAAACCTGGCATCATGCACAAGGAATCTACAGTGGAATCCAAGACTGCTAGGTAACCGGAGGTGGGGAAAGCTAAGAGAGAAAGGCCGGTAGGAGAGCAAGCGGTGGTACAAGGAAGAGTCAGACTATAAGAAGAATGCCTTTGATAGCGGGCAGTTTCAAAGGCTTTGTCTTTCGACACTGAATCTTTTGACAGATAGGCATCTACGAATTCATATGGGCACTAGAACCGATCCACATGAGAAGATCCCTAATGAGGCCCCACCCTAGAGAGCTGTGAGCTAATAGCTAATAGGATAGGAAGCAACCTAAGAACTGAGCTATTAGGAAAGAAGACAGCTAGCAGCTAGGAGATGAACTCTAAACTAGCTACTAGAGGAAGTCAATAGAATTACCAACTCTCGGTAGGAAGACTTTAGCAGCCCTTAGGCCGATATAGGAGTGAATGCATGGGATAGATTCAATAGGAATATGCATCTCGAAAGATCAGAATGGAAATTCGAGATTAGAAGAGTTTAATGAAAAGAGAGAATAAGGCTGCTATGCTCTTAGATGGGATTGTTCACGAGTCTCCTGTGTCGAGAAGAAGTTTGCACTTGAATCAGAATACGCCGCTTGGATCTTTGCATTACTAGGATCTTGGACCTATGCATGTACTTTTGATTATGACATCGATTACGGAATTTCCTGCTTGACTGCGTCGACTCTATGCCTTCCTGGCTTGGTGACTCTAACCCGGAGACTTTGATGGCTATTCAGACCTCAGGGGACATATTCTTGTAAGTTAGAGTCGAGATCACCTCTAGGGCTTAGATTCGATCAAAGAGGATAACTCAAATCGGGTTTCCGTAACTATCCTACAGGCTCCTGTTGGTGCATAAACCGATGATGGCCTAAAGTCTACTTTCCAAAATGTCTGCAAACCCCAAGGAAGGAGAACTCCCTCTTCTTGCTTGCATGAAGTCACTATTGGGGAAGTCTCTCCCTTGTTATGAAGTTGAGTAGGGGCATGCCTTAAGAAAAGGACTCAGTCTCTCGGGTATCTATCAATATATAGAGATTTTGCCTCTGCGTCTGTTGCTATTGATGTGTCCGCTCCTATTGACTCTTTTTTAGTAATATCAATAGGCGAGAAGGTCACATCCGGCTCCATAGAATGAAAGATCAGAGTCATCTTATCTTTACTACACCCTGAAATCCCCCAGGTATTACTTAAGATCTTAATGATGCTTTGAATAGCAATCTTTTGTACCCCATTCAATAGGCTTGCTGGGAAAACACCATAGATTGACCAAGCTAAGACCTTAGACAAAGAGAGTGTCCAACCAATCATGACAAGTAGCCTTGCACTAAACAAGTCGTAGTCCCAACTTTTTTCTCCTTCGATAGAGTTGGATTGGAAGAGTCATCCTGCGGGGTCATTTTCACGTGTGCGCATTATTATTGATTAGTCTGCCTTTTTCTTCGTACGCAAGTAAGAAATTATCCTTAGATTGTATCGAGCTACATGACCTTCTCATAAGATGATGTTGTAAGCTACGGGCAATAAAATCTCCGATGATGCTTAAAGCAGGCATCAAGAGCGTTAAAGTGGGCCAACAAGCCCCTTTCCTTTGAAGGAAAATGCCTTATAAACTATAGGACATAGAACCAGGCCAACAAGTAGATTGAATCTTTTTTTCCTAGTAGCAAACCTTTGACTCGTTCCCACAATCATCTCCTCCGGACCCTCAATAACCAAATCCCACATATACTATCACGAGGAACTGGCTTTCATAATAACAATAAATAAAGGGAGTGCGCTGGGAAAGCCACCGGAGAGAAAGTCTCAGCATAATAGTGACCTGGGATTGAAGTCTAGCCTTTCCTCCCTCCATTTGAAGTAAGTCAATCTTTTTAGCCAACGGTTTCGAAAGCTACTATCATTGAATTCGACATCAGTGATTTCGAGCGTTACCTACGATAATTGAAAAGCAATGGCATTTTGGCAATGGAAATCAGAGATAGATAAAGAGAGATATGTGGAATACATCTCCTAAAAAAGAAAGATGCACAAAGAGAAACAAAACTAAGGCACATCGAAGTCGTCCCAAGGAGCATTTGGGTGTAATTGTTTGAACTCCCGGATGAAGGCTTTCAATTCATTGGCTATTGGGACAAGAAATCATTTTTTCCTCTTTGGCGAGGGATTAAGGGTGGCCCTCATCCAAGAGAATATGGATTGCTCGCCCGACATCGGCCTCTTCACCCACCAGGATGGAACGACTCAACACGAGGTTGATGGAATTTTTCTTTAGCATCTCGGCTTTCAAGTCAAAAAGTGCCATCTCCTGTTCAACCTCCCTGTACTCCCGGAAATCTGTTATCATAACAAATTCCCCCCTCCCCCGCTCACTAAAATCCACCATTAGGAAGCGTTCATCCAACTAGAAATTTCTTAAGAAAAGAAAAGTGAAGAGAAGGTTAGAAAGTAGTAAGCCCGGTTCACCAGGTTCTACCACTGCAGGGCCTAATCATAGTCAAAAAGAGATTTTGATCCTGGCTCAGAAGGAATGCTAGCTATATGCTTAACACATGCAAGTCGAACGTTATTTTCAGGGAGCTGGGCAGAAGGAAAAGAGGCTCCTAGCTAAAGGTAGCTTGTCTCGCCTAGGAGGTGAGAAGAGTTGAGAACAAAGTGGTGAACGGGTGCGTAACGCATGGGAATCTGCCGAACAATTCGGGCCAAATCCTGAAGAAATCTAAAAAGCGTTGGTTGATGAGCCTGCGTAGTATTAGGTAGTTGGTCTGGTAAAGGTTGACCAAGCCAATGATGCTTAGCTAGTCTTATCGGATGATCAGCCACACTGGGACTGAGACACGGCCCGGACTCCCACGGGGGGCAGCAATGGGGGATCTTGGACACTGGGCGAAAGCCCGATCCAGCAATATCGCGTGAGTGAAGAAGGGCAATGCCATTTGTAAAGCACTTTCGTCGAGTGCGCGATTATGACAGTACTCGAGGAAGAAGCCCCGACTAACTATGTGCCAGCAGCCCATGACTACCTTTTTACCTTGATTGATGCTGCATATCGCCTCCTTGTTCTATGCTTCTGTAAGCCTTATCTTTTTCCCAAAAAATAGACTCACATTAATGTGTGAAGCATATAGCCTAACTAGCATGATTGAGCTCTACAGTGGTAGAACCTAGTGAACCAAACATAGGGTGGATTTAATTTAGCTCGAACGAAGTGAGAGGAATCGTAATTAACTTAGTGCCAGTCCCCTTCAAGAAAATGAAATTAGAACAACTGTGCTGGTCGCCACATCGGATCCGTCAACATTCAACATGCTCTAACAAAAAAAGCTTTCTCTCTTGTCTGCGTCCCTTTTCTGTTTTGGCTTAGTCCTTTTTTCTACCTTCTTGCTTGCTCTGTTCTATTTTCTATCTCTAAAACTAGGGTCTGAAGAGGCCTATTGGGCCTTTCTCGAAAGGCTGGCTTTCTCTCTCGGTGGGAAGGCTCTTTCCTTTTCTCTCAGAGGGTTGGGCTGCTCCGGAGCGCTGGCCCTGGCGATTGCATGGTCTCTGAGATTCAACATTTCTTAATCGTGTAACATGATAGCTCCTTCGGGGGCCTCTGGCTCAAGATCAGGTGAGGGCGTTGGAGGAATGGGATTCAGGTAGACTGATTTATGTGGTGATTTATTTGGAAGTAGTTCCCTTGCTAATTCCAAAGTCGGTGCCAACCAACCGGCCCCGGAGTCTCCCAACCCTGGTGAACCCGCAGCGCCTCTTAAGCCAAAGGTGTACCAGCCCTTACTGGAGGACGGATAAAGGCGGCGGGAGCTCTGTGATCGTCTTACCATTAATAAGGTTAGTTCTTCCTTGCCCGAGGAGACTTTTGACTCCATAATTGAGACCCAATTACAGACGAAGCTTAAAATAGAGGAAGCCCTTCGTCCGGATAGGGTTCCAGAGGATTTCATTCTCGAGAAAAGGAACGAGATTAGGGGGGTCCTCTTTTATCCTCAGGGTAAGTCATTCTCATTGGATACCTATTTGAAACACCTTAATCAAATAGAGAACCATGGGACCCACCGTAGCCCGCCTTATAAAAAGCTGCAAACAACTATTGAGAAGAAAGATTTGGAACTTGTCCTTGAAAGAATCAAAAAAAGGAAAGCCTGGTACTGGTAGTGGTAGAGCTCATCTTTTCTGAAGCGGCATTCTCCCTTCTATCTATCAACAATGGAATTATGGAACTTTCTCCCCGAGCTGCGGAACTAACAAGTCTATTAGAAAGTCGAATTAGCAACTTTTATGCGAATTTTCAAGTGGTTGAAATCGGTCGAGTGGTCTCAGTTGAAGATGGGATTGCACGTGTTAATGGATTGAAGAGATTCAAGTTAGGAAATGGTGGAATTTTCCAGCGGTGTGAAAGGAATAACCTTGAATCCTAAGAATGAGAATGTTGGGATTGTTTTCTTCGGTAGTGATACTGCTATTAAAGAATGAGATTTTTTCAAGTGCACTGGATCTATTATGGATGTTCTTGCGGAAAGGCTATGCTAGGACCTGTGGTCGATGCCTTGGGAGTACCTATTGATGGAAGGGGGGCTCTAAGCGATCACGAGCGAAGACGTAGGGAAGTGAAATCCCATGGGATTATTGAACGTAAATATGTGCATGAGCCTATGCAAACATGTTTAAAAGCGGTAGATAGCCTGGTTCCTATAGGTTGTGGTCAATGAGAACTTATAATCGAGGACCGACAAACAAGAAAAATGGCTATTGCTATCGATACCATATTAAACCAAAAGCAACTGAACTCAAGGGCCACCTCCGAGAGTGAGACATTGTATTGTGTATATGTAGCGATTGGATAGAAACGCTCAACTGTGGCACAATTAGTTCAAATTGTTTCAGAAGCGAACGCTTTGGAATATTCTATTTTTGTAGCAGCCACCGCTTTGGATCCTGCTCCTCTACAATTTTTGGCCCCATATTCTGGGTGTGCCATGTGGGAATATTTTTGCGATAATGGAATGCAGGAATTAATAATCTATAATGATCTTAGTAAACAGGCGGTAGCATATCGACAAATGTCATTATTGTTATGCCGACCACCGGGTCGTGAGGCTTTCCCAGGGGATGTTTTTTGTATACATTCTCGTCTCTTAGCAAGAGAGGCTAAATGATCGGACCATACATGCGCAAGTAGCTTGATAGCCTTACCCGTCATTGAAACACAAGCTAGAGACGTATCGGCCTATGTTCCCACCAATGTGATCCCTATTACTGATGGATAAATCTGTTTGGAAACAGAGCTCTTTTATCGCGGAATTAGACCTGCTATTAACGTCGCCTTATATGTCAGTTGCGTCGAGTCTACCGCTCAGTTGAAAACTATGAAACAAGTCTGCAGTAGTTCAAAACTGGAATTGGCACAATATCGCGAAGTGGCCACCCTTGCTCAATTTGGCTCAGACCTTGATGCTGCGACTCAGGAATTACTCAATAGAGGTGCAAGGCTGATAGAAGTATCGAAACAACCACAATATGCACCACTGCCAATTGAAAAACAAATTCTAGTCATTTATGCAGTTGTCAATGGATTCTGTGATCGAATTCCACTAGACAGAATTTGTCAATATGAGAGAGCCATTCCAAATAGTGTCAAACCATAGTTACTACAATCATTTTTTGAAAAAAAATGGCTTAACTAACGAAATAAAGATGGAACCATATACATTCTTAAAAGAAAGTGCTTTAGATTTTATTTAATAGAATACAAGGAAAGAAAAAATAAACAAAAGAAAGAAATAATAAGAGCTTGCTTCCTTTATCATATATATGAGATGGGCGGGTCTTTTAAGCAAAATATGATCTACTAGTAAATCTCATCTTTTCTAAAGAGGCATTCTCCCTTCTTTCAACAATGGAATTTTATTATGGTTACTGACTCCCAAATTGCAGAATATATCTTTTCCATAGGCCTTTCTGTCGCTCTATCGGTGTATATATCCTTTCGAGCTGGGTGCCGTCTTCGAGGGTTGACACATGATAATATGGAGGAACGCCTGTCAGATTTTACGTTTGATTCCTTGAAGGGACTCATCTCCGATAAGCTAGAAGAGCTTTTGGGGTCGCAGGGTTTGCAGTTACCCGTGCAAATAAGTATTCAAGACGTAGCGGCCCACCTCCATCAAGATATGGAGGATCTTGGCATTCTGCGAGCCCTTTATGACTCGCTCCTTGAACTGGGCATTCAAAGCCCTTATTATATAGAGGTTGTAACCTCTTTTTTTATGTAAGAAACTGTGGGGCTGCCCCGGATGTAGTCCATTATAGTAAGACGAGAAGGAAGAACCGGGTCACCAAAGCCACGATTAGACTAAAAGAAAAGCCACTCCAAATGAGATATATTGGTTCAAATCAAATTCGTGTGCAAGAGAAGAGCGCATGAGGTCCGTTCTGCGAATCATACCGTACGTGAACCATTTCCTCTGAGTGGGCGTAGATAGGCTTTAATCGGTTGAGCGGGACCATCGGTCGACTCTCAACGAATCAAAGTGGATGGTGCGTGGACCGTTCAATCATGCATTCCCATTGGCTTTAACCTAGCACATAACCGATATATCTAATAGTCGTGCGGGAGGAGGGACCTCTGACAACCCCTACATAAAAACAATTGTATTCGCTTTTCTCACATGATGGAAGGATCGATCCATGCATGATGGTTATTGGTGGCCTACGCGTGATGGGATTTCACCGGATCAATCACAATATGGTATCAATCTAGAAGGCTTGTGAACGATCGGACATGTAGGGTGATAAGTTTAAAATACTTGATAAAGCGCCTATTGAGTTCGATACAGACCCAATTCCCTTAGTGATCTTAAAACAAATTCGGATGCTCTCATTATGTTCTTGGAAAAGGACCCGCTTAAATAAAAAAGAACGATCATGTCATCCGTCATATTGATCCGCAAAAGAGATACGATCGTTGAAAGTTCGATCGTAGAGAACAAAAACAGAGAGAAAGAAACATGAAGGGATCCGGAGTCGGTTCGGGGTCAACGTTGTTTGATTAGTTAGCTACGAAAGAGAAGGAGACAGGGCGCAGGTGGAAGATCTGATTCTCTTTCCTCCCCCTTTCAGTCGAGCCAATTTCCCTATCTATTTCTCTAGTTGTTCGTCGATGGTTCCAGTCGCTTCCCCGAACCTACTTCTTTGTAATCCAACAACCTTACAATCTTCATTATTCAACGTTTGCCCTCCGGGCGCACAGACTATTCTCTCTGAGCAAATACCCGAAAACCACTTTCCTAAAGTCTATTTTCTTTCTTCTTTATTTAAGTTCCTCCCGTATCGTTTATTGGTAGGGTCAGATCTGACTAACTATCTCTTTAATCATATTCTTCGTGTTTCGGTAAAAGGTTTGTTTCTTCTTTTGTTTTATATTAAGGTGTCAGCGAGGAACTATGTATGGAAGCCCATTCCCTAGCGTCTTAGTAAGTGAAATGGAGTGAATGTGCTTTCATTTCAGATGTATCACCATTCGGGTATCCTTTCTTTGTGTCAGGGACATTTCCTCTCAATCTTATTCTGATGGAGATTCGGTCCAGCCTGTAGAACACGTAGTCAGTATAGGATCCAACTCGATCTTAGGCCGTAAACCATTCAAGTCCTCTAGCGCTTGCCTAGTCGTATCAGGTACAATTCAATAGGGAAGGCCCAATAGAGGGGAATTGTAATCTTTCTCTTTCTTAGTCATAGTATACCTTATCATTCAAGTGAAAATGATGAAAGTGGATGACTAGGAAGAATAGAGAGATTGAAGGAAGTAAATTGACTACTATACGGAGAAAGAGACTGGACAACTTTTTTAGGAATGGTCGATTTCATTGCCCCGGATGGCAAATGGCAAGGAATTGAACTGACAGATGTGCAGTATGAGATTAAGAGAGAGGAAGGAGTTCAGTAGATGATGAGTGAAATGATTCTTTAACTAACATGGCTACGAGTTCGAAGCCTAGAGAAATGAGTGGAATAAGAAGGGTAGCACAGACAGAGTCTGAGATGCGGGAAAGAGATCCATTGAGAAGGAGCTAGTCCAACTGATTTCTTGACTGTCCAACAAAATCGACCTATTTCTATTTAAACCTTTTAAGCCCCAGACTACTAAGAAAGAAAAAAGAGTTGGCAAGTTTGGATCGAAATGAAACCTGGTTTTGAGTATTTTGATTTTTCTACTTCGATAGTTGTAGAGTGAGTTATCCCAACTCATCCCTGGTATTCCTCCTCTCTATGAGATGTGGGATCGACCCCGCGAGCCCTTCCTATTTTTACCAATAACGGAAGTGGCAGAAACCAGTGGATTCATGATAAGTTCCTCGTACCAAAAAAAAGAAATGGTTAATGATACAATCAACCAATGAATTATGACTTAATTATTCCCTCTCTACGGCTCATCCAGTTGAAGTAACTAAGAACTTCGGATTGAAGTAATAAGATTATTGAATCATCAGAACTACTTCGAATTATTTTTTCAAGACATTTATTTTAAAAATATATATATTTAAATACATAAATAATTGAACAAGATAGTGAAAAAACATCCCAAGGCATTGCCTCTTATATTATTTAATAAAAATATAATTTTTTTTTGTAATACAATTTTAAAATTGCAACTTTATTTCATAATTCAAAAGTTTTAAATCACATAGTAAAATTGCCATTAAAAAGTTACATATTCAACCATACTTTTTCTAATTTTCTCACAATCTCTTGAGGATCTTCTGTTGGAATTGGAAGTTGTTGGTCAAATTGTTCGACGTCGCTTCCCGCTCCCTCGGATAAGATTTCGTTGTAGTTGTAGTCGTCTTCTTCGTTGATCATTGGTTGACTGCACCTTCTACGCTCCGCTCTAATCCAATCTCTAAATAAAACTGCAATCTCCAAGTTGTTTCATCTCCAATGAGTGTCCGTGCTCTCCTATTTGAAACCTTCCAGCAGAAAAAGCCCTTTCAGAAGCTGTTGATGACACTTGAATATTCAACACATCTCGGGTCATCTTTGATAGTGTCGGAACTGTCTTCTCATTCTCCCTCCAGTATTTCAGCAAGTCTTCACGTCCATTTTCATTGGAAATTAATTCGAACGGTACAACACCCTGCAAAACATAAACATCAAACTTGCTAATTGTTGAAGAACTTGAACCACTATATATTCTATTTCTAAGGCCTTGAATACTTAAAGCAGAAACCACATATTTTTTATAAAGTTGCATTGAAGTAGAAAAAGATGGTACAGAAGCCGGTTGAATATTAGCACTTTGTTGTTAGTAATGCATATACATATTCTTACATTTTATTTGTATGCTAGACATAAATTCTTCTTTAGTTGGTTCTTCAGTTGAGTCTATTGAAAGTATTTCTAAGCATTCATAAATCGCTTCAATAAGGGCAATACAACCGTCTATTTTAATAGTAGGATTTAATACAACACCAATAAAATAAATAGCGGGAATAGGTAAAAAATATTTTTTAAATTTTACAAACATTTTTGCAATAGCTGGAGCGTAAGTTGGTTTTTTTTATATTCATTAAATAACAAAAATATTAGAGCTATATAAAATAACATAGATGAAATAGTAGGATAATAAATACCAGAAAATTCCTTGGTAGCTACAAAACATTTCTCTAAGAATACAATAAGTTCCAAAATTTTATCTCAATCATCATCTACAAGCATATGCGTTGGATTTTGATTATGGGCGTTAAATAATAAAGTTATAGGTCTTCTATACTCGTGAGCAACAAGTAATTGTTCATACAAAGAATTTCACCTAGTCGTAAATTCTTCTGCAATTTTCTTATAAGGTAATCCACAATCATGACAAGTTTTTTTATACTCTTTGCGTCTTTGTATTTATTACCTTTAAAAATAAAGTTGATAGAAAATTGTACTTTATCAAGGATATTTTTAAAAAGTTTTAGGCCATCTTTTATAACTAAATTATAAATATGACATGCACATCTAACATCAAAAAGAGGGAAACAAAAGGAGTCAATCGAGTTTTTAAAATGTTTACAGCATAATCATTAGAATAAGCATTATCTAATGTAATAGTCATAATTTTATCAGTAATTCCATAATATTCACTAATTTTATGAATATTGTTTGAAATAAAAACTCCAGTGTGCCTTTCATCAATATATCTATATGCTAATATACATTTTTGCATAGACCAATTATCATCTATCCAATGACATGTAACAATTAAATAATCATTACCATTAGTACTACGGCCTATGTCAGAAGTGATAGCCACTTTGCATTAAAATGATACAATGCATAACGTAAAAATTATTGATATTCATGCGCAAATGTAAAAACATCTCTTCTAATAGTTGATCTAGGAAAACCGTTAAAAGCAGGATTATATGTTTCTCGAATGTAATGAATAAAACCATGAATGGAAGGAAGTGAAAAAGGAAAACCCTCCACAGCAACTAATTTTGCTAAATTTTTTTGATCTTTGTGTTTATCATATTTCAGACCTATAACTTCCCCTTCATCGGGTTAATTCGACCCTGTACTTGATTGGGGACACTATGTGAACCCGACTCAAAAGGAATTTGCACACCCAGTTTTTCAGTCAAGTATTGGTTATACCTTGCTTTGTGAAAGTTTTTTACATGTCTAATTAAACCTCTTGTCCCACCTTGACCTTTTTTAGTTTTAAATTTATAAACTTCGCGACAAATTTTACAAATAGCTAGTTGATTAGGAATGTCCCTTTCAAAAAAATCTCATGCAGAAGATTTTTTACGGACAGATCTTTTCATCATCTAACAACCCTGAAGATGGTAGGAATATAGATGGCATATTAATAGATTCATATGTAGGTTTAGCAAATAATAGGCATGTAGTACGGAAGCATGTATTATTAACTCAAAATTCATTTTTAAATAATAGTCTACAACCTTCTATCAACATTTAACATCATAATTGCAGAGATGTATACTTATCAAGATTATATTTAGAAACACATAGTCTAAAAACATACCTTTTAGCATAATATTAAGATCACCGGAGATACTCAACCCACCTTGGCTCTGCCTCCCTTTTTTCCTCTCTGGTGACGGGATAAATGGCCTAGGTGCTGGGAGTTGCTCGACAGACTCTTTCTTAAATTTCCTTTTAAGAGATGGTGTTTTGTGGACTAATATGGTTCTTAAATATAAGCTTTCAAAGTATTTATCTTCTGGTATCATGATATTAATCTTGATATTGGCTATAGACTAGAAGGGTTTTTAGCTAGACATGAGAGATTATTTTTAAAGATTGAAGCTGTTGTATTTCGAAAGATGATCTCTGAAGTTACAATGAGGTTCTTTATATAGATAACCTCGGTTGCATTTCACTATTGGCATGTTGAAAAAGTAATAAAGTCGTTACATTATTGTTACAAAAGTCCTAAAGCAAATAGTGCTTTGTCTCTTGTCCTTTCATGCTTTTCTTAAAGTTGTTTGTCGTTGTTGTCATTTTTTTAAACGTTTGTCGGGCTTGTCATCTTATGTCTTTAATTCTTTATGGGTCCGGCAGCTTTTTCTTTCTTCCACGGGCATCTTTACAGGTGTCTTCTTTGCATAGCGGCATCTTTTGTCTGTCTTCTTTTGACAAAAAGATGAATTTTTTTTTCTCTTCGACGATACACCTATAGAATAGGAACGATATCGTTTTAATTTTTTGATACTCCTATAGAATAGGAATGGTATCTTTTTAGTAGTATTATAATACATGGGTTTTACTGTAGTTTGGACTACATTGGGACATATTAACTTGTTACATTGTGGCTTTCTGTAGTTTAAACTACATTGGGCCGTTTCATTCAAAAAGGATTAGGTGATCCTTCTTTTTTTATAGTAACCTACGTAGTATCCTCCTTTATGCTTATAACAGGCCTTTTCCTCTGGCCTATTAAGAGTTTGTACTGTAATACTGTCTCATTGGAGTGTTTGTGCTCCATCTTAGTGATTCTATCATGCATGTTGGTAAGGTGTGTGGTGTCTTGTGAGATATAGTGTGATAATTTCTTCGATTTCTCCTCCTTTGGAGTTTCCAATAATACTGGCTTTGCCTGCTCTTAGCATATCTTCAATTTTTGATTTCAAGGTTGATAGTCCTATGGCTCTTTTGGCACTGAGCCATTCTTGAAACTTTTCTATAGTACATGGTATTTTCATTTTCAGGTCTTTGTCATCTCCGCTTATAATGCTATTCCTTCCTTTTTAAATAGTTGGCATATAATGATAGGTTTTCCTGTTTAGTCTGTCGAGGCGTCGAACAGTTGTATGCTATAGATACCTCTTCCAAATGATTCCATCATTAACCTAGCAGATTCTACTAAAACATTGGGTAATTTAGCAATATTATAAAAAGTGTCATCTACTAGTATTTTATCTATAAATCTGTAAGTAAAGACTTTAAGAACTATATCAGGGTTTGATGATTCCTGTAACATTGGTAATATATTCTTCGAATTTGTCATTGTTGGTTACATCGTTGTACCTGCTAAGAAAATCAGCTAGAATATTCTTAGTCCCAGATATATTTTTGACAATAAAAGAATGATTGTCATTTTCTTCTCTTATTTAGTTCTGGCAAAGGGTCTATTTTATTTATAATGAAAGCCCTTACTTGGGTGTTATCTGTTCTAACAATGAGTTTTACTAGTAATAGGTGATAATGGAATCTCTTTATTCCAAATTTTACTGCTAATAGTTCCTTCTCGTTAATATGGTAATTTTTCTCATCAAGCTTCCATGTTCCACCTCCATATCCACAAATTAATGATTTTTCTTTTTCTATATCCTCTTTATGATATGATATGAGGACTGCTCCTCATCCTATATCACTGGCATCAGTAAATAGTTCTGGTTGATCCAGTTCTGTTGGTATTTTATGTTTTGGAAAATCTTTCACTTTTTCCTTGATTTTATTTATGGCTTTAGTAAGTTCTTCCTTCCATTCAAAAGTTATATTTTTTTTAGTTAGTTCCTGTAATGATTTTCTTAAAAGTGGTAAATCCTTTATATGGTCTGAGGCATAGTTTACTACTCCTAGAAATTGTTGTACTTCCTTTTTTCTCTCTAATTTATCTTTAAATTTTTTTATTTTTGTTACAATGTGTTCCTGTAATTGTAATCCTTCATTATCTTTTATGTATCCCAGATATTCTATACTATTCTTAAAGATTTCAGATTTCTTTTCAGTTAATAATATTTCATGTTGTTTCACAGTTTTTATAAATTCTTCTAAATGTTTTATATGATTTTCCAAATCATCACTATATATTAATATGTCGTCAACATATACTATACAGTATTCTGTTAATTTTCTGAACACTTGGTCCATTCTTTTTTAAAATATTTGTGGTGCATTCTTTAATCCAAAGGGTAGTACATTCCATTCGTAGTGTTCTTGAGGGGCACTAAATGTTGTTAAAGCTTTTGATTCATTTTTTAATTTTATTTGCCAAAATCCACTTTTACAATCAAATTTACTGAACTATTTTTTATTCCCTAATCTATTAATAAGGTTTCTTTTGTATGGTAAAAAATATCCATCAAATACAGTTTTCTTGTTTAGCTCTCTCTAGTCAATCACCATTCTAGCCTTCTTTTTTGTTCACTATGTTTTCTAACTAAAAAGGCTGGGCTACTATGTGAGATTTTTCTTTCTTGTATTAATTTTAATTCTAATAACTCTTTTAGTTGGGTTTCAAATTCTTTTTGATCTGTTGGGATATATCTAATAGGCTTAGATCTGATTATATCACTATTTATTAGTTTGATTTCAGCATATATTTTTTCTTTTTCCCATAGTTGCATCAGATTTTCTCCAAAATTTATTTTTAATATATTGAGGTATTTTTCTCTTAATAACTGTAGGTTATTATTTCTATCTGATCTTATGTTACATATTCTTAGTGTATGTATTGGCAATACTCTTTTTAGTATTATCCATTTATTAAAGGTGTTTGTAAGCTGAAAGTATTATTATTTATCACTTGCGTTTTAAAAATAGTCTAGGAAATTGTTTCCTAACAATACTTGTTGTTTCATATCATTCAGTTGGTATATAACTGGTAGTCTAAATATTGTATTCCCTAATACTATTCTCATAATTTCTGCTACTATATCTAATTCTTTTGTTTGTTCGTTAAAGCCTGATACTCTTGTTCCATGTGTCTTAGACATTTTCCATTTGTGTGATTCTAATACTTCTTTCTTTGCTAGACATAAGTCTGCTCCACTGTCAATACAGATTTTTTGTTTTATCATTTTATTAGGTTTGTATTCTATACGAGCTTAATGTAGATTTCTACCATCTAATTATTATTTTCTAAATCTATTTCTCTTAATCTTTGTTGAAGCTCTTTATCTTGTTCCATTTCTTTTACTTCTTCTAGTAATTTCTTCCATCTTATTTCACTTAACTTTCCTCCTATTCTGCTAAGGCTTTTTGTAATCTTATTGTACCTATCACTATAGTATCTATTTCCTGTTTAACTAGTAGTCGTAATAAGCTTATTGCGAACATAGCTTTCATATTGCATCCAATAATCTCTTTCTTCTAGTAATTTTCTTTCTTCTTGCGACTTCATTTAGTCAGAACTATTTTCACTTTCTGAGTCTTGGTTAACAAAGTTAATGTTTTCTGATTCAGTTTCTTCATCAGTTTGACTGACATAAAAATCTTCATATTCGTACCAGTTCTTATTTTCTTCTTTTATTTGTTGTAAACTCATTATAAATTGTGTTGTGTCTATGTATTTTACCCCTTTTTTCTTTAGTTTCGAGCATTTATTAGCATAATGTTCATTTTCATTGCAATTCCAACATTTACATTCTTTAAGTTTTTCTTCTTCAATTGGTTTTACATATTTTCTTTTCCTAAATTTTCTCTTATGCTTAAATTTTTTCCTTGTTTCAGGGGTATTTCTATATCGTTTTCCTATAAGGTTTGTAATAAGGCTGTTGGTTTTGTCCGCTGTAATTATTATATTTTTTTATATCTCTTGTGTTGATGTTTCTTTTATGGCTTTTCTTGTATTTCTTTTCTCTTTTATTATCATCACATCCGAATACTAATCTTCTTTCCATAAATCCACATACCTCTCTTAATCCTATTTTCTTATCCTTTTTAATCTATTGTTGCATCCTATATTCTTCACATTTTCGCAGTAGATATGCTCTTAGTACTCTTATTCTTTCTCCTAATGTATTTTCTCTTGGTTCTAGTTGGGTGTATTCCTTTGATATTTTTGTGTTATAAGGTATAGGTAGGTGGTCATAATAAAGTTGTTGGTATATTAAACATTCTTCTGGCAAGAATCTTGCTTCATAAAAGAACTTACTAAAACTTATTGTGTGTTCTGGTAATTTATTAATTTTGCAACATTTCATGTTATTTAGATTCATTATTATCTCAATTTTTCTTTCTGCAAGTATATTTTCTCGTGCTACCAACCATTTTTCTCATAAAAATTCTCTTTTTAGTATGATATCAAATATTATTAGCATAGATTTTCAATCTCCTGCAAGGCTAAATATTTCTCCTCTTAATTGGTATGCTATGGATTCTATCCAATAAGCTACCTTTCAGATTAATATTTTAGATATCAAGTCATACATATATTCTAGGTTTTCTGTTTGTGTGGAGTTCATTAATGCTATATACATTCCAAGATTCCAATCATTTATTCTTCTTCCTATTTCTTGTTCATCATAAACATTATCTAAGTCTAAGAAATATCCATTGTAGTTTATGCCTTGCGTCATTGATCCTGCAAATTCTTTAAATTCAGCTTGTTGTCCTACTGGTATATGATTTGGTAATCTAGTTTGTCTTCTATTTATTATTTCTAGGTTGGGATCTACTAATTCTTCTTCTGGATAATCGTTTGCATCTTCATTTATTATATCATCAGTTTCTTTTTCCGTTTCTACAGGATTATTAAATTCATCTTCTATATCACTTTCGGGTTCATCTTCTATGATTGCGTTTACACTTTTCATTTTTTGTAAGGCTACTATTATCTGGTTATTTTCCTAATAAAATGATTAAAAAAAGATTTTAATTTTCATTGTTTTTGTCCTCTTCTCATACTAGGGGGAATATGTGGCATTCCAGTTTCAGTTTCAGCCTGAGACTCAGTCTGATCCTGAGGTGGAGGTGCACTAGTGGGTGGGTTATCTAAATTATCTTCTAATTTATTTTTTAAATCAAAGTCTGGTTCAGATGCAGAATATACATCATGATCTAATGGTATATTAATATTAACATTAAAAATATCAATTTCATCTACATGAGTGAAATCATCCTAAATAGGATTAGTAGAAGATGCACTCTTACCCTTGTTACCCCTACTACCGCTACCAAAAAAACATCCAACTCGTTCCATTATAATTATGCAAATAAATAATTAAAGTTAGTGAAATTAAGTACGATAATTAAAATTAAGTAATAATAATAATTTAAATAAAAGAAGGAACGAAGGTACCAAACGCCGACGTGTAATCGAGGTTGAAAATTGAGACATTGCTCGATGATAATCAAGCTAGTTGCCAACTTCACTCCTAATTTTTGAACTTTGACAGAAATTAGCAAACAAAATATAATGTTTAGTGTGCAATTTAGACTTGTAGACAGAGAGAGAGATTAGAGATGTGGTAGGAAGATTTGTGAGAAAAATGAAGAGGAAAATGAGGTATTTATAGTTGAGAAATAGGGTTAATATGTAAATATATTAACTTAGGATTAAAAATAAATATTAAGCGGGTAGGGAATTTATAGGGTGTGAGGGGGGGGGGGAATGGTCGTTACTAGCTGTTGCCAACAGCTAAAATCGAAAGTGGTCCGTTGTGCAATGGTTAGTTCTGCAAAGGGGGGGCGGAGCGAGGAGGCTCGTTGGTGGGATGGGGCGGGATTGTGACGGATGGGACGAGCTCTAGTCCCGTCCCGAGTTTGAACTCCTCTACCGACATTGTACATCCCGAATTGTTTTTTGCCCGCCCATCCCGTCCCACTGCACAGCCTTAGAAAAAAGTCAAATAGTAAAAATATATGGAATAGCTGAATTATATATATCTTATACATAGACCTTATATATGGTTGCTCCATGCTATCCATCATGTTTTTTGCTTTAGAAAACAACTCATTTAAATAGACAATAATGATCTCGGGGAGGAAATATTGTAACACAATTTGTTACTGTAAAATTTCTAAAAAGAAATTCACACAAACCATCTTAACAAAGTTGTACAAACATTTCGGTCTTCTTAAAATTATACAAGCATAAGCATTCAAACTTGCATTTTAATTTGAAAGTTAGTTTCCTCGAAGAAGTGTACAGGTTGAAAAAGGAAGAAATTTTGTTGTGACCAATCTGAATACAAATTAAATCATTGTGCTATTCGAAATTACAATTAGATGTTTAGCTAAAATATGATCATTATTCATCATTATCAAGAACTTACACATTTTAAAAAATATTTTACAACTCAAACTCATCTTTTAATAATATCAACGTGATATTAGTAAAAAGAATTACTTAACATGAATTACACACGCAACGCATATGCCCGAAGATTAATATATATATAGAGGGGAAAATGAGAATAGAGATGCATAGAGATATAATCATGCAAAGAAATAATATAAGCACAAGTAAAAGAACCAACAACGGTTATATAGAAGAAATTAATCAAACTAGATACGAGGTAGAAGACTTTACTCAATAACTCAAAAGATCTTATATCTCGCTACAATATGAGCTATCTCTCAACATAAGAAAATAGGTAGCAGATACCCCTATTTATAATACCATAAAATCGAATTGAACTAGGACTAGAAAACATATTCCTATATGACGACTTTGATAAATGATACCTAACTAGACTTGAATTAAATAAACTATCAAATATCAAATTCTAAATAATTTTGGATTATTAATCTTGGTTTAATTACAACATACCCTCCCTTAAAGCAAGATCTTCAAATTTGAGCATGCCATGAACAATATCATATCTTATAGAAGTCAACCACCTTATACTCTCAAACAATTTCCTGAAATATGTAGGATCGACAAAATTGCAGATGTTATCTTTATTTAGCTTCAGTTTCTCTTCAACATGATTCAAAGTTAATTTGACTTTTTGGAATAACTAGTCTCGCCATAAAATCATATGTTTCTCCAATTGATTTGTACTTGACCTTGCGTGTCCATTCGACTTTAATTCATCTTTTTGTATACAGTAGAGTAGTATCGTCAACTAACAATTTTTTATGCTCTTCAAAACATACAATCTCGACTACTAGCTCGAAAATGGTTGCATCTTCAATGTTTTTACAATTCAATTGTGGATCTGGACCGTTAATTGTTTCTGCCACAATCTTGGGTAGATCATGAAAAACTTTCTCTTGGTGAACTCTTTTACTTTTTTTCATCACTAGATTCATCTTCAATACCTTTAAACATTTTCTCTTATATGATAATGACTGATACTTCTATTCCTTTTTTAATTTTCCCACCTTGACTAGATCAATATTCATGTCTATTACATGTCTCCTGAATTAAAACATGTATATGATTTGATATTTTAATTCATGTCTAGTTAGAGTTTTATTGTCATTTTTATATAGAAATAAGTTTTTCAATTTATAGCCAAAATAGGTTTCATACTATTATAAACAGGGGGCTGCTAGCTATTTTCATAACTAGAGATATAGAGAGGAGATTGTAGAGTGCACTCAAAGATTTTAGGTTATGAATAAATTATTCTCCTTCAAATTGGTATTAGAGCTTTTACGGTCCTGGTAGAGAATCGAAGAGCTTCCGCTGCTGGGGGGCAACTATAATCCATGTGTGTCTCCCGTTTGACCAATGATTATATGTTAGCAAACGCCAGGACAATGATATATGCATGAAAAATAATCATGCTAAGAAAAAAGTTGAAAGTTGGAGAAAAAGTATTCCAACGATTGAAGGTTGAAGAGAAAGTGATTTAACAATTAAAAGTTGATGAGAAAGTGCATCAACAAATTGATTATATCTTCGATATTCATACACTTCTATAGTGGATCTCGACCGTTAATTGTTTATGTCACAATCTTGGGTAGATCATCAAAAACTTTCTCTTGGTGAACTCTTTTACTTCTTTCATCACTAGATTCGTCTTCAATACCTTCAAACATTGTTTCTTGTGTGATAATGGTTGGTACTCCTATTCCTTTTTTAGTTGCCCCACCTTGTCTAGATTAATCATGTCTATTATATGTCTCATGACTTAAAACTCCAGTAACTTCTATTGAAGAGCATTAGTTTCAATCAAATTACCCTTTTTCGCCATTCCAGAAATCATAGATAAATCAATTGGACATTGTTGGAGTCTACTTTACAATCAAAGACATCTACACCACAACAAATATTACCTCTATCTTCTCTTCTTTTCTTCACTATTTTTGAATTCTGACCTTCTTCATTTATTTTTTCCTGATTCGATGACTCTTCTTTATCTTTTGATTGATTATCATTTATTTTCAACGCCTCCTCCAATATCTCATATGTTTGTTGATTCAGGAATATTTCATATGTCAATCTTCTAGATCATCAAGTCTCAAAGTATTAAGATCATGGGTAGCCTTAAGAATTGTCTTTTTGGTGTGAAACTCTAGTCTTAGAGACTGCAATATCGTTTGAACAACTTCAACTTCTTCCAAAACTTCTCCATTGACCTTCATATCGTTAACACTTTCTGTAATTCTTGTAAAAAATTTCCTTGACAGAGTCCTTTGATTTTATCTGGGTCAACTCATACTGTCTCTAAAGCTCTAGAAGTTTCTTTCTCTTCACATCTGCAGCACGTCGATGTGATTTTACTAAAATTGTCCAAGCCTCATTTGATGATTTTGCATGCAAATATTCGTTATATACGTGCAATTGGACTTTTCTATTGAGGTAGTAGAGTGTCTTATAATTCAATTGTCTATTTTCTTTAATCGAGTAGTTGCTCCCGTTAATGTTGTGCCTTTTGGAACTTTCACGAACCCTAGATCAATAATGGACCATAGTCTACCAATATTGAAAAAATTCTTCATCCGTGAATATCAACTCTCAAAATTATTTTTCCATCAAACACAAAAATGGGACAATTTGATAAATATGGAATATCCATATTCTTTATATGTGTCGGATCTCACACAAGGCTTTGATCATATCTCACACGGACTCTGATACAATTTTTTTAAAAAAAATCAAAGAAATAATATAAGCATAAGTGAAAGACCCAACAATGGTTATATTGAAAAAATTTATCAACCAAGAGAGAAGAAATATGAAGCTTTATTCAAAAACTCTTGTATCTCGCTATAATATGAGCAATCTCTCAACCTGAAAAAATAGGTAGCAGAGACTCCTTTTTATAATAGTATAAAATTTGATTAGATTAGGATTAAAAAACTTATTATTATATGCCTTTGATAAATAAATCATAACTAGACTTGAATTAAAAAACTATCAAATATCAAATTCTAAATAATTTTAGATTATTAATCTTGATTTAATTTCAACACTAACTTCTACGGATATTATTATTATTATAATTATACTATATGATGCTTTGAAATGACATGAAGAGAGAAGTAAGAATATCAACTCACAATCACCTCAATGTGCAGAAGGAAGGAGGCAAAATCTGGTTACATGTGTTGTTAAATTTCGTCGAAGGTTCAAAGAGGGTGTGGTTTCAAGCAAAACATTGAAAGGAAACCCCTACGTCAGCTCTCCTTTGAGAATCTTCTTGCTATTTGAAGCCCTCTCATGATAAACACTAAAGACAAACGAACTCATAATTACTATATACACATGAAATTATCACGGAGTTAACTTATACACATTTTTTACTATAAAAAAGATTATTCTGGGTGGAATTGCCGTAAAATGGGAGTATATATCATGTACCAAAATATGTCGTGTTAAGCTAGCATTTGGAGATAAATTTGGTTGAAACTTGAAAGAAAGAGCTTGTGAAAATAAGATGAAAAATGATTTTTAAAGTTGAAATTGTATTTGAATATGCATTTTAATCGAAAAGAAGTTGAAGTCTTGTGAGTAAAACAACTAATCTAATCACTTTTTGAAACTTGAAAAATTCATCTTTAAAAACTGCCCAAAAATTGATCACTCTTTATAACCAAACAATGTTTTTAAAATATTTTTGAAAAATGTGATTTTTTTTAAAATTTGAAAAAATGGTTTTTGTTTTCATAGTGAAAATAGTATTTCGAAAATGGTGTTGTGGGTCATGAATACAAATTGAAATTGTTTTTGAATTTTTGTGAGTAATTTGAAGTGAAAAAATAAAAATAATTTTTTGGTATTTTTCAAATTCCGTAAAATTTCCGAAATCAACTTCAAGTAAAAAGCAAAAATATTCATGACCAAACAGCTACTTATAAGTATCTTGTCTTATCTTTTAAGTCATTAATCATATCATGGATTAATATTAAATTACATCTTTTAAGTGATTGATAAATAATTGTTTTATATATATATATATATATATGTGTGTGTGTGTGTGTGTGTGTGTTATTAAAAATAATGTTGAAAACCAATCTTGGACGCAACTATTGTTTCTTATTTCTCGTTTACAATCCTATAAATATGATTCTTCTGCCTGGAAGGGAACTTCTCTTTTGTTTACACAAATATAGCCATATTTTCTCTCTTTCCAATTTTAAAGAGATTGTTTTGTATCCTTCAATTATTCAAAATTTACTGATAAAAAGAAAAGAAAGAAAAATCCTAAAATGCCAAAAGACAAAGCCTTAAAGCACAGAGGAACTAAGAGCTAACTCACTTCACTTGATGACCTTTCTGTCTTTTATGTTAAGATGGAGGATTCGACCTCGTCAGTAGCATAATATCTCCTTCCTCTTTCCTAGCCCCATACTCTCCTGAAGTAATTAGTAAAAAATAAAAAATAAGTTATTTTTCTTAAAATTATTGAAAGTTGGATGTTTAGAGACTATTTGGATTGGCTTATTAAATATTTTAATAGTGTTTGAATAAGATAAAAATGTGATTTTAATCACTTATTTTTAGGACAAAATAATAAAAATAAACCAAAAATCATAAGTTAAGATTCTTAACTTATAGCTTATGCTTATAAGCCTATCCAAACAAACTCTTAGTATGATAAGAGTTATTATGAAAATAGAAAAACGGCAAATATGCCATCAAACTATTCGAAATGGCTTAATCATGTCACTCATTTATAGTTCGGCATGTTTATGTAATCGTCATGACCGAAAGTGCACATTTGTGCCATTTACCATTAACGGCTCAAATGACTGGTTTTAAAATGTAAACGTGTACAATAAGTACACTACAACCCCTACCCATAATTATTATATATCCCATATATTGTAAGTATATTTAGTGATAGATAATTATGGTAAACTAGGATTCCTCTTGTATTGTGACTATGATTCCTCTTGTATTAGGGTTGTTTATTGTACCCTATATATATTGATATTAATGAGAAAGACCCCCTAAGGGAGATTAATATCATCTTACATGGTATCAAGAGCCAAAACCCTAATCTAGAAAAGTTTCTTCTCTTGCCCCCGCCCCCTCCCCCTCTCGACCGATGGCACCATTTTTTTTTATCTTTCCAATTTCCACCATTCTAATGGAGAATTTGGCTACTCCCACTTCTTCCGATGCTTCCGCTTATAACTCAGTCATCATCCAACCACCCACTACCCTCTCCTCACCGTATTTCCATCCGGCTCTTACCGTTACCAACATCAAGAATTTTATCCCTATAATTCTTGATCAGGAAGATGGCAAATATTGGTCATGAGTGGAACTATTTCGTATCCACGCATGTGTATATCATGTGCTTGTTCATATAGAGGACTTTTTCCCTCGTCCTCCCGATATGGACGACATCACATGATGTCGCCTCGATGCCGTGGTCAAACAGTGGATATATGGCACTATATCCAAGGATTTACTATACACACTCATGAAAACGGGTGCCTCTGCCCGTGATCTATGGACACGTTTGGAATAAATTTTTTAAGACAACAAGAACACTCTCGCCGTGTACTTGGAAGAACAGTTCAACACCACCCGTCTTAAAAACTTCTCTAATATGTCAGAATATTGCAAGCAGAAACTGGTGGCAGACCAACTGTCCAATGTTGGTACGCCTGTGTCCGAAACAAAGATGGTGTTACAATTAGTTGCGGGCCTCTCCAAGGGTGAATATGACACCCTAGCCACGATGATACAACAGGCTGAGCCTCTACCAAGTTTCAACAAAGCACGCTCGCAATTGTTATTGGAGGAAACTCGACGTGTGAAACAGGACGAGCATAACCAGAAGGCATTAACAGTTGAACTGCCCGCACAACATCAGGCCACCGCCGGCCAGCAGCCTCCGTCGGAAAACATTCAACCGCGGCAAAACCGCGGCGGCAGGGGTGGCAGGGGCCGCGACAGTGGGCGAGGTGGCAAGGGCCGCGGGAAATGACGAGGCCAACAACCATAGCAGTTCAGCAACACCACGTCATGGGCCAGCCAGTCTCTGGTTACCCAAATCAAAACTGGGCCACGGTTTCAGGATATCATCCAGCCCAGTTCCCTTTTCAGCAACTAGGATTACAGGGCCATGCTCCAGGTTCGCGACCGCCCCTGTTCCAGCAACAACAGGCCCATGTCATGCAGGCCCAATTCCCACAGCAGCCCTTAAATCAAATCCCCACTGACTTGGGTCAGGCATTCAGCAGTATGAGTTTGCAGCAGCCCGACGAAAATTGGTATATGGACTCTGGAGCCTCCTCTCACCTCACCCGGTCCGTAGGTAATCTTTCCCAATTGTATCGTTTAAAGTCTCCACAATTTATTACAGTTGGCAATGGTCGACGCATTCCAATTCATGGCTATGGTCACACCCACACTCTGCAACCTCACCCACCCTTCTCCCTAAATAACGTCCTGCATGCCCCACATATCATCAAAAATTTAATATCCATTAAGAAATTTACTCGTAATAATTCTGTGTCTGTTGATTTTGATCCATTTGGTTTTACTGTGAAGGATCTACATACGGGGACACCTCTTACGAGATGCAATAGCATAGGGGACCTCTATCCATTCACATCCTCGTCCGCTGCCGGTTCCCGCTCACACACTACCCTAGCTGCTCTGTCTCCGTCAATTTGGCACAATAGGCTCGGACACCCAGGAGCTCCCATTTTTAATTTTCTTAGAAGTAATAATTTTATTCAATGTAATGGGAAACTTGCCCAGACCTGCGTTTTCTGTCAATTAGGAAAACATGTTCATCTTTCGTTTAATTCCTCAATTAGCATTACGTTTGCTCCTTTTGATATTGTTTATGCTGATCTGTGGACTTTTCCCATTACTAGCTCCCTAGGTCATAAATATTATCTTGTGTTATTGGATGACTACTCTCACTTTCTTTGGATCTACCCATTAAAATTTAAGTCCGAAATTTTTGCCAAATTTCTTGAATTTTGCACATTTATCAAAACGCAATTCGAACGCGCCATTAAAACGTTCCAATGTGACAATGGTCGTTAATTTAACAATTCCGTATTTCAAAATTTTTGCAACAATAATGGTATGGTCTTCCGATTTTCGTGTCCTCACACGTCCCCTCAAAATGGCAAAGCCGAGCGTCTCATCCGTACAATAAATAACATGGTCTGCACGTTTCTGTTTCATGCATCCCTCCCTCCATCATTTTGGGTATATGCTGTCAAAATGGTAAAATACGTCATTAATATTTTACCCACTAGTACCCTCCAACCGAAATCTTACACCGTCGAGTTCCCTCCTATGATCACCTACGGATATTTAGTTGCCTATGTTTCCCTAATCTCTCTTCCACAGCCGCTCACAAATTAGCTCCCCGCATCACTCCGTGTGTCTTCTTAGGTTTCCCGTCAAATCATAGGGGCTATCTGTGCTATGACATATCCACTCGTCAAATTCTCATCTTGTGTCACGTCACTTTTGACGAGACGCAATTCCCCTTTTCCAACATCCAAAATTTTCGAAAACTGAATTATGAATTTTTAGACGACTCAACTCTCTCATGTCCACCTTCGGGAACTGTGCCCGACTGACACCACTGCACCTCCACAACCTTCATCTGCCACCGTACAACACCTACCGTCGGCATCCCTGCCACCGGTGTCCTCCCCGTCACCGTCTCTTGCCACCTCTAGCACCACTCAGCCTCCAGGTTCCATCGACTCATAGGTCACCGTCCCATCCACTGTGCCGCCCCTACAGTCTCACTACTGTGCCGACCCCAGTTCGCCCCTCAACCACCACCCAGCAAACCCAGTTACCGGACCTACTATGCCACCGACATCGTACTCTACCCTACAAACCTCTTCCATTTCCGGTATACCGAGAATCCCCACAAATCCCTACCACAGTTCACCAGCAACCAACGACCCAACCCACTCGACTCCAATTCCAAACACCGCCACTGGTCCGCACCACCCGACAACCACCCTCGATCGAAACCCTGTCCCGATAACACAAACTGCACCACACCCGATTCTGTCATCACCCAATCCAACGAACCAGTCAACCAACACCCTTACCCAGCCAACGGCCGCACATCGGATGGAATCTCGTGCCCAACACGAGATTTTCAAATCCAAAGTCCAATTTAACCTATCCACCCAAACAATTTCACCTATTCCAAAAAGCACTAAATTAGCCAAACTAGACCCGAATTGAAATGCGGCTATGTGTGAGGATTTTAATACTTTAACGAAACAATATACTTGGGACTTGGTTCCTCGACCAGAGGGGTGAATGTGATCTGTTGCATATGGCTTTTTCGTCACAAGTTCAGGGATAGTGGTGACTTAGAAAGATACAAGGCAAGATTAGTGACAAATGGTACTAACCAGTAGGAGGGCATTGATTGCGATGAGACATTCAGTTCGGTTGTTAAACCGGCCACCATTCGCACAGTTCTAAGCATTGCTATGGGAAAGCATTGGTTGATTCATCATCAAGATATGAAGAATGCATTTCTTCACGGGGATTTACGAGAAACTATTTACATGCACCAGCCGTCTGGTTTTGTCCACACAGTAGCCCCACATTATATGTGTCATCTCCGTAAGTCATTGTATGGATTAAAATAGGCCCCCACAACATGGTATGATCGTTTTGCATAGTTCATTATGCGTCTTGGGTTTACATGCAGCAGATGTGATAACTCTCTCTTTACTTTACATTGTGGACGTAATACTGCGTATTTACTGTTATATGTGGATGACACTGTTCTTACTAGCTCTATTGCTGTGTTGAAAGACAAGATTATTGCACTGCTCAAGTCTGAATTTGCCATGACTGATTTGGGGAAGCTGAGCTATTTTTTTGGGATCTCAATCACTAATTTTGGATTTAGAATAAACTGGAGTGGACATGATACTGCCCTCAAACGTATCATTCGATATATTAAGGGCACACTGGATTATGGACTACACTTATACCCCTCCGCACCGAACTCACTGTTATCCAACACAGATGCAGATTGGGCAGGCTGTCCAGACACCCGCCGCTCTACATCCGGCTACTGTGTGTTTTTTGGTGATAATCTCATCTCTTGGTCTGTCAAACGGCAAGCCACATTATCCCGTTTGAGTGCAGAAGCTGAGTATAGAGGAGTTGCTAATGTTGTTGCTGAGATCTGTTGGCTCCGAAACCTTCTGTTGGAGCTTCCGTGTCCTTTAGGTAAAGCGTCTCTGGTCTACTATGATAACATATCCGCCATATACCTGTCTCACAATTAGGTTCAGCATCAGCGAACCAAGCATATTGAGATAGACATCCACTTTGTTCGCGAGAAGGTTGCTCTCGGGCATATTAAGGTATTGCACGTGCCTTCCTCACAGTTGTTCCTTGATTTCAGATCCAGTCTTAGCGTTAGGCCTCCTCCCGCTCCGACTGAATGGGTGTGTAAACGTGTACAATAAGTACACTACAATCCCTACCCATAATTAGTATATATCTCATATATTATAAGTATATTTAGTGATAGATAATTATGGTAAACTAGGATTCCTCTTGTATTGTGACTAGAATTCCTCTTGTATTGTGACTAGAATTCCTCTTGTACTAGAGTTGTATATTATACACTATATATATTGATATTAACGAGAAAGACTTTCCAAGAGAAATTAATATCATCTTACATAAAATACCAAAAATTTCCGCTTCTAAGTGAGGAATCATTTTATCCCTTTTGATTAAAAATAACTTTCGTCGCAGAATATGCTATCATCATGAGTATTAGGTGTGAAATTGTAATTCTTTGGAGAAATTAAAATCTCTCAAGTATTCGTCAAATCAAATCGTTTAGGTATTTTTTTTTTAAAAGAATGATATTTTGAATAACTTGTTATTATGAACCCATATAGTGTGGCTGATAAGAAAGCTGAAAGAATGACAAACATGAAACCAGCTGCCATACGTCCAATGCTTGTCCACACACAAGAGCTTACTCTTCACCTACCCACCTCCACATGAGAGTGAAATTAACATCATCAAAATTCTCTTAGAGAAAATCAAGACGAAATAAATAAGACCATGAAATAAATCTTTATGATGTGGAATTATTCATTCAAATTATTATTATTATTATTATTATTATTATTATTATTATTATTATTATTATTATTATTATTATTATTATTATTATTATGGTTTAGTGGACCCTCACCACATAAAAACTTTTGATCAAAAATAGCCTCCATGCAGGAGACAGCTTGACTCGTGGACCTCTTATACCCTTTAGCAGTATATTCACCAATGGAAATAGCAATCTTTTTGTACCCCATGGAAATTAATACTAGCAGTCACTTTCACAGTTTTTTTTACCTCGCCTTCTTTTTTACTGCCACTTTGCAGGAAAAAAAAATCAAAGTACCAGACAAAAGAAAATAATGCATACTCTAGAAATGGTAATACACCTGCATGAGCTTGCCTACCATGTCCAACTCTTGTACGAAAAGGGAAACTGAGTTTACTTTATGTATATACTATCAAATTACATAGCTAAAAGATAATTATAAGTATTTTTTCATAATAAGTGAAATTATTTACTTTCTAAGTAAGATAGACAACATGCTATAACCAGTTAAATGATACAAATTCTGCCACTGGATATGAACTAAATAAAAAAGAAACTGTCTTTTTTTTTGGATCACTTTGATATAATTATCCTTGGCCATAATATTCAATTTTTGTGAATTAAGAGAAAAATTATAGAATTCCTAAGTGCAAAGCTGGGAAATTGGGAAAACCAACTTCAATTCTTTCCCATTTTCAACATTTCTAATATGTTTCTACATGTGACAATACAATTAGACGCCCCGCTATACTAATATTCAAATTCCAATCTTTTGTGAAAGAGATTGGAATTAGTTCAATAGGGAAACGAAATACAAGGGTTAACATAATTCTAATTGTACTAAAGGATATTGGAACTAATAATATGAAGTGGAACAACATACAAAGGGGTTAACATAATTCTAATACTTCATTCATATTAATCATTTTACCCTATTAGTAGATACTTATGATACTTGGTGGTGGTAGTAGCCACTAAAGCTTGAATCAGAATTAAAAGTAACCAGATATAGAGTCACCCATTGGAGAAGAAAAGTGAGCTTGTAGTTGCTGAAAAAGTAGCAGCAATGTTGTTATGGTCTTTGCCTCAAACAATCCAGTGAAATTCTTGGTGGAAAAATTGCTACTGCCACTGATGAAGAATGTGCTCCTGAATCAGGTGGAGACCCTAAAAACATAAAATTACAATACAAATCAGGTTAATTATAAGGTAATTACATATAAATTTATGTGATAAACTTTAATTGATAACTTGACTTAAATGGTACTCCCTCTATTTCAATTTATGTAACACTTTTGCTTTCTGAAAGTCAAATAGGAAAGTCTTTAACTACGGTTTATTCGTATTCCCTTTAAATATTTTAAATTATTAATAATTGTGACTTATACTATTTTTTATGTAATTTTTAAATATATAAATTATTTAAAAAAACTTAAAGATTGTTGGTCCAAATTTACGGTTAAAATAAAGAAGTTTGAATCTCGAAATCTATCACATAAATAGGAACCGAGGGAGTAACTAACATGTTATGAACAAGGTTAAACAAAATTAATAGTTTAAAGATTTATCTTTAAGTTGTCGGTGTGTACGTAAATCCTTAAGAAAACCCCAAAACATCAAGTCTCATGTTTTACTTAATTTTTTTATGAAGACTTTTTTCATTCGCTATGGGCTGACTGGATGCGTACTCGCAGATTAATATTAACCCTTGAATTAAAAACCTACTAGCAATACTGTCGGGCGAGGAATTTCTGGCACTGTCAAGTTGATATTTGCTGCTATTTTCTAGGTTTGCTTGTTGATTTTTCCTCCTCCTTCTGTTATGATCTGCCAAACGTTTCCTACAACTTCTCTTCCCGTTATCAAATTCCGACAGCAAATGGAACCTATTATACAAAAGAAATCCAGAATATTAATAAGAATTAATGCTACAGTAAGTGAATTTTGAAAAAGAAGTAAATAGTACTACTAAAGGTCATTGATGTGTTGATTAAAAGCTGATGAGTACGTTTTATTGAGAGGAACCAACCAAAATGGAAAAGAGTGTATTTCCTATAAGAAGCAAAAATAAGCAGAAAGACCTAGTATCTCGTATGATTGACTATTTAAATTTTTATATTATTGGTGAGGGTTCGAAACCATATTGTAATTCTTTCTCCATTTTTTTCCTTCCCATACTTCTATATAATTAAAAAAAAAAGCCAAAATAAGCAAGTACGTAATACGTGAAAACTGGGTAGCAAACTCATGAGGGAACATAAAAATTTACGGACTCAAATGCCCTCGGGATCAACCCCATATATGTACGACTCCTCAACTTCCAAACTCCAATCATTTGATCGTATATACTCCCAAGTGCATTTTCGTAAAAAAAATTTCTTCCTCATCCCGTTTCAACTGCTCGTATTTGCCACTACTTTCGAGTTGAAATTGAACAATATTTCCTTTATCTCATTTAATGTGAATGGTCCTGAAAGTACTAGACTCAAAATATCTAATATTAATGTCAATTAAGCAAGAATTCTTCAAATCTATTGAAATAAAATTTAAAATTTCTGTGAAAAATATTATACTAGTCAGTTTACTTAAGAAATTTAAAATTGTTTGAGAAGATCGTATTGAAAAAACTGTTTGAGCTCAAAAAAGTTACGGTGGCAGATAAAATGTATATTATTTTGTTACATTGAAAAATTGACTAAATAAAGTTCTTATATTCTTTCATAAGGTACACAAAGTAGTGGTAGAAACTCTATTTCCTTTAGCGCGTTCTCCCAGATTATCAAATCTTATGTATATTTGTGACCATAAGCTTACAAAATAAGTACACACATATATTATATAGTAGTATGCATTTTAGAGAAACACAACCTGCTGCACTGTTGGCAGAATCGTTGAGTCAAACCAGCAGCAATAACAGTGGAAGCTTTGGAGTGAAGCTCACAAACTTTGTGTCTCCTATGATAATGTTTAGCATGTGTAAGATCAGCATTACAACCTTCAGCTTGACACCTAGGAGTGTTAACTGAACCAGCTTCAACTGCCCTAGTGCGTCGATAAAGTTGATTCACAAAGTCATCTTCAGATGAAGAAAAATATGTCCTTCCACCTAAATTCAAACCAATTCTAGTACTACTACTCGCAAAATCATGAATTCCAGTACCAATAAATTGAGCTGGTTCACTTTTTGGCACAGCCATAAACCCACTATTTGGTTGCATTACTGAGGGCATGGGATGGTAACAAGTTTCATAAGTGCCACGTGGGTCATAAAGGGTAGTAGTGCTCAAATGATGGGGGTTGTTTTGTGTGTGAAAAAATTGGTGGTTTTGTTGTTGTTGTTGTTGAAGGGTTGGAAAATGGTGATGAGGGTTCATTAGAGATGATGGATTTTCATGAGTGAAAGTTTGAGTGTTAGCATAAGGGTCAACAAAGAAATGTCGATTTTGGTCATTTTCTTGATTTTGTTCGTCTCCGGAAAGCATAACGGAAGATTGCTCTCCCCAGTCATAGTTCAACATATTTTGCTTTGATCTATCTGTTCCAAGAAAAATATACTGCACGGTTAATCAATTTGTGTACAAATAGTAGAGAGGAAAAGAAAGGAAGGGGGAAAGATGAAATTGCACGGGGGTTGGTGTGGGAGTGGGAGTGGGGATAGGGGGTAGGCGTAGGGGGAGGAAATCTGCCAGCTTTAAAAGAAGAAGATTATATGGAGTTGAAAAGGCTGCAAGCCAAAGACTATTTTTTAGCATTTAGTGTGAGTTTTGTAGTAGGCTTTATAGGACTATAGAATTACAATAATTGCAATAAAATATTAAGTATAATTTTCTATATATCTTTCTTTGGGTCTAAAAACAATAATAAAAGATTAAGTTCTTGCTTGAGTTCTAGTGACATGTCGGGCTATTAGGGACTTGTTTTCTTTGAGTGATTGAGTAAAATTACTTGCTCCGTTTTAAAAAGATTGTTTTAATTTGATTTGGTACATAATTTAAAAAATAAAAGAAGACGTTTGAATTGTGTGGTCCAAAACAAGTTTTAGATATTTGTGTGATTGTAAATTATCTCATAAAGTTAAATTATTTCTAAATATAAAGTGTTAATTGATATAAAGGGGATACACGGTCAAAATCGTGTATACCACTTGAATCGAATTTGTATATTAAATTATCATATTTGTAGAATTCTTGTACAAGTGTAATTATGGTATTAGTATTGTATTAGGAAAAAATGTATTAGTCTTGTATTAGGAAAAAATAGATTTATTTTACATATTTAGATATTGTATATCATGTATATATACCTCTTCATTAATGAAAATAATCAAGAGATTATTTCTTTCATGGTATCAGAAGTCTTGGTAAAATATTTTCCTTCTCCAACCCACACTTCCGCTGCCCTAATTCCTTCTCATCGGCCGCCGGCCACTCCCTCTATTTTTCTTCCCAATATTTTTTTCAAATCCCTAATTCTCCTCTTGTACTTTTAGTATGTCTACCCCAAAGAAAACCTTCCATCCTGCCCTTACCGTCTCCACTAATGAAGAACAATATCCATATCATTCTTAAGATGAAAAACGTTCAATATGCGATGTGGGCGGAATTATTTAAAGTTCACGTACTCTCTCATCGAGTCCTTCATCACATCATCCCCTCGACAACAAGCAATGAGAAGGTGCCTACCACCGATGATGACATAGAGTTATGGGAAACTCTTGATGCTACGGTACTCCAGTGGATTTATTCCACTATCTCTGCTGACCTTTTGCAGATGATTATTGAACCCGACACCACGGACATGGACACTTGGAATATGTTGTGTGATATTTTCCAAGATAACAAAAATTCCTGTGTTGTCACTCTTAAGAAGGAATTTTCCCATGTCAACATAGAGGATTTTCCGAATGTCTCAGCCTATTGCAAAAGGATGAAAAAATTGAAGGATCAACTCAAGAACGTTGGTGCACCCGTCACTAATGATCGTCTTGTTATTCAAATGGTTGCAGGCCTATCCGAGGCTTATAATGGCGTTAGGACACTTCTTCGTCAAAGTAATCTTCTTCTGCCGTTCTACCAGGCCCGTTCCATGCTCACATTAGAATAAGCCAGCTTGGATAAGAAGGCGGCTACTAAAGCTAATTCCGCCATGATGGCGGCCTCGTCACAAGATTCCTACTCTCCATCATCTTCGGCTAATTCTACTCCAAATCGAAATAACGAGTGGAAAATGGGGTCAAAATCAAAATTTCGACGAAAAAAACGGCGGCAAAGGCGGCATGCGCGATGACAATAATGGCGGAAGCGGTGGTTAGGCTGGAAGACGGCAAGGGTAACCGCATGTTGGGCCGGGGCAGTGGCCTGGTCAGTGGGCTAACAATGCCAGTAGCCAACGGGCCTGGCAGTGGCCCAATTGGTCCGATTTCCCCTTTCCAGTTCCAGCAGCTTACCCAGCGAATTGGGCCAGCTAATAGAGGCCCAATTCACAGCAGTTTCAGTCCAGACAGCCGGTTGACCTGCTTGGGCCTCGGCCTCAGCAGGCCTTCGTGGTTGTAGGCCCAGCATCTGTACCGACACCCACGGATATCGAGGCCACGATGCATACACTTGTATTAAACCCCTCGGACGCAAATTGGTATATGGACACCGGTGCCACTTTTCACATGACATCCGCACTGGGTAATCTTTCATCTTATTTCAATTTGAGCAACAATCGTGGTATAATTGTTGGTAATGACAATTCAATTCCAATTTGTGGTTATGGTCACACAAATTTGTCCCCCCCCACCTCCACCTCTAGTCCTAAAATATGTCCTTCATGCCCCTTAATTAAAAATTTGGTGTCTGTCCGAAAATTCACAACTGATAATTGGGTTTTCGTTAATTTTGACCCCTTTGTTTTTTCTGTGAAGGATTTCACGATAGGAACACCTCTAATGAGATGTAATAGTCGGGGAGAGCTTTATCCAATCACCACCACCACCATTTTCACGAGTCAAGCCACATCATCATCATTTTCCGCCCTTGCTCCTTCTTTATGGCATACACATTTGGGTCATCCGGGGTCTTCTATTTTTATTGATTTTAAGAGTACGCGTAGTACTCATATTTGTCATTCTTGTCCATTAGGGAAACATGTTAGATTACCTTTTGTAGCCTCTTGTTCAGGTACGTTGATGCCTTTTGACATTATTCATAGTGATTTATGAACATCTCCCGTTTTAAGTTCATTGAGACATCGTTATTATGTGTTATTCTTGGATTATTATTCTAATTTTTTGTGGACCTTTCCGTTGTCTAAATAGTCTCAAATTTTTTCACCATTTTTAAAATTTAGAGCATTCATCCGTACCCAATTTGAATAGGAAAGTAAAAATATTCAATGTGATAATGGAAGGGAATATGATAATAGGCCGTTTCGAGAATTTTGTGACACTAATGGAATATCTTTTTGATTTTCTTATCCTCATACGTCCTCACAAAATGGGAAGGTCGAAAGAAAAATTCGTACCATTAATAATATTGTCCGAACCTTACCGGCCCATGCTTCATTACCTCATTTTTTTTGGCGTCATGCGTTATAAATGACTACTTACCTCCTTAACATTCTCCATAACAAAGGTTTGATGTATCAATCACCCCTTAAAATTCTTTATCAAAAGCAACCCTCATATTCTCATCTTAGGGTGTTTGGGTGTTTGTGCTATCCACTTTTTCTGTTCACTACAATTAACAAACTTCAAGCCCGTTCTACCACTTGTATATTTTTTTGTTATCCATCTAATCATCACGGTTACAAATATTTTGATTTATCTTGGAATAAAATCATAATTAGTCGTCATGTTATTTTTTATGAAACCTAATTTCTGTTCGCTAAATTGTCTAATTCCGTGTCTAGTACTTATAATTTTTTGAATGAGGGACTTTCAGCGTACGTCATACATCACTTAGCCCAACAGACCCATGATCTGGTTCCGCCAAAGAGCCCATCGCTGCCGGGCCTAAATAGTCACGCAGTACTACCTGCTTTCTCGGCCAAGAGGCTCACCGTTGCCGCCCGGCCCAGACTAGACCCACAACCAACTCAAAACTCGTCCCCTTCTATTTCGAGTCAAGGGCCCATTAATCTTAGCCAATAGGGTATCTTTAAACCTGAATGCCATTTTAATCTAAATTCTAATGTCACTAAATTGCCCCTACTATGTAACCCAGTGTCTGTCCTTCATGACCTGAATTGCAAAATGGTCATGAATGATGAATATAATGCTCTTATTGAAAATAAGACATTGGAGTTGGTGCCCCATCCATCTGGTGTCAATATTATTCTTTCTATGTGGATTTTTACTCATAAGAAAAATTATGACGATTCTTTTGAGAGGCATAAGGCCCGTCTTGTAGGTGATGGTAAAACTAAACAGGTTGGCATGGATTGTGGAGAGACATTTAGTTCGGTGGTCAAACCGGCTACCATACACACTGTTCTCAGTCTAGCTCTCTCGAAAACATGGCTCATTCATCAGTTGGATGTGAAAAATGCTTTCTTACACTGTGATCTCAAGGAGACAGTATACCTGCATCAGCCCTTGGGTTTTAGGGACCCCGATTATCCTAATCATGTTTGTTTACTCAAGAAGTTCTTATATGAGCTGAAGCAGGCCCCACAGGCTTGATATAAGAGATTTGAAGATTATATGTCTACTATTGGGTTTTCTTACAACATGTCTAATAATTATTTGTTCATCTATCGTCGTGGTACTTCTCTGGCATATATTTTGTTATATATGGATGATATTATATTGACTTCCTCTTTTGATAATCGGCGCAACTCTATCATGTCTCTTCTCAATTCAAAGTTTGTTATAAAAGACTTGGGGGCCTTGAGTTATTTTTTAGGTATAGATGTCACTTGTCATGCCGATGGTCTATTTTTATCACAGAGGAAGTATGCGGCTGAGATTATTGAGAGAGCTGCCATGTCATCGTATAAGTCCTCTTCTACTCCGGTTGATACCAAATCGAAGCTGAGTGCTAATTCTAGCAAACCATACAAGGATGTCACCCACTATCGCAGTCTTGCAGGGGCTCTTCAATAACTTACTTTCACGAGGCCCGATATTACTTATGCAGTGCACCAAGTGTATTTATTTATGCATGATCCGAGGGACAAGCACATGCATGCGTTCAAACGCATTATACGGTACATACAGGGCACACTTGATTATGGCTTGCATTTATATCCATTACCCGTATCTACTCTCATGTCTTATACAGATGCTGATTGGGGTAGATGTCCAGATACCAGACGTTCGACATCTGGTTATTATATGTTTCTTAGTGATAACTTGGTCTCTTGGTCAGCAAAATGCCACTTTATCACGATCCAGTGCATATGCCGAGTATCGAAGCGTAGCCAATGTGGTGTCTGAGTCATACTGGCTATGTAATTTCTATTAGAGCTTCACATTCCTATTCAGAAAGCAACCTTGGTCTACTTTGATAATGTTAGTGCAGTGTATCTCTTTGGGAATCCGGTTAAACATCATCGCACTAAACATATCGAGATGGATATTCACTTTGTTCGTGAAAAGGTAGCTCGTGGACAAGTACATATCTTGCATTTCCTTCACGGTACCAAATTGCTGACATCTTTACTAAGGGTCTTCCCTTGGTTCTGTTTGAATATTTTAGGGACAGTCTCAGTGTACGACAACCGCCCGCTATGACTGTTGGGGTGTGATAGAAATTGGATACACGGTCAAAACCGTGGATACCACTTGGATCGAATTTGTATATTAAATTATCATATTTGTAGAATTTTTGTACAAATGTAATTATGATATTAGTATTGTATTAAGAAAATATATTAGTCTTGTATTAGGAAAATGTAGATTTATTTTCCATATTTAGATATTGTATATCATGTATATATACCTTTTCATTAATGAAATAATTAAGGAATTATTTCTTTTACTAATATTTTTAGGATAAACTAATTGTTGGTACTCTATTGTACTTTATAAAGCAGTACGGGAAGTAAATAAATATTACAAGTGTTCGAAAGGATAAATAAATGGTCAATCTTCAAAACTGCCGCAAGCTTGTTATGTTTTGAATCTTGATAACCTTGCAAGTCCAATGTTGAGAACTGTCGCAAGCTTGTTGTGTCTTGAATCTTGATATCCTGAAATCAAGAAATAACTAAATCTGAATGGTTACAACATTGTGTGTTGAGTCGAGAAATTGCCCTCTGTTCTTAAGACAAGATTGCCCCGTATATATGCTTTTATGTTAGCGGGTAATAGTCTCCCAAGATAAAACAACACTTTAATCTCAACGCTACAAAGCCAATAGGTTGAGCCTGCCGAATAAAAAAAATATGAATTGACTTGCTGAAGATATGGAAAAGGAAGGAAGAGTTTCTATCTTCTCTCCTCGCTTGTCTCTGTATATATAGTGTGTCTCTGTTGTGTATATCTTGTGTATATGTGAGTGTTTGCTCACGATTTTTTAACACAGTTTTGCTCACTATTTTGTGGTCTGTTTGGGCTATTTTCGTGACTGTTTTTATGCTGAAAAATGTTATGTTTCTCTTTTGTTTTTCTGTCTGTATTCAGTCTTTTTTCAGCCACTGAATTGAGCCAAAAGAGACTCAATATATAGCATGGAGGAGGGGCTGTGCAACTGCCCAAAACATGGTTGTTAATGGCCATTAAGAGGGCATTAAACAACCAAGTAATGGTAGTTAATGGCCATCAAGAGGGGCTGAATTATGGACATGAAGGAGGGTGATAATGGAGGAGTTAATCAGCCAAATAATGGTTGGTTAAAGCTCCTGAAAACAGTCCAACGGTTCCGTCACCCCAAAACCAACTTTCCACAGCCTGCCCACGACTCGAGATCGAGACCGGATCGGATGGGACGGGCGGGCGGCGGCGCGCGTGTGGGCTTAGCCTTGAACGTAAGTACATCTATGTCCTCCCTCCTTTAAACACATGGGATACCCCTTGGGGTCCCAAACTCTTTACCACATTAGAGACTTATATAGAGAGCAATTCTTCCTATTCCCACCGATGTGGTAGATTTGTCCCACACCACATTTCCATACCTCCAACACCTTACTTCGTGGACCAATATCTCGTTTATTTCTCAACGCAATTTGACGATTCTTGACCCTACGGTCATCTACTCACTTCATAGATCATGCATGTGCGAAGAGACAAAGTCTCCAACATGTGGAACACTAGTGTTTAATTCATCAAAGATGGGTGGACGCATCTCCTCGTCAAAGGCAAATTTCCAACAATCCCCTCTATGAAAGAGAGATTGTGGCGCACGCACAAGGTGCCTACATTTCAGCAATCTTTCAGCGAAACGATATTGCATCAGGAGAGGTAGCTCCCGCTTTCAACCTTCCTTAGTTGAATACCATCGGACTTACTTACTGCACGGTGAACGTGATGTCTTGAACCGTCAGTGTTTAGTGTAAGCCAAGACAATGATAACAACACAATAACCCTTCTTATTCATTTTCATTCTTACATTTTTGTCCGTTGTGGCCGTGGACACACTTGGATTCTTAAGTGTGTTCATTTGAGGCGGCCATCCTCGCACTTAAATAGGTGATCTCCTACAAGGTATCCTGCTATACCCCACTTCACAAGTGTTAGGAATCATTAAAAGTTTCCCCAACCTTAACCTCAACCGTTTGAGGATCGTTTAAAGGTTTGGAAGCTTAACCTTTACTCATCATGCAGGTAGCACTTTAACGTCTATCGCTGGAACAACTTTTGGATTCATGTTTCCGTACATAAATCATCATTCGAAGTGCTTCTTGCTTTCACCGAAGCGCTCAACTGAACCTTTTGCCGCTTAGTTTTCCCATTGAACCAAATTCTTGGAATCTCCAATCAGTATGGTTGGTTTACCACCGCAAATGTTCGTATTGTTTGGGTTTTAAGCCCATTCCCCTAGACAGACAGAACACTTGATCTCCGGGTAGTTCCTTAGTTAGTAAATAAAGAAGTGACACCCGTGATGATCAACTTCCATATGGTCTTATGTCTCCGACAGATCCTGACAGATATGTCCAGATGCCATCATCCGTGTCCTTCCTGAAGCCGACCGGCTAGCCACAGTGTATAACTGTTGAAGGCACGGATTTCTCCCAATAAGGGATGTCCTCTAAGGAGTCATGAAGTTACTCAACTTCTTTCATTCTTTGTATAAAGTGATAAACTCTGATTCCATCATGAATCAGCCGATGCAAGTTTACTTAGAGGATTTTCCAAGACCCACCATACACATTTACTTGTGGCTTTAGTGTTCTTCAGATCTGATGTCTAGTTTGCATCACTGTGTTCTCCCAGAACCGCTGGACATCCAGAATACTATAATCCCTAGATAAGCGAATAACTCAGATATCGTCATATCCGACTTAACGCCTTCTATTGATCATGTATTAAGATCATCAGTGAACCTTAGTTCAACTGATCTGTTTGTAGGACGATACCAGGTCGGTTGTAGTGTGTACAATACATTGAACTACACATGACCTGTGCATATCGCTCCTTGTCTATGGGTGCACCATGATTCCAATCAGTTCTATGATTCATATCCATTGGTGGCTTCAACGAGACTGTCAACTATCGACCAATCCGTTAGATGTCTTAGAAATCTAATTCCTAAGATGTCATATGTGATACACATATCTTTCATATCGAGATTTTGTTTCAATATTACTTGTATTTTCAGACTGTTGATTCTCCAATTGTTGGCTTTCTAATTTCAGAGTCAATGTTTCTGTGGTCAGATTCATTGTTTCTGTTTTATCTCAAACTTCCAGGACCAAAATGTAAATATTTCAGGGACCAAAATGAAAGTTCAGGAAGAAGCCCAACAGTCCAGCAAATCAACTCTGATTCTCTTCTTCCAACTCTCCGGTTGGGAAGACTGTTTCAACATCCATGCCACGCAAGACTGCAATAGCCCATGATGTTAAGCTACTCCCAGGGGAGCACATGTACAAGTAGCCGAGGCTTTGAACTCGTCAGTAGATCCATCTACTTTGTACTTACTTTTGAGTATCCTTTTTCACAACCCAAAGGTTCTTTTCCCGGAGGAAGATCAATCATTACGCAAGTATGATTCTATATGAGGAAATCTATTTCTCTCTTTGTAGCTTTTTTCCAAAGCAGCACTTTTGGAGATGACAATTATTTGTTAATTGTCCATGGTTCATTCTCAACCATACAAGCTAGAAGGACTGGAACAAGTCTTTATCCCCTTCTTTGCTCCGTCTCGGTTCAACATCTAGAATCCCTGAGTTCTGCAGATCTGGAATATTAAGTTCCGGATAGCTAGCAACTTTCGAGTCCTGTAGATATGGAACGTCTAGTTCCGGATAGTCAGGCCCTCGCGGGTTCTTGTTAACCTTGAGCAATTACTCCTTTTGCTTTTTTCAAGGAAAATTATCTTCTAAGAATTCAGCATTCTTTGACGCCAAGAGGCGATAAACACTACTGTTATTTGCAGATCCAGTGGATATGTAATCTACAGTCTTAGGTACAACTTGACCTGTTTCAGTATTCCAACTTTTACCAAGCCACCCCACATAATTTGGGCGTATGACTTTGCGCTTGGCTAACACCGTTGGACTGAGGTGAGAAATGAACAGTCGTTTAATAAACGATGCTTCACATTCTCCCCCTATATCGCTACGAATTTCACAATCCATAGGCTTAGTTGATTTCCAACTTATGCTTTGTAGCGCTTATCCGCTTCAACAACTTCATCTTTGCTTTTCAACAAACAAAGGATTACATATGTTGTACCATCATCAATGAAGGTCACAAAGTACTTGTCTCCCCCCTCTATTTTGTATAAACTTTAAATCACCCAAGTAGGTGTGACTAAGTTCTAGAAGAGCGGTGCTTCTTTCGCTATTCCCTTGACGGAATTTGGAAAGGTGATTTTGCCTCTTCATCTACCTCACATTTATTTTGAGCGTTTATGTTGACAGAAGGCAACAATCTCAACATCATTAGCTTTTGAATGACATGCTATTTAACGTGCCTTAATCTATGATGGCATAGATGCACGGATTACAAATATATCATTCATTTGGCTATAGACATATTGTACCATTCTTAGTTATTACAGACCTGTTGGACTAGTCTCAAACTAGCTTGACCAACAACGTCCCTTAACCAAGTTTGGGACATGTATCACCTCATCTTAGAGTGATCCCATTCCCTGAAGTCCTATTGAGGATAACTTCTCCAGCCCCTTTGATTTTAGAGGTGGCGTTGCTTCACATGAACAACCTCTTGCCCGTGGTTAGGGCGTAACCAGATCATATGTGATCTGGATACTCTGGCCCACTCCAGTTGCCTTGGCAGATTGAGTGTCCAATTTCTTTTCTGCCTTTCTTTAGGTCTTCAGATCATTTAAGACCTGGAAACTCTGGCCCACCTTACTAGGTGTCCATTACTTTTCCTATGAAATGAATTCTGGCACCACTCCAGTCGCCTTTAGGCTTTGTATGACTGAGTGTCCAATATCATCATATCAAAGGAATTTTGGCCCACTCCAGTCCCCCGGAGGCTTTGTATGACTGAGTGTCCAAAATCATCCTATGAAGGATCTTCTGCCAAATAGTATGACAGGCTCAACGTCTTTAGCTTTTAGTCTTCTTCCGTTATGATTGGTGCCTACACAAAAGTTGGCGCTTACTTAAGTGTGGTAACAGTTTTCGAACAGTTAGTGGATCTTTCTCCCTCGTATGTGCGAACATACTTTACACACTTTAATAATTACACTTAAAAGAACGGATTTTTTTAAGTCGTTTACAAAATCCAATCTTTAAACGAGAAAGAAGATTAGATTAAACTTCTGATTTTTAAAGCGTAAGGAATATAAATTATTTTCATATTCCTCCTTACTTTAATTCATTTTTAATCAGACATCATTTAATCTTTATTCTTGACAAGTAAGAAAAACTACTTATCCCAATTTGAGATTCTGGCCCACTTCAGTCACTTCATCACACTGAGTGACCATTTCCTCCTTACCATTATTCGGATCCTTTGTCTGGGACAGATAAAGGCCTTCTGCTGCAAGATAGAATAACATCTCCAATTTTCTCCTCTTGTCCCAGTTGACGTCCTCAGCATCTCGAGAGTGCTTGTTCCCACTAGTCTTGGTAGCGGTGACACCATGAACACGTTCATCATCATCACTCTCTTCTACCAGAAAACCATTGCCATATACAGATTTGGTCACACAACTTTTGACCGACATCTTTTGAACACTAATAATAATACAATATAATCTTGTCTTAAATTGTTGGTACTCTATTGTACTTTATAAAGCAGTACGGAAAGTAAATAACTATTACAAGTGTTTGAAAGGATAAATAAATGGTCAATCTTCAAAACTGCCGCAAGCTTGTTGTGTCTTGAATCTTGATAACCTTGCAAGTCCAATGTTGAGAACTGTCGCAAGCTTGTTGTGTCTTGAATCTTGATATCCTGAAATCAAGAAACAACTAAATCTGGATGGTTACAACGTTGTGTGTTGAGTCGAGGAATTGCCCTCTGTCCTTAAGACAAGATTGCCCCGTATATATGCTTTTACGTTAGCGGGCAATAGTCTCCCAAGTAATGGTAGTTAATGGCCATCAAGAGGGGATGAATTATGGACATGAAGGAGGGTGATAATGGAGGAGTTAATCAGCCAAATAATGGCTGGTTAAAGCTCCTGAAAACAGTCCAACGGTAGGCAGAAAGTTTTCTGCCTTCCGTCACCCCAAAACCAACTTTCCGGAAATTCTGGGGACCAAATTGTAAAATATTAAACTCCAGGGACCAAACTGTACATCCATAGCCCACAGCCCATATCCCACGACTCGAGACCGAGATCGGACGGGACAGGCGGGCGGCGGCGGCGCGGGTGTGGGCTTAGCCTTGAACGTAAGCACATCTAGGTCCTCCCTCCTTTAAACACATGGGATACCCCTTGGGGTCCCAAACCCTTTACCACATTAGAGACTTATATAGAGAGCAATTCTTCCTATTCCCACCGATGTGGTAGATTTGTCCCACACCACATTTTTATGCCTCAAACACCTTACTTCGTGGACCAATATCTCTTTCATTTCTCAACGAAATTTGATGATTCTTGGCCCTACGGTCATCTACTCACTTCGTAGATCATGCATGTGCGAAGAGACAAAGTCTCCAACATACGGAACACTAGTGTTTAATTCATCAAAGATGGGTGGACGCATCTCCCCGTCAAAGGCAAATTTCCAACAATCCCCTCTATGAGAGAGAGATTGTGGCGCACGCACAAGGTGCCTACATTTCAGCAATCTTTCAGCGAAAAGATATTGCATCAGGAGAGGTATCTCCCTCTTTGAACCTTTCTTAGTTGAATACCATCGGACTTACTTACCGCGCGTTGAACGTGATGTCTTGAACCGTCAGTGTTTAGTGTAAGCCAAGACAATGACAACAACACAATAACTCTTCTTATTCGTTTTCATTCTTACGTTTTTGTCCGTTGTGGCCGTGGACACACTTGGATTCTTAAGTGCGTTCATTTGAGGCGGCCATCCTCGCACTTAAATAGGTGATCTCCTACAAGGTATCCTGCTATACCCCATTTCACAAGTCGTAGGAATCATTAAAAGTTTCCCCAACCTTAACCTCAACCGTTTGAGGATCGTTTAAAGGTTTGGAAGCTTAACCTTTACCCACCATGCAGGTAGCACATTAACGTCTATCGCGGGAACATCTTTTGGATTCATGTTTCCGTACAGAAATCATCATCCGAAGTGCTTCTTGCTTCCACCGAAGTTCTTCATGCTTCCACCGAAGCGCTCAACTGAACCTTTTGCCGCTTAGTTTTTCCATTGAACCAAATTCTTGGGATCTCCAATCAGTATGGTTGGGTTACCACCGAAAATGTTCGTATTTTTTAGGTTTTAAGCCTATTTCCCTAGACAGGCAGAACACTTGATCTCCGGGTAGTCCCTTAGTTAGTAAATAAGGAAGTGACACCCGTGATGATCAACTGCCATACGGTCTTATGTCTCCGACAGATCCTGACAGATATGTTCATATGTCGTCATCCGTGTCCTTCCTGAAGCTGACCGGCTAGCCACAGTGTATAACTGTTGAAGGCACGGGTTTCTCCCAATAAGGGATGTCCTCTAAGGAGTCATGAAGTTACTCAACTTCTTTCATGCTTTGTATAAAGCGATAAAATTTGATTCCATCATGAATCGGCCGATGCAAGTTTACTTAGAGGATTTTCCAAGACCCACCATACACATTTACTTGTGGCTTTGGTGTTCTTCAGATCTGATGTCCAGTTTGCATCATTGTGTTCTCCCAGAATCGATGGACATCCAGAATACTATAATCCGTAGATAAGCGAATAACTCAGATATCGTCATATCCGACTTAACGCCTTATATTGATCATGTATTAAGATCATCAGTGAACCTTAGTTCAACTGATCTGTTTGTAGGATGATACTAGGTCGGTTGTAGTGTGTACAATACATTGAACTACACATGACCTTTGCATATCGCTCCTTGTCTATGGGTGCACCATGATTCCAATCAGCTCTATGATTCATATCCATTGGTGGCTTCAACGAGACTGTCAACTATCGATCAGTCCGTTAGATGTCTTAGAAATCCAATTCCTAAGATGTCATCTGTGATACCCATATCTTTCATGCATGTGCGAAGAGACAAAGTCTCCAACATGCGGAATACTAGTGTTTAATTCATCTAAGATGGGTGGACACACTCCCCGCCAAAGGCAAATTTTCAACACTAATAAGAAAAATAGAATAATTTTTTGGGACCTAGGAAATAATTCCTTCTGATTTTTTTGAAAGAAAGAGAGGAGAGTTATTTATGATAAGAGATTGGAGAGGAGAATAGTAACAACTTACCTTATGAAAGTTTGGAACTCAGAGATAAAAAGTAATCCATTGAATACGAACCTATAGTATTGTACTAACACTATAGGTTGGCCATCCACAATTCTCCAACTCACTTGGAAAAGAAAAGGAAAAAAGAATCACACTTTTATGTCACACACTTTTATCTTCTTCCATTCATTAATATATTCTCTCTTGTGTTTTCTTGAGAATAACTACTGACTCATGAGGCAGCTTTGTTCAGGGACTAATTGTGTAAACATGTGCCAAGTGTTAATGACTATTTTATCCTAACTTGTGAAAGAAAATTTCTATGAAGCCTCTTGTCTTGAAAGTTTGTGGTTATTGGGAAGGATCAGATAACGCTGCGAACGTCTTATACATGGCAATTTAGTCTGGTCACTATCATAGTCATAATTTTGTTTTTGAAAAACTTTACTTTCACTTTAGGTCATTAAGAAATAGTTTTGATAAAATTTGTGTGAACTTTTGTATAAATCCAGCTTCAGGTTAATTGCTTTGGTTGTTAAGTTACATTTTTGTTTGTTCTCGTAAATAAAAATATTTTCTAAATACCAGAATGAATAAGAAGACTACAACGATAAATTTGAGTAAGTGTGGACCCTAAGGCCCAACATATCTAGGAGATGAGTTATATAAAATGACACATGTTAAGATCGATGAATGTGAAGTTTAAAATAATATTCAGATAAAAATGGTCACATTTGAACTAAGATATAATACACACACATAACATTAAACTAACAAAGGTCACTTAAAATTGTTTTGATAATTTGTTGGAGTTCCTCCTGCTCTAGAGCCCACGTGATACTGTGTCTATTATATATATATTATCTCATGTAAAGAAAGAATAGTGTTGTGTATCTTATTTTAATATAGTCCACTAGATATTTTTATTTACTTAGCCCAGTAGTGAGTCGGTCAGGCCCAATGTATATAAGGATCAAGATCCTTCTAGAATAGGCAATCAATTCATTTTTTTTTGCATTTTGAGATAAATGAAATATTTCTCTCTCTAATATTCCTCTCTTTGTTCTCTCACCAACCCTAACTTAGGGTTAGGGTTTCTTATAATTTTACAAACTTAACATGGTATCAGAGCGTCGTCTCCGATCCTATGCTCATTCATCTTCATTACGATCTTAGTCGGTTCGATATCAGTGAAGTTTTTTTTCCGATTGTTGTTATTTTTGCTAGAGTTCTCCGGTGACCTGCAAGTTTGACTTTTTCGGCATATTTTCTCTTTTTCTATTCACGGCGGTCCTTTTTAAGAGCTTCCACATCATTTTTTGACAATTTTCTTCAAAGACTTTTAGGGTTTTCCGATTGAGAAAGCATCGAGTAAAATCGTTCCTTATTCTCACTAATTTTGTCAACTCCTAGCTAATTCATAGTTCGTTAGTTGATTGTTTTCCTTGTGTGAGTATTTTTTTTGTAACTGCTACGGTAGTTAACAACACGAGTACCTATCAATCTGCTACGCTTGTTTTTACTCTTGATTTCTCTATCCTTATATTTTTGTCCTCATCTGATGTTCCCAGTATATATTTAGTTTCTGTTCCTTTCTCTAGGATTGGATTTGGGGGATGGAATAGAAACATGATTGTATCCCTATCTGCTAGAAATAAAATAGGGTTTATCAATGAAATTTGTGTAAGACTAGCTGAGGAATCCCCTCAGCTTAGGCACTGAGATATGTGTACTAACATGGTTATCTCATGGCTCACAAACTCTGTCTCCGGAGATTTCCGAGAGTGTTCAGTATTCTGACACTGCTGAGAACATTTGGAAACAATTGAATGCTCGTTATGGATTTGTTAGTGGTACCAAAATTTTTGAAATTTAAAAGGAACTTTCTTCCACTAGTCAAGGCCCTAAGGATATTGCATCTTACTTTAATATGCTTAAAAACTCTGAGATGAACTTAGGTTTATGTGCACAAATCATGCCAATACATGCACTTATGCTGCTAAGCCTGGTTTACAGAAAGAGGATAAAGAGAATAAGGTGTACCGGTTATTAATGGGTTTAAATGAGACATATGTTGGAGTTAGAAGCAATCTTCTTATGATGCAGCCCTTTCCTTCTATTTACTCTACCTACAATGTTCTTCAAGATGAAAGATAGAGGCAAGTTAGCTTCCCCACTCAATTCATAAATGAGTCTGCTTCCTTCAGTGTCAACAGTAGCAACAAATTTTCTACTCCACCACCTTATCCTCCAAGATCTTCTCACAACCCAAGAATGCTCCTGATAACAAATCAGACTCAGTATGCAGATATTGTAAGACGATAGGGCATTCAATTGATCATTGTTATAAGTTAAAGGGATATCCACCTTCTTATAAGTCCAATAACAACAAGGGAAAAATAGTGGCTAGTAATGTTGAGGTTTATAATTCGGGAGGTAATTTTGAGGGTGTTCATGCTTCTCAGTCTAAGCTTGATGGTAGTACTAAGTTTGGGTCCTTAGTTCCTGGTTTGACCAAGGAACAATATTCATAACTTATGCTCATGCTCATGCTTTAACAGACTAAAGTCTCAAACTCAGCTCCTCACTCTAGACTTATGTCTTCCACCAACTTTGCTGGTAAAATTTCTATACCTGATTGTATAGTTAGTGTGTCTTATAGTGCATGATCACTAGGGTAGATTAATGCATTTGGATTATAAACTCTGGTGCCACTGACCATATGACATTCAACAAAGATTTACTTTTGATATCAAGCCTCTAGTTATTCCTTACCTAGTCGCTTTTCCTAATGGATATAAGGTCAAAGTGACATGTACAAGATCCCTCAATTTCCTTACTTTTACTTTTCATCATGTCTTGTATATACCTAGTTTCCACTATAATCTTGCCTATGTTTCTAAGCTTATTCATTAGTTGGACTGTATTGTCTTTTTTACTAAAGTTGCTTGTGTCATACATGCCCCTTCACTGAAGAGGCCAATAATGATTGGTAAATTGGAAAATGGTCTCTACAAGCTTCTGCGGACTTCCTCCCCATCCAGTTCTGGTGCAAATGCAAGTGTTTTGCCTTCTGTTTGTACACCTTCTTTTCCTTCTCATTGTAATAATGGTTTTCCTTATGTTTCTAGTAATTCTTGACTGGCTGTGTTTCTGATGATCATGTAGTTTCTAAAACCACATGTACAAACCATTCTGATATTAATAAAGAGGAAGTTTTGTGGCATAACAGAATAGGGCATATGCCCTTTGTCAGAATGAAAGATGTTTGTACTTTGCCATGTAAATTTTCAGTCAAACAACCTTTTACATGTTATATATGTCCATTAGCTAGACAATATAGGCTACCCTTTCATGACAGCTCCCTCAAACCTACTTGTCCTTTTCAACTTATACATGTAGATACTTGGGGGCCATAAACTCACCCACTTACAATAGTCAAAGGTATTTTTTGACCATTGTGGATGACTTCACTAGAGTTACTTGGACTCACCTTATGGGGTCCAAGAGAAATGCATTTACTCTCATAAAAGACTTCATTGCAATGGCAAAAATACAATTTTCTGCCTCCATTAAAATAGTTAGATCTGATAATGCACATGAGCTTGGGTCCAGTAGCTCAGCCAGTCAGTTTTTCCATGATAATATCACCGTTCCCCAAACTTCTTGTGCTCACACACCACAACAAAATAGTGTGGGAACTTATTAGAAATATCTAGAGATTTACTCTTCCAGTCAAAACTACCAATTAAATTCTGTAGTGATTGAATTTTGACAGCAACATACCTCATAAATAGATTTCCTTCCAAGATTTTAAGCAATAAAACTCTTTTTGAGCTATTGTATGGTCACCATCCATCTTACTAACATTTAAAAATTTGATTGTTTGTGTTTTTCCGCTGTTCCCAAAGTTCACAAGGACAAATTTCAGCCAAGAGCTGAACCATGCATTTTTCTAGGATACCCTTTTGCTAAGAAGGCTATAAACTTTACAATATCTCCACTAAACTTATCCTAATTTCCAGGGATGTAGTCTTTCATGAACATACCTTCCCTTTTGCTTCTTCTTCTCCCACATCCTCTGTATTTCCAATTCCTATTATTCCATATTGTTCCTCTTATTCAGCTCTTGATCAAGCACATGTCCAGTATTCTCCTCCTACTCCTACTCTTGCCCATATTCCACTTCCTCTCAGAAGGTCTTCCAGACCTCATTCTCAACCTGCTCCCTTTGATCTCTTACGCTTTTACAACTCGTACTATTTTATTGGAAAGTGAAATCGTTCTTTACTCGCTACAAGTATTTCGCTCTAGTTCTCTTAGCTATCGTTACATTTTTTGACTCGTGGAAAGTGGAAAGGCAGAAGCGTCGGCTAGTCAGTCACGGACTACTTGACTTCCTTATGATGATTCAATGTTAATGACCTCATTCAATCTTTTTTTAGTTTGACAAGGATCGACAGGAGGGAAGCTTATTCCCATTTCCATCCACCACAGGAAGAGTCCGAAGACACCTTCTTCCTTTTGATTACGAGATTTCCCGGGGATACTGCACCTAAGTTTATTTATGACCTTCCTCCTTCCCTATGTGGCCCAAGTTTTTTATCTGCTTGCACTAATAACTTAGTTGATTTTGTTGCATTATAACCACACTCTTATCATCAGGAAGCTTTCATTCCTACATAGAAAGAGACCATGAGGAAAGAATTTGCGACCCTGGAGTCTAATAACACTTGGTCAGTTGTGCCTCTACCTCATGGTAAAAAGCCTATTGGGTGCAAGTGGGTATGTAAATTCAAATACAAAGCTGATGGGTCTGTTGAAAAATACAAGGCCAAGTTGGTAGTTAGGGGTGATACCCAAGTTTAAGGTGTGGACTTTAATGAAACCTTCTCCCCAGTTGTTAAGTTTTCCACTGTCAATTGTCTTGTTGTTGTGGCTGTGTAGAAGGGTTGTCCTCTTTTTCAATTAGATGTCAATAATGTTTTTTTTTGCACGGTGACTTAGATAAGGAGGTATAGATGAAACTTCCTCCAAGTTTATCTACTGATTGTTCTTCTAGTTCTTATCCCTTAGTCTGTCATCTTCATAAATCCTTATATGGATTGAGACAGGCTCTAGGCAGTAGTATGCCAAGCTGTCTCAGGTCTTTGTTTCTAGGGGTTATCATCACTCAATTAATGATTATTCTTTGTTCATCAATCAACCTTCCTCTTCTATTGTTCTATTAGTTGTATATATGGATGACATCATCCTTTCTGATGATGATTTACATGAAATTTCTGCTTTAAGTCTTTCTTATACTCTCAGTTTAAAATTAAAGATTTGGGAACATTCAACTATTTCCTTGGGATTGAAGTTTCCTACTCCTCCTATGGTTTATTGCTTTATCAAAGATCTTCTCCTTGAGTATAATTGCACCGAGGTTACTTCTGTTCTTTGCCCATTGGATTTAACTATCAAGCTCAAGGCTGACATGAAAGATCCTTTACCTGCTCTTGAGAATTACAAGAGCTTGGTGGGTAAACTAAATGTTTTAACCCACACAAGACTAAATCTGTCATTTGTTGTCCAGCATTTGAGTAAGTATCTGCAGCAGCCAACTCATTTCCATATGCAAATAGCTCTCCATCTTCTTAGGTATCTCAAAGACAGTCTTGATGTTAGTTATTTTTTTCAATAATTGTTCCGACCTTTCCATTAATGTTGTCCTGACACTCATCTCTCTATTAGTAGTTTTTGAATTCTTTTGGGTGGTTCTCTTTTTTATGGAAGGCCAAGAAATAGCATGTTGTGTCCATTTTCTCAACTGAAGATGAGTACAGGTCAATCAGTAAGGTGGTTCCAGAGTTAGTTTGGTTGGTAAGGCTCCTTGCTAATTTTGGTATTGCTGTTTCCTTTCCTGTTCCTGTAATGTGTGATAACCAAGTTGAAATCCTCATTGCCCGCAATACAGTTTTCATGAGCGGAGAAAATATATCGAAGTGGATTATCATTGCATTAGAGAAAATCTTGGATATGGTTTGATTGACTTGCACCATGTTCCTACTGCTTTCCAGTTGGCTGACATCTTTACAAAGCCTCTCACAGGCCTTGCCCATCATTCTTTTCTTCTCAAGTTAGTGTTCAGCCACCCTCCAACTTGAAGGGGGTGTTGAAGTTCCTCCTGCTCAAGAGCCCACGTGATACAATTGTGTATATTGTGTATATACTAATATGTATTTTATCTCATGTAAAGAAAAAATTGTGTTGTGCAACTGATTTCAATGTAGCCCACTAGATATTTTCATTTACTTAGCCCAGTAGTGAGTCGGTCCAGCTTAATGTATATAAGGACTAAGATCCTTCTAGAATAGGCAATCAATGCATTTGGAGATAAATGAAATATTTCTCTCTAATATTCCTCTCTCTTCGTTCTCTCACCAACCTTAACTTAGGGTTAGGGTTTGTTACAATTTTACAAACTTAACATAATGACCTATATAGACATTCAAATACACTAGTTGTAGTAGTGACACTGATAATTACAATTATTGTAGTTGTTTCCTCCGTATAAATAATTATGTGAGGTTATTTGGCTGGGCGAAAACTATAAGAAAAAATGAAGACTTTTAATAAACTATAAATATTTATATGGTTATAAGTTATCTCATTAAAGGTAAAATAAGAAGTTTAAAGTTAGATTGTTACTAAATATAGAAATTGTCATTTTTTTGGGATTGACTAAATATGAAAGAGTGTCACATAAATTGAACAAAGAGAGTATAAAAAAAAGAATGAAGCAGACTTAAAATTATGTGAAATAAACTGCCTCAAAAGATATACAATCTCTATGATTTTTCATATATAAGCTTAACGACAATAAAAATAATATAAAGCAGAAGATTTACTACTTAAATTACCCGGATTATCACCGTGGAAGTGGTCGTTGAAAAAACTCTAAAAGCCTTCTAATTTCTAAAATCTAATATTTCTAAATTCTTGAGTAATTTTGTAATAAATGAGAACCCGAGGAGTATCCGAATCCACACGATAGCGACAATGGTAAGGGTAGATATGGTGATAATAGTGGCGGCGATAGGGAAAGAGAATAGGGTGGATATGGTGGTCGAAGTATTGGCGGATAGAGGAAATATAGTGGATATGGTTGTGTAATATGGTGGTGATGAGAGAGTGTTGAGTTGCTTTGTTCTGAATAATAATTCAAGATCTTATAATGTTTTGATAATTTACAAATAATGTATATGTGATAATCAATGTACAATAAGCATGGTCAAATATGTACATGTAACGCCCCGAACCATGACTTGGGTGAAACACGGTACTCGGTGCTTGATTGCATGTGATCGACCGAACCACATGGCTTGCTGATCAACATAGGCATCAAAAGATGCTATAGTAATGACTTAGAACATATGAACATAATACTGTATTTATAGTCTGAAATAATCATAGCATAATTAATCTGAAAATATAATAAGTCTGAAAATGCATTGCTAACATGACATACTAAACTAGTCTATGAAACCTCTGAACATGAGTCTGACTGTAAATCTATTTTCCAGGACAAGGCCCTGGTCTACCTCTATCATAAATCATAATCATAAGCCTAACTAGATTGACACCCCGAATAAGATGGGGCCTACCAAGTAGCTAATACTGAAGCAATCCTACTGAGCAAATCCATCTCCTTGAAACTTAACACCTGTAGCGTGAAGTGCAGGCCCTATGCAAAGGAATGTTAGTACATTTGAATTGTAATGTATGTAAAGAAACTGATGGAATAAGCAGACACATGATATAATAGGAACATGAACTGAAACTGAAACATGAACATGAGCATGATCTGACATGAGTATAATAACATGTGTAAAATCTGTATAACTGTATATCTGTATATTTGTAAATATGTATATCTGCATATTTGTTGGGAGAGCAGTAGCATAACCGACATGCAACTACCATGAGTAATTATGGCATCTAATCTTTGCTCGATCAACTAAACTATCTCGTACCTTGCCGGGGTACAAGATATGAACATGAACATGAACATGAACATGAACATGATAGATCCAATAATCCCATAAAGGGTAACATGAAGCTATCGTCCTCTGGGCAGAGCGACCCTTATCCTACGCTGGCAAATGTAGTTTCAGGCTATTTGATCCTTCTCGGTAATCTGTGCAACTCCCAAAACATGAACATAAAACATAATTGGCTAGAAACCCATGGTTTGTAAAATAATGACTTGTAAATATGGTTGATAAGTATAAGATATAGAATGAACATAAATACATAATATACTTTGCATATATCATGGAAAACATATAGACTTCATGAAATTATAAACCTTAATTCAAGACTTGTGTGTTAGAATCCATGGAATTCAAAGCTATGGGTATTCATAGATTAAAGACGGGTTTCCAATAACAATAATGGAATATCGAGAATACAACAACAAATTAATATCACAAACATGGATAATCATTATACATGTAGATTATGGTTATCATGAACGTGAAATAAAACCCTAAGTTATGGAAATTCATGGTTTCATGGATGAATGTGGCTTGGGGAAGAGCAATGATGTTCCCACACATGGATAGTAGCTCTACATACCTTGTTCGCCCTTAGTGTTGCATTAAAAATCTGAACTTGAAAGGAGAACTCCAAAGATTGAACCTTAAAACCTTGTATCAGGTTTATCTTGTAAACCCTCGATTAAGAACAATGAATTACTACTTAGAATTCATGTATGTATGTTATAATTCACTTGAAATATTTTAAATAGGCTTACCTTGATGTAGGAAGCTGATGGGACAAGAGAACCTTCGTTCTAGGTCTTGGGAAGAGTAAAAACTGATTTTTCAGAATTAAGTCTTGTATTTATACTGTTCTCAGTCGGAAGGATTTGACGGGCCATCAAATTTATACTGTCTTCCAAGGGACCATCAAATTATGTACGGTCCGTTTAATCGGACCGTCTTGAAATTTCCAATTTTCCAAGGTTCTATAAAAGCTGAGGGGATTTGATGGTTAAGATCAACGAGACGTATAAATTTATACGGTCCATAGAATTTATATAATATCGTCAATTTAAAAAATTAAATCAATGGTTCATTTGATGGACCATAACAAATTCTACAGTCCGTATAATCCGGCGTAAAATCGTGTTTACCTTAACTGAAACTGGTTTTCTACTTTAATCTTTCCATTTTGGTTTCCTGCATCCCTGAATCATGAACAAGGCTTAGTTTGAAGGTACATGGTGTTATAATATCTCATTCTTGGGATCATTCGTCCTCGAATGATGGATCATGGTTATGAATGAGGCTAAACATAGCGTGAGTACATGAACATAAAGAAGCATGAAATGAACATGGGAAATGAACTGATATGATTACATGAAAACTTGAACACGGGGACATGGAACATATGTACTGAATACATGAACGTGAATCATGAGACATGAATACTGAAGGCATTTACCTTGATTGTTTTCTGCTTGCTCCTCGAATAAGTGCGGATATCTAGACTTTATATCCTCTTCGGCTTTCCACATAGCCTACTCAACTTTCTAACTTCTCCACAACACTTTTACTGAGGCAACTTCCTTAGTTCTCAACTTTCGAATCTAACGGTCTAGAATAGCTACGGAGACCTCTTCATAGGTTAGACCATCCTTAACTATGATGTAATCGGTAGGGACAACCAATGACAGGTCTCCCACACACTTTCTCAACATGAATACATGAAACACTGGATGCACAACAACTAAATCTTGTGGAAATTCAAGTTCATAAGCCACTTGTCCAACTCTCTTCAAAATCCTGTATAGTTCGATATATCTGGGACTAAGCTTTCCTTTCTTTCCAAACCTCATGACACCTTTCATAGGTGAAACTTTCAGAAATACCCAATCATTAGCTTGAAACTCCAAGTCTTTACACCTCACATCCGAATAGGACTTTTGGCAACTCTGAGCTATTTTCAAATGCTCCTAAATTAGCTTGACTTTCTCCATAGCCTGATGGACTAAGTCTGGTCCCAAAAACTCTGCTTCACCAACTTGAAACCAACCAATTGGCGATCTACACCTTTGCCCATATAGAGCTTCGAACGGTGCCATCTAGTTACTAGTATGATAACTGTTATTTTAAGATAATTCAATGAAAGGCAAATGATCATCCCAATTACCTTTAAAATCAAGAACACATGCCCTCAACATATCCTCAAGAATTTGAATAGTACGCTTTGCCTGACCATCTATTTGAGGATGAAATGCTGTGTTGAGATTTACCTTGGTACCCAATCCTTTCTGGAAAGACTTCCAAAAGTATGTCATGAACTAGAACCATGATCTAAAATAATCAACACTGGGGTCCCATGAAGCCCACAATTTCTCGGATGAACAAACTTAGCATAGTTCTCTGCTGAAGCTGTGGTCCTAATTGGCAAAAAATGGGTTCATTTCGTCAGTCGGTCTACAATCACCCAAATCAAATCATGCCTTGGGAATGAGCGAGGTAAACCTGTTATGAAGTCTTTATTTGTCATCTCCCATTTCCTAACGGGAATATCAACATTTTGAGTTAACCCACCAAACCTCTATTTCTTGACCTTCACCTGCTAACAATTCAGACACTTGGCTACAAAATCTGCCAGGTTCCTCTTCATAGCATTCCATCAATAAATCTCCCTAATATCATGATATATCTTCGTACAACCTATGTGAATAGAATACCTGGAATTGTGTGCTTCTGCCATGATTCTCTATTTGAGTCTATCCGTATCTGGAACACATAACTAGCCTCGGTACCTCAAAGTACCATCATATCCTCCTTGTTCAAAAGCCGTAGTCTTATGCTTATGAATCCCCTCTTTCAGCTGGAATAAGTATGGATCATTAAACTGTTTCTTCTTCATTTTGGCTATTAAGGAGGATTCAGACTTGTTTTGTACAACAACACCACCATATTCGGAGTCCATGAGTAAAACTCCTAGATTGGCTAGTCGATGAATCTCATTTGTCATGATTCTATTATCTTCTTCAACATGAGCTAAACTTCCCATAGATTGGCCGACTAAGAGCATCGGCTACCACATTCATTTTTCCAGGATTGTAGAAAACATCCACATCACAGACCTTTATCAATTCGAGCCATCTCCTCTGCTTAAGATTCAACTCTCGCTACTTGAAAATATACTGAAGGATCTTGTGATCTGTGAAAATATCAATGTGAGCTCCATACAAATAATGATGCCATATCTTGAGTGCAAAAATCATGGCTGCTAATTCTAAATCGTGAGTCGGGTAGTTCTTTTCATGAGGTTTAAGTTGTCTGGATGCATAAGCTATAACCTTACCATGCTGCATTAAAACACACCCAAGACGAATGCCTGATGCATTATAATATACTACAGACTCCTCAGTTCCCTTTGGAAATGTTAACATTGGAGCAGAAGTCAGTCTCCTTTTCAATTATTTGAAACTGGACTCACAGATATCTGACCACTGAAATTTGACTTTCTTCTAAATTAATCTAGTCAATGGAGCTGTGATGGAAGAGAAACCTTTTATGAAATGCCTGCAATAGCCTGTCTGACCCAAGAAACTCCATATATCTGAAGCAAAAGTGGGTCTGGGCCAATTCTTAATAACATTTATTTTCTTAAAATCAACATGGATACCTTCGCCTGAAATCACATGGCCTAAGAATGCCACTGACTTAAGCCAAAATTCACACTTGGAAAACTTCGCATAATGATCACAGTCCTAAAGTGTCCGCAACACTATTCTAATATGTTCTGCATAATCAGCCTCACTACGGGAATAAACTAAGATTTCATCAATGAAGATAATGATTAAAAAATATATAAGGCTTGAAGACCCTATTCATATGGTCCATGAAAGAAGTTGCGGCATTTGTCAATCCGAATGACATGACAAAAATTTGAAATGACCGTAATGGGTTCTGAAGGCAGTTTTTGAAATATCAACTTTCTTAACCTTAAGCTGATGGTACCCTGATCTAAGGTTAATTTTGGAATAACAATGAGCTCTCTGAAGTTGATCAAATAAATCATCGATTCTGGGAAAATGATACTTGTTTTAATGGTGACCTTGTTTAACTGTCAATATTCAATACACATATGCAAAGACCCATCCTTCTTCCGAATAAACAAGACTGGTGCACCCCATGATGAGACACTTGGTCTAATGAATCCCTTATCAAGGAGATCTTTCAACTGGGCTTTTAGTTCTCTTAATTCTACTGGATCCATTCTGTATGGATGAATAGATATTTGCTTAGTACCGGGAAGTAGATCAATTCCGAACTCAATCTCTATCTGGAGGAACTCCAGGAAGATCTTCTGGAAACTCATTGACAACTGGCACATAGTAAAGAGTCGGGGTCTAGGTATCTGTATCCCTAACCCGAACTAGATGGTAAATATACCCCTTGGATATTACCTTTCTGGATTTAAGATAGGAAATAAACCTACCTATGTGTGCTACTACATCACCCTTTCATTCTATGACTAGTTCACCAGGAAATTCGAACTTGACAATTTTAGTACTACAACCTACTGTGGCGTAACATGAAGACAACCAATTCATACCCATGATTACATCCAAGTCCACTATTTTTAACTATACCAAATCATCTATGGTAATGTGGTGATAGTCTTTAACTGGAAAACCCATCTATACCCACCTAACTATAACTGAACCGCCAAGTAGAGTGGATACTTCAAATGGTTCATGAAACTTTTCTGGCTCTATCCAAAATTTCTTACCAACAAAAGGGGTTACATATGATAGAGTGTATCCATGATCCATAAGGGCATAAATGTCGAAAGTGAAAACTGTTAATATACATATGACCACATCTGCTCGGGCCTATATATCCTGAAGACCTAATAGTGCATACAAGTGGTTTGGACCTCCGCGTATGTTACCAGACTTAGTTGTGCCATGCCTTGATTGTCCTGAGAATTACAAGGAACTGTAAAATTTATGGATTGAGCCACATTACCTCTTGTGCCCTGCCTCGCTGATGGACGATCTCTTTGAAAGAGACCTCGCTGACCACAACCATAATAAATATCTATGCCTATGTGACACTCCCCTGGGTGCCTCTTACCACACTTACCACACACTAGATTACTAAAAGAACTTTGACCTACACTGGCCTGTGAGTAGGAGCCTGACGCTCTGAAATTTTGCCTCCTATGATCATTCTTGAACTTCGGGGCTGGGTCGCTGGATGAAGATGGAGCAGGTCTTGATGACCTATTTTTGAAAAACTATCTGCCTCCACCTCTCCCATGACGGAAGTGACTTGTAGACTTAGCCCTCTTATTGAACTCCTTGTCTTTCTCCTTTTGCAATGCTTCTTGTTCCTTTATCCTATTCTCATTACCTTGAACAAAAGAAACCATCTTGGTGATGGTCATTTCCATGTTATAGAAGAAATATTAGCGGCATCAAACAACTGGGGGTCAAGGCCATACACAAAATGCCTAACTCTGGCACTCATGTTTGAGACCACATATGGAGCATACTTTGCATAGGAAACAAAATGAAGATAGTACTCATGCAAACTCTTGCCATTCTTTTTGAGCTTCTCAAATTCAACGGCCTTTGCCTCCCTAACCTCTACTGGAAGAAAGTGCTGAATAAAAACATAGAGAAAATTCATCCCAAGTTGCTGGAGCTGCATCTTCCCAGACTGTTCCTATGACTCATATCAGATATTTGCAACAGTATGCAACTAATAAGCTCCCAACTCTGCTGCCTCTAACTTAGTAATATGCATAACACAAAAGATTTTTTGAGGCCCATTAATAAATTTTTTTGGATCCTCTATTTTGCTTGACCTTGTGAACATTAGATGGTCCATTCGCAGAAACTCACAAGTCCTGAAATTGGATGACTCTCCATTAGTTCCATACTCGGAGTCATTCCCTAACGTTGGGCTTGAGTAGCAATAATCTGGGTGAGCAGCCAAATAGCTCTCATAACATCTGAGTTAGTAGAACTAGACGGCAGAACGGGAATCACCGCAGGCCCTGTGGTATTAGGTGGGGGTGCTGTACCCGCATTGGCTCTCTAAGCCTGAGCATTTTTGTCACGAGCAACATTGGTAGCAACTCTTGCTTGTAGCGGATTTCCTTTTCGCAAGCATTTTCTAAAATACGTAATACACATGAGTTAGAATGATGTCCTGAAGGTATAAATCTAACTGCACGACCTAGAGTATGAAAGAAGTGAGACAATCCTAGATATCTTGGTGGTCAACTGTTTACATGTGGTGTGCCTTTACACATATAAAAGTGACCCCACTAGACACGGTTTCATAGACTTCCTAAGAAACTTGAACCAAGTGCTCTAATAACAAGCTTTGTAACGCTCCAAACCATGGCTTGAGCAAAACACGACTCTCGATGCCTGACTGCATGTGATAGAGCGAACCACATGGATTGTTGATTGATTGGGTATCAAAACATGATATAGTAATGACTTAGAATATATGAACATAATACTGTATTTGTAGTCAGAAATAATCATAGCGGAAATAATCTGAAAATATAATAAGTCTGAAAAACCAATGCTGACATGACATACTAAACTAATCTGTGAAACCTCTGAACATGAGTCTGACTGCAAAACTATTTACCAGGATAAGACCTTAGTATACCTTTGTTATAAAGTATAATCATAAGAGTAACTAGACTGACACCCCAAATGAGATAGCACTCATCAAGTAGCTGATACTGAAGCAATCCTACTGAGCAGATCCATCTCCCTGAAACTCAATACCTGCACCGTGAAGTGCAGGCACCATGCAAAGGGACGTTAGTACATTTGAATCATGTTGTATGTAATTCAACTGAAAGAATAAGCATGCATATGATATAATAGAAACATAAACTGAAACTGAAACATGAACATGATCTGACATGAGTATAATAACATGTGTAAAATTTGTATAACTGTATATCTGTAAATATGTAAATTTGTAAATATGTGTATATATATGTTTGTGGGGAGATCAGTTGCATAACCGATATATAACCACCACGAGTAAATGTGGTGTCTGATCTCTGCCTGATCATCTAAGCCATCTCGTACATTACTGGGGTACAAGACATGAACATCAATATGAACACGATGGATCCAATAATCCTATAAAAGGTAACATGAATGTATCGTCCTCTGGGCGGAGTGACCCTTATCCTACGCTAGCAAATGTAGTTTCAGGCTATCTGAGCCTTCTCGGTAATCTATGCAACTCTTAAAATATGAACATCAAACACAATTGGTTAGAAGCCAATGGTTTGTAAAATCATGACTTGTAAACATGGTTGATAAGTATAAGATATAACATGAACATAAATACATAATATACTTTACATATATCATGCAAAAATATGTAGACTTCATGAAATTATAAACCTGATTCAAGACTTATGTGTTAGAACCCATGGAATTCAAAGCTATTGGTATTCATGGATTAAGGATGGGTTCCCAATAAGAATAATGGAATATCGAGAATACAACAACAAATTAATAACACAAACATGGATAATCATGATACATGTAGATTAGGGTTATCATAAACGTGAAATAAAACCCTAAGTTATGGAAATTTATAGTTTCATGAATGAATGTGGCGTGGGGAAGAGCAATCATGTTCCCACACGTGGATAGATGCTCTACATAACTTGTTCGCTCTTAGTCTTGCATTAAAAATCTAAACTTGAAAGGAGAACTCCAAATATTAAACCTTGAAACCTTGTATTGGGTTTATCTTGTAAACCCTAGGTTAAGAACAATGAATTACTACTTAGAATTTATGTATGTACGTTAGAATTCACTTGAAATTCTTGGAATAGGCTTACCTTGATGTAAGAAGATGATAGGAGAAGAGAACCTTCGTGCTAGGGCTTGGGAAGTGTGAAATCTGATTTTTTAGAACTAGGTCTTGTATTTATAATGTTCCCAGCCAGAAGGATTTGACGGCCAAATTCGACGAGCCATCAAATTTTATACGATCTTCCAAGGGACCGTCAAATTATGTATGGTCCATATAATCAGACTGTCTTAAAATTTGCTATTTTCTAAGGTTCTATAAAATCTAAGGGATTTGACGGTTGAGATCGATGGGCCGTATAAATTTATATGGTCCATAGAATTTACAGAATACCATCAATTTAAAAAATGAAATTGACGGTTCATTTTGACTGCATAACAAATTCTACTATCCGTATAATCCGGCGTAAAATCGTGTCTACAGAAATGAAACTTGTTTTCAAATTTAAACTTCCCATTTTGATTTCTTGAACCCCTGAATTATGAACAAGGCTTAGTTTGAAGGTACAAGGTGTTACAGTACAAGAACTAGGTCCTTAACGAATCTTCAAAAGTAACTGGTGAAGCTGGCAACATTAATGAAGATTTGCTGAAAGAATCAAGTCCTTCAGACAAGAACTGGAGATTGTTTGGTCTACACAGAAAAAGTTGTTCCATGCACACAAACCTTTACATTTGTAGTTCCTATTTATTTTAGTATTCATTTCAATAATTCATTTTAGTAATTAAGTGTAGTAAATCTGTTCAATATTCAGTTCAGTTCTCAGTTTTGTATTCAACTCAATATTAATGTGTTCATGATAGTTCAGTATTCTCATGTTTTTGCCAGTCATATTTAAGGTCCAGTCTTATTCATAACCATGACCCATTATTCGAGGATGAATGATCCCAATGGGGAGATATTGTAACACCTCATACCATTGGACTAAGAAATATTCATGATTCAGGTACTTAAGACCCAGTGGGAAGTGTTAGAACAAGAAATTTGACGAAAACAATGTTCTTCAATTTTACGCCCAGAAATATAGATCGTAAAATATTTTACAGGTTGTAAAAGCTGCCATGAAATAAACCTCAAAAATCCAAGTTACTGTTATGGCTTACGGTAGGAATCACAGACCGTTAAAGTTTTATGGGCCGTAAAGCCCACCGTGATTATTTTACGGAGCGTAAAAGCCACCGTAGAAGTTCCGCCCACATGAACAGTATAAATACGCAGCGTTAGTCCCAAAAATTAGATTTTCACTTTTCCCAAGCCCTAGAACGAAGGCTCTCTCTTCCCAACAATCTCCTACATCGAGGTATACCTTTTTCACGCGATTCTATGTAATTCTAACATAATTCTAATGAATTCTAAGTAGAATTCAATGTTCTTAACCTAGGATTTTCAGGATAAACCCAATTCAAGGGTTTAAGATTCAATCTTTGGGTTTCTACTCCAAAGATCAGATTTTTAATACAAGATCGGAGTGATTAAGGTATGTAGAGTATCTATCTACGTGTGGAAACGTCTTTAGTCATCCCAACACCTCGTTTATCAAGATTATTGCAAATTACTTAATGATTTAAGATTGTGCCCTAGTTCATAAAACAACTATGGACTTGTGATTTTAAATTCATAGTTGTTCATAATTTTCCCTTTGTTGTGAACTCATCACGTAATAGTATATACTTGTGTTTGATATCCACGAGTCTCAGTCTAGAATACCTAGTACACTAAAGATTTAATACTCATAATCAGTTCAGTACTTCATGTCTAGTATTTCATATACAATATCTCATGTTCATATCAGTATATTCAGTAATCCAGTATTATATTGAGCACCTGTATTATGGGACCAAGGCCACAATTATATATATCATGGGCCCAAGGCCACATATTATACATTTATTATATTCCCAAGGCCACATTTATATTTATATATATATATATATATATATATATACATTTTACTATTTTAGTTAAACATGCGACTTTCCAGTTTAGTACATGAAATGTTCTTATTAATTGCTTCCTTGTTTACTTATCAATTTCAGATTTAATGCAATATCTGCTTGTTGATTTGGGTCTCCCTTTTACCGAGCACCCCCAACTATTTATTCTTTTAGTTGCTTTATATACAGTATAATTCAAATGTACTAACGTCCCTTTGCATGAGGCCTGTACTTTATGGTGCAGGTGCTAAGTTTTAGAAGACAAATCTGCTCAATAGGATTACTTCGGTATCAGCTGCTTGGTGATACCTTCTCTTTCGGGGTTAGTCTATCTTGTAATGATTTTATTATTTTAGTAGAGGTATGTCAGGGCCTTGTCCTGGTACACAGATGCAGTCAGATTGATATCAGAGGTTTCATAGACTAGACTAGTCAGTATGTCATGTCAGTATTGTTTTCAGACTTATGATATTTTCAAATATTTCCTCTATAACATAACAAATTATATTTCAGTATTCAGTTTGCATATTTTTAATTGTCTCTATAGTATGTTTTGAGGCCCATGTTGATTCAACAGCCATATGGTTCGCTCGGTCATATGTAGCCAGGCACCGAGTGCGGTGTTTCACACAGGCCATGATTAGGGGTGTGAAAAAGCTTGGTATCAGAGCCTAGGTTCAAGTGTCTTAGAGAGTCTATGAAACCGTGTCTAGTGGAGTCACTTTAATGTGTTTGAGGGCCCGACACATGTAAACAGTTGACCACCAAGACATCTAGGATTGTCTCACTTTTGTGTACTCTAGATCGTGCAGTTAGATCTATACTTTCAGGATATCCTTCTACCTCGTGCATATTGCATATTTCATAAAATGGCTGCAAAAAGAAAGTATACCAAGAGGACTTCAGCTAACAACCAAAGAGCTGCTAATAATGCTGCTTGCGAGAAGGATGCTCAGGCTCAGGGAGCCAATTCGGGTACAACACCCCCACCCGATACTACAGGGTTTGTAAAGATCCCAGTTTTTTCGCCCAGTACTATTGATTCTAAGGTTAGGGGATCTATTCAGCTGCTCACCAAATTTGTGGCTGCTCAAGCCCAACATCTAGGAATGACTCCAAGCACGGGTACTAATGGGTAGTCATCCAGTTCCAAGACTCGTGAGTTTCTTCGTATAGACCTTCTGGTGTCACAGGGTTAAGAAAGACAGAGGATCCATAAAATTTCATTGATGGGATGTAGAAAATCTTTTGGGTTATGTATGTTACTAAGATAGAGGCATCATAATTGAGAGCTTACCAGTTGCAGCATGTTACCAATATCTCATATGAGTCATGGGAGCATTCCCATGGGGAAGATGCACTTTCAGCGACTTAGGTTGAGTTTGCTGATGCTTTTATTAAGCACTTTCTACTAGTTGAGGTCAGGGAGGCAAATGTCGTTGAATTTGAAAAACTTAAGCAGAATGGCAAGAGTGTGCATGAGTACTATTTTCAGTTTCTATCCCCATCTATACGATGCAACTAATATTACAATTTAGAATAAGAAGATGACTATTATGAGGATGGTTGAGTTTGTACAAGGTAATGAAAACAAGTTAAAGGAAGATGAATCTTTGCAGAATGAGAAGGACATGAAGTTTAACAAAAAACCTAAGTCTTTAGGTCACTTCATTCATGGGGGAGGTGGAGGCAGCCAATTCTTTAAGAATATGTCATCTGGAGCTGCCCCATCCACAACCAGCACCCGTAGCTCCGAAGTCTAAGTTTGATAAAAAAGGTCAGAACATCAGAGAAGCAGGCTCACAGTCGTAGGTCAGCACGAACCACAAGGACTTCCAACACCCTACTTACAAAACTTGTGGTAAGAGGCACTCCAGGGTGTGTCGTTCAGGTATTAATGATTGCTTTGGGTGTGGTCAGCAAGTCACTTTTTGGGGAATTGCTCATCAGCAAGGCAAGGTACTAGTGGTAATGTAGCTCAGTCCACCACTTCAGCAGCAAATCACAATTCTTAGGCCCAATGAAAGCGTGGTGTGGATAAGTCTAGTAACACAGGCGAAGGTCCAAACCGCTTATATGCTTTAGCTGGTCGTCAGGATATATAAACTCGTACAGATGTCATCACAAGTATATTAACAGTCTTCACTTTGTACTTTTATGCTCTTATAGATCCTGGATCCACCCTATCATATGTAACGCCTTTTGTTCCTAAGCAATTTGGGATAGAACCAGAAAAGTTACATGAACCTTTTGAGGTATCCACTCTAGTTGGTGAGTCAGTCATAGATAGGAGAATTCATAGGGGTTGTCCAATTAAAGTCTATAACCGCATTACAGTAACCGATCTAGTAGAGTTAGAAATGGTAGACTTTGATGTATTTATGGGTATGGACTGATTGTCTTCATGTTATTCCACAGTAGGTTGTAGAACCAAAATTGTAAAATTCAAATTTTTTGGTGAACCAATCATATAATGGAAGGGTGATGTAGTAGAACCCATCGGTAGTTTTATTTCCTATCTTAAAGACAGAAATATGATATCCAAGGGATACATTTACCATTTAGTTTGGATTAGGGATGCATATCCCATACCCCAACTCTTCAGTCAATACCAGTTGTTAATGAGTTTCCAGATGTCTTTCCTTAAGATCTTCTCGAAGTTCCTCTCGATAGGGAAATTGAATTCGGAATTGATTTGATTCCCGACACTAAGACGATATCTATTCCGCCATACAGAATGGCTCTAGCAGAGTTAAGAGAATTAAAAGCTCAGCTGAAAAATCTCCTTGATAAGGGATTTATTCGACCATGTGTCGCAGTATGGGGTGCACCAGTCTTGTTTGTTCGGAAGAAATATGGGTCTTTGCTTATGTGCATTGACTATATGCAGTTGAATAAGGTCACCATTAAGAAAAAATATCCTCTCCCCAGAATTGATGATCGATTTGATCAACTTCAGGGTACCCAATGTTATTCCTAGATTGACCTCAGATCAGGGTACCATCAACTTAAGGTTAAGGAAGTTGATATTCCGAAAACCGCTTTCAGAACTCATTATGGTCATTTTGAATTTTGTGTTATGTCATTCGGATTGACAAATGCCCCCGCTTCTTTCATGGATCTTATGAATAGGGTCTTTAATCCTTATCTCGATCTTTTCATCATTGTCTTTATTGATGATATCTTAGTCTATTCTCGTAGTGAGACTGATCATGCAGAATATCTCAGAATAGTGTTGCGGACACTTCAGGACCGCGAGCTTTATGCTAAATTTTCAGATTGCGAATTTTGGCGTAAGTTAGTTGCATTCTTAGGCCATGTAATTTCAGGCGAAGGCGTCCGAGTTGATTTTCAGAAAATAGACGCCGTAGAGAATTGGCTCAAACCCACCTAAGTTTCAGAGATAAGAAGTTTCTTGTGTCTGGAAGGCTATTACAAGCGCTTCTAGGAAGGATTTTGTTCTATCTCAGCTCCATTGACTAGATTGAGTTAGAAGAAGGTCAAATTTCAGTGGTCAGATGCCTGCGAGTTTAGTTTCGAGGAATTGAAGACGAGACTGACTTCTGCTCCAGTGTTAACTTTGATAGAAGGAACTGAGGGATTCATTGTATATGTGATGCTTCAGGAGTTGGATTTGGATGTGTTTAATGCAGCATGGTAAGGTTATAGCTTATGCCTCCAGACAGCTTAAGCCGTATGAAAAGAATTATCTAACTCATGATCTAGAATTAGCAGCAGTGATCTTTGCGCTCAAGCTATGGCGTCACTATTTATATGGAGTTCACATGGATATTTTAAAAAATCACAAGAGACTTCAATATATCTTTAGACAACGGGAGTTGAATCTTAGATAGAGGAGATGACTCAAACTGATAAAGGATTATGACGTGGATGTTCTCTACCATCCACGGAAAGCAAACATGGTAGCCGATGCTCTTAGTCAAAAATCCATGGGGAGTTTAGCTCATGTTGATGAAGAAAAGAAAACATGACAAAGGAGATTCATTGACTAGCAATTTAGGAGTTGGACTCATTGACTCCGAAGATGGTGTTGTTGTTGCTTATAACAAGTCTGAATCCTCATTAGTAGCCGAGGTAAAAGAGAATCAGTTTAGTGATCCCTACTTGTTACGGCTGAAAGAGGGGATTCACAAACATAAGACCACGACTTTTGAACAAGGAGGAGATGACGGTACCTTAAGGTACCGAGGCAGGTTATGTGTTCCAAATGTGGACAAACTCAAAGAGCAGATCATGACAGAAGCTCATAATTTCGGGTATTTTATTCACCCAGGTTCCACAAAGATGTATCATGATCTTAAGGAGATTTATAAGTGGAACGATATGAAGAGGAATGTGGAAACTTTTGTTGCCAAGTGTCTGAACTGTCAGCAGGTGAAAGACGAGTACCAGAGGCATGGTGGGTTGACTCAAAATGTTGATATTCCCATTAGCAAATAAGAGATGACAAATATGGACTTCATAAAATGGTTACCTCGCTCATCCCTAAGGCATGATTCGATTTGGGTTATTGTAGACCGACTGACTAAATCAGTCCACTTCTTGCTAGTTAGGACCACAGATTCAGCATAGGATTATGCTAAGTTGTATATCCGAGAAATTGTCTGGCTTTATAGGACCCCAACGTCCATTATTTCAGATCGTGGTGCTCAGTTCACAGCGCACTTTTGGAAGTCTTTTCTGAAAGGATTGGGTACCAAGGTATTTATCTCAACACAACTTTCCATCCTCAGACAGATGACCAGGCAGAGCGTACTATTCAAACCCAAGAGGATATGTTGAGGGCATGTGTTCTTGATTTTAAAGGTAATTGGGATGATCATTTGTCTCTCTTTGAATTTTCTTATAATGATAGTTATCATGGCAGTATACAGATGGCACCATTCGAAGCTATGTATGGGCGAAGGTGTAGATCGCCAATTGGTTGGTTTGAAGATGGTGACCCAACATTATTGCGACCAGACTTCGTCCATCAGGTTATGGAGAAAGTCAAGTTGATTCAATAGAGTTTGAAAATAACTCAGAGTGGCCAAAAGTCCTATCCAGATGTGAGGCGCAGAGACTTAGAATTTAAAGTTAATGATTGGGTATTTTTGAAAGTTTCACCTTTGAAAGGTGTCATGAGGTTTGGAAAGAAAGGGAAGCTCAGTTCCAGATATATCGGACCATACATGATTTTTAGGAGAGTTGGCCAAGTGGCTTATGAACTTGAATTGCCACAAGATTTGATTGCTGTGCACCCAGTGTTTCATGTATCCATGTTGAGAAAGTTTGTGGGAGATTCGTCGCTGATTGTCCCTATCGATTCCATTACAGTTAATGTCATGATCCCTTTTCAGGAATCGTAGTGCCACCTATATAATCTCACCACATAGGTGAACCACTACCAAATCATTAACATGATATGACATAAGTAAAAACAGAAGATAAAAAAATACTACATAAGCTGTCTCATACTATAAATGTGGAATAAGTAACAACTATGAAACATTAACAAATACCCCCAAATATCTAGTTTATATACACAAGAGCACTAATAAATATGGAACAAGTCTGAAAATGGGCACGCAGGCCAAAACTGTATACATAGTCTGAGTACTGCAGAGGTGGAAGGTATTGAATCTACATCCAAAGAGAATACAACAAGAGTAGTATGCGTACCCCCGTAGACATCATAGGCTGACAATGATGGAAATATATAATCAAAGATAAATACCAAGTTGACACCAAATAATCCTAGACTAGCATTTCAAAGACAAAGCTTATCACATAATCATCAAGATGTTCATAGAGTCCACAATATCTCAAGTATCAAGTAGCAAGAACAATCCCTTTCAAGTTCACAATTCAACCAACTTACTCAATATCATCCAATGACAGTTTCCATACACAGTATATCAAGATAAGGCATAAGTATTTATGATATGAATGCAATGCATATCGAAGGTACCTTTCTCAACCTAGTATACAATACGTCAAGGTTTTATTATTATCTTTACACCATGGCGTACACGCGAAGTCGGTATACCTCTCCTAGCCAATCGAAATCCCACACATGAATCTGACAAGAGCCTATGACTCATTTGTCGAGTCTCAATCATGTTGCAGGAGTGCAACTCCGCTCCCGCATATCAATAACATCTCAACTGCCATAATGTCATATTATTCTTACCTTTTAAGTCTTTTGGACCACAACATATCCATACCACTCTCATATCAAGTCTTAGAACCATGCGTGCCTGAATGCAATGACAATATAAGGCAAGATATCATGATATAATAAGATCCAATCAAGTATAGGGATGATATACACATGCTTTCAAGAATTCAATAACACATAAGCAAATCCAGTCAAATCAACATATCAATTGAAAGCATTGTGATGAGTAACCAAAAAATAACAAACATGGAGACAAGCCCTTATATGGCGACGATCGCAAATAAACAACAATCAGAACCAATATAAGGTTGGTTCTCCAAACCCCATCATCACAGTTCAACACCGGTACCCACTCAACCGTTCATCACAACCAGCTGAGTGGGACCCCCAAACACGCCCAATACCCCTCAATATTTATAACTAATTATGTATTTCTATCGAAGTCTCAAAAGGCTAAATTGTAGCTTACCTCATAACCGAACATGAGCGCTACCAAATCAAGTCTCAAATATGGTCTTGCCCTTCCTTCTTGCCTCACGGTAATCAAAGTCTATTCACGCTTATTACATAGTTAATAATAAGCTTAACACAACAAAAGCAAGACTTTAAATAACCATCCCGAGCCCACATCACAAAGTCTCGAACTTTAATACACAAAACCCAAGATTACATACTAGATAATCACAACCTTAATTTAATTAAAAATCTATTCACATTTGATCCCTCAATTGGACAATAATAAAAAAGCCCCAATTTGAAACCCTAGAAATTTCCCCCGATTGAAAACATGCTTCTATAACCAAATTAAGACTTATAACATGATATTCTAGCATAAACCAATCCTAACTCATGATATTAACATCATTTAATCCATAAAGCCTCATTAAAATCAATCATATAACTCTCTTATTCTCACCTCATGAATAACTCATCTTCCCCAACTCAAATAATAAGCTAAACCACCATTAATGAGCTTAAAATCATGAACTCAAACCAAAAAGGAAAAGAATCTATTACCTCAAGGTGGAAAATGCTCCTAAGGCTCTAAATAAACCCTTTATGCGGTGCTGGTTTCGAGGACACACTATTTTGGGAAAGAAAATCTGACCTAGAATTATATATAGCACACCTAAACAGTGATCCGCCCCAGGGGAATAGACTCCGTTGGAGCAGACCTACCGAGGCGGAAATATCATCACCAGAGCGAATATCACTTGCCACATCATACCTCACCACAGTGGACCCGACTAAACTATGGTGGAACATTCCATTTTCCAATCTTCTACTTCGGCGAGTCAACCTTCCACCGAGGCAGACCCGCCGGAGCGGATGCTTGTTCTGCCGTGGTGGACACCAGACACCAACAGTGAAATATAGCAAAAAACTTTGATCCAACACCTGAAACACTCCCGAAACCTCCCAGACACAAACCAAACATGCTTGCCTATGGTAAACATTGATACAAACTCTAAGTTTCTAGACATGGGCTTTTCATCCAAAACTCATGAAAATGGACCTCAGGATTTGTGCCACCCATCGTCGCGCATCACAAATCCCACAAAGATTCTACAAGAAGGGTCAAACAAGCAAATAAGGGTCTTTAGCAAGAAACAACCAGGTGCGTCATTACATCAGATACCAATTAAAATAACGTTCATCCTTGAATAAAGAGAAATGAATGAAGTAGTGAACAAGGTTAGATATATGCTATGCATATCATACTCGGTCTCCCAAGTCACCTCCTCAACAGGACGATGCCTCCACTAAACCTTCACTAAAGCTATCTCCTTCGATCTCAACTTCCTCACCTACTTGTCTAAAATAGGCATAGGCTCCTTCTCAAACTCTAGATTTTGATCAAGCAATACTGAGTCCCACTGGATAATGTAAGAACCATCAATATGATACTTCTTTAGCATAGACACATGGAAGAGTAGATAAATACCTGAAAGACCCAGTGGCAGAGCCAACTCATATGCCACCTCTTCCACTCTCTAAAGAACCTCAAATGATCTGATATACCTCAAACTCAACTTCCCCCTCTTGGTGAATCTTATCACACCCTTCATGGTTGAAACCTTCAGAAGAAACTTATCACTCACAATGAAATTTAAATCTCAACCTTCCGGTCCGTATACTCCTTCTGCCTGCTCTACGTTGCCAGGAGCTTGTCCTGGATAACACTCACTTTCTCTAAGGACTCCCTCAACAAATTAGCACCACAATGATGAACCTCAAATTCATCAAACCAACCATTTAGAGATCGACATCTCCTACTATACAATGCCTCGAACGTTGCCATATTGATACTGGAGTGATAATTGTTGTATGTGAACTCTGCCAAGGGTAAGTATTGATTCCAAGGACCACCAAAATTAATCACAGGCCCGTAACATGTCCTCCAATACCTAAATATTCCACTCGGACTGACCATCGGTCTGAGGGTGAAACACTGTACTGATATCCAAACGAGTACCCAACTCCCTCTGCAAAGTTAACCAAGAATGCGAAGTAAACTGAATACCCCGATCCTAGATGATAGAAATAGAAACCTCATGAAGATGAACAATCTCCCAGATATAAATCTTAGCCAACTTCGTTGTATTATATGTTATCTAAACTAGAATGAAATGCGTGGACTTGGTTAATCCATCAACAATAACCCAAATCACATTAAACTTGCCAAAAGTCTTGGGCAATCCCACAATAAAATCTATAGTAATCCTCTCCCACTTTCACTCTAGAATGTGCATCCTCTGAGACACACCACCTGGACATTGTTGCTCATACTTGACCTACTAGCAATTTTGACATCGAGACAAAAAATCAACAATGTTTATCTTCATCCTCCCCTACCAGTATTGCTGCCTTAAATCACGGTATATATTAGTAGCACCCGGATGAATCAAATGCCTAAAGTTGTGGGCCTGCTTTATAATCAATCTAGTCAAATTTCCCACACGAGGCACACACTCTACCCTTAATCCTCAGAACGCCCTCACTATTAATCATGTCCTCCTTGTCCATACCACTCATCACCTTATCTCGATCTTGCACAACCCCACATCATCATACCGGTGCGCCTGAATCTAATCCAAGAGAGACGACCTCTCATCCACTCAAGCCAGAATTTTACCTAGATTCGAAAGATCAAGCCTCACAAAATGGTTGGATAGAGTCTGGACATCTAATGTCAAGTGACAGACAGAAACAACAAAATAAGCTAAACTTCCTATACTAACCGCCTTCCATATCAAAGCATCTGACACCATATTGGCCTTTCCTGGATGATACAAAATGGTCATGTCATAATCTTTCAGTAACTCCATCCACCGACGCTGCCTAGAATTCAAGTCCCTTTTATTAAAGACGTGCTAAAGACTACGATGATCAGTATATACCTCACAATGGACACCATAAAGATAATGCCTCAGATCTTCAAAGCAAACACCATGACAGCTAACACCAAATCATTAACAACATAATTCTTCTCATGACCTTCAACTGCCTCGATGCATAAGCGATCACCTTTCCCTCATGCATCAACACACAACCCAACCCAATCCTAGAAGCATCGTAATACACCTTAAAGTCCTTCCCCTTTACCAGAAGGGATAAAATCAGGGTTGTGGTCAATAAAGTCTTGAACTTTTGAAAGCTCTGCTCATGCTAATCAGATAACTGAAAAAGAACATCCTTCTGAGTCAAACACATAAAGTGTGAAGAAATAGAAGAGAATCCCTTGACGAACCGACGATAATAGATAGCAAGACCCACAAAACTAGGAATCTCTGCCACAAAAGTCAGTTTAGGCCAGTCCCTAACTGCCTCTATCTTCTTAGGGTCAACCATAATCCATCATTAGACACCATGTGCCCCAAGAATGCCATAAAGCTCAACCAAAACTCATACTTAAAGGACTTAGCATACAACTTGATGCAAGAAAGACCCCAGATTGATGCAAGAAAGACCACATACTTGGTTTCTCAACTCGAGTTGTTAAGTAAAGTCCCAAAGGTGTCAATAACTAACCATCAACCTGTGACTAAGGGCCTAGAATGGTATGGGATTTGGAGTGGATTAGGGGACATCACTTGATTATTATTAAAAGGACAACTTTTTTGGCCTTTGTGTTGGTCTTGTCCGAGACCATGCTTTACCTTTAGCTTATTTTTAAAATTCCAAGATTAGTTACTAGTTCCTTAGGAAACAATGAATCATGTAATAACTCCTAGTTTCCCTTAGGACACCATGAATGCACCATGTAATAGAGGAGGATGACTAGACTGAGGGTTATTACCAAATGGGTGACTTGGCCGAGAATGGATAAGATGACAAGGATTAGGAATCATCTAGAAAGTGTGGCCTCTAAAGGGGATAAATCATTCATGAACTTGAATACATGGGAGACATCAATATTGGCTTAGTGAAGGTGAAGAGTTGGACGTGCAACTCACATAACCATTCGGTCAAGATTACACACTCAAGGAAGAAACTTCTCACCGGATTCCAAAAAGATGGATAAGTACATGCCAAGAGGGGATGATTCTCAACATTATCCAAGAAATACCATTTATGAACTAACTAGTTCATGTGTTAATAATACTAAGGAATGATCTAGAAGGCATGGAATATTGGGATTCATTCCCTATTCTCACTCGGTCAAGAACCCCCTCCCCCCCTTTCTCATTCCCACCTTGGCTGAAATGGCTCCATTTTGTGTCCCTTTATTTACTCTTCTAGAATAGTCCATCTAATAGTATAAATAAGACCCTTATGTAATGTAAAGAGGTGGTGGTGGATTAAACATAAAATTGAGTTTTACTCATACTCTAAAGTATTCAACTTGTGTGTTGTCTACCTTAGATTAGTCCTTGTGTGGGCCTTGGTTCTTATGTGAGCCAACTCCTCAGTGTAAGTTGAAAGCTAGGACTTGTGTGACCTAGTTAAACCCAAGATAAGGTCCCTTCGGTGTATGTATTGGTTAGTACTTATGTGACCTAATCAAACCCAAGCTTAAGGAACCCCCCTTGGTGAAAGTGGACGTTGGAACTTGTGTGATCCAACCAAACCCAAGCCTAAGGTCTATATTAAGGTTACCGGTCACCCTAGCTTGGCTAGTACTTAGCAACCCCAGTCTAGACCTTGTCCAGTTGGCCAAACTCATCTTGGTGTTGACTCGAGCATTAAAACCCTCGTGTCATTATCCTTGCTATATCGACTATTCTATACTTGGTTTGTACTCGGGTTTGCACCTAGAATCCCGTGTTCATTCCTTGTTCAAACCACCATCTCCATTCTACCACCACATCCTACAAGACTTCCCAATCACCCACACTCAAAGCCATTAACCGAAACCACCCACAATCAGGCATCTCATCCCGATAATAGCAAAAATCCCACTACACATCCCAACCACTGTTTAGTAAAATTCTTGCATCATCCAACACTAAACTAACAAAGCCCGATCACCAGAACAACCCGCAATGTGTCTGAAATAACCCTATAAAACTCCTAAACCCAACTCTCCCTAAAACTACCCGAAACAGCCACCAAACACCACATTGCCGGCAGAATTCGATAACCCGAGAACTTCACTTTCAAGGTCATTTTTGGGTTAACCCATTTACAACCAAACTACTTCCTACTTACACCGCATATTATTTACATCAGATTGGTATTACAGCCTGGCGTTCCCGTCCTACACATTAATGCTATGGCACACTTGAATGAGGATCTTAGGAGGGCTTTTGCCAAAATAGTTGTGCAAAAAGTGCAACTATTGGGAAGGGAATTCGTGGATCGAGTCATGATGGATGACGTCGAGTTCTGGGAGGAGGTTTCTCAAAACAACCCCATACATGTCGAAGGAGATGCATAAGAGGATCTAATACAAGAGAGGGAGGATGACCGAACCTTACGGTTTGATCTCCCAACGTTGAAAGTAACTTAGATCCGGAAGCGTTTCTTGAATGGCAGAGAGCCATTAAAAGACAATTTGATTTTAAACAATATGATGACCATAAGTGCTTCAAGGTTGCCACGTTACAGTTAAAATCATTTTCTTCTGTATGGTATGAGAATCTAAAGACATGCCGGAGAAGATATGGCAAAACCAAGATTGATTCTTGGGAGAAATTAAAAAAGCACTTGAAGAGAAAATTCTTGCCGAGATAATATGAGCAATACCTTTACATTAAACTCACTAAGCTTCGACAAGGTCTTCTTAAGGTAGAGGAGTACGCCCGAGAGATTGAAAAAGTTACCATGCTATGTGACTTGGAGGAAAAAAATGACAACATATTGCACTGTTCATTAGGGGATTGAATGCAACAATACAAGAAAAAATGGAAGTGTCCACCTACCACACCTTTGAAGATGTGTGCAACTTGGCACTCAAATTTGAACGACAACAAAAGAAGGGTGCCACAAGACCCTATACCAAACCCGCAAGTGTTAAGGAGAAAAGTAGTACTTCTTATTCCAACCCGTTGTACAACCACAAAGATATTTGAAAAGATAAGGGAAAGAAAGTGGAAGTTACCAAGGGAGTTGATAGAGGCGGGAAAAGATGCTTCAAATGTCAATGACTCAGACACTTTTCCAAATAATGTCCTAATCCAAGAGTCATGACACTTGAGGAGTATAAAGAATGTGGAGACGTCTTTGCCGTGGAAGAAACCGAAGTTGAAGAAAACCAAGAGGAAGATGAGGCCCTTGCGAAAGATGGTGTACGTTTGGTTCTTCAACATGTGCTAAGTGCACAACTAGAAGAACTTCAGGACACACAAAGAGAACAAATCTTCTACGCCCGATGCAAGGTGAATGAAAGCGTGTGTAACATGATCATCGACGGAGGAAGTTGTGCCAACATGGATTCCGTTCAAATGGTGGATAAGCTTTAATTACGTACCCGTGAGCATTTGAGGTCCTATAATCTCCAGTGGGTGAAATTGGAAAACATACTAAGGACAGAAAATCAATCTCTTGTTAACTTCCGGATTGAAAGATATGTAGATGCGATTTGGTGCGACGTCCTTCCTATAGATGTGTGCCACATCTTGTTGAGGCGACCTTGGTAATGTAAACAAAAGATGACACTTGATGGTGAAAATAACACCTACTCTTTCTACCAAGATGGCGAAGATTTCAAGTTGATGCCATTATCACGAAGTAAGGTGAGAGAAATGAAAATCCAAAACTCCCAAAAGTGCAAGGTCGAATTCAAAGCTCTCTTGCTTGAGGAGCGAAAAGGAGATGAAGAGTCTAAGAAGGGGAGTGTCGTAAATGTCTTAGTGTGTAGAAAAAAAAGGACCCTTGAAGATGCCGACTCGAAGGAAACCTTAGAGGTTTTGGAAAGTGCATTACCGAATGGTCACAGACTACCATCAACAAACAATGTTGATCATGCTCTTGAAGTAGTTCCCGGAGGATCATCCCTACCTATGATGATAATCCGAAGGATATATTCGAGTCACTTGTCCACAAGGATATTTGTTCATGTCTGGTACCTATTTTGGTGCAAAGGTTTATGAAACTTGGAGCATATGTATCAATGGGCAAAGGTTCACAACTTTACCTTAAGGTACAAACCTCTAATACCGAGAATAGATGGATATTTGTATCACTTATATGGAGCTAGATTACTTCCCAAGGTAGCTTTGAAAGGCGGCTCCCAACTATTGACAATCCGATAGGGAATTGAATGAAAAACGGATCTCAAAAACCAACATGGTTTGTGCGAGTGGCTTGTGGAGTCATTAGGAGAATGTAACACCCTACGATCTCCCATAATTCTCATGAAGGGTTGCTTAATCAGGGAATACAAGGTATATTCTGAGAACCTTTACATTAAGCCAACCGAAGTAAACCATAGATGGCTTAAGAATAGAAGTGTCCTATGACAGTGTGGTTTGCCTTCTCCCTATCCCCATACGTTCCGGAACTATGGTCGCTTTGATTCCCCTATCATGATCATGAAGATGCAATTTGAAGTTGAACATGAGTTTTGGGAAATTGGTGTCGACCTAATCAAATAACAAACACCCATGAATCCCTATGGCGAGAAGTTGAGAGGTGTGTACCGCAATCCTTCGACATATGACTCCTTGATCAAATGGGAAGATTCCTTAAGGAATGGCCTTTTCAAGTTGTTGAATAAATTCCTTGATATCTCATACAAAGAAAAATTTTCGGACAAGGATGAAGGTTCTACGTGTTATGAAGTGTCCTCATACTTAAACCGCGAGAATTTGAGGACAAATTCTTTTGAATAAGGAGAGATTGATGCAAGAAAGAACCCAGATTGATGAAAGAAAGACCTCAGATTTGGTTTCTCAACTCGAGTTTTTAAGTGATGTCCCAAATATGTCAATGGCTAACCATCAACCTATGACTAAAAGCCTAGAATGGTATGGATTTGGAGCAGATTAGGGGACATCACTTGATTATTATTAAAAGGACAACTTTTCGGCCTTTGTGTTGGTCTTGGCCGAGACCATGCTTTACCTTTAGCTTGTTTTTAAAATTCCAAGATTAGTTACTAGTTCCTTAGGACACAATGAATCATGTAATAACTCCTAGTTTCCCTTAGGACACCATGAATGCACCATGTAATAGAGGAGGATGACTAGGCTCAGGGTTATTACCAAACGGGTAACTTGGCCGAGAATGGATAAGATGACAAGGATTAGGAATCATCTAGAAAGTGTGGCCTCTAAAGGGGATAAATCATTCATGAACTTGACTACATGGGAGACATCAAGATTGGCTTAGGGAAGGTGAAGAGTTGGACGTGCAACTCACATAACCATTCGGTCAAGATTACACACTCAAGGATGAAACTTCTCACCGGATTCCAAGAAGATGGATCATGCATATCTTAAGTACATGCCAAGAGGGGATGATTCTCAACATTATCCAAGAAATACCATGTATGAACTAACTAGTTCATATGTTAATAATACTAAGGAATGATCTAGAAGGCATGGAATATTGGGATTCATTCCCTCTTCCCACTCTGTCAAACCCCCCCCCCCCCCTTTCCCGTTCCCACCTTGGCTGAAATGGCTCCATTTTGTGTCCCTTTATTTACTCTTCTAGAATAGTCCATCTAGTAGTATAAATAATACCCTTATGTAATGTAAAGAGGTGGTAGTGGATTACACATAAACTTGAGTTTTACTCATACTCTAAAGTATTCAACTTGTGTGTTGTCTACCTTAGATTGGTCCTTGTGTGAGCCTTGGCTCTTATGTGAGCCAAATCCTCAGTGTAAGTTGAAAGCTAGGACTTGTGTGACCTAGTTAAACCCAAGATAAGGTCCCTTCGGTGTATGTCTTGATTAGTACTTGTGTGACCTAATCAAACCCAATCTTAAGGAACCCCCCTTGGTGCAGGTGGACGTTGGAACTTGTGTGATTCAACCAAACCCAAGCCTAAGGTCTATATTAAGGTTATCAGCCACCCTCACTTGGCTTGTTCATGGGCTTATACTTAGCAACCCCGGTCTAGACCATGTTCAATTAGCCAAACTCATCTTGGTGTCGACTCGAGCATTAAAACCCTCGTGTCATTATCCTTGCTATATCGACTGTCCTATACTTGGTTTGTACTCGGGTTTGAACCTAGCATCCCTTGTTCATTCCTTGTTCAAACCACCATCTCATTTCTACCACCACATCCCACAAGACTTCCCAAACACCCACACTCAAAGCCATTAACCGAAACCACCCATATTCAGCCGTCTCATCCCGACAATAGCAAAAATCCCACTACACATCCCAACCACTATTTTAGTAAAATTTTGGCATCATCCAACACTAAACTAACAAAGCATTATCACCAGAACAACCCACAATGTGTCTAAAATAACACCATAAAAATCCTAAACCAACTCTCCCTAAAACTACCCGAAACAGCCACCAAACACCACACTGCCGGCAGAATCTGATAACCCGAGAACTTCACTTTCAAGGTCATTTTCGGGTTAACCCGTTTACAACCAAACTACTTCCTTCTTACACCCCTTAATATTTACATCAGACTGGTATTACATCCTAGCATTCCCGTCCTACACATTTATGCTATGGCACACTTGAATGAGGATCTTAGGAGGGCTTTTGCCGAAATAGTTGTGTAACAAATGCAACTATTGAGAAGGGAATTTGTGGATCGAGTCATGATGGATGACGTCGAGTTTCGGGAGGAGGTTGCTCAAAACAACCACATACATGTCGAAGGAGATGCATTAGAGGATCCAATACAAGAGAGTGAGGATGACCGGACCTTATGGTTTGATCTCCCAATGTTTGAAGGTAACTTAGATCCGAAAGAGTTTCTTGAATGGCTGAGAGTCATTGAAAGACTATTTGATTTTAAACAATATGATGACCATAAGTGCTTCAAGGTTTCCACGTTACAGTTAAAATCATTTTCTTCTATATGGTATGAGAATCTAAAGACAAGCCGGAGAAGATATGGCAAGACGAAGATTGATTCTTGGGAAAAGTTAAAAAAGCACTTGAAGAGAAAATTCTTGCCGAGAGAATATGAGCAAGAACTTTACATTAAACTCACTAAGCTTCGACAAGGTGTTCTTAAGGTAGAGGAATACGTCCGAGAGTTTGAAAAAGTTACCATGCTATGTGACTTGGAGGAAAAAGAATGACAACATATTGCACTATTCATTGGGGGATTGAACGCGACAATACAAGAAAAAGTGGAAGTGTCCACCTACCAGACCTTTGAAGATGTGTGCAACTTGGCAATCAAATTTGAACGACAACAAAAGAAGGGTGACACAAGACCCTATACCAAACCCGCAAGTGTTAAGGAGAAAAGTAGTACTTCCTATTCCAATCCGTTGTACAACCACAAAGATGTGGGAAAAGATATGGGAAAGAAAGTGGATGTTGCCAAGGGAGTTGATAGAGGCGGGAAAAGATGCTTCAAATGTCAAGGACTCGGACACTTTGCCAAAGAATGTCCTAATCCGAGAGTCATGACACTTGAGGAGTATAAAGAATGTGGAGACGCCTTTGCCGTGGAAGAAACCGAAGTTGAAGAAAACCAAGAGGAAGATGAGGCCATTGAGGAAGATGGTGTACGTTTGGTTCTTCAACATGTGCTAAGTGCACCACTAGAAGAACTTGAGGAAACACAAAGAGAACAAATCTTCTACGCCCGATGCAAGGTGAACTTGAGGGTGTGTAACATGATCATCGACGGAGGAAGTTGTGCCAACATGGATTCCGTTCAAATGGTGGATAAGCTTTAATTACGTACCCGTGAGCATCTGAGGTCCTATAATCTCCAGTGGGTGAAATTGGAAAACATACTAAGGACAGAAAATCAATCTCTTGTTAACTTCCTGATTGAAAGATATGTAGATGCGATTTGGTACAACGTCCTTCCTATGGATGTGTGCCACATCTTGTTGAGGCAACCTTGGCAATATAATTAAAAGACGACACATGATGGTGAAAAGAACACCTACTCTTTCTACCAAGATGGCGAAGATTTCAAGTTGATGCCATTATCACTAAGTAAGGTGAGAGAAATGAAAATCCAAAACTCCCAAAAGTGCAAGGTCGGATTCGAAGCTCTCTTGTTTGAGGAGTGGAAAGGAGATGAAGAGTTCAAGAAGGGGAGTGCCATAAATGTCTTAGTGTGTAGAAAAAAAGGACCCTTGAATATGCCGACTCGAAGGAAACCTTAGAGGTTTTGGAAAGTACATTACCGAATGGTCACAGACTACCATCAACAATCAATGTTGAGAATGCTCTTGAAGTAGTTCCCGGAGGATCACCCCTACCTATGATGATAATCCGAAGGAGATATCCGAGTCACTTGTCCACAAGGATATTTGTTCATGTCTGGTACCTATTTTGGTGCAAAAGGTGTATGAAACTTGGAGCATATGTATCAATGGCCAAACGGTTCACAACTTTACCTTAAGGTAAAAATCCCTAATACCGAGAATAGATGGATATTTGTATCACTTGTATGGAGCTATATTACTTCCCAAGGTAGCTTTGAAAGGCAGCTCCCAACTATTGACAATCCGAGAGGGAATTGAACGAAAAACGGATCTAAAAAACAAACATGGTGTGTGTGAGTGGCTTGTGGAGTGTAACACCTTACGATCTCCCATAATTCTCATGAACAAGGGTTACTTAATCAGGGAATACAAGGTATATTCTGAGAACCTTTACATTAAGCCAACTGAAGTAAATCGAAGATGGCTCAAGAATACAAGTGTCCTACAACAGTGTGGTTTGGCTTCTCCCTATCCCCATAGGTTCCGGAACTATGGTCGCTTTGATTCCCCTATCACGATCATGAAGATGCAATTTGAAGTTGAACATGAGTTTTGGGAAATTGGTGTCGACCTAATCAAAGAACAAACACCCATGACTCTCTATGGCGAGAAGTTGAGAGGTGCGTACCGCAATCCTTGAATGTATGACTCCTAGATCAAATGGGAAGATTCCTTAAGGTATGGCATTTTCAAGTTGTTTAATAAATTTTGTGATATCTCATACAAAGAAAAACTTCCAGACAAGGATGAAGGTTCAACGTGTTATGCTCATACTTAAACCGTGAGAATTTGAGGACAAATTCTTTTGAATAAGGAGAGATTGATGCAAGAAAGAGCCCAGATTGATGAAAGAAAGACCTCAGACTTCGTTTCTCAACTCTAGTTGTTAAGTGAAGTCCTAAATGTGTCAATGGCTCACCATCAACCTATGACTAAGGGTCTAGAATTGTATGGATTTGGAGAATATTAGGGGACATCACTTGATTATTATTAAAAGGACAACTTTTTCGGCCTTTGTGTTGGTCTTGGCCGAGACCATGCTTTACCTTTAGCTTGTTTTTTAAATTCCAAGATTAGTTACTAGTTCCTTAGGACACAATGAATCATGTAATAACTCCTAGTTTCCCTTAGGACACCATGAATGCACTATGTAATTAAGGGGGATGACTAGGCTGAGAGTTATTACCAAACGGGTGAATTGGCCGAGAATGGATAAGGTGACAAGGATTAGAAATCATCTAGAAAGAGTGGCCTCCAAAGGGGATAAATCGTTCATGAACATGACTACTTCGGAGGCATTAAGATTGGCTTAGGGAAGGTGAAGAGTTGGTCGTGCAACTCACATAACCATTAAATCAAGATTACACACTCAAGGAAGAAGCTTCTCTTCGGATTCCAAGAAGATGGATCATGAATATCTTAAGTACATGCCAAGAGGGGATGATTCTCAACATTATCCAAGAAACACCATTTATGGACTAACTAGTTCATATGTGAAGAATACTAAGGAATGATCTAGTAGGCATGGAATATTGGGATTCATTCCCTGTCCAAACTCAGTCAAGAACCCCTCCCCTTCACGTTCCCACTTTGGCCGAAATTGCTCCATTTTGTGTCCCTTTATTTACTTTTCTAGAATAGTCCATCTAGTAATATAAATATGACCCTTATGTAATGTAAATAGGTGGTGGTGGATTAAATATAAACTTGAGTTTTACACATACTCTAAAGTATTCAACTTGTGTGTTGTCTACCTTTGATTGGTCCTTGTGTGGGCCTTGCTTCTTATATGAGCCAACCCCTTAGTGTAAGTTAGAGCTAGGACTTGTGTGACCTAGTTAAAGCCAAGCTAAAGTCCCTTCGGCGTAAGTCTTGGTTAGGACTTGTGTAATCTAATCAAACCCAAGCTTAAGGAACCCCCTTGGTGCAAGTGGACATTGGAACTTGTGTGATCCAAAATCTTGAGGTTACCAGCTACCCTTACTTGGCTTGTTCATGGGCTTGTACTTAGCAACCCTGGTCTAGACTTTGTCCAGTTGATCAAACTCATCTTTGTGTCGACTCGAGCACTAAAACCCTCGTGTCATTCTTCTTTCTATATCAACCGTCCTATACTTGGTTTGTATTCAGGTTTACACCTAGAATCTCGTGTTCATTCCTTGTTGAAACCACCATATCCTTTATACTACCACATCCCACAAGACATTCCAAACACCCACACTCAAAGCGACCAACCGAAACTACCCACAATCAGCCATGTCATCCCGATAACACCAAATAACCCACTACACACCCCAACTGAGAACCTCATTATTTTAGTAAACTTCAACATCCTCCAATACTAAACTAACAAAGTCCAATACTAGAACAACCCTCAACGTGTCTACAATAACCCCATAAATGCCTAAACCAAACTCTCCCTAAAACTACGCGAAACAGCCACAAAACACGACACTGCCGGCAGAATCTGAGAACCCGAGAACCCCATTTTCAAGCTCATTTTTAGGTTAACCCGTTTACAACCAAACTCCGACCCACTTACACCCATCCTTACTAACATCACAACTTCTTCTCCTACAAAATCCCAAGAACCACTCTCAGGTGCTGCTCATGATCCTCCCGACTCTTCGAATATACTAGGGTATCTTCAATAAACACAATCACAAAAGAATATAAGTACGACTTGAATATCCCATTCATCAAATCCATGAATGCTGTGGGGGAATTGGTAAGCCCGAATGACATCACCAAGAACTCATACTGCTCATAATGAGTTTGGAAAGCCGTCTTTGGCACATCCTCAGCCTAGATCTCTAATTGGTGATACACGGACCTCAAATCAATCTTCGAAAATACAGAATCACCCTAAAGTTGGTCGAATAAGTCATCAATACGTGAAATTGGATACTTGTTTCTAATAGTGATCTTGTTCAACTGTCTGTAATCAATGCATATATGAATAGTGCAATCCTTCTTCTCACGAACAAGACATGAGCACCCCATGGAGATACACTCAGTCGAATAAAGACCTTACACAACAAATCATAAAGCTGCTCCTTCAATTCCCTCAACTCAACTGGAGACATATGGTACGGAGGAATAGAAATAGGTCGAGTACCCAACTCAAGATCAATATAAAAGTCAATATCTTTATCTGGTGGCATACCCAGTAAATCTGAAGGAAAAACCTCAACAAACTCACTAACTACCTGAACAAAATCAAGGGAAGGGGACTTCACACTAGTATCATGAATATAGGAAATATAAGCCACACAACCCAGGTCCATTAACTTTCTAGCCTTAATATAAGAAATCACTTTCTTAGGAGCAGGGCTGGGAGCGCCTCTCCACTCTAGAATAACAATCCAGAATCACATGAGATGGTGACAACCAATCCATACCCAATATAACATCAAAATCCATCATATATAATATAACCAGATCTACCCAAGTGTCGTAACCCGTGAAAGTAACTACACACATGTGATATACTCTATCAACAATCACAAAATCATTGACTGGTATAGACATATGAATAGAAATATCAAACATAGCATACCACATCTCCAAGTTAGTTGAAAAGTAGGTAGGCAAATAAGAGAAAGTAGACCCTAGATCAAATAACACAATAGCAGCTCGATGATCGACAAAGATGATACATGTGATGACTGCGTTTGATGCCTCAGCCTCTACCCTATCAGGGAATGCATAGCAATGAGTGTTCCCTGCCTCAGAGTGAGTACCCTACCGGTCACCTCAGCCTGAATGAGCTCTACCTCTCCTCGACTAGGATCTACCATGACCAAACTGATGGCCACCATGTCCCGACTGAGATCCTCCTTGGCTAATCTGACTACCACCTCTAGACGTCTGTGTTAGGGTGCCAGGTGCACGAGATCCACCCGAAAATTGCCTGGGGTAATCTCGCCTGATGTGCCCAACCTCTCCATAAGTATAACAAGCTCTGACTGCTGAATAAAGATACATGAAAATTGTCATGGTCTGAATACCGAGATTAGGAACCCCTCGATGACTAGCCCTCACCATGTTTATCAGTAATCTAAAGAGGTGCCTGAACTAGTCGACTAGGCTGCGACTGATGATATCTTCCCTGATAAACATAACCACGAGAAGTAGAACTACTGAACTGTCCATAGCGCCTAACCCTCTTGTTGGGCTCATATTTGGGCAACTTGCCCCTCACATTCTCTACTATCATATCATGCTCAACAATAGTCTCAAAAGAGGCTCCAGAAGCCACCAACTAAAGTGTAGCCAATTGGAGTGAAATAGTCAACCCTTTGATCAAACATCTTACTCGCTCCACCTCAGTAAGAAGCAACGACACTGCATAGCAAGATAAGGCACGAAAGCGAGTCTCATAATGTGCCACTAAAGAACTCCCCTGATCAATATTCTAAAACTTTAGTTTCTTGCTCAAATGCAAGTTCAAAGGTATGTACTTCTCAAGAAATACCCTGTAGAACCAAACCTAAGATAATAGAGGCGTCCCTATGGGAAAACAATCAATAAATGCCCTCAACCACTGCTTCACGTCACCTCTAAGCTGAAGGGCCACAAAACTAAATCCATGAGTCTTAATAATATTAACCAAGAGTATGCAACCTCTCATGGATTCTCACTATAAATTTGTATGCATACTCCTCAGGCTGACCTGATTTATTCTTTCATCAAGATTTAATCCAAACCTCAATGGTATTTTCTTATTCCTGAAGGGGTCTGTTTCATCTTTTTTGGTTTGTGCTCTATTTCAGGTAAAGATCTGCTCGATTTGGATTTGTACATATAGGAAAAATGCTTCCATTACCATTTCTTTTTTTTTTTACAGAAGCTTCATGTTCAAAAAGTGCTCCTAAATCTTCTGCTCATCACGGGTTATAGTTGTCCGACTAATAGGCCGGGGACCAAACTCTGGCACATGAACCTCATCTATACACAATGCTGACATTGCTATAGACTGAATACCAGCGTACGAAACTCGAGGGTCTGAGTCTGGCCCCCTCCTGCACAGGTTTGAGAACTACCCGGAGTAGTAGGATGTGCGCCTCTTTGAGGAAAACCGTTAAGAAAACTCAATAACCTAACCAGCGTGTCTTGAAGGACTGGTGTAGCAATAAATCTAGGCGGATTCTCGACTGGTCCTACCTCCTCATCTATAATATCATCTTGAGGCTCAGTAACCATCTCTGGTGAAATAGATCTAGCACGATCCTGATTGTCTCTCTATGCTCCGCCCCAAGATAGTGCTACTACTCTGGCTCTACCCTGACCCCGAGCACGTGCTTTGCCACGTCCATGCACGGTTGTTGCCAGAGCCTGCACCTCATCTCCCTCCATATGGGCAAGAGTGCACACCATTTGTGAGAGAATAGATACAAGGGTCAGATACCAATTTGATTCAACTTAGCATGAAAGGAATGAAGAAAGTAAAATTTCCTAAATGTCCCCTAGCCTCCTAAAGAGAAGTACAGATGTCTCCGCACCGATCCACAAGGCTCTATTAGACATTGCTATTGTATTTAAGACTATTTAACCTAGGGCTCTGATACTAACTTTATCATGACCCCTTTCAGGAATCGTGGTGGCACCTACATAATCCCACCACGTAGACGAACCATTTCCAAATCTTCAACATGATACAACACAATTAACAACGTAAGATAACGAGATACTACAAAAGTTGTCTTATACTATAAATGCGGAATGTGTAACAAGTCTAAAAACATCAACAAACACTCTCCAAAGATCTAGTCTATAGATACAAGAGCACTAAGATAATACGAAACAAGTCTAAAAAGTGCATACAAAAACTGAATACATAGACTAAATATGTCTCTCAAGTGCGAACAAAAGACAGTAAATAGAGAAAAAGTATCCAAGGGTATGCTGGAGATAGAGTCCTCACCCTGAATTCGTGGGATCACCAACTCAAACTCTCAGCCATGCAGTGCTGTGGAAGTGGTAGGTACTGAATCTTCATCCAAAAATAATGTAGTAAGTGTAGCATGAGTATACAACGTACCACCGTAGACATCATAGGCCAACAATTATGGAAGATACATAATCAGAGATTAATACCAAGTTGACATAAAATAATCCTACATTAGCATATCAATGACCAAGTATACCACATAATCACAAAAATGTTCATAGAATTCAACAACATATCAAATATCATGTAGCATGAATAATACTTTCGAGTCCCAAATCCAACCAAGATGTTCATAATCACCCAATAGAAAGTCTCAATCATAATTTATCAATGATATGTTATTAAATGTATGATATGAATTCAATGCATATGCAAGGTATCTTTCTCAACCTGGTATACAATATGTCATGGTTTAATTATGATCGTACACCTATGGGGACCTGTAAAGTCCATATACCGATCTGAGTCAGCCAGATTCCACACACGAATCTGACTAGAGCCCATGACTCATTTGTCGAGTCTCAATCATGTTGTAGGAGTGCTAATTCGCTCCCCGCATATCAATATCATCTCAAGTGCCATAATATCATATGACTATTACCTTTTTGGTCTCTTGGACAACAACATATTTATACCACTCTCACATCAAGTCAAAGAACCATGAGTGTTTCAGGCGAGTCAACCTTCGGCTGAGGTAGACCTGCCAGAGCAAATGCTAGTTTCGCTGTGGTGGACACCAGACATCAAGTAATGAAATATAGCAAAAAACTCACATCCAACACCTAAAAAAATCCCAAAACATCCTGGGCAAAAACCAAACATGCTCGTGTATGGTAAACTGTGATAAAAAACTCGCTGGTACCTTTGGATTTCACAAATAGCTGAGCCAAGGCATAATTTTCTAAAGAATCATTTGGGATAAAACTAAAATCCAAACGTTATAAATAAATTCGCAAAATACATTTGATTGCTTCGAGAATTGAACCAATGACTCGACTAAGTCATAAATGACCCTCGGGAACTACCGGAAGCAAACTCATCTAGCCAAAAGTCAACTTTGAGTCAAACTAACTAACTCTAAGTATCCAGACATGGGCGTTTTATCCAAAACTCATGAAAATGTACCTCAGGATCTATGCCACCCATCCCCGCACATCACAAACTCTACAAAAAGTATACGGAAAAGGTCAAACAAGCAAACAAGGGTGTTTAGCAAGAAACGACCAGGCAGGTTCATTACAGTTAAGGATGGTTTGACCTATGAAGAGATCCAAGTGGCTATTTCAGATCGTCATATTCAAAAAGTTGAGAACTAAGAAAATTGCCTCAGTGAAAGTGTTGTGGAGAAGTCAGAATGTCGAAGAGGCTACATGGGAAGCCGAAGAGGACATGAAGTCCATATATCCTCACTTATTTGAGGAACAAGAAAAAATATTGAAGGTAATTAACCTTTACATTTGTACCTCTTATTTAGTTTAGTATTCAGTTCAATAATTTAGTTCAGTAATTCAGTTCAATATTCAGTTAAATGCTCAGTTTAGTATTCAGCTCAGTATTAATAGGTTCATGACAGTCTAGTATTCTCATGTTTTTTGTAGTGATGATTAATGTCCAATCTTATTCTTAGCCATGATCCATCATTCAAGGACGAATGATCCCAATGGGGAGATATTGTAATACCTCGTACCAATAGACTAAGAAATTTTCATGATTCGGGTACTTAAGACCTAGTGGGAAGTGTTAGAATTAGAAATTTGATAAAAACAACGTTCTTTAGTTTTACACCCAGAAATACAGACCGTAAAATATTTTATGGTTTGTAAAAGCTGTCGTGAAATGGACCTCAGAAATCCAAGTCACTGTTAAGGCTTATGGTAGGAATCGTGGGCCATAAAAGTGTTACGACCCGTAAATCCCACCATAATTATTTTACGGAGCATAAAAGCCACCATAAAAGTCCCGCCAATAGGAACAGTATAAATACACAGTATTAGTCCCAAAAATCATATTTTCACTTTTTCCAAGACCTAGTACGAAGGCTATCTCTTCCCAACCATCTCTTACACCAAGGTAAGCCTTTTTCACACAATTATATATAATTCTAACATAATCCCAATGAATTCTAAGTAGAATTCAATGTTCTTAACCTAGGGTTTTTAAGATAAACCCAATTCAAGGGTTCAAGGTTCAATCTTTGGGTTTTTACTCAAAAGTGCATATTTTTAATACAAGGCTAGGAGTGATTAAGGTATGTAGAGCTTCTATCTATGTGTGGGAACGTCTTTAGTCATCCCCACACCTCGTTCATCAAGATTATTGCAAATTACTTCATCATTTAATATTGTGCCCTAGTTCATGAAAAGGCTATTGACTAGTGATTTTAAATTCATAGTTATTCATAATTTTCACTTTGATTGTTATGAAGTTATCACGAAATAAATATAGACTTGTGTTTTATATCCACGAGTCTCAGTCTAGAATACCCAGTACACTAAAGTTCTAATACTCATAATCAATTCAGTACTTCATGTCCAGTATTTCTTGTACATTATTTCATGTTTATATTAGTATATTCGGTAATCCAGTATCATATTGAGCACTTGTATTATGGGCCCAAGGCCACAACTATATATATTATGGGCCTAAGACCACATATTATATATGTATTATAGGCCTAACACCATATATATATATATATATATAAATATATATACAATAAGTGTTTTTGTTAATTGCTTTCTTGTTCAGTTATCAGTTTCAGTTTCATATTTAATGTAGTATCTGTCAGTTGATTTGGGTTGCCCCTTTCTCGTTCACCCCTCAAGTATTTATTTTTTCAGTTGCTTTAGATACAATATAATTCAAATGGACTAACGTCCCTTTGCATAGGGCCAGCACTTCACGGTGTAGGTGTTGAGTTTCAGGGAGACGACTCTTCTCAGTAAGATTGCTTCAGTATCAGTTGCTTGGTGAGTCCCTCTCATTCAGGGTGTTAGTCTATCATGTCATGATTTTATTATTTCAGTAGAGGTATGCCAGTGCCTTTTCCTAGTACACAGATTTAGTCAGACTCATGTTAGAGATTTCATAGACTAGACTAGTCAGTATGTCATGTCAATATTATTTTTGGACTTATGATATTTTCAGATATTTCTACTATAACATAATAGCTTATATTTCAGTATTCAGTTTGGATATTTTTAATCTTCTCTATAGTAAATTTTGATGCCCATATTAATTCAACAACCATATGGTTCGGTTGGTCACTTATAGCCAGACACTGAGTGCCGTGTTTGGCCCAGACCATGGTTCAGGGCATGACAATATGGAATTATCTTGGGATTAGGAAAAGTTGACCAACATATGGTTCCAAACCAAGTAAAACAAAAATTAATTTTTTGAATTACTAAACTAGGTCTTGGTTGAATTTGAAGAACTACAAATGGTTTTTCTACATCTATATAAAGCATTGTAGCGCCCTATTTTGACCTGCTCGGGTCAAAGCGGAGCACAGACGTATGGGTGATTCCTGGGTAAATAGGGTTGAGGAGTCGCCACCTAATTATTTTTACGGTGAATTAGGACACCTAAATATTAAACTAAGTGCTGCAATGTAAACTCCAATTTTAAGGTCTGCGAAACTAGCGAGATTCTAGGTAAGGGTTCTTTATTATCCTAAAGGGAAGGGGTTAGGCATCCTTTAAGATCCGCTAACTTGCGGTTATCCGGTCAAACTCAGGTTAATTATTACTAGAAAAAATGCATGTTTGAAGCATGAAGTTAAAAGATGTTTGCAAATAAAAAAAAAGGATGCATTTTAAAAGATAGATAAATGTAGAGATTTTTCAAAATATGCATTTATATGATATCTAAAGAGAAATACATGTAGAGTTGGAAAAATATGTATTTTGACAATTGATAGTAAAACAATTTATTTATAATGCCAAAGAAGTAAAATTTTGGGAATCATTGAATTGTAAATTGACAAAAGATAAAACTTATTCGGAATGATTAATAAAGCGAATAAAAGATGACGAAAGTTGTTTTTGAAAATCTTGAATACGCGTGACGAGCCTAAAATAAATAAACTAGCGAAGGATTTCTAAGTTTGAATTTAACCGAGCCTACATAAATAAGCTAGCGACGGGTTTCAAATCTTAAACTAACCTATGAATAAATCCTAAGTTTGCCTATTCTAAGCATTTCAATAATTACATAAGTGCGATAAATAATATTACAATACAAAGCGAGATAAAAGATGAATTAAAGAAAGAAATAACAATAAATAAACTCCGAGGAATATTTGTCGTTATTTACTTTAATCCCTGCAAGCAAAAACAAACGGTTAAAAACAATTAAATACAAATAACTCCATATCCGCATTCAAAACAGGAATGTTTTGATCACTGAGGGCTCGAACTTTAAATTTTGAAAAGAACATTCCAATCACGCCGTAGCTGCAAACATATGACTAATGTGGTTATTTTGATTGCCTTGCCTACTAAAACGTGTTGGTCTCTCGGGTGAAATAGAAAGATCACTATAATCACGTCGTGGCTGCGGAATATATAACTTGTTGGTTATTTTAGTCACCTCGCCTTACTAAAACATCTTGATCTCAAAAAGGTTTAAGCCTCATCATTGCCCGGAAGTTATATTTCGCCTTTTAATCAGGAGGCCTCAAAATCGACGGATATTTTTCATCGCCGCTGTAGTATCGTGTTCAAATCAAAGCAAAATTAAATCAAAGCAAGAAGCAGAGCAGTAGCGAGCGAGAGTGTAGCGAAAGAGTGCAGCAGCGTGAGCAAGCAAAAAAAAGAACAGAGGCTTCAAAAAAGAAAGACGCGATGTTTATTTTAAAACAAGAAACAAAGTTGATATTCGTGGGCAAAGATATTTAAAACAGTAAATTGAAAAAACAGTAATCTGAAACCGAGCAATGAACTGAAACAGAAAAACAGCACCCGAGCAGGCGCCGTATTTGTTCAAAACAGTAAAACAATGATATCCGTCGCAAGAAATTTAAAACAAGAAACGTAATAAAACAATAATATATCCGCTGTAACTGATGTTCAAAACAGCTTAAACTAAAAAAACAGAGCTTAAACGAAGAAAAGCGGCCTCGAATTCAATTTCGCTTGGCCTTAATGCGATATTAATAAAACAGTAAAACAGTGCCAAAGAAACGAGCAGTGAGCAGTTTAAAATATCCAACCCGAGTTCTGAAATTCTGGAAATATTCAAATCGTCCGCCTGACCGGTCGCTGATTCAAACCCTGAAATCGATTTCAAAGACCAATTTTCGATAACCAAGAACAAGAATACGAATGCAAGAATTCGAAAATGTTCAAATCGGTCAACCCGACCGGTGATCTGACCAATCGCTGATCCAAACTCAATCAGATTTCAACACCGAATTCGATAACCAATAATAAGAAAATGAAATGCAAGAATTTCAAAATGTTACCTTAAACCGTCGACCGATCCGTGTCGTTGACCCGACCCGAATCGTTGGTCCAAACCCAATCGATTTTAACACCAAATTCGAGATAACTAATAACAAGAAAATGAAATGCAAGAATTCTCAAAATAATACCCAAGCGGTCGACCGACCTGGATCGTTGGTCCAAACCCGAATCGATTTTAACACCAAATTCAGATAACCAACATACATAAATATGAAATGCAAGAGTTTTGAAATGTTATCTGAACCGTCGACCCAATTCGAAAGTCGGATTGACCAATCGTAAATTCAACCGAAATCGATATTCACCAATTCGGATAACCAATATACAGAATATAAAGATGCAAGAATTTAAATGTTACCTAAATCTGGTCGACCGATCCAGTCAAGACTGACCAATCAGAAATTCAACCCGAAATCATATATTCACCAATTCAGATAACCAATATACAGGAATATAAAGATGCAAGAATTCTGAAAATAATACCCGAACCCGGGTCAATGACCCGGGTCGACCCGACCCGACCCGAATCATATGTTGAAATCAGAGAATCAAAAGTGGAGAACAAACATTTTCGGACTTGATTCTTGAATAACAAGGAAGGCAAATGTTTGAAATCAAGAACACAACAAAGATTTATATATTGAATCGTTTTTTCCAAAAATCCCCTCCAAAATGAAGAACAACATGGGGTATTTATAGGTGGATTCCCCCTCCAAAACGTTCAAGGAATGAGTTTGAATTTCAAAAATAAAGAGCCAAAAATCGCGGATTTGAGGGGCATGGGTTGCGGATTTTTGGGGATAGGGGTATGGGATGTGTCGGGTGTCGTGGGCGCAGGGGGTTTGGTGGTGGTGTCGCGAGGTGACCCATGACGTGGGGTCGCCGGTATGGGAGTGTGCGATTTAGGTTTGGGGGATAGGGTTTTGATTTTTTTTTGGTTTTGGTTTTGTTTGGTTTGGGGAATTAAAAGGGATGTGGGTCGTGGGTTTGGGTCGACGGTCGCCGTTGGGCACAGGGGTTGGGTTTAAAGGGTAAGGGGAATGGGTTTGGGAGATTTAAGGAGGTTGGGAAAGGAAAAAAGAGGAAAGGGAATTGGGTCGGGTTAGGCTGATTGGGCTTTGGAAAAATAAAAATGGGTGATGGGTATAAAGGGAAATAAAGGGAAAGTGGAATAAGGGAATGGGTTTTGGTTAGGGAAAATAAAAAGATGGTTGTTGGGCTTGCTTTGGGCTTTGTTTGAAATGGGTTTTAGTTTGGGTAGAAATTGTTTTGGGTTAGAAATAAAAATGAGTTATGGGTTTAAAACATAAAAGGGGTTTAATATTAAAATATTATTTTGTTTTGTAAAAGATGTGAATTATTTAAAATAACATAACGATTTGATAATAATAAAATATAATATTTAAGTAAATGTTTAATGCTTACTAAAAGGGAAATGCGATGCAAATTTGCGGGAATAAAATAACATAAAATTTCGGATAACTTATGATTACTATAAAATGCAAATGATATAATAAATGTGAATAATAATAATAATAAGATATATGCACATATATGCCTATATTTTAAAATTGTTTTAAAAGTGTCAAAAATATTAAAAATTACGAATAAAATCATAAAAGATGGGACAAAATTGGGTGTCAACAGATGCCCCTCTTTGGATGGAGACGATGAAAGAGTTTTCGGCCAAAGAAAGTTGACTGAGTAGCCAATTTTGTCCTGATCAACGGGACTTGAAGGAAGATCATGGGTAGAAATAAGATCCCAGGGGGAGAGAAATTATGGAAAAGTTAGTGCGATTCAAGAAATATTGCGTCTCATTAATCGAGTTAGGATGACACTAGTCGCAGATGCGAGAAACTATTAGGAAAAGCGGATCGACGTCAAGTAGGTCGTTGACCAAATTGCCTCGGGCGCCGTGAAGAGATAGCTTCCACGCCAGATAAAGTTCCTGCAAATTAAAAACTCCCTGCAAACTAAAGCTTAAGATATAATTAGGTGTATAATCACTGAGAAAATTGTAGAGAAAATAACTTAGAAATACCGCATTGGGAGGTGGGTGCCTGACTGAAATTAAAAATACCCTTATTATAAGGTGGGCTTTCCGACTGAAATTAAAATACCCTCATTATAAGGTGGGTACCTGATCGAAATTAAAATACCCTCATTATAAGGTGGGCGTCAAAATGACGCTCGTTGGATCGACGTGTTGTGTTGAAGACGTCGTTGTAATGTTGTCGACGCCGTTGTTGTATAGACTTTGCTGATGTCGTCGTTGTATAGACGTTGATGATGTCGTTGTATAGACTTTCTTCGATGTCGCTTGTTGTTGTAAAAAATAGTTGTCGTACGCCGTAACGCTCGCGGGACGTTGTTGTAATGCTGTTGAAGATAGTTGATGTGCTGCAGTTACGTCAATGACGTTGTTGTAATGCTGTAAAAGATAGCTGCTGCGTTGAAGACGTCATTATAATGTTGTTGACGTCGTTGCAATGCTGTAAAAGATATTTGTTGTGTTGCTGTAACGTCGATGACGTTGTTGTAATGATGTTTGCTATTGCAGATAGCTGTTGTGCTGAGGGCATCGTTGTAATGTTGTTGAAGATAGTTGATGTGCTGCAGTAACGTCAATGACGTTGTTGTAATGCTGTAAAAGATAGTTGTTGCGTTGAGGACGGCATTGTAATCTTTGTTGCCGCTGACGCCCGATGCGGTAAAAGATATTTGTTGTGTTGTTGTAAAAGATAGTTGCTGCATTGAAGACGTCATTGTAATGTTGTTGACGTCGTTGTAAAGCTGTAAAAGATATTTGTTGTGCTGCCATAACGTCGATGACGTTTTTGAAATGTTGTCCTGTTGTAAGAGATGTAAGTGACGCCCTGTCAGCTTGCTGTAATAGGGTTCCACGTTGTCTGAATCTTCCACGATCCAAACTCATGTGAATTGAAATGTCGCCCTGGCACGGGCGAAAATGTGATGCGACGTCTTTGCCGTCGGGTTTGCCTTGTTGTCGCTTCTTTGTGATCCGAAATAACATCTTTGTGCGCATAATAGTCGGGACCCTGAGGTCAAGATGATGTCTTCGTGATAAATGCGTAACAAGAACGTAATCCTTGTAGTGAGTTGTAGTGCCGAAATTCTTTGGGAATTGATCATAATCGTGATGTGGCTTCCTGCTTTTTCAACCTGAAGAACTCCTGTACTCAAAGAAAATTTGTGAGTTTGGGGAGGGCGGTTGATTCGCGTTGACTTGATAGCTTTGGCTCTTGATAGGCTGCATGTCCCCGCTGATTTGGACTGTAGCCTATGGTTCCCGCAACTTGGCTAACCGTTAATAAAACATTTGTTGAAAATAATTTGTTTATAAGAAAGTATGCTTATCATTAAAAAGTTCTTGTTTAATCGCTAATGAAAATATTTGTTGAAAATGATTTGCTTATAAGAAAGTATGCATATTAGTAAAAAATCTTGTCAAACTCCCTAATGAAAGTATTTGTTGAAAATAAATTGTGTATAAGAAAGTATGCATATTAGTAATAAAAATCTTGTCAAACTTTAATGAAAATATTTGGTGAAAATAAATTGCTTATAAGAAAGTATACATATATGTAAATGTCTGGCAATGACATGCGGTGAAACAAAGCAAACGCGTCTTATCCAAAATCCTCTTAGGCTGAAGACTCAGTTGTCGATGCTTTTCCATGTTTATCGGCGCCCTCCGACGGTGATCCCTTAAAAATGCCCCTTGATTTCCGATATGTGAGGATGATGATCTTTTAAACGGACAATCGAGTCTTGTGTAGATTGCTTGCCTGCCCTATCGGGGTGATCAGATGGGTGCATTTTATCATGTACGAGATAAAGGAGAAAATATTTCTAATGGTGGGACCGAAGCCGATTTAGGCCGCCTACGTATCTCCATGAGGGAATCAGGTCATAACGTAGTTCATTACAAGTAAAGAGGGTTGTAAGGTTTTTCTAAAGATGGGACCGAAGCCGATGTGGCCGCCTACGTATCCCGCCGAGGAAATCAGGTCATAACGTAGTTCAGGTAAGCAAAGGAGATTGTAAGGATTTTTCTAAAGATGGGACCGAAGCCGATGTGGCCGCCTACGTATCCCGCCGAGGGAATCAGGTCATAACGTAGTTCGGGTGTCGAGTAAAAGTGTTTTTGGGGAAATTTGCAATCTAGGAAAGGGAACCCGACATGGGTTCTTTGCGTATCCCGCCTGGGGGAGCAATTTTTACAACATAGAAAAGTATTACATAGAGAATAACTAATCTTAGATATGGTATGTCTTCACTACATCTGCATTGATGGTTTTTGGCCATTCTATTCTGATAAGGTTGCCCCGGACAACTGTGTCCATCTGCTTTTCAACAACCAGTCTCTTAGTAAATGATTCTGTATCCAATTGGCTGCGAAAGAAAATAGCATTGCCCAGTAGAAGTCCTGATCGTAGTGTGGTAGCCCAAGAGTACAAATGGCAAACGTCCGTGCCAATGCTTGTAACCATCAACCATCTTGACGTTTCATCCAAATCTGGCTTTGACTTATTCCAAAAATGCCTCAATTCTTCCGCTTGTGAGTCTTCCTTATATTCTTCGAAGCCTTGCTTGTTTGTGACCTTGTTTGCTTGTTTCATTATATGTCACATATTGCCGACAAATTAGTTTGCATGATGAAAAAAAAAGAAAAGAGAATTATTGAACAAAACATATTTTATAGTAGCAAAAGCAATGCAGATTTGTCATTTTAAGCTTTCAAAAGGTAGAGGCAAAACACATTAAATGCATATATGTGATTCAGGCCTCAATCTGAATCGCATTGTTTCATTAAATATTAATGCAGTTAACTAGTTTCTGGGAGAAACAAGGCCAGGGCACATGTCCAATTTTCCCAAAACATCTCCTTGCTCTGCATCCCAACTGGTTGAGTCTCTAGCGTAATCACCGAGAATCATATTGCTTTTTGCTTCTTTTTCAGCAATGAAAAATCTTTTGAATCCCTTCACGAGGTTGGCTGCATTGTCCTCCTTGATTCCCCGAGAGTGGCGCATGCTTTGATGAATGACCACTCGAGGCGGAACAAAGCTTTGTAAAGAAGCATCTTCCTTCCTTCGAGATTGGTTGATAAGACTTTTCCAAGAAAAGATGATGCCATGACCCGCGACTTTGGAGGAAGTGCTTTACTAACGGTGCCCTCACTTGGACTGTAATCATAGGGGTAATAAAGGTCGATGATTCGACCTTTTCCTTTCTCTGGATCGCACAATAGTCCTTCCAAATTGTGGTCTTCATCAACAGAATCATATTTACGTTGGCATCTGTGATCCGGCAAAGAGTTATTATTTACATTAGAGGAAGGTCCTTCAGTTGGATAACTCCTTCTTTGATCAATGTCTCAATTTTGTTTCGAGGGCATAGCAATTTCGTCGTGCCCAGAATCCCTCGAGTGGTACGCACAATGCTTAGTCTCATCGTGCCATTTTGGAACAGGATTGGGACATTTCCTCGGGATGGGCCGGAGTATTCCTGCGGTTTTCAGTCTTTCATAATTGGGCTCGAGGTTCGGCTAAAGGTGTATAGGTTTTGGCTGGCTTTCTTCGTATTTTGGCGCGGGTCCGGTGCATTTGGTGTATGGACTTGTGGATGAGGCAAGTATGCGGGCCGATATTCATGGGGATTCGGATAGACAGCGCTGAGGCAGGCTATATATTGGATGGGCATGGTAGACAGGGGTAGGGACCAGGTGGGTATTGATAGCAAGGTTGAGGCTTTGGGTCTATGGGTAATAATAGAGGAAGGATGAGGACTTTGGTTGTTTTGATTGTAGTAGGGAGGTGGGTGATGGCATTTGGTAGGTTGACATTTGATTTGGCCTATGTTTCTGAACTGTCACCACAGAGGACATTTCATCTCTCTTTCCTCTTACTGCTCTCAAATGAGTCCGACTGGATTGTCTCACTTGTTGCTTGCAATGCTACAAAGTTTGTAATTCTTCCTGTGCGATTCCCTCTTCTATGAAATCTCCCATCCTTATAACTTCAGAGAAACTTCGTCCCATGACGCTTATCATTCTCTCTCTCATAGTATGTTGCATCTTTCAAAGATTGTACAAAGATAGTGCTCATCTCACTTTCTTCTATCGGGGGTTGAACTTTCGTCGCCGCCTTCCACTTCGTGGGCGTATTCTCGAAGGTCTGCGGGACTTCTTTTTCCAACTTCATCGATAAAAATCTGTCCCAAGACTGTGTCGTTGTTGAATTTAAATCTGTCCACGAAATCTTGTGCCATCGTGCCCCAATTCGCCATTTTTGCGGGTTTTGACTTGTGTACGGTCAGTGCTTCTCTGTCAAACTCCTTACAACAACTTCATTATGATGGTGGTCTTTACCTACCCCAATCAGCTTTGTCACAAGATGATCTTAAATGAGCGTAGGATTTCCTTTCCCATCAAACAAACCAAATTTTGGCACCTTATATCCTCAGGCAATTCAATGTCGGGATGTGCATGTAATAAATCTTCGTGACTCGAGTCCTTCGTGTCCCTTGTCGGGTTTGTATATTCTTGAATGCCTCTTTTTAGGTCAGAATCTCTCTCGCCACACTTTCATCGGTTCTGATCCTCACCCGCCTGTCCATTTCTTCACACTGGCCAATTTCCTGAAGAGTCATGTTTGGTGTTGCGGTAGTAAAAGGTTGGGCTTCCATTACATATATTGGCGGCACATACTGCTTGCCGTGGATCGATGTGTGCCATCAATATGTGTTGATCCTGGGTGATTTTCCATGTGGAAGGGGTGTTTTGATGACTGTGGTAATTTGGGTATGTGGAGTTGTGAATGAGGCCGGATCATTTTGTAGCGGACTTTGTTGTGGACTAGCTTATGATTAGTGTGCTTTGTGGATCGATTTTGTTTAGTGGCGAATTTTCGGGAGGTTTTGGGGAAATGGTGGTTCAGGAGATGAGAAAATTTGTGGTGTAGTTGCATCTGTCCCCTTGTCTGTGAGTGGGAGTATTGGCGCTAATGGACAAAGTGTTGGTGAGATTTTGGAGCCGCTTCTATCTCGCCTCAGTCTGCATGGCCATCCCTGTGTAACAGCTTGGGCGATGTATTTTCTGACGGTAGTATCTCTATTTTCCCGAAGCCTGGTTCATCTCGAAAGAGTGATAAGTTCCAGCCGATGCCATCTGGATGCATCCGAATCAGTCATTTGGGTGAAGGATTGTGCCTTTGACCTCGTGAAGTAGGGATGATCCGCCGCTTGATTTTAGTCAACGCAAATCAACCTTTGGGAAAATAATCTAGACAAAATAAACTCCTTCTAAAAAAAATTGAAGAAAATCAAGTTAGTATAAAGCAGTAATTATTGCTTTAAATAATATGCACATAGTGAAAAAGCAGGAGAAAACAACAAAATGATTGTAAGACAATTAAATGCGTGATCCTAATATGCATGGGGCCTCCCTTATGCCGGAGGTGGGCCTAAATGCGGATATGCGATTACGATGCATTTGATCCAAGTTGCTAAAGCGAATGCTTTTGTCGGAAATGAGACAAAATGAATGTACATTTTCCAATTTCAAAGATGTCATGATTAGTCTTGGATTAGTCTATCCTTATCACGCTACACATAATATGATGATTGGTCGTTGGGTTGTGAGACCCGTAGACATCTTTGGCGGATTTCTTAATTGTGGAGTCGATACCAAGGATCGACTCCACCTAAGGTGTATGCATGCATTACTTAAAATAAAAGGGTGGTATAGCTCTATCTTAAATTTTTAAGATTTGGCCGACTAGACACAAGGTTTCCCGAGCGGACTACTCGGGAGTGAGAAGGCTACGCGCCACCAGATGGTCCGTCACTCCGATACGCCAACTCTCCTAAAATTTGGTAGATTGAAAGAAATTTTGGAGCGCAAAAACACACCTCGTGTAGTGTGTGATAGTGTCAATTTTCCAGTGAGTGGAAGAAATATGAGCGAAATGCCAATTTAAGATAAGCAGTAAAAATATGGAAATTAAAGCAGTTATGCATGAAAAAATTTTTACAAAGGAAACAAATCAAAGCATTTCATCAAACAAAGAGTGAAAGTAAAGCACAATTATAATTAACCTGAATTTTGCTATGGTTAAGAACCTGAAAATTCCCCAGCAGAGTCGCCATGCTGTGCGCGCCCGTTTTTCGACCTTGCTCGGGTCAAAGCGGAGCACAGACGTATGGGTGATTCCTGGGTAAATAGGGTTGAGGAGTCGCCACCTAATTATTTTTACGGTGAATTAGGACACCTAAATATTAAACTAAGTGCTGCAATGTAAACTCCAATTTTAAGTCTGAAACTAGCGAGATTCTAGGTAAGGGTTCTTTATTATCCTAAAGGGAAGGGGTTAGACATCCTTTAAGATCCGCTAACTCATGTTTATCAAGTCAAACTCAGGTTAATTATTACTAGAAAAAAACGCATGTTTGAAGCATGAAGTTAAAAGATGTTTGCAAATAAAAAAAAAGGATGCATTTTAAAAGATAGATAAATGTAGAGATTTTTCAAAATATGCATTTATATGATATCTAAAGAGAAATACATGTAGAGTTGGAAAAATATGTATTTTGACAATTGATAGTAAAACAATTTATTTATAATGCCAAAGAAGTAAAATTTTGGGAATCATTGAATTGTAAATTGACAAAAGATAAAACTTATTCGGAATGATTAATAAAGCGAATAAAAGATGACGAAAGTTGTTTTTGAAAATCTTGAATACGCGTGACGAGCCTAAAATAAATAAACTAGCGAAGGATTTCTAAGTTTGAATTTAACCGAGCCTACATAAATAAGCTAGCGACGGGTTTCAAATCTTAAACTAACCTATGAATAAATCCTAAGTTTGCCTATTCTAAGCATTTCAATAATTACATAAGTGCGATAAATAATATTACAATACAAAGCGAGATAAAAGCTGAATTAAAGAAAGAAATAACAATAAATAAACTCCGAGGAATATTTGTCGTTATTTACTTTAATCCCTGCAAGCTGTCAAAAACAAACGGTTAAAAACAATTAAATACAAATAACTCCATATCCGCATTCAAAACAGTGAATGTTTTGATCACGGAGAGCTCAGACTTAAATTTTGAAAAGAACATTCCAATCACGTCGTGGCTGCAAACATATGACTAATGTGGTTATTTTGATTGCCTCACCTACTAAACGTGTTGGTCTCTCGGGTGAAATAGAAAAGATCACTATAATCACGTCGTGGCTGCGAATATATAACTTGTTGGTTATTTTAGTCACCTCGCCTACTAAACATGTTGATCTCTGGAAAAAGGTTTAGCTTCCTCATCATTGCCCGTGGTTATATTTCCGTCTTTGCAACCGCGGGAGGCCTCAAAATCGACGGATATTTTTCATCGCCGCCAGTGTAGTATCGTGTTCAAATCAGCAAAATTAAATCAAAGCAAGTAAGCAAAGAGCAGAGAAGCAGTGAGCGAGTAGCAAAGCAGAGTGAGCAAAGTAAGCAGAAAAGAACAGAGGCAATTTCCGAAAAAGAAAGACGCGATGTTTATTTTAAAACAGTAAAACAGTGATATCCGTGGCAAAGATATTTAAAACAGTAAATTGAAAAAAACAGTAATCTGAAATCGAGCAATGAACTGAAACAGAAAAACAGCAACCGAGCAGGCGCGGTATTTGTTCAAAACAGTAAAACAATGATATCCGTCGTAAGAAATTTAAAACAAGAACTTAATAAAATAATAATATATTTGCACGGATGTCTAAAACAGTTAAACTAAAAACAGAGAAGCGAAACGAAAGAAAAAGCGCTGCCTCAATTCAATTTCGCTTGGCCTTAATGCGATATTAATAAAACAAGAAACAAAGCCAAAGAAACGAGCGTTGAGCGCTTTAAAATATCCGACCCGAAGTTCTGAAATTCGGGAATATTCAAATCGGTCGCCCGACCGGTCAGTGGATTCAAACCCGAAATAAGATTTCAGCACCAATTTTCAGATAACCAAGAACAAGAATACGAAATGCAAGAATTCAAAATGTTCAATCGGAGTCAACCCGACCGTCAAGGATCTGATCTCGGATCAGTGATCCAAACTCGAATCAGATTTCAACACCGAATTCAGATAACCAATAATAAGAAAATGAAATGCAAGAATTCTGAAAATGTTACCCAAACCGGGTCGACCCGACCCGGGTCAGTGACCCGACCCGAATCAGTGGTCCAAACCCGAATCAGATTTTAACACCAAATTCAGATAACCAATAACAAGAAAAAGAAATGCAAGAATTCTGAAAATAATACCTGTGGGTCGACCCTGACTGGGTCGCTGACTCCAACCCGGATCAGTGGTCCAAACCCGAATCAGATTTTAACACCAAATTCAGATAACCAACATACATAAATATGAAATGCAAGAGTTTTGAAATGTTACCCTAACCGGGTCGACCCGACCCGAGTCAGTGACCCGACTCGAATCAGAAATTCAACCCGAAATCAGATATTCACCAATTCAGATAACCAACATACAGGAATATAAAGATGCAAGAATTCTGAAATGTTACCTAAATCAATCGACCCGATCCGTCAAGGGATGACCAATAATCGAAATTCAACCCGAAATCAGATATTCACCAATTCAGATAACCAACATACAGGAATATAAAGATGCAAGAATTCTTAAAATAATACCTGAACCCGGGTCAATGACCCGGGTCGACCCGACCCGACCCGAATCATATGTCGAAATCAGAGAATCAAAAGTGGAGAACAAACCTTTTCGGACTTGATTCTTGAATAACAAGGAAGGCAAATGTTTGAAATCAAGAACACAACAAAGATTTATATATTGAATCATTTTTTCCAAAAATCCTCCGAAAAAATCCCCTCCAAAATGAAGAACAACATGGGGTATTTATAGGTGGATTCCCCCTCCAAAACGTTCAAGGAATGAGTTTGAATTTCAAAAATAAAGAGCCAAAAATCGCGGATTTGAGGGGCATGGGTTGCGGATTTTTGGGGATAGGGGTATGGGATGTGTCGGTGTCGAGGGCAGTAGGGTTTGGTGGTGGTGTCAGGTGACTGGCGACGTGGGGTCGCGGGTATGGGGTGTGCGACGAGGGGTTTGGGGGATAGGGTTTTGTTTTTTTTTTTGGTTTTGGTTTTTGTTTGGTTTGGGGGGAATTAAAAGGGATGTGGGTCGTGGGTTTGGGCCGACGGGTAGCCGGTTGGGCCTGGGGTTGGGTTTAAAGGGTAAGAGGAATGGGTTTGGGAGATTAATGAGGGGTTGAAAGGAAAAAAAGAGGAAAGGGAATTGGGCTGGGTTAGCCGATTGGGCTTGGAAAATAAAAATGGGTGATGGGTATAAAGGGGAAATAAAGGGAAAGGGAATAAGGGGAATGGGTTTTGGTTAGGGAAAATAAAAGATGGTTGTTGGGCTCGGTTTGGGCTTTGTTTGAAATGGGTTTTAGTTTGCGTAGAAATTGTTTTGGGTTAGAAAATAAAAATGGGTTATGGGTTTAAAACATAAAAGGGGTTTAATATTAAAATATTATTTTTGTTTTGTAAAAGATGTGAATTATTTAAAATAACATAACGACGTGATAATAATAAAAATATAATATTTGCGAAATGTTTAATGCTTACTAAAAGGGAAATGCGATGCAAATTTGCGGGAATAAAATAACATAGAATTTCGGATAACTTATGATTACTATAAAATGCAAATGATATAATAAATGTGAATAATAATAATAATAAGATATATGCACATATATGCCTATATTTTAAAATTGTTTTAAAAGTGTCAAAAATATTAAAAATTACGAATAAAATCATAAAAGATGGGACAAAATTGGGTGTCAACAAGCATTGTATTGATGCTTTAGAGAATCACCACAAAAAAGAGAGATCGAAACAAGGATTGGTTTCATATAATGAAGATTTTTTTAAACTTGTGACAAATTATATGAAACACAAGAAGGGGGGTGGGGAGGTAATTGTAACCCATTTTCAAATTTGTTTAGTAAACAATTAGTTTCTATAGTGGAGTACCTTGGAATCTAAAGAGTTAGTGAGTAGACTGTTATAATAAGTAATTATAAATAGAAAGTAAATGACATAAGTGTTTTTATACTTATTCGAACACCGGTGTGGTGCCTAATCTAGTTACCTTAGGTTACAAGGGTATACTTAGAGTGATATAAGTAAGCCAATAAACTTAATCCCACAACAAGAATCGAGAGACGGTTTTCTAGGGATGCCCAACATTGCTAATCATCCGATGGTAACATGTCTAGCTTGGGATGAAATATGGAGCGGGGCCGAGAACAAAACTTGAAGAATCAAGGATGCCATATGCTTTGTCGGCTTTCATGTGGTCCTGGTCGAGACCTTGCAACTTTCATTTAGCTTATCTTAATATCTAGGCTATTATTAGTTCGTGTTAATACACAAGTAAGCTCCCAAAGTGATGATTCATGAATTTTATAAGTTCATGAATTTATCCACGTAGAAGTAACAAAAGGGTGACTTGGGAAGTTCAAAGGTTAGCTGCGGTTTACCACACAGTTTGGACCATTCACACCGTGCGTTCCCACCTTGACCGAGACTTCTTAGTTTCCCTCTAGAATCATCCATGTAGTACTATAAATAGGGACTTTGTGTATTATAAAAATCCGTTGTTGTTGAATGAGAAACTTGAGTGTTAAATCAATTTAGCTAAGCATTTCAATCCGAGATTGTTATACTTAGTTGATCCTTCGGGAGGGTCGCTTGGTTCTCCAGGAGCACCACCCTTGTGTCGAAGGTTTCGATCACCCTTTCTAGGTTAGTCTTGAGAATTGCGGGAAGAAAAACTCAAACTAAGTATCGACCGGGCAATTAACTCCTCGTGTTACCATCCAAGGACCCATATCGACCGAATTGTGACTTGATTTGTGTCTCAGATTGTTTCCAACAATTCGTATACAATCCGTGCTCCAATTACTTGTTCCTCTACATTTATATCTCTAATAACACCTCATTACCACCTCCACTAAAAGGCCTCAACCCGAAACAAAATGCAACTCCACGCACACACCACAAAACACACTAACGTCCCCATCAACGTCTCTATCGGACCCTCACTGTCTCAGGTTGTTTTTGCAACCAAAATACCAAATCACCACCACCACCCTCTCCCACAAGACTCTCATGATTACCTCCCAAAATTCCAACTCACACTTTTATGCCAAGCCACCCGAAATAGCCTTCAATCACCATATTGTCTACCTTGCCGATAAAACGAGAACCCCATTTTCCTCGCCTACTTTTGGGTCAACCCGAACCTCAACGCCTTCCGTACTTACATCATAGAGACTTGAGTAAGTCTTGATTACAGAGATGATTTAGAAGTGAACCATGTTGTTTTCCTTTAATTGGACAGACTCTGGTTATATATTCTGGGTACAAACTCTACTAGTATAGCTTCCTATTCTCACATTTTCATTTCTTATCACTAGTGAACTTGAATGAGTACAATATTTTTACATGATGATATTGAAATTAGATGATGATATTAAGATAATCAATCTTTCCATTGATTGATTATCTGAAGTCTTGCTCTAAGGTAATCCAAGAATTAGCCTTTAATCAAGAATCAGTGTAATCCTTGATTGTCAATGTATTGATATTTTCTTCCTTGTCTTGAATTATGTATCATTGTGAGGATTATCTTCTTTCTTTTATGGTTGACTTGATTGATTTATTTCTATGAATCCCGCGTGTGGATTTTCTTTCGATCTTCATCAATAGCTTCTTTCCTTTTGTAGTTGGCCTGATTGATTTTTTCTTGTGGACCTTGTCTGATTAGATGATTGCTTCATTTTATCGGTACATCCTTTCCACAAATATTGGGTTTTGATTTGATCTCTTATTGAATCTTCCTTGAGTTTTTGAATTTGATTTGTTCTCCTTTTGAGTCTTGCGATAAGTTCTAAGTTAGGTAGTGTCATCATTAAAAAAAATTGACCAAAGCTAACACTGTCACCTTTTTGTATAATGACAACCAAAAAGGAGTTGGACATTTTACTTCCCTGAATGACTTGTGTATCAAGGTGTTGCTCTTTCTGAGTAGTAGATTGCTTCGCAGAAGTAGTTGACACCCCATAAGTAAATGCATTAGAGTCCCCCCCCTTTGATATTATCAAAAAGGAAAACAACAAAAAATAGAAACATACGCACATAAGTAGATAGAATTATACATTCCTAAGCAGCATGTAGTCTTAATAGAGGACACAAATATTCCCCACAAAGAACCATGAGACAAATTGTGTAAAACTTCAAAAAATAGCCAACAAAAGAGAAACATGTTTAATTAAAATATGGGCTATAAAGAGGATTAGCGTTTGGATATGAAGTACTTGAGAGTGTTGATAACTTTCTCAGAGAAGGAGTGATAGGACATTTCAACATTCTTGGAGAGGGTGGAGTAGGAATTTTGAACAGCCAAGACAATGTCATTGTTGGAGGTTGTAGCTCATTTGGTGAGAGAGTCGACTCATTCCATCATATTGTTCACAGTTTTGACCTCTTCAGTTTGAAACCCTTCCATGGAGAGACGTAATTTTCCTACATAAGCACTGGCATCCTTAGATGAGCTCAACATCTTTTTGAGAGTCCTGAATTTTATGCAGGCTATCTTCCACTACATAAAGATTCTATTCAGCAAACATGAGTTGGACTTTTCATGAAGATTTGGCTTAGGCTTGGGGAAGATCTTTAGTCCAGGAGCATCCTTCTTAACTCATTATCATCAGTGGACACATACCCCATACTAGAAAGAAAACAATTATCATATGTGGAGCTGACTTCCTTGGCAGGGTAACCAATAAGGTCAATAAAGTGGGCTTTAACGATTCAAGTGATCACTATTCCATAAGAAAGACTGGCAATTGAGTAGGTGTACTCAACATTTCAATCAAGTATTCCCTGAACCACTTAGCGCTATTCAATTTGTGCTTCTTAAGTAGACAGTAGACAACAAACACATCATTGTCAGTGATAGTACTCAACAAGCCAATGCAAGGGAGAAAGGTGGTAGAAACAATATGGGCCAAGATTCTATTCTTGAAACAAAGACAAGTAGGACCAAAGTTGTTACACTTCATACTTTTGATTTCAATATCATTGTGAGTTAATTGACGTAAGCCTGGAGAGGTTAAGATCCCTCTACAAGGTTAAGAGAGATTTACGGAAGTGTGAAGTATGTTTCAAAAAAGTTTTACACCTCGTACTATGTACGTTATGTCCGTTTTAAGTTAGTTAACATAATGTGAAAAGTTTATCTTTGAGGTTATAAAGGAAATAACAATGTCAAGCCTTGAAAATCTACAAGAGTTAAAGGTTAGATAAGTAGTCCGTACTTCATTTTTTTTGCATCAAATTAGTTATATCTCGTAATTTCGCACATTAAGTTTCGTCATGAGTTAGTTGGCGTAAGCCCGGAAATGAGAACATCTTTGAAATTACAAATGAGTTAAGGTGAATTTGACTTGGAGGAGAAATGGGAGTTTAGATAAATAAAAATGTGTTCCTTGCTTACCCGTCCTACTTGCTTATTGTACTTGACACATGTATTGATTATTAATGAGGACGAGGCACATGTTTAAAGATGGAATAAGAACCAACATGTATCACCTACTAAGCAAGTTGGTGACAACTAGGTGCTTCACCTACTTGCTTAGATGGAAAGTGGATTGTAATAGCCCGTACTTTTGGGGTAAGAGTAGGACTGCTTAATAAGTTAATAAGAGCATGAAGTGTTTTACACATACAATATTCGTATGTTAAGATTTCAAGTCAAGAAAATTGTAAAACAAAAGTCGATGAATGTTATCGCAAATTACGTTCATAATTTTGCTGAACTTTGGGTCTAATGTCACTAAGATTTTATCCTAATATAGTTGTAGTTACGAGGTGGTTCATCCATCAAATTCAAGGCCTTTGAGTCTAGTTTCCAATGCATTAAACTGTTTGTTGATACAATGTCGGAGTATAGAGATATTCACATTTTTGTGAGACTGCGCAGGCAGTCCCTTTTGGGACCCACTTGGGAGGTGGCCGACCTTGGAACGTTTTAAGGTGGTTGTAAGGCTCATTTTTGGTCCTTTTCGATAAATATCAGTTCCCACACTCTCTCAACACATCTCTAACAGTTCTCCAAAGTTTCAAAGTGAATCCAACGTGGTTTTACCTAAACCCAACCTCAAAAGCGAGTTCAAGTGAAGAAAAGTGTTTCCATGGTGTTGTTATGGCTCTGAGGGTGCTTGTAAGCGAAGAAAAGCTTTAGTTCCAGGTTGTTATCACTATTTAAGGTACGTATAATATCTTATTTCTTGTGATTAAGATTATCTTGGTTTTGGTTAAGTTGTTTGGGTCAAGAATCTACAAGATAGTATTTGAAATAGCATAAAATGTTATTGTCTTTTGTTGGACTGTTTTGGGGTAATATATATGACTTCTTATGGCTTGAAATTATGGAAAATATCTTGGTTATGTTTTGGTTATTGTTTTTATGCTTGTCCTTTTATTGTTTATAAATATGGTATTATAAGCTAGAAGGAGAAGTGGCCATATAACACCTAGAAGTTGGTTCTCTTGTTGTTAACCCTTGAAGGGATGTTTGATGTTACTTTTAAGATGTATATAAGGCTAAAATTTCATGTCAATATATATTTTTATATGTTGTAACTATTTATGGTGTTGTAAGTATGGTGGAGATGGTAAAAGAAGTTGAGTTTTGGTTCCGATCTGAGCTTGTCGCTCGTCGTGATAAATAGTAGTTTTGTTGGTGACATTTGTGCACTTGTTCTTGTGTAGATTGATTTGTGTTGTTGGGAAGTTGGGTGTGCTGCTGCAAATATATAATTAAAGGTTGTATGAGTTCTTGTTGTTTTATGAACCTGGGAAAGTAAGGAAATCAGGGGAGGTGCTGTCCATTTTAGTATCGAATAAGCTTATCGTTCGTTTTATGATAGTTGTATCTTTCGTAACTTAATAATATCATCATTATCATTGTTGTAGATTAAGGTGCGACAATTTGAGTTCAACGTGGTTATTGGACAAATTGTTATAAGGTTCTTAAGGCTAATCTTTCCTTCTTTTGGCATGTTCCATGTACATGAAATGAAAATATAATGTATTCCATAGATGGTTCTACTCTTAGTAGTTAAGGATGTCCATGTTATTTGTTCCTATGTAATGTATTTCAAAGCATGTCTAAATATGTTCTTAAGTCCCTATTGAGGCGTATGAGCAAGATGTTAATGTTCATAACGTAATGAGCGAGTGAATGACTAGAGGTCACTCCGAAAAATGTTATAATGATCCTGAAATACTTTTCATGCACTGTCTGAGTATAGGTAAATGAGTAATGGCGTTACATACACATATACAGTACCTATAAGGGATGGCTATGGTATTCCTACTTTACCACCAAACTACATTCGATTGGGCAGTTATGTATCCCTACTTACCACCGAGTTATGACTGATTGGGCATAGATGTATTATCACCAAGCTATGGCTGGTTGGGAAGTTAGGCAGTTACCACCAACCTATGGCCGGTCAGGCAGTTACCACTGATTAGTTAGGCAGTTAAAGTTTACGATATTGATTTTATCCCCGAAGTGTTACACCCCGAAATTGGGTATGCGGATGAGAGCATAAGTTAGAAAGCATGGGCCGGTGATTCGAGAACTTTCCGAGAGTCCATAAGACTTAGATGTATATTGTAAGGGTTTACCGAAGGTTGAAAGTCATCGGGATTGAAGGAACCATTCCTCGACGAAGTTAGAGTGATATACTAAGCATTGTGCATCACAGATGGGATCCACCTAGCAGATGGAGCCACTTATTAGAAGAAACAAATTGAGGTTATTTCTAGAAAAGAATGCGGTCACATATGGTCCCGCATATGGCCATATGCGACACATAAGTGGCTTCATTTCTCAGTCAACGGCCGACTTTCTTTGCCTATTTAAGAGGTGGAAGCCCCATTTTCTTATTATTTTCGACCTATATAAGTCCCTTCACTCCCTAAGAGGTCCCCTAACATATTTTTAAGATCTAAGAACCATCTCAAAGTAAATCAATCCAAGTTTAGCATGAAGATGTTGGAAATCACAAGAAGAAGTTTGTGTGATGTTCATAGCAAGTTAAGGATTGTTGTGAGCTAAGTTGAGCTTGGAGTTCAAGACAGATCTACTGGATAAGGTATGTGTAACACCCTCTTGGATGTTTTCAAGTTTAATCTTATGTTAGATGAGTATTTTAGATGAAACATTATGAACTAGGACTTGAAGAAAGAGAAGATGAAGTTGTGTTGTGTTGTTGTTAGGCTATTTTAAAGCCATCATTGTAACTTGTTGTAGTTGGAATCCATGAAAACTAACTAGATATGTTGTTTATGGTATTGTTATGCTTGCCTAAGTATTGGTATTTATGATTGAGAATTTCATCATAAGCTAAAGGAATGAGTAACTAGAAAGCATATAAAAGTTGAGTTTTATGTTCTTAGAAGTATGAGTTGTTTGGGAGGAATTCCTTTATATTGGATGGCTGGAAATAGTGAAGCCTAAGTTGTCTTTTTTGTTGTTGTTATGGCTATTGTCTTTGTTATGTAGGGTGGTAAGAATTCAGGAGAGATGTTGTCCGAGTTAGCGCAAAGCGAACTTGTCGCTAGATAGTTTGCTAGTATGCGCTTCTTGTTGACATGAGTGTTATTGGTTTTTGTAGATGGATGATGAAGAGATAGATTACAATGTGATCATCAAAGATCTCTTTCCAAGGTATGTAAGGGCTATCTTTATTTCCTTATGGCATAAATCAGTACGTATGCCCCCTTTTCAGTAGAAGCTGAAAGAGGCTAGTTTGTCCCTATGTTTCTAGGTGACGGATTGAGACCATCTAAGAGTTAAGGAGTTGACTTTTAGTAGAGATCCTTTGTACATTCTAGGAAGCAGAGTTAGTAACGCCTCTAAGACATCCATAAGCTAGCTACACATAAACTAAGAGTTCCTAATAGAATGAGATCCGAAGAAATGAGTTAATAAGCTAGTAGTAGAACATAAGTAAAGAGAAGATAAGGTTAAACTATCTAGGAGATCAGGTTATATTAGCCTAGCAAGATGAGTGTGTACACATATTTGAGAAGGACTAAGAGACTCCCTAAAACCACAAAAAATAGAGTACGAGGTACGACAGAATGAGCCAATTAATCAGATATAGATTGCGAATATATAAGGTGCTCCTCAGACTTAAGAAAGGTAGATATATGGAAGTTATAAAAGAAACGAATTGAATATCATAACGATATAGTTGGACGAGAGCTAAGATAGTACAAGACTCCCTAAAGCTAACAGAGTAGCTCACAAGATAGTAAGTAGGGACAGTAGGTTACAGAAAGTGTTAGACGAGCTGTGAGTTATATACATAGGTACTTAGTTTACTAATGATTGCTTGTCGTGTATGTATGTACTTGCCATTAGGGATATCATGTTGCCTTCGGGGCTATGATACAGATCGCTTTTATAGCTATACAGATATGCGCATTGCCTTTGGGGCTATACAGATTATCGTCGGGGCCATATATATGCGCATTTATCTTTGGGGCTATACATATATTGATTGCCTTCGGGTCTATTCAAACATTCTTGCATTCGGGGCTATACAGATATAGATTTACTTCGGGGACATTTAGACAAACTTGCCTTTGGGCCCATACACCTACACACTGGATCTCGTGTGAGGTTGGAATATTGGGTTCACATTGTATGCTAGATAGTGATGTAATAAAGATTAGAAATCAGAGATAGTAAGGATAGTACATAGAGCTATGACAAAATAGATTATATAGATACAATGAGGGGTCAAGCGGTCCAAGCAACAATGATTATGTAAGTCGACTGAGAGGTTATGGATAGTCCACTCCCGTCCCTTCCTTTTAGTAGAGACTTGCAGCATAATTACTCATGTTCTTCAGCTTCAGATTTTATAAACATTCAGATTGTTTTTTCCTTTCATACTTGGTACATTTCTTTGTACTTACATCCCATTACTGAGTCGCTGCATTTCATGCCTGCAGATATAGGTAATCAGTTCGACGAGTTCACCCAGTAGAGTAGATTGAGATTCAAGAAAGGATCGATAAGACTCTATCTCAACCATAGTGCATCCAAGTCTAAAGGTCAGGTATCAGACTTTTGTATAGACTATGGGTAGGTCGGGGTCCTATCCTGACCACATTTGATGTCAGTTATCTGTAGAGGCTTTGTAGACACAGGTTCAGTATGTATAGTTTGTCAGTGGCCTTGTCGGCCCTTATTTTATATTTTATTAAGTTTGTCAGTATAAGTATTTACAGAGACTTTTTCAGCCCACAATAACCTTTAGTATGAGCGAGTTCATCCTATTTAGAGCTCGCTTTTATAGTATGGCCTCAAGGGCCTAGCTTGCCTACAAGGATCAGGCTTTGAGTTTAGTTTGGTACACTCGGACCTAGCAAGGTACCGAGTGCTATCCACACACCCCTATGTTGGGGTGTGACACGAAGAGTGACTCAATATGAAATGATATAGCTTCAAAAAATGGCATTACATATAAGTATAGTCATTATTCATGTAATGACCCTCAATATCAAGTATGAGTTACATGTTGATCTTTCTTTAATCTTTTACGGTGTGACACGAAGAGTGACTAAATATGAAATGATATAGCTTCGAAAAATGGCATTACATATAAGTATAGTCATTATTCATGTAATGACCCTCAATATCAAGTATGAGTTACATGTTGATCTTTCTTTAATCTTTTACATTGATGTCTTACTTATGCTTTTACTTCCTTATATATTCAGTACATCTTTTGTTCTAATGTCTCTTTTGTTGGGGGCGCAGCGTTTCATGCTCGCAAGTTCATATAGACGGATTGACGACCTCACTAGTAGGTTCTCATCTCAGCTATGGTTGGTGCACTCCTTTTGTTCTGGAGTTGTTGCTTTTGAGTCGGTATGATGATATGTATATGTTACGAGTAGGTCGGGGACTTATTCCGACTATGTTATGTCAGGAATATGTTCTTAGAGACTTTTATAGATGCATGTACACCTGTAGTCAGGTTCAATATGCTTGTACAATGTCTATATATGTTGAGGCCTCATACGCCCATGCATATAATATATTTATGATGTTTGAATTTTTTGCTTGCAGGTGTGTAAATGCAGTAAGTTTAATGGTTTTATAAGATGGGTCGCTCACGTACATAAGGTACTAGGTGCATGTCCACCTCACCTAGGTTGGGGTGTGACAAAAGTCCAGATGATCAATCCCCAGTTCTGGTAAAAACAACTTTGCCTCCTCAAAAGAGACTTCAAAATTAGTAGCTAACCTACTATTCATGAAATTTATTTGATATTCTGCACAACCTACTATCCATCTTAAGCAGTACCCAATTTTCTCCTAAGGATATAACACATTACTCTACATGTTCTAAGCTAGGGATTTGCGGAATAGAAATATAGAATAATAAAGTACCAACACAATATTTTTATGTGGAAACCATCCGACTCACAAAGGCAGTAAAAATCACAATCTACACCTTTGTAGGATGTATCACCAACTCCACTACAATGATGAGCATCTGCAAATTCAATTTAGAATTCTATAACATATGAGCTACACTCTAATTCATATCTTACTAGTCTACTCCGACTAGGAAGCAACCTTCAAGTTAAACTTTAACTTGAAGTTGAATTTATAACGTCTTTTATCTAACCGTATGCTTCTAATATAGCTTATAAAGATACAACTCGATAAACAAACCTAATACACAAATCTAGACTTAAGAAATTTAAACATAAACTCTGTAACACAACTTCTTCAATCTTGCTTTGATGTATTAGTGTGGCACTTCTTCAACCAGAACTTTCTTTGTAGAATCAAAAGATCTCTCAATATATTCTGATTTCTCTCTTTGAGTGCTCAAAGTTCTTTACAATATGACTTGGTATTTATAGCAATTGTCTTCATCAATAGTGGCTGACCTAAACTCTGCTTGATACGGCCCATCAAGGTAGAATAGGTGATGTAAAAAACGTCCCAGACTTGGTTCCTCAACTCAAATCAAGGTAGAATAAGTGCCAATGGTTGGCCTTCAATATACGACTAAGGGCCTAGAATTGAATGGGATATGGAGCGGATTAGGAGACAATACTTGATTGTCTCAAAAGATTGTCAATTATTTCGGCTTTAGTGTTGGTCTTGGCCGAGACCATGCTTTTAATTTGTTGTCTTTAATTTTTTTAGATTAATTACTAGTTTACTTAGGATACCATTAAATCCATATAATAACCCCTAGCTTCCCTTAGGACACATCCAATGCACTATGTAAGAAAGGTGACTAGGACGAAGGGGTTTCATCCAAATAGTGACCTGGCCGAGGATTGAACAAGGTAGCAAAGGCAAATGCATCATATAAAAGGTGTGGTCTTCAAGAGGATAATTCGTGCATGAACTTCCCTAATTGGAGGACATCAAGATAACCTTGAAGAAGCCGGAGAGTTGGTCGAACCACTCCCCCAACCGATCGGCCAAAGATGCATGCCAAGGGGAGATAAATCTCAACACTCTCTAAGAAGTTCATTTAAGAGTTAACTAGTTAATATGTGGAAGCCACCGAGAAAGGTTCTAGAGCACATAGGAGATCGGTATTCATTCCGCTCGGCCTAAGATCCCTTCCCCTATCCCGTTCCCACCTTGACCGAATGACTTGTGTTTGTGTGGTACCTTTTTCTACTATAAATAGGACCTTTAGCACATTGTAATATTCAGTTGTGGTTGATATATAAAACATGAGTTTTTACTCACTTTGCTAAGTGTTTCAACTCGGGGTTGTAATTCTTAGTTGGTCCTTCGGGAGGATAGTTTATCTTGTTACTTTCTAAGGTTCCGGTCATCCTCACTTGGTTAGTATTAAGCATTGTAGTCAGCAAACCTTAATCTAATCCATGCCTAATTGACCATAATATACTTGGTGTCGACACGAGCAATAAATCCCTAGTCTTTATCCAAGAGCCGTATATCGACCGGTTGTGACTTGGCTTGTACTCGGACTTGCTCCCCGCATTCCGTGTTCATCCCTCTTCCAAACCACTTCATTCTCTTCACCACCACATCCAAAAACACCTCCCTAATCTTCAGTATAAAGGTCACTACCTGAACCCACACGTATCCAACCGTCCCTACCCGACAACCACAAATAGTCCACTAAAACCAACCTTACCGAGACCTCACTGTTTCATTCATTTCTGCGACCTTGCCACCACCAAACCACAAATTCCCAAACATCATCCTGACCCACAACACACCCGCAATAGCCCCATAAAATTTCTTGACCCAATTCCCCATATAACTACACGAAACAACCACCAAACTTCATACTTCCAGGAAGTATCACCTCACCTGAGAACCTCACTTTGTGTCCCATTTTTGGGTTGATCCGTTTACAAAAATGCCCCGAACCACTTACCCACTTAAACCCCTCCTTATATATATTAGATTGGTATTAGAACCAATAATTTCTGTCCCACGCATCAACGCTATATCTTACTCAAAATAAGAGTTTTGAATGATCGTAAGTGATGTTCTGGCCAGACATACGCAAGCCTTGAAAAAGGAACTTGCAGAACCTACCATGAGCAGTAGCACTAACTCCGAACCTCTACCAACCTACCCAAGGCATGATAAAAACCGTACTTTGTTCCTTAACCCCTTGTACAATAAATAAGAGGACGGTACATCCTTTAATAATCCCTTGTATAGTCAAGAATGTGAGAATTCAGTTGTTATGGAGAAATCCGTAATCAAGAAGTTCTTAGAAGAAGATTCTTCTCTTGAGGAAGAGCGTGGAGACTTATTACACCAATATTTGCCGAATGGTCAACTTGAAACACATGTGGAGACTCAAAGGGAACAACTCTTTTACACACGATGTAAAGTACAAGAAAGAGTGTGTAATATGATTGTTGATAGGAAAGGTTGTGTCAACTTGGCCCCGAGAAAATGGTAGACAAATTAAAGTTGCCCATCTGCAACCACTCAAAGCCATATGATCTTGAATGGGTGAACCCGAAAGGAAAGATAGGAATCATAAAACAATATTTTATTAGCTTTCGGATTGGAGGCTACGAAGATAGAGTTTGGTGTGAAATCCTATAGATGGATTCATTCCATATTTTATTGGGACGACCATGGAAAATTGACATAAAGGCACATCATAATAAAGGGAGGAATACTTACTCTTTTCGAAAAGATAATAAGAAGATCCAATTATCTCCAATGTCTCCTAGTGAGGTAAAGAACATGCGAATTCGAAGAGCAATGGAACGAAAATCCAAGACTCTATTACTTGATGCACCAAGGATAGAAGAAGAGGTGGAAAATGGGAGTCTTATAGACTCATTGGTAAGAGAGGAGGGTCTCGAAGGAGACGCGGTTAAAGAGGCAACTCCGAATAAACCCACGAAGAAACATTTGAAGGACATATGCATGGCTAATTTTGAAATTGTACCACCATTGACGGGAGATGTTATACATGATATGGAATGATTCCAAGGAAGTCATTGCCTAGACATCAAGACTATAGTCCCTATCCGAAAAAGCTAAGGATATACAAATATTAGCTCGGACAACACTAAACCTCGGCATTCCACATACGGTGCCCACCTTATTGGTACCAAAGGAAAATGATATTGGGCATACATGTAGGAATGGACAAGACATCAACAACGTCAGGAAGGACAAGCTCTCCTTGTCGATGTCAAGTTTTTCTTTTAGGGAATCAAGGGGAGGCAAGTGGCCTAATAAGATAGACTCGATGAGAAGATGTCGCCTAAGGGGAATTCGAGAAGACGATGAGACCATTGTGGAAGATGGTGTGAGCTTAGTTCTTCAACACATGCTGAATAAGCAAACAAAAGAACTTGAAGAATCTCAAAGGGAGAAAATTTTCTACACCCGTTGCGTAGTGAATGAAAAGGTGTGCAGCATGATTATAGATGGAGGAAGTTGTGCTAACATGATCTCCATCGGAGTGGTGGGCAAACTAGAATTACCAATCCGCATGCACCCTACACCTCACAACCTTCGGTGGGTGAATAAAGAGAATGAACTCAAAGTAGCAACTCAAGACCTCGTCAACTTTCGGATTGGGTAATATGTAGATGAGATTTGGTGTGACATTATTCCTATGGATGCGGGCCATATTTTGTTGTGGTATCCTTGGCAATATAACTGAAGAATATTACATGATGGAGAGGACAACACCTATTACTTCCACAAAGATGTCAGAGATTTTCGTTCGAGACCTTTATCACCTAGCCAGGTAAGATAAATAAAGATGAAAATCACACAAAAGTGTCAAGCCGAGGCCAAAGCTCTCTTGGTGGAAAAATGGGAAAATAAGGAAGGATCAAAGAAGGGGAGACCTATGTAAATGATGGGTGTGGAGGAAAGGAAAGTAGTATGGAAGACACGTAGGAGAATGAAAGAGAAAAAAAGGTTGGACCCTCTTTACTAATCCATTGTATGATCAAACAAATGTGGAAGACAATGTCGGCTCGAAGGGAACCCTTGAGGTTTCAGAACTTGCACTACCGAGTGTTACAACAACCTCCAACAAATGATGTTTTTCGTGCCCTTAAGATGTTTCCCGGATGATCACAACCTATCTAGGATAATAATCCAAAGGGGACTTTCGAGTTGATTGTTCAAGGAGACATTTGTTCATGCACGACACTGATTGTGTTGGTACCTAGGAAAAATGAAACTAGGTGCATATATGCCAATGGCCATACGGTTCTTAACTTTTATTTGAGGTACAAACCACTAAAACCGAGAGTACATGGCTGTTGGGGTGACTTGAAAGGAGCTAAGTTTCGTCCCAAGAGAGTTTTGAAAGATGGCTCCCAACCAAGGAAGAACCGAGAAGGGATTGAACGAGAATGAGTCATCAAAGTGCAACATGAAGTGCGCGTATGGATTGAAGAGTCATTCAAAGTTGGTGATAGCCTAAGATACTCCATACCAAAAGGATGGTTGACGCAAGGGTCTAAATACTTTTGCCTTAAACCATCCACGAAGACAAAGGTTAGCTCAAGACATCAAATGCTATCCAATGTTGTGAGTTGACTTTCTCCTACCCTCGTGTATTACAAGACCATGGTCATGTTACTACCCCCATCACGGTCGTGAAAGAACTCTTTCGGGTAGAGCATTAGGTTGATTCCACACTAAGACAAAAGCAAGAACCTGTGGGTCACTATAATGAGAAATTAAAGGGTGCACATCTTAGCACATGACGTATGACTCATTGAGCAAATGGGAGGAGTACTTGAGGGATGGCCCGTTCAAGTTGTTGGCCAAATTTTGAGAAAGCTCTTGTAAGAAGAAAGGTCGGGATGAGGGCATAGGTACAATGTGGTATGATAATGAAGTGTCCTCTTACTTGAACCGCGAGAATTTGAGGACAAATTCTTTCGAAGAAGGGGAGATTGATGTAAAAAAGGTCCTGGACTTGGTTCCTCAACTCAAGTTAAGAAGTGACGTCCCAAGAGTGCCAATGATTGGCTTTCAATATACGACTAAGGGCCTAGAGTTGTATGGGATATGGAGCAGATTAGGAGACAATACTTGATTGTCTCAACAGATTGTCAATTATTTCGGCCTTAGTGTTGGTCTTGGCCGAGACTATGCTTTTAATTTGTTGTCTTTAATTTTTTTAGATTAATTACTAGTTTACTTAGGACAACATTAAAGCCATGTAATAACCCCTAGCTTTCCTTAGGACACATCCAATGCACTATGTAAGAAAGGTGACTAGGCCGAATAGGTTTCATCCAAATGGTGACTTGGCCGAGGATTGAACAAGGTAGCAAAGGAAAATACATCATCTAGAAGGTGTGGCATTCAAGAGGATAATTCTTGCATGAACTTCCCTAATTGGAGGACATCAAGATAACTTTGAAGAAGCTGAAGAGTTGGTCGAACCACTCCCCAAACCGGCCGGCCAAAGATGCATGCCAAGGGGAGATGAATCTCAACACTCTCTAAGAAGTTCATTTAAGAGTTAACTAGTTAATAAATGGAAGCCACCGAGAAAGGTTCTAGAGCATATGGAAGATCAATATTCATTCCCCTCGGCCGAAGATCCCTTTCCCTCCCCCATTCCCACCTTAGCCGAATGGCTTGTGTTTGTGTGGTCCCTTTTTCTACTATAAATAGGAACTTTAGGAAATTGTATATATTCAGTTGTGGTTGATATATAAAACTTGAGTTTTTACTCACTTTGCTAAGTGTTTTAACCCGGGGTTGTAATTCTTAGTTGGTCCTTCGGGAGGATAGTTTATTTCGGTTATCCTTACTTGGTTAGTATTAAGCATTGTAGTCAGCAAACCACAATCTAATCCTTTCCTAATTTACCACAATATACTTGGTGTCGACACGAGCAATAAATCCCTTGTGTCTCTATCCAAGAGCCTTATATCGACCGATTGTGACTTAGCTTGTACTCGGACTTGCTCCCCGCATTCCGTGTTCATCGCTCATAAAAACCACTTCATTCCTTTCACCACCACGTCCCAAAACACCTTACTAAAACCAAATTTACCGTCCTCCCTTTTTTGGTTCATTTCCATAGCCTTCCCACCACCAAACCACCAAGTTTCGAACATCATCCTTACCCTCAACACACCCACAACAATCCCATAAAATGTGTTGATCCAATTACCCATATAACTACCCGAAACAACCACCGAACGCTACACTTCCCGATAGTAACACCCCACCCTAGAACCCCACTTTGTGTCCCAATATCGGATCGATCCGTTTACAACTAAGCCCCGACCAACTTACCTATTTACACCCCTCCTTATATACATCAATATGGTTTGCGGTTGATTGGGATTCTTACACCTTCTTAGAGGTTGATTGGGATTCTTAGACCTAATATATTTTTTTCCTTGTAGGAATCTGAAATATCTTGCAAAGTATGATGCGAGATCCTGATTAATATTGAATAGAATCCTACCACCTTGGACACCATTTTTTTCCAAAAAGGACACACAAATCCTAATCGCTACAGGATTTGTTTGGGAGATGTTGTTTGACATAGTTCAACCACCTGGTACTCCAGCCTCTGAGTCTTCTGAGTTGGAACATGTTCACATACTTGTTCCATAAATCTCCTCTCGTATATGCAACATCTAACTATGACCTGGTTCTAAGATATTAGATAGAACATGTTGACAAACCTGTTTAATGTGCTTTGACTGCAACTCTTCAACTACTCTCTTCAATTCTTCTCCTGATAATCTCTTCACCTTTGGTCATCTATTTTCGATACACATGATCCATTCATGCTTTGCTTGTAATGACTTCATGAAATATAACATTTTTATACTTATTCTATTCATCATTAATCTTCTCTATTGTTGAGTCATCTCTTCCTCCTTCATACTCAATTATGTCAGTGTTTGTGATAGACCAACTTCATAGACCTAGTTCATGCCTGCTTATTCTATTCTGTACTAAGGTTGTTCTGCTATTTTCTCTTGGCTGTTTTATCTTTCCTTCTTTTGAGTCACCTGCATCTTTCTCTATGAAAGAACAAGTTTATGGACTTGCATCATTCACTTTGTTAGTGGTTCTAATTTGGAAAGCATTTTACCAAACTCTCTAATATTACTGATTACTTTCATCAACACTTCTAAGTACTGCTTGTTCAGTGGGCATATTTTATTAAACTAGACATTGGGCATATTCAAGTGCTTTGACAATCATCAAAACCACACACAAACTTCTCGCTTATACCAATAAATTCTCTCTTTTTAATGATGACAAACAACATTGCCAAAAGCAACAAAAATAAAGGCTTCGCACAACAGAGCAACCATTATAGCTAGGTTGTTCAAGAATGATGTGAAGAGAAAACTATGAGACTGCCTTTAAAAAGTTCTCTATTCTTTCTTTTGTTCCCCCTTTTGGCATCATTAAAAATTCATGTTAGATCAATAAATTAGACAGTATAGAAAACATGGTCATTAGTACTATCACATATACAACAATACATAATTAGTCACTCAAGTAAGTCCATATAAAACATTCAAATCAACAGACAAGGCTCAAATTTAATAAGAACTACAATATTTTTTCATTAAATTCATATAGTACAATTCCAGTTCCTTGGTTACAGTAATACAAAATAGATCATTCATACAACATTTAGTTATTTCTAAGGTTCTAAATTTGGATAAAACTAGGGAGAACCTGATCACTTTGCTAGGGACTGTGACTAGGGTGGAAGGTGAACCTAGGCTAATTTTTAGGAAATCCTAACTAGGAGGAGGTGAAGCTTGACTATAATGAAAGTATATATCTTTCTCTATTTTTCATCCCTATGTCACCATATGGATCGACCCCTTTCCCCTAGGAAGAACCATCCTCTAAATCAACCTTTTGCTCCTAAGAAGACCCACCATTTTTCCACCAGTTTTCGCCCATGAGGACCAAGATCCTATCTGTTATCCCATCCAAGGTTAATAAGGATTAATGTCGCTTCCTTAGCCTTTTCTCCCCAAAAGGCCCCTAATCCCTCATTCTTAGATTGACGAGGATTTTCCCCCATGCTGACGTTGATTGCGTTCTAGGGCAATTCTGAATAGGGTCATTTTTTTCTCATTCTTCCTTATTTCTCGAAAAACTGTTTTATGTTCATCGCATATTTTCTTTATCTTTATCACCACATATGCATTCGAGCTAGGAGTGTCCAACAACTTATTTTCTTGAGAGGTTTTTGTGACTATGTTTTCCCACAAACTAGCCCCTATTTTTGAATTTTTAGAAGGTTCTCCCTTTCGAAAAGCCCCAACTAGATTTCCTTCCCTTTTTCCTTGTTCATATGAAGTGAATATTCATATATGAGGAATGCGTTTTTTATGAGAGTAAAGTAGAGCATATGGTTGGAGGAGTTGAGGGTGTGTGAGGGAGAGCGAGATTGATCAGAATCAAAAGATTAATCGGAGATCTTTCCCTTTTGTTCCATCTTTCAGGAACTAAGAGAGAAGGAAATAGCAATTTGGGATTTTGTAATGAGATATATGGATGTGTGGTTGGTTTAAGTAGCGGTAAGAATGGAAGATGAAGAGAAAACTAGCATGAATAGGGTATTTGAAAAGTCAGTTTTGGGAAGGGCGTGATTTAATAATGACCGGATTTTAAGATAGTCATCTTGACACCACATTTTTCTCTTCTCAATTTACTTTTAATGATGGTTGAGGTAGGTTAGGTTGGGAGACCAGGTTGTCCTTATTGTTTCAATGATCTAATTGTATTATTTAATCTAAGGAAAAAGAATGCGTACCTTAAGTGTAATGATTAATCATTTGCAATCTTGATCCTTTAAGCCAAATGCTGTGATAGAATAGTTTATTAGAAATCTGGAGATTATGACACTATTTAGTGTATAGGATATACACCTTAATGTATGAGACTGAGTAAAATATGATTCAACATAGGATCTTTGATTAATCCAAACAACCAGCCATTTAAGGATGCTAGTATGACTAAGTCCAACTGAGCCTCATTGTAATTCACCTTTGCATTGCTCATGTTTTTCAGATTCTTCAAGGTGGCTTTAGTTTGAGATTATCCACACAATTTCAAATTAGTCCTTTTGTAGTAGTTCCTATCTGATTTGGATCCCTTTTGAAATAAGTATGTCTCCACTTGCGTAAGCTCAAATAGGTACACCAACCTGTTCCTTCGATACTTAACTAGTTGTTTCAGAGCAACACCTGGTCTTATTTTGTTACCCATATTTCCCTATCTTGAGTTGAACCTTGATACACATAATTATTCGTTACGCTCAGACTCCTTGAGGCTTGTCTCATTCTTATTTCCATGCCTTTTAGTATTTCTCTTTTTCTTTTTGAATAGTTGTTTTTGAACAATAATTTCACTTCTTATTGCTTTTCTCATTGTTCTTTGACATACTTAGCTTGTACTCCTCATGTTTATTTACTAGTTCCCCTTGTGTGAGTGCCAACTCATTGTATAGCATTTTTTTATGTATCCATCTATCTTACATTCACTGAGCTTTCACTTATTCTTTGGAGTGCTGAGAAAAATCATACTCTGTTCTTTCTTTTCGTCCCCTTTGTGCATCATTATAAAGTCATGTTAGATAAATCAAGGAGACAATATAGAACACATGGCTATTAGTGCTATCATATATACAACAAAACATAATTAGTTACTCAAGTAAGTCCATAGAAAATATTCAAATCAACAGACAAGGCTAAGATTTAGTAAGAACTACAATATTTTTTCATTAACTTCATATAGTACAATTCCAGTTACTTATTTATAGAAATACAAAACAGATCATTCATATAACATTTAGTTGTTTTTAAGGTTCTAGATTTGAATAAAACTAGGGAGAATCTGGTCACTTTTCTAGGGACTGTGACTAGGGTGGAAGGTGAACCTAGGATAAATTCTAGGAAATCCTAACTAGGAGGAGGTGAAGCTTGAATATAAGGAAAGTATATATCTTTCTCTATTCTTCATCCCTATGTCGCCATCTGCATCGACCCCTTGCCCTAGGAAGAATCATATTTTTTATCAACCTTTTGCTCCCAGGAGGACCCACCATTTTTTCCACCGATTTCGCCCATGTGGACCAAAATATTGTCTGTTATCCCCTCCAAGGTTACTGAGGATTACTGTCATCTTCCTTGGCCTTTCCTCCCAGAAGGCCCTTAATCCCTCATTCTTAGATTTATGAGCATTTTATCCCCATGCTGACACTGACTGCGTTTTAGTGCAAGTCTGAAGATGATCCTTTTCTCTTTCTTTCTTCCTTATTTCTCCAAAAACTGTTAGATGTTCATCGCATATTTTCATTATCTTTATCACCACATATGCATTCGAGCTATTAGTGTCCAACAACTTATTTTCTTGAGAGGTGTTTGTGACTCTGTTGTCCCACAAACTAGTCCCTATTTTGGAATTTTTAGAAGGTTCCCCTTTTCGAAAAGACCCAACCAGATTTCCTTCCCTTTTTACCTTTTCAGATGGAGTGAAGATTCATATAGGAGGGAATGAGTGGTTGATGAGAGTAAAGAGTGCGTATGGTTGTAGGAGTTGAGGGTGTGTGAGGGAGAGAGAGATTGATCAGAGTCAAAAGATTAATCGAACATCTTTCCCTTTTGTTCTGTTTTTCAGGAACTGAGAGCGATTTGGGATTTTGCGATGAGAGAAATGGAGGTCTCCAAATGATTTGTCAAACATTGACAGGTACATCAGCAGGGGACTGCCCCACCTCGGAGGGACCAAAATAAGAGGATTTGAGATATACTTCTTGATGGTGTCAAATGCCTTCTGATATTTGTCATTCCATTTTGTCAGCACAACTTTCTTTAAAGGCTTGTGTATAGGATTTACGATCATCGTACACTGACATATGAAGTGACAGATGTAATTCAATCTACTCAGGAAACTAATGACCTCCTTTTTGGTTAGCGGGGGAGGAAAATCCTGTATGGATTTGATCTTTGAAGGATCTAGCTCTATGCCTCTCTGGCTAACTATAAACCCGAGCAATTTTCTGGAGGGTACCCCAAAGGCACGCTTGTCTGAGTTTAACTTTAGATTGAATTTCCGAAGACTTTCGAAGAACTTCCGCAAATGAGTGATATGATCGACGCTTAACAATCAAACAAACCCTAACTAGGTTGAACTCATCTTCTACAACTAATTTCTAGGTTGTTCCCACCATTAAATCAACTTAAAAGGGTAAAGGAAGGTACTACGAGGCTGAGGAAGCTTACCACAAGAAGAATCCACTTAGAGTTGCTTGAAATCGCCCTAAAAAGAGATTTTTCATCCCCGTCGTCCACTGCAGTTGTCATGGTCCACTGCAGTGGACGAACGCCTGCGTCCAACCTGAAGCTTCATTGCAGTGACTTCCTATCCGCTGGGGCGCAGTGACACCCGCCCCACCGAGTACACCAGAAATCAACAAAAACCAGTTTTCCATAATTTCAACCCGAAATCTGACTATCATCCGAGACCTCCTAGACATAACCCATATATGCACACAAAACATGCTTTGAACTCACTTGCGATCTCAGAATTTTCATCAGAGGTCTGGTTGACCAAGTCAACCCCCAAACCCAAAATCAAGATTCCAAACAAGAACATGAAGTGCTCTCGAGCGCCTCAAGAACCAAACCAAATATCCCACCAAGTCATAATTTACCTTTCGGACCTCAGGGAATTGAGGGAATTCCCAAAAAGGTCTTTTTACCCAAAAGTCAACTATTGGTCAAATGTTTTCACTTAAGGATTCTAATTCTTTCAATTCTCACTAGGATCACCCGGTAACTTTGGGAATTGGATCAACAACGGTAAAATAGTCAAAATGCACATAATAATCAAATGGGTCGTTACATCAGATACCAATTAAATAATTGTTTGTCCTCGAACGAAGAAAAAGAGTACGAAAGCTGACGTACGCACATAAATTTGTTAACCAAGGAATCCTTAATATAACATTACGGAAGCCTCCACAGCGCGAAGTACGTAAAATCACTACTCGCTCATCTTGTTAGTCAAAACTTCCTCTAACTTGGCTAAAAAGCCCTATTTCCATATTTTCGAACTCGAATTTCTCTCATCACCAATTCCCGAATATAAGAACTATTTTTTCTGGAATTATCTGATTCGATATAACCATACCTTTGAACGCGATCAATAAGTCCCACAAACATTCCTTAAAGAAACACCAACCTTTAGATATAGACACAATCATAGCCCACTCTGAACCGGTAAAATATGTTGATTCTGCTAACCTTTCTTTCACCCTTCTACAACCATCCTCCACACCACGATTTCTTAGAAACATATAAACACAAGCCCGAAACTATGACTTACTCTTTCCAAAAAGAATTCTTACTTTATCAAAGCAACTCTAAATAATTCCATCAAACTGATCTTACTCATAGCCGACTTCACTAGTTCCAAGTCTCTTTAAACCTTCAAATCAGAATACTGGAAGCATAACACTGAGTACCTCGCTGGGCCAAGTCCGTAGAAACCACCTGATCACTCTAAAGACCTATCGCAACCTTAGTACCTTCTCAAATCATTACCAAGTACCAATGTAAACCATTATATCTATCCGAATAGCTGCCATCAGTAAAATATCATCAGTCCACTCACAAACCCTGATAAAGTTCAATAAACTTATCATACCTCAAATCAGAACTGAAACTCATCGACTCCATGAAGGTGATTTACTGGGAACCCATAAGTCCTCCTAGAAATATAAACATAGTACATCAAGCTCTAATCGAACAATTCTAACCTAGAATGAATGCACAGCCTCTGAATACTACTAATAGTCACCTGATCTGACTCCAAACTTTTCGAAACCAACTGAAGTCATATCACACATTTGTGGTGGCCAATTCCAATCTCTTCCTCATGCGTAATCAATCATGTCAGTCACCCTTGACTCCAAAAGCTGAGTCATATCCAAGTTGTCAACTTAGTACCGAACAACTATACCTTATGATTGCAATCTTCATGTTTCTCAACTTCTACCCGATACGCAAATCTAGTAAAACCCTAAACTTTTGGACGCAAAACCTATAGCCTCAGATAATACCCCTTTAACCATCTAATCTCCCATTGTAACACCTCGATATGCCCATAACAATTCCGAAAGTATCAAATCATACAACTATCGCTCTAAATCTAATGCAACTACTCCCAAGTCCTTAATAACTAAAAGTGCTCATCCATGTTGTCCAGTCTATATTTCTTGCAACATAATGCACTACCACGAATACGGTCTCATATAAAAAATATAACTCTAGCCTCCACATAATAGGGATTTCCACAATTCCTTTCCCTTAAACCCAACTAATCTCATCCACTGAAGAGTGTTATGAAACTTCCCAACAATGCATCACACAGGCCACTTCCATAATCCTTAACATATCGGTTACCTGAAATTTGCTTCTCACTAATCGCTGATCATGAACTCCACTGAAGTTTTTCATGTCACTTAGTCCATTTCTATAGACTCTTTTTTTTAAGCATACTCAATAATTATACCTTGTTTGAAATAAGAAAGACAACAAAACCACAACCTACAATGACCAAAGTCATCCCGAAAATGTACCTTATGTTTACCGATTCTCGATCAACCATACTTTTCTTGACTATTCTATTCTCCAATTCCAATCAATTCACGATCATCGTCACCGTCTAACCATTTCTTGAACCCACTTAACTCTAAAACTGAATACTAACTAAATCTAACGTATCACATACACAACCCTACTAATGTCCTTATGTATCTCCATCAAGGTGTCCTAGCCCAAATTCCATTAACTCAATTTCCAAAATGTTCTCTACAACTCAAATTAATACAAACCTCATTATTGATTACCACTTCGAATGTCCTAATTGTCAAACCAGACATCTCTAACCATTCGCGCAATTATCCATTTCATCTGATCAACTCAACCGAGTCGTACAATGGTAGTAGCAGGAACCAACCAAAATTTACACAACAGGTACAAGGCTCTCAACACTAATCCAATATTAGAGGCAACACCCGATAAAACTTTGCACTTGCCCAAAACTAGTTATTCTTACTAGTCAACCACTGGCTCCTATTAGTCCATGTCATACCCAAGCATACCAACTCAACACTGAATCTTTATGTCAACTCTATCATGTATGATCGCAAAATAACTCTCAAATCAACTACCTCTTGATCCAATGATATCCTTATCATTCCTCTAAGTACGAAGACCCAGTGAATGTACCCTTTACTGAAAGACCAGGACCACATTTGCCCAATATCTTAAGTCTCCACTCGTCACAAGTAGCATTGCTTTCTGATCTAGAACCGATAACAACTTTCCTAAAAGAACCTATAAACCACTACCATGTAGTCACATCAAAGCCCAACTTAACTCTTCTCTACCGAAGACGAAATCCACTCTCGTACCATTTGCAACCTTATCATGTCAAACATGTCGGATACCAATTTTTCCCTTCCTAATGGAAGAAATTGATCTATCTAAATCTTCTTCCTTATGCCTCTGTCCCATTAACTCAAAATTTCTCTTACCAAAATACTCTAAAGAATCTTACTTCGCTACATGTTTCTCACAAGTCTTCATGTCCTTATTCTCAGCTTCTATTCTTCATTACATGTCGTCACTATACTTTTGCCACATCTGATGATTCTTACCAACATACCCTTATCCCTGCATATACATACCCAATACCCTGCCACTGATGAATTGTAGACCTGTCATTGGTACACACGCGCCATGTAAACTATCCTAATTCATTGACGATGTTAAAACTTTTCCCAAACCAATCATATCATCGAACAAATCCCTCTTATTAAGTCATAAATGCACTTTTGCCACTTTTGAGCAACCCAACACTGAAAACGTGGACATCATAAGACCCTCTGTACTATATCTCCCATTTCTCAAGAAAACCCCCACAATTGAATCCTCAACCCAAAGCTAGAACTTAACTTGGTCACGCATCTGAGTCGGATAACACATCTCAAACCACACCAAAACACGTCATAGACTAACAATTCGCATAAGAATTTAAGGACGAGTTCCCACTATCTGGTAGAGAGTAAGAAAAGGAAAGTTATATACCAATTGCAATCGACTAGATAACAATTTGAATGAAGTAGCACGAAAGAAGAAAGAATTTGAATTTTCCTAAATGTCCAATAGCCTCTCGCAGATAAGTACAGAGCTCTTCGCACCCATCCGCAAGACTCTACTATATATGATCTTGTACTTATAGACCCGATAACCTAGGGCTTTGATACCTACTATTTCCCACCTCGGTAGGCAAACCAGTCCCTTAAAGATTCACCCAACAACATAAATAAATAAAAAGAAAAATAGAAGTCTAAAAACATAGATATATGATAATGCAAAATACAACAACTACCCAAGGTATCTGGTCTAAATAGTACAAGAGCTTCTAAGTATATAACTTGAATAAAAGTTACAACTGCAACCATAATACACTTCTGCTTAGAAATAGAATTAAACAGAAAATTAAGATGAACTCAATGAGATCCTTGAAGGCTAATCGAATCTCGCTGAAGTTCCTACAACAACTCTATACCCCGAAAAGGGTGTAGAAAGAGTAGTATCACTACAAACACTATGTACTAGTAGGTATCATAGGCCGACAATAGTTAGCTAACATATTTAAAGGAAGAGCTGAAGAATAGACATGCTTGCAATCAAGTACAAACCCTATCACAGTTTATGAGTAAACGGCCCATGTATCGATTATATCCATTCAGAATCCAAGAGATATGAAAATTAAGTAATCACTAAGCACACCCATGTAAGACTTGTAGTAAGGTGAATTGCATTATATCTCAGTAGTCTACCATCATAGCCTAGGAAGAATCTCTAGTCCTCGAATCCATCAAGTGTCTAAGTAAGAGATTAACAAGCAAACAACATCTCAAATAAATTAACAATCAATGAATCAAGGCTAAAACACATCATGCAATGCACTGAATATAACGACCAAACTCAGAGATATGTGTGATGTAATATGGATGTATATGCGATGGAATGCAATGCAATGCACTTGCCAACTATCTCATATCGTACATATATGCTCCGGGTAGAAAATATCTACGTCCCGACAATCATGACCCATGAGGGACCCGCAAAGTTCATGTACTAGCTACTCCTTATCACACAGTCTGGAGATAACTCTACCCCCCACCATACTGCTAGTTCCATATCACACAGCCTAGAATTGCTACACAATCAATATGTCATAATAATCAATGTTGTTTCCTTCTCACTTATCATCATCATGCCAATCATAGATAATATCAATGTATCATAAAATCACCATCACATCAATCACATGCAATGTCAATGTATCATGGAAATGAGGATGAATGTGTGTATGAATGTCAAATCCAACACTAATCATGAGATGAATAAACATAACAACATTCGTAAATCAACTACCAATATGAACTCATTTCAAAATCTTGTACAATGCCACGTTTGGAATAATTTCCTTCGGACCACTTATGTAACACCAAATTTATATGCAAGAGAAGCCATAGGAAATATGCACATAGTAAGCACCATAATAGAAAGCCTCGGATGTTTAACTTTCCCTTGTATCATTATTAATATAAAATCTCAATTCACAACAATGAATCATATAGAATGTCTATGAATGATGTGCATGTATCAATTTCAAGTGTAAATCATAATCAAATCCCAATCATGACACACGTGGACATATATCACAATATTAGTATCAAGTCGAGTCATTTACTGTATCCATGATAATACAAATATAAGTGAGATACAACTATAACACAATAACAATATGGAAACTAAATGCAAATCCAATAGCAACACTAGGCAGCAAGCCAATAAATCACAAAGAGGTAACAAGTCCACAAATCAGTCAACAATACCAAACCTAAGTAATCCATACCAACTTCATACCCGAAGGCGTACATGCTTTCTCTGATGGTAAGTAACTCTATATATGCTTCGCTAACTAAAGTCTACCCATAAGATAGGTTGTAATCTACCTGATGTCGAGCGAGAGTCACAACGATCACACTTGAGCCTTGCCTTTTTGAGGATCATGATAGTACTCGAAGTCTATCCATTATTAAGATATAAGTTAGAAATGAAAAATAGCAACATCCAAAACATTAGACTTTTCCTTGAATCCCAAACAACTAGGGGGAAAAGGAAAAATGGGCCCATAAAGGTAAATTGTCATACACCCCAGCCTAGGGGGGTGGGTGGTACCTATTACATAAAGGCCTGAGCATACCACTGTAGTAAATGAATCATGAGACATAATACTTGGGCCGACAAGGCCTCCAATTAACCATATATGACAAGACTAAAAGATAACTTGCACATAGAAATGTTCCAGCATGATATATGCATATGAACAACTAACCAAGGCCGACAAAGCCACAATATGAGTATACAGCTAACAAAAAGGGCCGACAAGACCACGACATATGAACATTTATTGTACATAGTTCTGCAAGTCTCTAAGAGTAATATAAACGTACTAATAGGTCGTGATAGGGCCCTTCCATACCGAAAACACTAGTACAATATGTAAAATAGTATCTACAGACTTCTGTACTGCAACTCAAAGAGAAGGGAGTGCGATAATATCATGGTTGAGCAGATCACCTACTGATGAGGAGCTTCACTTTGTCTATATGTACTTGCGGGCATGAAACACAGTGCCTATAAGGGAATTCAATATGAAAGATGTACTAAATATATAGGGCACAATCAATAGTAAAATAAAGAAACAATAAGCCAAAGATATCAGAGATACCACCTAAAATATCATAAGTGTCTCACTAGACTCCTCTGTGGGTATATATGAGTGTCGTTTGCATATAATGCCATAGGCCTCTGCGGACAATATCATTAGTCTTATATCTGCATAGCCGTGTATATAACGCCATAGGCCTCTGTGGGTAGTATAAATGCATATTTTATATATTTGAAGAACATTTCATACTTACCAATATAATTGGAGTGACGTAATGTCGTTACATCTCCGATCAACATTATGAGACTGGTATCTTTATCATTACATACGTCTATCAATTTACAACTCATGAACCAACTTTATGGGGATGGTATAATATGATTATGACTCAGCCATGATACTTATAGTTGTTAGGAGTGGAATTTTTATAGAGTAATGTTAAGTTCATATTACTTTTATATAGATCATACTGAAAGAGGAAGGAAAAACCTACATACGTTGTCCTTGAAGTTACAACTGCCTTCCAAGGGGCTTGAAAGACGATTATTAGATATGGTACATGATACGAGAGTGATGACTGATGATGACACTACAGCCACAGAGTAGGTATCCGATGGGATCAGATGAGTATATGGACCTCATGTGTCCCACATGGGTCACGTAATACCTACACATGAGCGTGTGTATACTGGGTACATATGGCCATTCCATACATACACATAATTTGAAATGCATTTCATTCATATTTTTGGGAATTATTTGGTGTTATGGGTACTCGGTGATGATTTCTGGTACACATGAGCGTGTGTCACTATGGTGTTTGTGTCTTGTATGTTAAATGCATGGAGACTATTCCTCAATTAATCTAAGTGTGTTAGGCGTATAAAATTATTTGTAATGAAATGAGGACATTAAATTGACTAATATATGACATGCCCATAGAAGTGTAGCGTCGTAACTAAATCTGAAGGTTAAGGTTAATAAGAGGGTTAAAGTAGTTATGGTTAGTCTAACTGTAGTATCCTTGGAAAGAAATATTAATATGATTAATCGCATTAAGTGTCAACTTACTTACTGAATAGGTCAGGTCGGATAAGAAGGTTAAATATAAATATGACTTAAACGGAGTGTTAGATCAGTGGGCATCAATAATAAACCCCTATGTGTTACGTTTACTAAGTGTACTTGACTGTAATTGATTTCTTCTGTGCGTGCTAAGTGAATTGTATGCTTTATGAACTTTTATGTCGATAAGGTTAACTAAGTGACTACTTGAACTGCCTAGAATAGGACCTACCTGAAAAGTCAACTTGATATTTATATATGTTACGTAACTTCCGTCATTGTCGGCCTATGATGCCTACGGGGGTAAATTGTGTACTCATGCTACACTTGATGCATATTTTACGTGGATGCGGGTATTCAGTCTATTCAGGTTGTAGTTTAGAGCACGGGAGAGTCAAGGAAAACCATTCATTTTCGATAGCCTTGGTGTCCATCTAGTCAGACCACCACTCCTCATTCACGGTGTTGTTGTTGTTAATTCTTTCATTGCACTGTGTCTTAGAATCCTTGTACCAGTGAAACCAGGTTCTGGGTAGTAAATTATTGTATTTGGTGAACTGTGTAACTTCCAAAAGAGTTTGTTACTTATATATATATCTTGTTTTTACTTCCGCAGTTAGATTCATATATTTTTTGGCTAGTGATAGTAGTTCTCCTACGGATTAGTAGATGCCCTCACGACACAAATGGGATTTGAGGTCGTGAGAAATTGGTATTAGAGCTCTAGGTTCACCGATCTTGCAACTGCAAGGACATTGTTTGGTAGAGTCTCGCAGATAGGTACGTAAACGTCCGTACCCATCCTCGGGAGGCTATAAGACATTTTAGGAAATCTTCTATTCTTTCACTCCTATCATTTTAACTCATTCAATTTAGTATCAAATTGAGTCAACTTGGTATCTAGTTTATTCTAATTGGTATCTAATTATATCCCTCTATTGTAGTGAATCTTGTGTGGAAATCATGTCCGAAAGGTATCGAGCAAAATTGAAGAAATTTCCTAGGTCTAAAATTTCTATTCTGGTTCAAGCACTTCGTCCCAGCATTCTTTTGATCGCGTCTGCGAAGTCGCTTCAGCGATAGGTGGGCCGAAGAAGAATGACCCCTGTTGTTAGCCCGAGACTGCCTCAGTGATCATGGTTTGCCTTAGCAAACTCGCGCCTGTGGATATATTTCCACCGCAGTGTCTAATCGTGCCTTAAGTCAAGCTCATCGATGCGAGTTAAAGTGTGCTTAAGCAGAGTCTCGCCAGTATAGCCGAGTCTGCCCGTGTGAGATTCTTTTTTCAGAAGCATGTCCACACCAGTAGAGGTCTCTCCTGCGCCAGTGAGATAACTAGGCAGGAACCATTGAGGTCTGCCCTAGTTCCATCTTTAACCTATGCAAATTAATTCTTCCTACAACCATCCAAAGTAGAGAAAAGCAAGCAAGATGATCCAAATATCCAAAATTATCCAAACATCCAACAATCATAAGCAAGACAGAAATGAAAACAAGCATCCAAACAAAAATATCCAAATTGTTCACCAAAGCCAAGAACTAGAAATTTCTGTGAATAAAGGCATGAAAAGGGATAAAACCAAGTTCTAAAAGAGATCTCAACCCCGCTGCCTTGAGCTCGAGACCTTAGTATCTTCCTTTGTTCTACTGTTATCTCTACCGGATCCGCCCTCAGTATCTGTCTGGAAGAAGTATCTCTCATCGTCTTTCTCATTCCTGAATGAAAATGTCCCCTTGTGGTTCATCAATTTGAATAGGACCTACATGCCTCTCCACACCGTCACCAGCAACTTTACCCTCGACATATTTTTCTTATTCTCCTTGCTGATGTCCAGGCGAAGCTTACCATGGGCCTTGGCCATATCATTATAGGCAGTGTCCAGGGTGCTAATGGAAGTCTTGAGGCTATTCTGTGCATCAATAGGAGGCCTTGAGGTACCGAAACTACTAGCCTTAATGGGAGGCCTAAGAAGTCCAGCAATCAACTCTCGGATGTCCTGCAGTTGAGAACCCATAGCAACAAAGGTCCTCTATGGTTGTGACTGTGAAGCTTTATCCTCATCCTTATCATCATCACCCACATTCACCTACACCTTCCTCTTTTTACTATGGACCGCACTACCCTCTCCCAATACCTTCACTGGATGAAAGGTCTTATTAGGACAAATCCAATCATTAGTAGGACGGTCTGGTGCCCTCGGCTTCTGGCATAACTTAGTGATCAGAGAAGGAAACATCATACTCGGCCAATCGCAGTGCAAATAGTCCCTCAGCTTTTGAATGACGTGATAGCCCACATTCACTAGAATATCCTCTAATATAAAAAGAATCATCAAGGGGTGGACATATGGGCAATAAGTAGTTTTGCTCGAAGGACGTAACATGCGGGCGATGATATATTGCCACCTCTTCGCCTCGCAGTGAAGTAGTTGTTCTTGATACCAGTCTTCTTGTTGGCCCAAGTAGTCATACCCCTATCCTTCTCAGCTACCAGCCTCGTGACCAGCCAAACACTATTTGTGCATACATCCTTTGCCTCCATAGCCTCCACGGGGTAGTCACGTAGATTAGTGTGGCCATTGATCACTTCAGCGCCAATCTTCACCTTAGTGCCCCGTATCATAATATCTGGATTGGGCTCAGTCAACCTCACCCATTTGAGGTTAGCCTAGAATTCCCTCATCCAGTTATCATTCACTTTGCAAGAATCCGAGTCAAAGCAAGTCCAACACATCCTCACTAAACGCTCATGGAATTTGGGAATATGCTATTCTATATTGAGCATATCTATTCCTCTATCACACCCCAGCCTTCGGGGTGTGGCCGGGCACCCAGTGCCCGAATGCCTGAGCATAGCAATGTAGTATCTGAACTCTGAAAAATGAAACTTGGGCCGACAATGCCTCCAATTAACCATATTTGATAAGACTAAAAGATAGCCTGCACACAGAAGAGTCCCAGCAGGATATATAGACGTGAACAGATAGTCAAGGCCAACAAGGCCACAATACTAGCATGCTGCTAACAAAAAGGGTCGACAGGGCCATGATATACCATCATCTACTGTATACAAGTTATCAAGCCTTTACGAACATATGTACATAAACACAGGACAGGACAGGGCCCCACCATACCCTAAAATGCTAGTACCATATGCATCAGTACCTAAAACTCCTGTAATGCAACTCTGAGAGAAAGGAGTGACAAAAACACAGCTGAGCAGATGACCTACTAAGAAGGAGTGTCACTCTGTCTATCTATACCTGTGGGCATGAACACAGTGCCCCAAAGAAGAGCATCAGTACAAAAGATGTACTGAATATGTAAGGTAGGTAACATATGTAAACATGAGATATAACATAAGAGATATGGAGATAAGAATCAACTTGGGACTTATAACATCCTTTTGGCCTACTCTGTCATAATCAGAAACATATGTATGCATGTCTGTAAAAATCATGCCACTCTGTGGGGAAAATCATATCATACTTTATATATATCATACCCGGCCTCGATGAGCACTCGGTCGTACCCAGCCCAAATGTGGGACTCGATAATGTCTGATATCAAACCAACTGCAGTTGGGTGCATATCTATGAGTCATACCCGGCTGACTATAGCGCGGCTTAGTAAGAAAGTAAATACATATATATATATATATAAGTTCAATGAAAGACAGACTCTATCAGATACCACAAATAGAGCCGGAGTAACCTGCCGTCGTTATCCTCTGACTATTGTTATTTGCGTTGCGTTCAAGGATCCATATATAAACACTTGAGACTTATATAACCCGAGAGATATTATGAATAAGAAAATATTGAAGAATTATGATCGATTTTCAAAGAAGAGCTTTCGCTACTTCATTTCGCCAATGAGATTTGTATATAAAAAAAGACGTAACAAGTCATGCCAAGAAACAAGGTTTGCCATACATACCTTGTCCTTGAAGTTAAAATCACCTTACAACTCCTCGTACTCCTTACGGTATTTATCTATAGCAAACTACAGGATCGATGTCAACTGTCACGACCAAAACCATAGGGCTGCGACGGGCACCCGGATCCTACCCGCCAGGTACTGGCATTCTTACCCTGAACATCTAATCATAATTAATTACAGACTAAGCCGAAAGAAAATTATGAACAACCAGGTAACCAACTTATATATATGCATGTACCAAGGCCGACAAGGCCGTACAAGTCTACTACTCACAGGACACCTATCTACAAGCCTCTAAGAGTAGAAACATCAAAGGTCAGGACAAGGCCCCGCCATACCCATATAGACACACAAAACTGTATCATACCAAAATCAGACCGACACCCCGGAAAGAGAGGAGTGCTTCCAAAATCCGCTAAAAACTGCAATCTATTCACGTGGGTCGTCACCGTGCCTATGCGAACCTGCGGGCATGAAACGTAGCGTTCCCCAACAAAAGGGACGTCAGAACGACTGATGTACTGAGTATGTCAGGCATAAATAACTGCATAACAGGAATATACCAATAACTGAAACATAAACAACTGACCAACAAGAACTGCCTCTGAGGTCCCTAATACACTTGCCTACATGTTATGTACAATGTAGTGTCTATATTTATTGGCCTCATCGGGCAATTTTCATACCATAACAGTCGTTGTGGGCATCATATCATGTAATGGTTAATTAACATATGCATGATGCAAGTGCGGTATATATATATATGGCAGTGTTGCGGATCATGCAACCCGTCCCAATATATGTTAGTGTTACGGATCATGCAACACGTCCCAATAAGCCATGCAGGCATCACATCACATCATCACATCATATTGGCCTTTTCGAGCTCTTTTGTGATAGTCTGTACCAGCTGCAGGTGGTGTGCGTATATAATGCCTTTCCCTTTCCCATATCCCCCTACATAAATAATATTTACCATATAGTAGTGTGCATAGCACCAGTGGTCCAGGGTAATAAATAAATGCAATGCAAGTGAAAATGCATGAATGATAATAAAATATCCCGAATGGCATAATAATCTTGCACCTTTGGCTAACCTTGTGAATATCAACACACTTTCCGTATGCCTCAATAAGGACTTAGAAATATATTTAGACATGCTTTCAGCATAGGAATCAATAACATGAGTATTCTTAACTACTAGGAGTAGAATAAATTATAGAGCAATATTATGATTATGTTTTGTTACATAAAACATGCCAAAAGGAAGAAATAATTTGTCTTAACATACCTCGAAATTGAACTTAAAATATAAGCTTCAATTATTGTTGCTACACTGGTATCCTAATACTACTACTGCTTCGTATGTCCCCTTTGTTTTCCAAATCACCAAATGAAATGCTTCATACGTTTTTCTTTCCAACTCAAAAGTGAAGTGCAATATTTAAGTATTATACAAAAGAAAAGAGGTTTGGAGGAGTAATTGAAAGTGGTTCACGATTTTGCTCAACAAATGGGATGTTAAGGATTTCTGGACGTTTCTTTCATCTTTGAAAAGATAATTACTTTGGAATGAAGTAAGTCAGGGACAACACTAATTACTAGGAAGTGGCAGTGGTTCTTTCATTTCACGCCATTAAGTGACCTTCCTCCACATAATTTATCAATCACACACATAATTAATTTTGTGATCCCAATTCACTTATATCCTAATAACTTATAAAACCTTCATATAATCAATGCCATGATTTGTAATATAACATTAGTCCATAACCTCTTCATGCACACACCAAATTTATTTTCGATCCCCGTCATCACACTTGTTATGTCAAAAATTATTTCGGAGTTCCATTGCCAAATACTAATATCTTATTATCATAAATAAATATAATATAATTTTTTTCCAACGCTCTGGTCTATTTACACATGCCTAGCGATTTCATATACGCTTAGCGATTTAAACCATAACCCAAAAGTACGTGATGTTACATTTTTCCCCCTTTAGAAACATTCGCCCTCAAATGTTGGGGTAACACATCTAATCCCCGTTACGTAGCCCGGATGCACAATCATTAAATATCATGATAGGAATTTGGAATTTACCTTAGGCTTCTCTTGAAATCTCGACATTAGTCTGGAACAGGTGTGGATATTTGCGCGTCATTTCCTCTTCAGCTTCCCATGTCATCTCTTCCATGTTCCTATTTCGCCACAGTACTTTTATAGAAGTTACTTCCTTAGTCGTTAACTTGCGGACTTGTCGATCTAGGATAGCAACAGGAATTTCTTCATACGACAGATCCTCTGTAATCTGCACATCCTCAATTGGTACAATCCGAGAAGGATCTCCAACGCATGCTCTCAATATGGAAATATGGAAAACTGGATGAACACACTCCAACTCTGATGGTAAGTCCAATTTGTATGCTACCTAGCCAATTCATCGAATTATGCGATATGGCCCAATATACCTTGGACTAAGCTTTCCCTTTTTCCCAAATCTCATTACACCCTTCATCGGTGAAATCTTTAAAAATACCCAGTCGTCTACCTGAAACTCTAAGTCTCGCTGTCGCACATCTACGTATGACTTCTGATGACTCTGAGTTGTTAACAACCGTTCCTTGAGAAGCTTTACCTTTTCTATGGCTTGGTGTACCAAGTCAGGTCCAAATAACTCTGATTCGCCTACCTCGAACCATCCAATAGGAGATCTATATTTTCGTCCGTACAAGGCGTCATATGGAGCCATTTTAACACTGGCATGATAGTTGTTTTTGTACACGAACTCAATAAGGGTTAAGTGATCATCCCAACTTCCCTTAAAGTCTAACACACAAGCTCGTAACATGTCCTCGAGCATCTGAATCATTCGCTCAGCTTTACCGACTGTCTGAGGATGGAAAGCCGTACTCAAATTAACCCGGGTGCCTAACCCTTTCTGAAATGATTTCCAAAAGTTAGCTGTGAACTGAGCACCTCGGTCAGATAGAATAGAAATAGGCACACCATGAAGCCGAACAATTTCCTTAATATATAACTTCGCGTAATCTTCAACAGTGTAGGTAGTTTTCACCGGCAAGAAATGAGCTGATTTGGTCAGTCTATCAACAATTACCCAAATATAATCAAATTTCTGATAGGAACGAGGTAATCCCGTAATGAAGTCCATATTAATCATTTCTCATTTCCATATCGGAATCTCAATGTTCTGAGTCAAGCCACTAGGCTTTTGGTGTTCTATTTTTACCTGTTGACAATTGGGGTACTGAGCTACAAACTCTGCCACGCGTTTCTTCGTATCATTCCACTAATAAATACTCTTGAGCTCATGATACATTTTTGTTGATCCTAGATGAATAGAGTACCGTGAACAATGAATCTCCGTCATAATTCTATACCACAGTCCTGCTACATTTGGAACACATAGACGACCCTGGTGCCTGAGAGTTCCCTGTTCATCAACCTCAAAGGCCGTGGTCTTCTTCTGTTGAACGCTCTCTCTTATCTTCTCCAAATTAGGGTCTTCCCATTGATGTTCCTTAATGTATGATATAAGGGATGATTTTGACACATCCTGGACCACAAACCCGCCATCCTCCGAATCCACTAGTCGGACTCCAAAACAAGCTAACTGATGAAGCTCTCTTGCCAATTCCTTCCTTTTGACTTGCACTCGCATCGAACTGACCATTGACTTACGGCTGAGCGCGTCTACTACAACATTGGCTTTGCCAAGGTGATATAAGATGTCCACATCATAATCCTTCAATAATTCAAGCCATCTTCTTTGTCTCAAATTCAGCTCCTTTTGTTTGAATATGTATTGCTGACTCTTGTGATCCGTAAAAATGTCTACATGAACACCATATAAATAGGGTCACCAAATCTTCAGTGCATAGACTACCGCGGCCAACTCTAAATCATGTGTTAGATAGTTCTTCTCATGTTTCCTCAATTGTCTTGAAGCATAGGCTATCACTTTACCATTCTGCATTAGCACACATCTTAAACCTGCTCCCGAGGCATCACAATACACAACATAACCTTCTGGACCCTCTGTGAGAGTAAGGACTGGTGCCGATGTTAATCTATCCTTTAACTCTTGGAAACTTAGCTCACAAGCATCAGACCACTGGAATTTTATAGTCTTTTATGTTAACTTCGTTAGTGGTGCTGATATGGTAGAGAATCCTTCTACAAACCTTCTATAATAGCCGGCTAAGCCCAAAAAGCTGCGAACCTCTGTTGGAGTCGTAGGCCTTGGCCAATTCTTCACCACTTCAATCTTTTGAGTGTCAACTCTTATACCCTCGTCTGACACTATATGACCAAGAAAGGCCACTGACTTCAGCCAAAACTCACATTTGGATAGCTTTGCATACAACTTATGGTCCCGGAGCATTTGTAGTATTATCCGCAAGTGATCCACATGCTCTGTTTCTAAGTGAGAGTAAACCAGAATATCATCTATAAATACTATCACAAATACATCCAGGAATGGGCAGAACACGCTGTTCATTAGATCCATAAATGTTACTGGTGCATTTGTAAGTCCAAATGACATTACTAGGAACTCGAAGTGCCCATACCTTGTCCTGAAGGCCGTCTTCGGAATATCCTTTTCTTTATCCTTCAACTGATGGTACCCCGACCTAAGGTTAATTTTTGTGAAACATCTCACTCCTTGTAACTGGTCAAACAAATCGTTAATTCTGGGAAAAAGGGAACTTGTTCTTGATAGTGACTTTATTCAGCTGTCGATAGTCGATACACATCCGTAATGAGCCATCTTTATTTTGTACGAACAATACCGGCGCACCCCAAGGAGATATGCTAGGCCTAATAAAGCCTTTCTCGAGCAAATCCTTTAATTTCTCCTTCAATTCTTTCAATTCAGCTGGAGCCATCCTATAAGGAGGAATAGATATTGATTGAGTGTCTGTCAACACATCTATACCGAACTCAATTTTCCTTTCAGGAGGAAGGCCTAGAAGTTCGTCTGGGAATACATCAAAAAATTCATTGACCACCGGAATTGATTGAGAACTAAGTGGTTCAGCATCAACATCTCTTGCCCGAACAAGATGGTATATATACCATTTGGAGATCATCTTTCTTGCCTTAAGGTATGAAATAAACCTACCTTTTGACGTTGTCGTATTACTTTTCCATTCAAGGACTGGCTCGCCTGGGAATTGGAATCTAACAATTTTTGTTCGGCAGTCGACATTAGCATAGCATGACGCTAACCAATCCATACCCATAATAACATCAAAGCCAACCATTTCTAATTCCACTAAATCGGCTAGGGTTTGATGACTACAAGCTAATACTGCACAATCATGATAGACCCGTTTAGCGATTACCAATTAACCAACCAGTGTAGATACCACAAATGGATCCCTTATCCACTCATGATCCGTACCAAATTTACAGGCAACGAAAGGAGTAATATATGATAAATTTGGGCCTGGATCTAACAACGCGTATATTTTATGTGAAAGGACCGATAGCGTACCTGTAATGACATCAGGTGAGGATTTCTGATCTTGCCACCCCATCAGTGCAAAGGTACAGTTTTGGCCCCTTCCTCTGCCTCGGCCAGATAACGCCTGCTGACTCTGTCCTAATAGGCGTACTGACTGGGATAAAGCTGCTGCAGATCCGACCGGCTGAGCTCTACCACCTTCACTTTTTGTTGGACAATCTCGCGTTATATGACCACGCTCCCCGCAGGAATAACATACTCTTCCATCTTGTTGGCACGACTACGCATGAGTCCCACCAAACTGCCCACATCGAGTCAATAGTGGCCTCATTTGCATAGAATTTCCTCTATAATAAGATCTTGGTGCTCGTGAACTCTGGCCTGGTCCCGTTTGAGTATAACGATCAACCCTCGATCCTGAAGATGGCAATGATGAGCCGGCTGCTGGGTAAGATAGTCGCCTATAAGGCTGTGGCCTGGGCCCGCCTCTAAAGTCTCTCACGATACTTACAGACCGAACCCTTTTATGCTGGCCCCTATCACGCTCTCGATCAATTCGTTGTTGCCTCTTGCGATCCTTCAAGTTCTGTGCATAAGCTTGGATGTGAGCATTATCCATATCCGGATTCAAAAAAGTCATAGTACACTAGTTGACCAAGTGTGGCCCCAAGCCAGTAACGAACCTGTGTACCCGGTCACTCATTTCAACTATAATTGTAAGAGCATATCGAGCCAAAGAATTAAACTGCAAGCTATATTCTCTAACGCTCATGCTGCCCTGTTCAAGACATAGGAACATGTCATGTTTGGCCCATCGAAGCTCGACTGGTAGAAAATGTTGTAAGAAGGCCTCTGAAAATTCCCCCCATCCTGCTGGCGCAGCACGAGGTCCCCTAGATTGCTCTCACGTATCAAACCAGGTTACTGCGACATCCCGCAGTTTATAAGAAGCAAACTTTACCGACTTGGCATCGGTAGCATCCATCACCCGCAAGGTGCGCTGTACCTGATCCAAAACATTTGCGAGTCCGTGTTCAAATTTGTTCTTGTGAATACCGGAGGGTCTAGATTGATGAAATCCCGAGCTCTTGCGCTAGTAGCTCTGTCAGAAGGATAGGGAACCTTACGTTGGGCCTGAGCGGCCACCAATCGTGTCAATAATTGAACCGCACTCCGCATATCAAGATCCACGTATGGAGTATCATGTGGAGGAACTAAAGGTGCTACAGCTCCACTAATCTCCTCTGATGGTGATGTACTGGGAGAACCATACGAAGGAGTCGTACCGAGGGTCTCACTCTGGCCCTCGCTAATGAGTGGAAATCGGCTGGTACCTTCACCCATAGTCGTATTCAACTCCCTCATACTCTTGGACTTCTTGTTTGCTGTAGGCATCGCTGGAATCATAAGCACGAAATGGATTAGGAGTGAAATACTTATAATTCAGTTCTATAGCATGATTTATGAGATGAAAGAATACAAACCATCCCTAAAATGTCAGATAGCCTCATATTTATAAGTATGGTGCACAACATACCCATAAACAAGACTCTACTAGACACGGCTTGTAGATTCCCTAGGACAAACAAGCTCTGCTACCAAGTTTATCACGACCCAAACCGTAGGGCCGCGAGGGGCACCCGGATCCCACTCGCCGGGTACCGGCATTCTTACCCTGAACATCTAATCATAATTAATTACAGATAAAGCCGAAAGAAAATTATGAACAACCAGGTAACCAACTTATATATATGCATGTACCAAGGCCGACATGGTCGTACAAGTCTACTACTCACAGGACACCTATCTACAAGCCTCTAAGAGTAGAAACATCAAAGGTCGGGACAAGGACCCGCCATACCCATATAGACACATAAAACTGTATCATACCGAAATCAGACCGACACCCCAGAAAGAGAGGAGTGCTTCCAAAATCCGCTGAAAACTGCAATCTATTCACGTGGGTCGTCGCCTTGCCTATGCGAACCTGCGGCCATGAAACGTAGCGTTCCCCAACAAAAGGGACGTCAGAACGACTGATGTACTGAGTATGTCAAGCATAAATAACAGCATAACAGGAATATACCAATAACTGAAACATAAACAACTGACCAACAAGAACTGCCTCTGAGGGCCCTAATACACTTGCCTACATGTTATGTACAATGTAGTGTCCGTATTTATTGGCCTCATCGGGCAATTTCCTTACCATAATAGCCTCTGTGGGCATCATACCATGTAATGATTAATTAACATATGCATGATGCAAGTGTGGTATATATATATATATGTGGCAGTGTTGCGGATCAAGCAACCTTTCCCAATATATGTTAGTGTTGCGGATCGTGCAACCCGTCCCAATAAGCCATGCAGGCATCACATCACATCATCACATCATATTGGCCTCTTCGGGCTCTTTTGTGATAGTATGTACCAGCTGCAGGTGGTGTGCGTATATAACGCATTTCCCTTTCCCATATCCCCTACATATATAATATTTACCATATATTAGTGTACATAGAACCAGTGGTCCAGGGTAATATATAAATGCAATGCAAGTACAAATGCATGAATGATAATAAAATACCTCGAATAGCATAATATTCTTGCACCTTTGGCTAACCTGTGAATATCAACACATTTTCCGTATGCCTCAATAAGGACTTAGAAATATATTTAGACATGCTTTCATCATAGGAATCAATAACATGAATATTCTTAACTACTAGGAGTAGAATAAATTATAGAGCATTATTGTTGCTACACTGGTATCCTAATACTGCTACTGCTTCGTATGTCCCCTTTGTTTTCCAAATCACCAAATGAAATGCTTCATACGTTTTTCTTTCCAAATCAAAAGTGAAGTGCAATATTTAAGTATTATACAAAAGAAAAGAGGTTTGGAGGAGTAATTGAAAGTGGTTCACGATTTTGCTCAACAAATGGGATGTTAAGGATTTCTGGACGTTTCTTTCATCTTTGAAAAGATAATTACTTTGGAATGAATCAAGTGGGGGACAACACTAATTACTAGGAAGTGGCAGTGGTTCTTTCATTTCACGCCACCTTGCACCACATTAAGTGACCTTCCTCCGCATAATTTATTAATCATACACATAATTAATTCTATGATCCCAATTCACTTAAATCCTAATAACTTATAAAACCTTCATATATTCAATGTCATATTTTATAATATGACATTAGTCCATAACCTCTTCACGCACACACCAAATTTATTTTCGATCCCTTTCGTCACACTTGTTACGTCAAAAATTATTTCGGAGTTCCATTTCCAAATACTAATCTCTTATTAGCATAAATAAATATAACAAAAAATTTCCCAACGCTCGGGGCTATTTACACATGCCTAGCGATTTTATATACGCTTAGCAATTTAAATCGTAACCCGAAAGTACGGGATGTTACATCAACATCGAATCCATATTCTATAATGAAACTTCATCTATGTATCATATCGACAATCCTAATACAAAGGGTTCTTAAATTTAGTAACAAAGATACGTATGTAGTTTGATCCACCGATTCTCCAAAACAACCCTTCCTGGTTTCACAATACGAATAATTGATTTATTAATCAATAACAATTCATAATCCAAGCAAAAAAGCCCACGAGTCTATATACAATGATTTCCTAGATTTACGGGTTTCGATTGTGAAAATCCTTTCATAACTTAGTCTGAATCATCAATTAACCATAATTATAGATAGAGGAGGATAAATTTTACCTGGATACATCCAAGCCTTCTCAATTCCAATGGTTTCCACAGTTGCTTCAATTCGAAGATGATGATTTCTACAATTACTACGTGGATTATTGCGTAAAGCTTACGTATTTCGGCATTGATTTGCTCTAGGAGTAATATGGTATGATTGAGAGGGTTCGGAGAGTCTCAAAATCTGATTTTGGGAAGAAAATAAAGGTTAAATCTCCAAGATTAGTATTTAAACTCGAAAAATTTCTTCACCTCCGTAATTCGATGGTGGGATTGATGGTACCGTCAAATACTCGATGGTCTGTCAATCTTACCATCAAACTTCTAGTATATTTAATGGCTCGGAGTGAAAAAATTGATGATCCGTCAAACATTTGACAGTCCGTCGACCTTCCAGTCAAATTGCCCAGTTTTTCTGATTTTTTCCAAAACATACTTTCATCAATCTGTTTGACTTCTCAACACCCCAGGACTTCCATAAACAAGACGTAAACTTTTATTACCCTTATGTAATGTTGTACCTCTCCCCCAATACATCGGTATTTATCAACGACACAAAACAGGAATTACAAGGTGTAACATCCTTCCCCTGTTAGGAATATTCATCCTCGAATGTTGAGGATACTCTTTAATTCTCGAGGGTTATAAAAATTTTGGCAGAGTTTCATTTGTAAACATGACTATCCCAAAACCTGTTAAACTGCCAAAATATATATCCAATGGCACACAGGGCAACAGAACAATAAAATAATATCAACTAGGACTTACACGACCATCTGTATATACCAAAATCAAGAAAGTTAGCCATAACTCACCTCAACTCTCCTTGGTCGTACTCTTAACTACACCTGCAATATCTGCCTCGATATTAGTATCTAAACAAGGTATGGGATTTAAGATTGTCGAATAGAATAGAAATGAGAGAATCATATTGCATGAGTATCGATATAAACCTGAGCAGTGAAACAAGTAAGGGTATCTAGATTTCTTATCTTCTTCGGCCTCCCTAGTCATCTCCTATGTGTTGTTATTTCTCCATAGTACCTTAATGGAGGAAACTTCTTTGGTTCTCAGTTTTCAAATTTGGCAATCTATAATGGCTACTAGAGTCTCCTTATAAGTTTAATCTTTAGTGATTTGCACATCCTCTACGGGAGGGATCTCATATTCATTTATGCAACATTGATACGTGAAACACCGAGTGAACTGCTTCCAATTCTGAGGGTAGTTCAAGTTCATAAGCCACTTAGTCTATCTTATGAATGATCTTATATAGTTCGGCGTATCTAGGACTAAGTTTCCATTTCTTCCAAAATATCATGACTCCTTTAATTGAGGAAACCTTTAAGAATACCCAATCGCCAACCGCAAATTCTAAGTTGCGGCAGAAAATTTGAGTAAGATTTTTGTCAACTTTGGGCAGTCAATAGGCACTCTTGGATTAGCTTCACTTTCTCCATTACCTGTTGGATCAAATCGGGATCTAGTAACCTAGATTCACCCACTTCAAACCAGCCAACTGGGGATCTATACTTCCGTCCATACAATACGTCATACGAGGACATCTAGATGCTGGAAGGATAGTTGTTATTATAAGCGAACTCGATATGGGGAAAATGATCATCCCAGCTACCTTTGAAGTCTAATACACAAGCCCATAGCATGCCTTTAAGTATCTGAATTGTACGCTCGGCCTATCCATCGGTTTGTGGGTAGAAGGTTGTACTAAGGTTTACTTGGGTGCCTAAACCTTTCTGAAATGACCTTCAAAAATGAGTTGTAAACTGAGCACCTCTGTATGATATTATAGAGACTGAAACACTATGTAGTCGGACTATTTCCTTAATGTAAAATTGGCATAATCTTCAGCTGATAAAGTAGTATGAACATGTACAAATGAGGTGATTTTGTAAACCTGTCAACGATAACCCAAATGGAATCGAACTTCCAATGAGAACGGGGTAATTCGGTGATGAAATCCATATTGATCATTTCCCATTTCCAAGAAGGGATTTCTATATGTTGTACCAAACCCATAGACTTTTGATGATCGATCTTAACTTGCTGACAATTTGGGCACTGGCTACAAATGAAGCAATATCTTTCTTTATGTCATTCCACCAGTAAACTTGTTGAAGGTCATGATATATCTTTGTCGATCCAAGATGAATGGAATATCTGGAATGGTGGATCTTGTCCATAATTTTCTCTCGGAGTCCTCCTACATTTTGTACACATAGTCGACCCTGATACCAAAGGACTCTATCTCCCGTAAGATCTAATATCGGTTTCTTCTCTAGAGGAATTCTTACTTTCATTCAAACTAACTTGAGGTCCTCAAACTGTCTCGCCTTCACCTCTGCTATCAAGGATGATTCTACGATGTTCTGCACTACTTCTCCATCGTTATGTCTCCAAAATTCGCACAATTAAACTGGCTAAGTGACATAGTTCTTTGGTCATTTCTATCTTATTAGCTTCAATCCCATTCACATCCCATAGATTTATAACTCAAGGTATCAGCTATGACATTTGACTTACCGGGGTGATATAAAATATCGACATCATAGTCCTTTAATTATTTCAGCCATCTTCTTAGACTTAAATTTAAAACCTTCCAGTGAAATATGTACTATAGGCTCTTATGATCTGTGAATATATCCACATGCACTCCATATAAATAATGATGCCAAATCTTCAGGGGAAAGATTACCGCTGCCAACTCGAGATCGTGAATTGGATAGTTTACCTCATGCCTTCTTAATTGTGTTGAAGCGTATGCTATGACTTTCCTGTGTTGTATCAAAACATATCCCAGACCGACTCTAGAGAAATCACAGTAAACCACATACCCATTGGTACCTTCGGGAAGGGCTAACATCGGTGTAAAAGTCAACATGCCTTTCAACTCTTCAAACTGCGCTCACACGCATCTGTCCATTTGAAACATAGCTGCCTTATGAGTGATCTTGGTCATAGGTGCGGAGATAAAAGAAAACCCCTCCACGAATCTCCAATAATATCCTGCTAAGCCCAAGAAGCTATATACTTCGGTATGAGTCATGGGTCTCGGCCACTTCTTTACGGCTTCAATCTTTTGATGATCTACCTTAATACCTTCAGAGGATACAATATGGCCCAAAAAGGAAATATAATTTAACCATAATTCGCATTCGGAAAACTTGGCATATAGCTTAAGGTCTTGAAGAGTCTGTAATACCGCTCACAAGTGATCCGTATGTTCGGCTTCCGATACAGAATATAGCAAAATGTTGTCAATAAACACTATTACAAAGATATCCAAGAATGGCTTAAATACCAAGTTTGTCGGCTCCATAAAGGTTGTCGGCTCGTTAGTCAGGCCAAAAGACATAACAAGAAACTCGTAATGGCCATATCTAGTCCTGAAAGCGGTCTGTGGAATATCTTCCTTCTTAATCCACAACTGATGGTATCCAGACCTGAGATCAATCTTCAAAAAATACCTTGCAACTTATCAAACAAATCGTTGATTCTGGGGAGTGGGTAGTTGTTCTTAGTGGTTACCTTATTTAACCGACGGTAATTAATACATATCCTTAATAAACTGTCTTTCTTATGAACAAACAACACTGGAGCACCCCACAGGGAAGTACTGGGTAAAATAAAGCCTTTCATCAAAAGATCATTCAGCTGAGCTTTTAATTCCTTTAGCTCTGCATGAGCCATCCAATATGGAGGAATAAATATAGGTTGGGTTGGGTATCTGGGAGTACGTTGATGGCGAATTCAATTTACCTTTTGGGGAATACTAGTAAGTTCATGAGAAAATACATCGGGAAATTCACTAACAACAGGAACAGACTAAAGAGCTAGAGGTTTTTCCTCCGCGTACTCAACTCGCACAAGGTGATAGATATATCATTTTATGAGCCTTAAGGTAGGAAATAAACCTAGCCTTGGGCGCTATAACATTACCTTTCCATTCATGGACGGGATCATTTGGGAAATTAAAGTGAACGATCTTCGTCCAACAATCAACATTAGCATAGCAAGAAGCCAACCAATCCATGCCCATAATAACATCAAATTCCACCATCTCTAGTTCATTTAAGTTAGCTACCGTATGACGATTATATATATTTACATCACAACCCCTATACACCAGTTTAACGATTACAGGTTCACCTACAGGTGTAGGTACTTCAAACGACTTATACAATAATTCATGCTCTTTGTCGTACTTACTAGCAACAAAAGATGTAATATGGGATAAAATGGAACTGGATCTATCAAAGTATGTACATCATGAGAGAAAATGGATAGTATACTTGTAACCATACCTGGGGATGACTCAAGGTCCCATCGACCTAACAAGGCATAGATGTGGTTCTAGGGACTGCTCAAACAAGATCCTACTCCTCTACCTCTGCCTCTACCAATCGGTGCCTATGTGCCATTTCCTGGGGGCGCACTGAAGAAGAAGAAGCCACATACCCAATCAGATGTGTCGTACCGCCTCCACCTCTCGTCGGACAAAATCGAATAATACGACCAAGCTGCGCACATGAATAACACGCATCTGAGCCCTGGCGACACTGCCTAAAATGATTCATATCACATCGACCGCAATATGGTAGTGGTGGCCTCGCCTGAGTAGATTCCCCTCTATACTATAGGCCTGATGCCCGCAAACTATGACCCTGACCAGAATAAATGGCCTGGTCCTGACGCTGGCCCTGAAACTGTGATAGCACAATGGTAGTCGGATAAGATAGTTGTCTCAGAAACTGATGCCTAAACCCACCTCAAAATCCTCCTGTATCACATGTGGATCGAGCCCTGTTGTGATAGCCTCTATCATACTCTCGATCAGCCCGCTGCTGCCTCTTGCGATCCTCTAGATTTTGTGTGTAGGCCCGAATACGGGAGATGTCCATATTCAGATTTAACGAATCTGTCATGCACTCATTCACCAAATATGTCTCGAAACTATTAACAAACGGATATACTTGATCACTCATATTAGCCACTATCGTGAGAGCGTACCTATCCAAGGAGTTGAATTGCAGGCTATATTCTCTGACACTTATATTACCATGCTTCAGATGTAAAAACCTATCTCATCTGGCTCACCGAAGCTCGATCGGTAAATACTCCTGTAGAAATACCTCAGAGAACTCCCTCCAATATAGAGGTTGGGATTGGGGTCCCCGAGTCTGCTCCCAAGTCTCAAACCAGGTTGCGACCACGTCTCGCAATCTATAGGAATCCAACTCTATTGTCTCAATCCATTGCATGCATAACTCATAAATTCCACTGCTTTCTATCTAGAAAAATTTGTGGGTCTACATTAGGGTCTGTTCTCATAAATATCGAAGGGTCCAACTTAAGAAAATCCTGAACTCTCACACTCACATCTCTATCAGCAACACCGGTAGTATGACGCTAGGCTAGTGAGGCCACAAGATGAGTCAACAATTGCACCGCACACCCGCATATCCAAATACTGCTCATGGGCAACTAGAGAAGAAATCGGAGGTAAATTAGCTCTTTCCTATCCTTGTGGAGGTGGGGGTGGGGTGGAGTCCTGGAGACCCGAGATATATCCTCATCTTGGTGATCCTGTCTTCCCGGGTCAGTGGTTTGTGCTTGACTAGCACTTTCTCCCACCTCCTGATCTACCATTCACAGGGCTTCTTGTTGTCGAGTAGTAGCAGGCATAGATGATAATATAAATAAGATGAAGATTAAAAGTGAACAATTATAGTTTGGCACTATCACATGATCTAGATCAGAAAGAAAAGTAACCACCCTAAATATCCTATAGCCTCCTGCTTATAAGTGTGGTGCACAACACCTACATAAACAAGACTTTACTAGATATGTCTTGCAGACTTCCTAGGACAAACCTGCTTTGATACCAAGTTTGTCACACCTAGCCTTAGGGGTGTGGCCAGCACCTAGTGTCCGAAGGCCTGAGCGTACCACTATAGTATCTGAATCTTGAAATATGAAACATGGGCCGACAAGGCCTCCAACTAACCATATATGGCAAGACTGAAAGATAACTTGTACACAGAAGAGTCCCAGCAGGATATATAGATATGAACAGATAGCCAAGGCCGACAAGGCTACAATACGAGCATGCTACTAACAAAAAGGGCCGACAGGGCCATGACACACCAACATCTATTATACATAGGTCTGCAAGCCTCTACGAACATATATACATAACCACATGACAGGATAGGGCCCCGCCATACCCCAAAATACTAGTATCATATGCATCAGTACCTAAAACTCATGTAATGTAATTCCGAGAGAAAGGAGTGTGACAAAAACACAGTTAAGCAGATCACCTACTGACAAGAGTGCTACTCTGTCTATCTGTGTCTGCGGGCATGAACATAGTGCCCCGGAGAAGGACATCAGTACGAAATATGTACTGAATATGTAAGGCATGTAACATATGTAAATGTGAGATATAACATGAGAGTTATGGAGATAAGAATCTACTTGAAACTCATAATAGCCTCTAGGGGCCTACTTTGTCATAATCATAAACATATGTATGCATATCTGTAAAAATCATGCCACGTTGTGGGGTAAATCATATCATACTGTATATATATGTATCATACCCGGTATCGATGAGGACTCAATTGTACCTGACCCAAATATGGGACCCTAGTTGGGTGCACATCTACTTTCCATACCCGACCGATTATAGCGCGGCTCAGTTAGAAAATAAATATGTATAAATATATATATATATATATATATAAGTGCACTGCAAGACAAACTCTATCAGATACCAGAAGCAGAGCCTGATTGGCCTATCATCGTTATCTCTGACTATTGTTATTGATGCTATATTCAAGGATCCATATTTAAACACTTGAGACTTATATAACCTGAGAGATATTATGAATAAGAAAATATTCAAGAATTATGATCGATTGTCAAAGAAGACTTTTCATTACTTCATTTCGCCAACGAGATTTCTATCCAAAAAATGACGTAACAAGTCATGACAAGAAAGAAGGTTTGCCTTACATACCTTGTCCTTGAAGTTAAAATTGCCTTAAAATTCCTCGTACTCCTTACAGTAGTTATCTATAGCAAATAATGGGATCGATATCAACATCAAATCCATATTCTACAATGAAACTTCATATATGTATCGTATCGACAATCCTAACACAAAGGGTTCTTATGTTTCTTAATAAATATTCTGATGTAGTTTGATCCCCCCGATTCTCCAAAACAATCCTTCTTGGTTCCACAATACCAATAATCAATTTATTTATCAATATCAATTCAAAATTCAAGCAAAACAGTCCACAAGTCTATATATAATGATTTTCTAGGTTTACTGGTTTTAATTACGAAAATCCTTTCAGAACTTACTCTGACTCATCAATTAACCACAATTATAGATAGAGGAGGATAAATTTTACCTCGATACATCCAAGCCTTCTCAAAACAGCCTCTTTGCCCCAATTCCAAGGGTTTCCACACTTGCATCAATTCAAAGACGATGATTTCTATGATTACCACGGGAATTATTTCATAAATCTTGCGTATTTTGGCATTGATTTGATCTAGGAGTAATATGGTTTGATTAAGATGGTTTGGAGAGTCTTAAAATCTGACTTTGGGAAGAAAATGAAGGTTAAATCGTCAACGTCAATATTTAAACCCAGAAAATTTCTTCATCGTCATAATTTGATAGTGGGATTGACGGTACCATCAAATACTCAAAGGTCCATCAATCTTTCCATCAAACTACTAGGGTATTTTATGGCTCAGGGTGGGAAAATGATGGTCCGTCAAACATTTGATGGTCCGTCGACCTTTCCGTCAAATTGCACATTTTTTCCGATTAGTATTGAAACATACTTTTATCAATTCGTTTGACTTCTCAACACCCCGGGACTTCCATAAACAAGACGTAAACTTTTATTACCCTTTTGTAAGGTCGTACCTCTCTCCGGGACATCAGTATTTATCAATGACATAATAGAATGCGAACTATATGGTGTAACATCCTCTCTCCCTTAGTAGCTTCTTGTTCCTTAAATTAGAGAAGTATCAGCGTTCGCAGTCCCATGACATAAATCATACTATGTCATAACTGCCCTTGGCCTCTTCGTCAATAAGTTCATGGGCCTAAACAACATTCTCGGTGAGAGAGTCATGTGCAACATATTATTACATGCCTAACAATACAAAAAAACCACCAAATATTGACCTGAGCTGACCTATGCAAAGCTACTGTTTTGGAATTTCCTGTTCAGGTTTCGCAGGAGCGAGATCACACCAGTGGAAAAATTGTGCGCACTAGCATAAATCTGAATATCCCTGTCAGTCCTTCTTTGTGCAAATCCCTGACGCACCAGTGGATCCACTTCTGTCGAACTTTCTCGCAGAAGCGAGGTCGTTGTCCTCAGACCAAAACCTAGACAGAATCCAAAATTTTCCCCTACTGGGACTGAAAAATCTTCTCTTTCTAACCCTATGTGAGCATGCATGATGATTAAACACCTATTAGAATATGGTTTCAACAGTTCTATGAATTTTCAAACCACCCACTCCCACGAAACCCATCACCCAAATCCCTAAGATATATACACGAATTTATACAAACAAGCATGTACATACCCAAATTTATGATCCTAAGCGTGAAGAGTGTAAGTGGGTATGAAGAATTTACCGTGTAGTAGCGATTTGAGTTGTAGTGTCAGTTGGAGAATTTCTCTCATGCCTTGATTCTTGCTGCCATCTTGAGTTAGGGTTCGAGTGGGTTGGAGATTGTGAAAATGATGAGAGTAAGGAGTAGTTTTGTGTGAGGAGTGGGAAGGAGTAGAGGTGAAATCGTGGGGGATAGGGGAGGTGTTTTGGTAGTGTAACATTGGGGAGGTATGGGAAAAAGGTGGAAAACTCTTCAGCTTTTGTGACTTTTGGGAATTTGTCGAATTACGCTTCAGTGTCCATTGATCTTCACACCCGCGAATACACAGGAGCGGACAACTAAAATGGCCATATGAGAAATTATCCTCCTTAGTCGATTCGCTTTGGCGGCAGGTTCTACACGTGTGCGTGAGCGCCTCTACAAAAATATTTTCTACCTATGGGGATAGTTCCCTTCTTGAAATTTACGACTAGTGCGGATGGCCCCTTGGAGCCCCTTGGACCAGCATGTGTGCACTTGCGTATACTTCTTCACATGGGTGATGTCCACCAAAAATCACTCCTCTCTGAAGGAGTATCTGTTCCACTCTAGTGTGACTAAAAAACACCTCTCGACCTTGACATAGATATCTCGTACAGAGCATTAGGCCACCAAAATGCTATTGTATGTCCTACCAGTCAGATTATACTTATCAAACCCACATGGATGGGCAATTTTACAAGTTGAGTATTACCAATATTTAAATAATGTGACGTGATTTGTGTTAGTATGATCGATGGTATGACGCCATTCCACGATCCTTCGAGCCAAAGTTTTCTGAACGGATTGTATTTTCCATAGGGTTAAGATCATAGTGGGTTAGTTCTCTGGACTAGTCTGAGTTGCTCATAATGAGAACTACATTATAATGCATTGTTGGTACCATTGAGTTCGAGTCATGAGAATGTAACATCGTTTCTAATTATCATTATACATGCTCGAGAATATTTCTCATAGGGCCACACCTCTAATTCCTTAACGGTTCTACGAGATTCTTTTTCGCTACTCCTTGTTCGAGGATGAACGTTTGTTTAATTGGTATCTATTGTAACGAACTGCTCAGTCATTATGAGCTTTTCGTCTGTCTTCCTAAAATATCCCTCGTTCGGTGCTCACTGATAAGTGGTATGCGTGTAATTCATGGGTAAGAGTAAGTGTTAACCGTAGTAGAGGGAAAATTAATCGACTTGAGAAATTTTTGGAAGCCCTATCTTCACTTCGGCAAGGACCGTTCCGCTACAGCAAGCCCACCCCAGAGGTATTCTGTATGCTTTGGCTGAAGTCCTGAGTTCTTAGTATCTCGCATCTACAAAGAAATTTTCCACATAAGCGACAGCGCGCCAACGAAAAATGTTTTGCGCCAGCAGAAATCATTGGGCAGACCTAAATCCTTATTTCCTAAAACCTCCAACTTTGAGACTCATTTCCCCAAATTTATTTCAGTAGTTGTGAGGCTAGGTGGAAAGTGATTTTCAAGAGTTTTGGCAATAAATGCTTGGGGATAAGATTTATTAAACCCATTTATGGTTCTTAAGCTTTAAAGTTATGTTTTAATGGTAGAAACTTGGGTGGGGAAGATGATGTTGATGTGAAAGCCCTAAATATTGGGAACCTAATTTTTAAATTAAAATATAGAGTTTTGAAGTGGTTGTCTGAATTCAATCAGTAGTTATTGAGGGGAAACAATTATTAAATTGATTGTTGAGCTTGAAACTAGTTTCCTAATTGAAATCAAAAGGGGGTTTTCTTTTAAAATTGGTGGCTTTTGATAAATCGATAAAACTAAGGCTAGGTTGAGTAGTTAATGGATATGATGGATTTCATAGGTGTTGGATAAACCATTTTTAAAGTAAATTATAATATTTCCCTTTTATCCTGGGTTTACTTCCTTTTAAATTGATCGTTCCTTTTCAGACCGGGTAGCGGTTATTGCTTTAAAAATAGCCCTATGTGTGATTGTATGCATGATAACCTAGGACATGTGCGTGCTCTTTGGGTTATGACCATCCGACAATAGTTCAGAAGAACTTCGTGGAGTAGGAGTCTGTGGCGCCTGCTCGGCAATGAGATGTTAAGGGTTAGTGGGCATGTTTGGGGGTCCCACCTTAGTGGTTGTGATGAACGTTTGGGTAGGTATAGGTGTATAAATGTAAAGATGGCTGATTTGGGAAATCGACCTTAATCTGATTCCAACTTCTATTTCTTGGGCTTGTAGCCGTGTTGATATCTTGCTATGGTTTAACTTGTTGTGCATTCGTCACTCTACATCTCGTCTAAACACTTGAAAAGGAATTGATAATATTGTTTGTATTGATTATGTTGTTGCATTGTGTACTCATATCCATATCATTCATACATATTGTATTTAGTATCTGAACTGTTGAGATACTGAGGGAAGGGGTTAATGACATCCATTTGACTTCAAATTTTTCAAGCAAGTAAAAAACTCTCAGATGAAACTATGGAAAAGATATTTTGGGGAAAAGAAGCTTAAAAACTCAAAACGACAAGACGAGTCGTTACAAAATTGGATAAATGAAAAAAAGGGATTAATTTAAATCATGTTAAGACCCTTGATTGAAGCTCGTTAACCATTTTTGATAATTTCCAAAGACCCCAAATGAAGTTGCAGAAACAGGAGAGAATGAGTTTAACTAAACAGGAAAACATTTTTCGATTCTTGAAATATGCTAAGTACACATTACTTTAATCAATCTAAAATATTCAGCCACTTCAATCAGTCATTTCTTTAAAAATATACTCAATTTCATTTATCATATTCATTTTTTCATGAAATTACCCAAACAGAAAGATTATTTGCAAGTTCAATAAGGATGAAAAAGTAACTTATTTGCTATCTTGAAGCTGCAGTTCTATCTCGTAAAATAGAAAGTATCTCGTAAATCAATACAATTATTTTTTTAAGTGGAAAACTCTTTGTTCAAGGGAGGAAAAATCATAATCTACCTCTGTAAGAATTTTTCAAACCCTCCACTAAAATAGAGCAAATTTTATGGTTACCATGACTTGTACAACTAAGGAACTATTCAAAACAGTCTGTACCCCAACTCTCTCCTCTTCACTCTCTCTCTCTTCTCTCTTCTTCAATGACTCTGCCCAGTCAATAAAGTCCCTTACAAACACAAAATAACACCTACTGCAATCAACTTAGAATGTAAATAAGATATTTTTAAAGAACCACAAGAACCTAACTATTACAACTCAAGAACAATATGATATATCTTGATAGGAACAAGTTCTTTGATGTTGTTGTAGTTAACTCCTTCGTGACTCTAGGTATTGACTCTGCTCTCACTCTAGATGTGTCTCTCTTTGGTTGTAGTCAAGCTCCAAAGCTTTTAATTTGTTAAATTAATAGGAGTGAATGACCTCCTTCAATTCTCCAAATCTATTCAATACTTGGTTCTATTAATTGTACGAAATATATCCTTGTTTGATATGGATTTCATTCTTTTCTTCTTCACGCGTATTTGACAAACCTTCTACTATTTCCAAGGTAATTTCATATTTATGGTAATATTTCCATTTGTTGAAATTCGGTTCCTTGTAGAATTGAAATGAGTCAAACTCTCAATATTCAAGTCTGCACGAAACAACTTCTTCAAACAGTCGCCAGTAATCATTGAAAGGACCAGTTCCTCTTATGTTTTGACTGTTTTACCAGTTCCTCTTATGTTTTGACTGTTTTACCAGTTTCTCTTGGAAATCTATTTAGGATCTAATTCTTATACATATTCCTTCATTATTTCTTGTACTTAAATGTCTCTTGTACATAGTTTGTCAATCATCAAAACTTCATTTAGGCTCTTGAACTATAATTGAGACCACAACATCTCAATAATTTCCTCTCTTTTGATGATGATAAACCCATAGCAGCCTCATACATCTTCATGTGTATTTGATCAACTCCATAAATCTTCATTAGCTCTTTATCAGTATCTTCCCCCTTGGGAATAACTCATATATTGATAATTTTCCCCCTAAGAACCAACTCCCATTGTTCAACGCTACAACTTCATGTTGATACAACTCCAATCTAGAAAAGATTCAGCAAGATGTTAAGCTTGCTTTAGTTGACCCTTCATTTCAGTATGTTAAGATCACTTCAATCGGTCGAGGGACTTACTTTCAATTCATTACAGCCCAGTAGATGGATAGGTTTTGCTTGACTAAGTAAGGTTTATAAGCTCACTTAACAAGTTGTAGGGACTTACCTTCGACTCTTTGCAACTATATAGATGACCAGATTTTTGAACTTGATCATGTCTGTATGTCTTCTTCAAAATCTCATATGTATTTCTCAAAAACATCTCTTTAAGTGATAAGTATAAGGACAAAATCTTTGTTCTTAGGACAACCTTCTAACTTCCTTATGTCTACAGTGCTTCTATGTCAGGACTGGTTCCTCTATAAGTTAGAATCACTTTCTTTACCATGCAGCCTAAATTTAGCACATGAAAACATCTATGTAGATTTCTTTATTTCTCAGTGATTATCTTCTTCCTTCCAAGCATGTTTGATCTTCTAGGTTGTTTGTGCCTAATGTCTTATAATGGCATAAATAAGGTATGAAAATAAATTTGACATGTAGAAGGATTAAGTTTTTATTTTGTCTAGGAAAGAAAAGGGACCATGTCTTTGTTTCTTCTTAATTGATTTATGAGTCCCTGTAGCCTTGATAAGGTGAGTACTAGTATCATGTATTCAAACTAACTGATTCTTGTAGAAGTCAGTCTTGTTCTTCACAGAATCTGAATTTTCTAACATCACCACTTGGAGGATGTGGATCATACTATTTTAATATCAGGTTAATGTTATCACAATCTTGATTGAGAACTCTTCTTTGTCAGTTCTTTTAGTCATCAGCAACTAAGGAAATAATTTATTTATCAATATTAGATTTATTTGTTACAAACTCCTCCTACGTATCTGTTGGTTATTTTTGCTCTATGGTACTTTATAAAGCAGTACGGGAAGTATATAACTATTACAAGTATTCGAAAGGATAAACAAATATTCAATAGTTCAACTAGTAATTTGAAATTACAATTGCTACACAAGTAAAAACTGGAAATTCCAGTTTTGTAGAACACGGAAAAATGTAAATCGTTTTTGCTGAGTCGAGTGTGGCACTCTGTCCTTAAGACAATATTGCCCCGTATGTATCCTTTATACGTCCTGGACAATTTGTCTCCCAAGATAAAACAGCAATGGAACACTTGAGCAAAGGAAACTCAAGAGCTACCGTGAAGAATATTGAGTAACGAAATGATGCCTTGGAAGGTGTAGGAAGAAACTGTTTTTGTTGTGTATTTTCGTGCACTGTTTTGCTGCATCTCTTACTGTTTTTCGTGCATATGTCTTAGTGCTCAACAATGGTGTAATGGGGTGTTTATATAGGTGAGGGAGGGGCTGTTTTGCTGCCTGAAAACTGCCTCCATAATAGCCAAATAATGGCCATTATGGAGGTAGTAAAGTCACCAACATAAATGGGAGAAAGACCAACTGTTTGGCCATTATTGGAGGTGTAATTCAGCCAAAATAAATGGCTGAATTGAGAGCTTGGACGTTTCTGTTCTGACCGTCGAAATTCCAACTTTCTGAAAACTTCAGGGACCAAACTGTACATCTTGAAACTTCAGGGACCAAACTGTACATATTGAAACTTCAGGGATCAGCGCACATCTGAAACTTCGGGATCAAACTGTACTTACGGCAAAGTTTTACGGCCCAAAGATAATATCGAAGGCCCGCGACCCACGACGTGAACGAGAACCGGAACTTCGGAACTTCGGAACGGAACACGGAACACCTGAACCTGCGGAGCGGGGCGGGCGGCGGCGGCGCGCGTGTGGTCTTTCCTCGAACCGAAGCACATCTAGGTCCTCCCTCCTTTAAACACATGGGATACCCCTTGGGGTCCCAAACCCCAAACCAATTTCGAGTCTTATATACACAACAATTCTTTCTTCCTCTACAGATGATGGAGGATTGAACACAATACCACACTTTCCATGCTTCAAACACCTTACTTCGTGGACCAATATCTCTTTCATTTCTCAATGAAATTTGGCGATTCTTGGCCCTACGGTTATCTACGCATTTAGTACATCATGCATGTGTGAAGAACCGGATTCTCCAACATCGTAACACTAGTGTTTAAGCCGTTAAAGTTGGTCGGTCGCAACTCCCGCCAAAGGCAAATTTCCAACAATCCTCTTGAAAGAGATTTTGGCGCACTCACATGGTGTCTTTTCATTTCCAGCAATATTTGGTGGACCGATGTTGCATAAGGAGAGGTAGCCTCGACTTTGAACCTTCCATAGTTGAATACCATCGGACTTACTTCTTTGCACGGTGACCGTGATGTCTTGAACCGTCAGTGTTTAGTGTAAGCCAAGACAATGATACCAACACAACAAATTCCCTTACTCTCTTCTTCGTAATGTTTTGTCCGTTTTGGCCATGGACAACGTCTTGGATTCTTAAGTGCGTTCATTTTGAGGCGGCTGATCCTCGCACTTAAATAGGTGGTCTCCTACAAGGTATCTGCTATACCCCACTTCACAAGTGTTAGGAACCATTAAAGTTTTCCAAAAACCTAACCTCATTGTTGAGGAGCATTACGAGTTTTGAAAACTTAACCTTTACCCACACTGCAGATAGCACTTAAAGTCTATCGCGGGAACGGCTTTGGATTTGGTGTTTCTTTTCAGAAATCACTATCCGAAGTGCTCATGCTTCCACTGAAGCGATCAACTGAACCTTTACAGCTTAGTTTTCCCATTGAACCAACTTCTGGGATCTCCGGTTCGTAAGAGTTGGGTTTCCCTTTGTATTAGTCCGTATATTTTGGGTTTTAAGCCCATTCCCTAAACAGCGAGAACACTTGATCTCGGGTAGTCCCTTAGTTAGTAAACAAGGAAGTGACACCGTGATGATCAACGCCATACGGTCTTATGTCTCTGACAAATCCTGACAGATATGTCCAGACGCCGTCATCCGTGTCCTTCCTAAAGCCAGGCCAGCCACGATGTATAAGCTGGCGAAGGCGCGGGTTTCTCCCAATAAGGGACGTCCTCTAAGGAGTCGTGAAGTTACTCAACTTCTTTCATTCTTTGTATAAAGCGATAAACTCTGATTCCATCATGAATCGGCCGATGCAAGTTTGCTTAGAGGATTTTCCAAGAACCACCATACACATTTACTTGTGGCTTTGGTGTTCTTCAGATCTGATGTCCAGTTTGCATCATTGTGTTCTCTCAGAACCGCTGGACATCCAGGATACTATAATCCGTAGATAAGCGAATAATTCAGATATCGTCATATCCGACTTAACGCCTTCTATTGACCATGTATTAAGATTATCAGTGAACCTTAGTTCAACTGATCTGATTGTAGGACGATACCAGGTCGGTTGTAGTGTGTACAATACATTGAACTACACATGACCTGTGCATATCGCTCTTTGTCTATGGGAGCACCATGATTCCAATCATTTCTATGATTCATATCCATTGGTGGCTTCAACGAGACTGTCTACTATCGACCAGTCCGTTAGATGTCTTAGAAATCCAATTCCTAAGATGTCATCTGTGATATCCTTATCTTTCATATCGAGACTTTGTTTCAATATGACTTTTACTTTCAGACTGTTGATTCTCCAACTGTTGGCTTTCTAACTTCAGAGTCAATGTTTCTGTGGTCAGATTCATTATCTCTGTTTTATCTGAAACTTTCAGGACCAAAATGTAAACATTTCAGGGACCAAGATGAAAGTTCAGGAAGAAGCCCAACAGTCCAGAAAACCAACTCTGATTCTCTTCTTCCAACTCTCCGGTTGGGAAGGCTAGTTCAACATCCATGCCACGTAAGACTACAATGGCCCTGGATATTAGGCTGCTCACAGGGGAGCACATTTTACAACCCAAAGGTTATTTTCCCGGAGGAAGATCAACCATTACGCAAGTATGGTTCTATATGATGGAATATATTTCTCTCTTTAGCTTCTTTCCAAAGCAGCGCTTTTGGAGATAACAATTATTTGTTAATAGTCCATGGTTCGTTCTTAACCATACAAGCTAGAAGGACTGGAACAAGTCTTTGTCCCCTCTTTGCTCCGTCTTGGTTCAACATCTAGAATTCTGAGTTCTGCGGATGCGGAATATTGAGTTCGGATAGCGGCAACTTTCGAGTCTGTAGATCCGAACGTCTAGTTAGGACAGCCGATCCTCGCGGGTTCTTGTTAACCTTGAGCAATTACTCCTTTTTCCTTTTCAAGGAAAGTTATCTTATAAAATTCAGCATTCTTTGGCGCCAAGAGCCGATAAGTACTCTTTGTTATTTACAGATCCAGGGGATATGTAATCTACAGTCTTAGGTCGAACTTGACCTGGTTCGGTAGGCCAACTTCTACCATGCCACCCCACATCACAACTTTTGTATGTGAGATCCTTTCCATGTCTCACAGGGAGAGGTATCCTTATCCTTATGCGGAGTTACATTTGAGAATCACATTAGCGGTAAGGACCGCCTTGCCCAACATAATTAAGGCGTGCGGGTTTGCGCTTGGCTAACACCGTTAGACTGAGGTGAGTAATGAACAGTCGGTTAATGAACGCTGCTTCACATTCTCCCCCTCTATCGTTATGAATTTCGCAATCCATAGGCTTAGTTGATTTTCAAACTACGCTGTAGCGCTTATCCGCTTCAACAACTTCATCTTTGCTTTTAACAAACATAGGTTTCCATTCGTTGTACCATCATCAATGAAGATCACAGCGTACTTGTCTCCCCCCTCTATTTTGTATAAACTTCAAATCACCCAAGTAGGTGTGACTAAGTTCTAGAGGAGCGGTGCTTCTTTCGCTATTTCCTTGACGGAATTTGGAAAGGTGATTTTGCCTCTTCGCCTACCTCACATTCATTTTGAGGGTTTATGTCGAAAGGATGCAACAACCTTAACATCATTAGCTTTTGAATGACTTGCTATTTAACGTGTCTTAATCTATGATGGCATAGATGCACGGATTACAAATATATCATTCATTGACTCAGACGTCTTGACCAACAGCGTCCCTTAAACCAAGTTAGGAACATGTAACACCTCTTTTAGAGTGATCTCATTCCTTGAAGTCCTATTGAGGACAACCTCTCCAGCCCCTTTGATTTTAGAGGTGGCGTTGTTTCACATGAACAACCTCTTGCCCGTGGTTAGGGCGGCCGGATCATATGTGATCTCGATACTGCAGCCCACTCTGGTTGCTTTAGCGGTGAGTGTCCAATTTCTTCTTGCCTTTCTTTAGGCCTTGAGATCATTAAGACTGGAAACTCTGGCCCACCTTGCTAGGTGTCCATTACTTTTCTATGAAATGAATTCGGCCCCACTCAGGTCACCGGAGGCTTTATATGACCAGTGTCCAATATCATCATATGAAAAAGAATTTTGGCCCACTCAGTGCTTGGGAGGCTTTATATGTTGAGTGTCAATATCATCCTATGAAAGATCTTACGCCAAATGGTGTAGCCAGGCTCAGCGTCTTTAACTTTTAGACTTCTTCCGTTAAGATTGGTGCCCAGATAATTCTTGGCGCTTACTTAAGAGTAGTAACAGTTTTACATACGGATTAGTGGATCTTTCTCCATCGTATGTGCGAACATACTTTACACACTTTTAATAATTACTCTCAAAAGAACGGATCTTTTTAAGTTGCTTTACAATCCAATCTTTAAACGGAAAAGAAGATGTGATTAAACTTCTGATTTTTTTAAAGCGTAAGGAATATAAATTATTTTCATATTCCTCCTTACTTTAATCCATTTTTAATCAGACATCATTTAATCTTTATTCTTGACAAGTAAGAAAAATACTCATCATCTAATCTTTATTCTTGACAAGTAAGAAAAATACTTATCCCAATTTCGGATTCTGGCTCACTTCAGTCACTTCATCAGACTGAGTGTCCAGTTCCTTCTTACCATTATTCGGATCTTTTGTCTGGGATAGATACAGGCCTTCTGCTGCAAGATAGAAGTACATCTTCAGTCTTCTCCTCTTGTCCCAGTTGACATCCTCAGGCTCTCGAGAGCGCTTGTTCCCACCAGTCTTGGTAGCGGTGACAGTATGAATACGTTCATCATCATCACTCTCTTCTACCAGAAATCCATTGCCATATTCAGATTTGGTCACACAACTTTTGACCGACATCTTTCGAACACTAATAGTAATACTATACAAATATTGTCTTAAGTTGTTGGTTATTTTTGCTCTATGGTACTTTATAAAGCAGTACGGGAAGTATATAACTATTACAAGTATTCGAAAGGATAAACAAATATTCAATAGTTCAACTAGTAATTTGAAATTACAATTGCTACACAAGTAAAAGCGGAAATTCGTTTTGTAGAAAACGGAAAAATGTAAATCGTTTTTCTTTGAGTCGAGTGTGGCACTGTCCTTAAGACAATATTGCCCGTATGTATCCTTTATACGTCCTGGACAATTTGTCTCCCAAGATAAAACAACAATGGAACACTTGAGCAAAGGAAACTCAAGAGCTACCGTGAAGAATATTGAGAACGAAATGATGCCTTGGAAGGTGTAGGAAGAAAGCTGTTTTTGTTGTGTATTTTAGTGCATTGTTTCTTGCATCTCTTACTGTTTTTCGTGCATATGTCTTAGTGCTCAACAATGGTGTAATGGGGTGTTTATATAGGTGAGGGAGAAATTTGTTTCTTTGCTGGCCGCCTCCATAATAGCCAAATAATGGCCATTATGGAGGTAGTAAAGTCACCAACATAAATGGGAGAAAGACCAACCGTTTGGCCATTATTGGAGGTGTAATTCAGCCAAAATAAATGGTGAATTGAGAGCTTGACGTTTACTGTTACGACCGTCGAAATTCAACTTTACGAAAACCAGGGGACCAAATCAAAGCGTACTTACGGCAAAGTTTTCTGGCCCAAAGATAATATCGAAGGCCAGACCCACGACCCGTGAACAGTGAACTCGAGAACCGGAACTTCGAACTCGAAACCTGAATGGGGCGGGCGGGCGGCAGCAGCGTGTGGTCTTTCCTCGAACCGAAGCACATCTAGGTCCTCCCTCCTTTAAACACATGGGATACCCTTGGGGTCCCAAACCCCAAACCAATTTCGAGTCTTATATACACAACAATTCTTTCTTCCTCTACAGGTGAGGAGAATTGAACACAATACCACACTTTCCATGCTTCAAACACCTTACTTCGTGGACCAATATCTCTTTCATTTCTCAATGAAATTTGACGATTCTTGGCCCTACGGTTATCTACGTACTTAGTACATCATGCATGTGTGAAGAACCGGATTCTCCAACATACGTAACACTAGTGTTTAAGCCGTTAAAGTTGGTCGGTCGCAACTCCCGCCAAAGGCAAATTTCCAACAGTATCTTCTTTATTAGCTTCCTCTCTTCTTCTTCTTCAAAATTTCACTATATCTTTCCCCTGAATCCCTACTTGTGTTCTTATGACTTTGATTAATACTTTTCTCAACATATCCTTTAAGTTTGTGTTCTCCAGTAAATATATGATTCTAGAAGACTCATATTAGTGCTTTTCTGAGGTAGTAGAGGTTTTCTATAGATCAAGTTATATATTGGAGGTGTTTATAAAGTTAGGTATCTAGTTCAAGGCTAATGACATATATAGTCTGATTCAAATTCATTTTATCAAGAAAGTTATTACAAGACTGACTTGGGTGGTATAGCCGTATAAGAATCTTTATGCAACTATCTAATGAGAGGAGGTGCACACTTGATAGTCATAAGAACCAGGTTCTTTGACTAATTTCCTCACTATTTTTTTGTCACTAGATCTTCATTTATCATGCCACGAGTGTGTTGACACCTAATATATAACCTCTAATAATTTTATTTAATTATTTAAGGTTCCTAAGTCATAGACATAGTGAAATATACTTTTTATAAGGAAATTTTTTTTTTTACAAAATTATGTCAGAAATATTTTGCCATTTTATTTTACATAATTTTGGTTACAATATAAACGCATTTGACCATATTTTAAATTTTAATTGTGACGAAATTTTGCAAAAATAACTATTCCTCCTGACCTAATTAAGTTGGAGATTTGGGTCCCCTTTCTTTTTAATTTCGGCCGAGTCCGGCCCAAATGTACCTTGACCCGGCCCAATCCGACGTTTAAGCGGACCAAATCACCCCCGAACCTCATTTTCGTGATTTTGCTTCTTACGGCAAAACACTAGCCGCTTGGATTCTCTCTTCCTTCTCTCACATGCCAAAAATAGCAATGGTTAGGCGTACGCAGCCTTTTGCAGTCAATTCTGGTCCAAAACGGCTCTTGCCCTCATGCCAACCGTACCACAACCCTCAAAGGTGAGGTCGCCCCTCTTTGTTAGTTTTCCTCTGTGATTTTTAATGAATTTGGTCTCATATGATTTCAAATGATGGTATTTGATTGATCAAGTTCTTTTGGAAGGGAAATTTGCACTATTCCACATCAGATTTGATTTGGGTCTGTTAGGGTTTCTGGGTTCTATAAATTGAACCCTATCCCTCATTGTTAAACATCCGGGGAGTTCAAATTCTCAGGCTTTTGCATTGAAGAGCCATTATTTGATAAAAACTTGACTGATTTTGAGTTATTTGGGATCCAAACTATTTGGTGGTACTCTACCTACTTGAAATTGGTCTTCCAGTTTCTAAACCCCTTTTTTCTTGTGTCTGCGAGTGGTTTGAGGTGCGGAGTGAAGATTCAATCCCCATACTCAATCCTAGACTGCCTCACAGGAAGGTACTTTGCTCTCTTTTTACTTCTTTTCGTCTTAATTGATTTTTCTTTATGCGTGTGTGTGATAATGGGCCTATTTAGTTGATTGTATGAAGAACATGCGTCCATTAGTTGATTTAGGATTAACATAGGTTTAAAATACACTTAACATATCTGTTTATCTATCATAATGAACCTGCTTAGTTCGTTTAAGCCTAGCATGTGTTCACTATGGTTTATTTAGGTCTAATATAGGACTAGTACATGATATTAATTCTGCTTAGTTCATTTTATGCCTATCATGTGTTTGCTTTTGCTGATTTAGGCTCAATATAGTTTGAATACGGTCCTTAAGACTTGTTTAGCTTCAATACATAATCATACTAGTCTATATACGCACACTAGCATCTCTTGTGTTCATTAATTGGTATATATGTTGTGTATAAACTGCAAATGATAGCATGTTGTGACTGTGTAAGCCATTCATACCTGCCTCATGATCATTATTGATGATTTAGACTAACTAGTCTGTGCAATCTCTGTAATGATCATATGTATTATATTTCCTACATGTTAGCTTGTGTATGTTTTGCCTTTGTATTTTGTGAACATGCAATGCCTCTATGGTATTGGTATGGATTCAGTTAGATGATCTGCTTGCATTTTGGCTTAGGTTAAAGACTACTGGACTTTAGGAAACTTAAAAGGATGCCTAGTTTGTGTTAAAGTACTACTTTGAAGTCATGTCTGCCTATCTTCTATGTATTTAGTTGAAACTTGCTAGGTCTAAACCACCTAGTTTATGTATTTACATTATTCGTTAAAACAAAGCCTAAAATATGAAGGAACAAGGTTGGGGAATCATGTAATAGGTAGATGCTTAATTAGGTCATGTCCAATATGTGTTCAGAATTGTCCATGACTAGTTTAATATAATCAGTCTAGTTGCCTTGTAGGTGTTAAGATTCTGGGATAATTACTTGACCAAGTCTCTGTCTAGTTCATAAATCCATGATAGTAAGGTTACATGCCTGTTGACTTAAAGGATAAGATAAAAATGAAAGTTTGGTTTAAGTATTGTGACTGTCCCAATGTGATAGTATGAGCCTGCCTTGGTTTAATAGTTTGTCTTAAGAATAACCTTGTCCCAATTAATCCATCCTCACATGTATAGGATAATAATACGGATGATCAGGTTAAAGGCCTGAATCTGTTAAGTGTAAGTAGTAACATGGTCCCTAGGTTGAGTTCAAGAAGATTGTGTCTATCTCTTTGTGAGTCATGTCCTTTGCTTTCATTTTCTAGTTTTGTGATGATGTTTCAAGTACTAATATCTATCCATGTGTTAAAAGAAATGGCCTTTACATATGATTTTGTCAACCTGCTACTAGTCTGGTGCCTTATATGAAGTCTTCTTTATGTCTCAACATGCACTAGACTCACTAATATACCAGAGATTGTTATTTCAAATGAACTTGGAGTCTGCCCGTGTTATTTAATGTTGTGTGCTATTGGTTGTGACTTATGTGTCTGATCAGTTTGGTTTAGTGGGCTGTATGAACTTATTAAAATGATCTAAATGTTCTTTTGTGATGTCCTGCCTACTAAGCATAAAACGTGTGGTGAAAACATAAGACTAGAATGTAGATTTAACTAAAATGTGTATGCAATCAGGGTCAATGAATCCTCTATTCTTCTTCGACATGTGAAATTCCCCATACCTTGAAACCTGCCTAGTAATAGACTCACGAAGCCTGCAGTTTTAAATAGATATCATGCTAAACCTGCAGTTTCAAATAGAAATCATGCTAAACTAATTGGTCCCAACCTGGTCTATCTGGTTTTTCCTATCTGGTTAAAATCACTTTACATGCTACCTGCTCAAACAAGAAGGGTTAGGCTTTACTTGAATTTGATTAGGTTAAATACATTAATATAAGATATGGGCAAGTTATATGTGTAACCTACTACTCCCAAGACCTTTAAATCTAATGCTTACTGCTACTGTTAATGTGTTCAATCATGTCCCTCATTGCTATAGACCATACCACAGATAACATCATAGAAAGCCTGTGAATACTCTTTGAGTGATCCCATTAGGTTCTGCCATGCCCTTTTGATTTAAACAATTGAATCATAAGGAATAAGGTGTTGCCATTTGTACTGTTTTGTGTCTTCATGACAGCCCCCCGGACCTTTACCTATGAAATGTGTTATTTGAACTCTAGAGTCCTTAAGCTGCAAACTGGCTTGTTTGAGTACATTTAGATTAGAGCTGAGAGGTATAAAAAATTGGAAATACGGACCTGTATGATCTGTATGTGTGCATGTTTACCTCTATTATCTTCATTTTGCTCTTGTTATGCCTTTGATTGAAGTATATGATTTATATACACGAGAGATACCGACTGGATACCTAGTATACCCATTATACAAAGTATATAAGTCAAGTATATCCTTATGTATATCAGTTGAATGATATATCATGTGAAGTTTTGGGACTGGCCCATGCTGTCTCTTTACACTTTTATTTCCTTGCTGTGTGTTGACCGTGCCAGGCCCACCTGTTATGTCTTTTCCTTATAAATATATTACTGCATGAAACCATAAATGGGCCAAGTCTATCCTTTACTTTTTGTAGACTGTCAAATTGAGCCCAAATTGACTGCGAGCTTATTTGTATCCAACGATGTATAGTATTGAGCTTTTCCCTTCATATATGAATCGACTTATATTTGTGTGGTACATGTATTTATTTGCAAACTTTGTGTTTAACTTAGATAAGTATGGGTGCATTCTAACCGTAACCTTCTTTTTTCCCCATGACTGGTGCACGGGCCAATTGGGCTAGATGACTACCAATTCTGTTGGGCCAACAGCCCAACAGTCGTTTCTTTGATCGAGTCTGGAAATCAGTGCATTGGAGGCCCAACCATGGATGAAAATGGTTAACTGGTGGGCTCGGTAGGCCCATCAGCCTTACCCTTCTCTTTTATTATTGTATTTTATATATTAAATGTTGTAAATGTAAAATACTTGATATATATTGGAACCCGAGTGGTTATGACCTAGGATTTAGGCAAACGATGCGTACCGTTTAGAACGGATAGGGTCCCCAAAACGTATTCTCAAATCGGCCCAAAAGATAAAATGATTTGTATTTTACTTTAAATAATAAAATAGATCTTATATAAATTGGACATTTTATATTTGGAAAAACCTTTACATGACTTTTACTCAATAATTGTTGAGTGTATCTTAGTCCCAAAATGGATTAACTAATTTACCCCTATATAGACATTTCCAAATAAAACTGAACTCTTATTTTTAAAACCTTTTTCCTTCGAATCAAAATAAAGATGACATGTTATGACTTATTTTTGCAAGAATTTAAACACTCTTTTAAGTAATTATTCACCATAAAAACATACTAGGGAACTCGAAGGTCAATTGTATTTTACGGATCCTTAATATTGGGGTATTTCATAGCTTCCCTTGGGGAATACTAGAATCCTTACCTCGAATTCTGATTTAAAAAAAAATTGTGTTTGAAAAAAATCATTTTTACTTGATTTTCTAATTTTTCTATAAATTAGGTGGCGATTAAATAATAAATATCCGAATAGAGTCTAACAACCTCTTAGTAGTTTTTACGCTTTGCGCAAAAGTGAATTGTAACAAATGACGAATTCTCTGAGGAAAATATAATGTTCTAACCGTAAGGGTTCCAATACAACATATTTTTATTTGTGAATAATTTCTTATGTGTTTAATTTCTCACAAATATATCTGTCATAACATACATTTCATAATTTGTCAAATGGCACGCAGATACACTTACATTAGTGCGCAAAGACAGTTATGCGGTTTTGCAATCGTCCTCCAGTAAAAAAACAAATTATTTCTTTTGAATACGTTGAAGACGGAATTGGTTCACGATCGTCCAACAATCGACAATGGTTCACCTCGAGTAGCCCGCTTGAGTCTATGGTCATTCAGAAAATCACTCTCGTTTTTCTAAAATAGAGCAAAGTCAAATCACAATGAACTAGCGCATGCTTATCTAGACGGGTTCAAATATTTTAGACGTATATGGACCCATTAATGTAACGACCGATCTGGTTGTTTGGAGTTTTTAAGCTTCTTTTCCAAAAAATACCCCTCCCGTAGTTCCATCTCAGAGTTTTTGACTTGCTTGCAAAATTGAAGTCAAATGGATGTCATTTGGTTCACTTTGGGAGAAGGTTTCACTTTGAAAATTTTGTTATTTAATTATTTGGATAAATTATTTATTTGGGAATGTGTGCTATGATTGGCGATCTAAAGAATTCATTAGATTTTAAATATTATGTATGACCTGTAGAAATTGACGGAGCTAATTTTAGAGTTCGTTGGGTTGGGTTTTGACAATTAAGTTGATTTAACATTTAATATGCCTATTTATGGTGAAAAGATGGTCACGGGAAGAAATAAGACTTAGATTCAAAAATTGTTGATTCCATTAGCTTCATATTGATGTTTATGACTTGCTTGGATGAGTTGTGCAATTTCCGAGACTTTTAGAAGAGTTTTGGATAATAAAAAAGATATTTTGGAAATCCTCAAGTTAAAAAATAAGAAGATTGACCAAAGTCAACACCGGGGGTAAATGAGTCTTTTTTGAAGTTTCGTCTATTCCATTAGGTCCGGAATGCGATTTATGACTTGATCGAGTTGTTGGTTCGGTTTTTGAGAAGTTCGGGTGTGATTTAGGTGGTTGATTGAGAAACTAACTTTTGAGATGATTTGAAGTTGACCACGATCAACATTGGGTCAAGACGACCCCGTTTGGGTGTCTTGAGAGTTCGACCAACTTTGTATGTCATTTGAGACTTGTAGAAACTTTCGAAATTGAATTTGGACTTCGTTTGGTCAAGTTTAGGTGTTTGAGTCGTTGGCATAAGTTGCTCGCCTTCAGAACTTTGATGTAACATTATATATATTTATCGTTAGAATTGAGTTTTGATTGTTTTAATAGATGAGTATCAAAAATTTGGAGCCGTACAAACTTGAATCGTTGAATTTCGACATCGTATAAGATAGTTATGTTCATTTTAGTGTCGGAGAAAATTGTTGGTTTCTGATGTGGTCGCAGATGCAGAAATTCGGTTGCAGATGCGGTGGTCGCAGATATGGAAATCTGGTCACTAAAGCGAAGATCGTTGTGTTAAAAATTCAGACTTCGTCCATTTGGTATTTTCATCATATCTTGAGTTTTAGAGCTCCGATTGAGATGATTTTTATGGAGTTGTTCTCGTCTCAACAACGGGGTAAGTATCCAATCTTTATTTTTACGTTTCTTCAAGATTATTTCTGTTGGTTATCGATTTTTTCCGTGTTTGATTGTGGAAAAATTGGGGGTTTAAAACTCTAAGTTGAAATTTAAGTTTTCTTCAATTAATTATGGTTGTATTTGAGTAAATTCTAGGTTTTTCACTTGTTTAAACCTTGGATAAACTATTTAGATTATGAGTAACGTGTGTCTAACCTAAATTTACAATTTTGCTCTTGTGGGCCTGAGGTCACTTTTTGGATTTCAGACTAAAGTATAGCAATATGAGTGTTGTTTGTCACGATCCCTTTTCAGGAATCGTGGTTGCACCTACACATTTTCACCGATAGGCGAACCATTTCTCATATAAACAGTATAATATGAAAGAATGGGGAAATATGACAAAATACTTAATAACTCTATCTCATGATATAAATGCAGAATAAAATCTGAACAACAATACAAAACCCCAAACATCTGGTCTATAATACAAGAGCTCCACATCAATACAAAGTACGATAAAAGAATGCAACATGGTCTAAATGTCTGTCATGTCAACCGAATACTAATAAAGAATGAAAATAGAGAGAGTATCCAATAGCATGCTGAAAGTAACATCCTCACCTTGAAAGCTAGAGATCACTGCTCGGACTCAGCCTCGAGCTCTCAAACTGGTGGTTGGATATGTATATGCATTGAGAAAAGATGCAGCAAGTGTAGCATGAGTACACAATGTACCCCTATAGACATTATAGGTCGACAATGACGGAAGATACGCAGAAAGAGATAAATATCAAGTTGACACCAAGAAATCGTATACTAACAATTCAATAATCTAAGTAATGTCACATAGTCCACAGAATGGTTCACAGAGTTCACATGTTACTGTATTCAAGTAAGATTTCATAATCACTTAAGTCATTCAGTACAGATAAGTTCAACAATAGTAATTCGGGTATCAAAATAGCAAGTACAATTCTTTCATATCCAGAAATCTAGCCAAGTCATAAATCACCAATCCAGTACAAGTCCATCCATAAATAATCTATGAAACAAATATATGTATGATATGAATGCAATGCATATATCAAGTACCTTTATCATCCCGTATACAGTCTATCAAGTTTATATTCTGATCAGCCACCCATGGGGGACCCGCGAAGTCCATATACTCTTGAATTTCCTATCGGAGCCCAGCTCTTGGCGGAATAATAATTGTTGCAGGCGTGCAACCCCGTTCCCCGCGTATCATCATCATCTCAATGGTGCCATCATCACAAATTGTTCTTACCTTCCCAGTTCCTTGGACCCACAACATAATCATACCACTCCAATATCAATATCATCTGAACCATGAGTGTATGAATGCAAATGACAATGGTAGGCAAGAATCATAATGCCATGAGATGCAACAAGTATAGACATGAATATCACATGATTACAGAAATACGTCAATGTATAATCCAAGTACAATCACGATATCATCTCAAAACATGTGTGATGAATAAGCACAACAATAACTTGTATGGCGACAAGCCCAATCAATCAGCAGTTGGAATAAACTTAAGGCAGGTTACCCAAATAACTCATCATCATAGTTCAACACCGGTACCCACTCAACCGTTTGAGTGGGACCCCCCAAAAATGCCTAATATTCCCTCAATATTTATAACTAATTATGCATTTCTATAGAAGTATTGTGAAAGTAAACCGTATCAAACCTCTGGGCCGAACATGAGTGCCGACAATCAAGTATGGGTGATAGCCTTGCCCTTTCTCCGCGTCTCGTGATACTCGAAGTTTATTCACGCATACTATTAGTTAATATAAAGCTTACAGAACAAACAAGGACATAATTCTTAACAAAGCAAGACTCAAAATACCAACCCCGAGTCCCCGACATCAAGACTCAAACTTTATTACCCAAAAACCATCAATTCATACTAGGTAATCATATTCTTAAGTTAATTAGAAAACTATACATTTGGACCTTCAATTGAACAATAAATAAAAAGCCCCAAATTGGAAATCCTAAAATTTATCCACAAATCAAATAGATTTCTATACTCAAATTAAGCCACACAACATGATTATCTAACATATTCCATCATTAATTCATGATAATCAAAGCAATCTAATTCATAAACACCCTTTAAATCAATAGTTTAACTCTCTTAAACTCATAAGAAATTACAACTAATCTTCCCCAACTTATAAACATACTACATCACCATTAAAGAAATTAGAAACATATAATCAAATCATAAAGGAAGGAATTTCTTAACCCATAGATGAAGTCACTCTTAAACCTCTGAAAATTCTCCCTGGCGGCTCTAGGTTCGAGGGTTTCTATTTTGGGAAAAGAAATATGATCTGGGAATTAAATAGGACACCTAACCTAGTGATTCTCCAAGCGCGGACTCACTCCCGCGCAATTAACCCTCGCAGAGGCAGTGTTACTTGACATCTCACCTCAGCGTCATAACATACCGGACTCCGCAGAGGCGCAACCTTCCATGTGAAAGTCCCATCCGCCAAGGTGGAAACTCAACAAATATCAATACCCCGCTTCTGCGAGCCAACCTCCCGCCGAGGCGGAAACGTAGAAGCGAACAACAGTGTCACCGAGGCGGACACCAGACAACAACAATAATGAAATAAAGTTAAACTCCAATCCAATACCCGGATCACTACCGAGAACTCCTAAACATAAATTATATGTCATGAGCCCTTTTCAGGAGTTGTGGTGGCACCTATACATTTTCCACAGGTAGGAGAACCACTTACCAAATTATCAATTATGATCAAGAAGAATTGTATAAATAGTAATATTAAGTAAGTTATCTCATATTTCTGTAAAAGCAGAACATAAGTTTGAATCATCAAAAATCACCCCCAAAGATCTGGTCAATAATACAAGAGCGCTAATACAGATACAAGTCTGAATTAAGGCAACAAAGGCCAAAACTGAATAACATAATCAAAAAGTTTAACTACGTCTTTCAAACCCAAATGTAAAGACATAGTAAGAGAATAAGCACCCAAGGCATGCCGAAAGAAGCATCCTTACCCTTGAACGCCGAAATCCACCTGCCCGAACTAACACTCGAGCTTGCGAATTAGTAGAGAAACATGTATATGCATCAGAAAAAATGAAGCATGTATATCATGAGTACACAATGTACCATCGTAGACATCATAGGTCGACAACGATGAAAGATACGTAATAGAGATAAATATCAAGTTGACACCAAATAATCCTATACTAGACAGTTCAATAACTGATAGAAGTCACATTGTACACATATCATTTCAGTGATACATCAAGTCACATTGTTCACATAATGTTTCAATCATGGTCAAGTACAATCAATCCATTCAGATATACATGGACCTTACTATCATAGTACCCACTGACTAGTACTCTCTTGTTCAAGTCATATTCAAGCTTAACCCCACTTGCCCAACTTATCACATTAAATAAATGAGTCAAACTTACATCACAAGAACCATTTCAGAATGCTTCCAAGAGGGTAGCACCTAAGCCATGATGACGTTAATTCCTTTATTAACTTTAGCCTTTACACTTAGTTAAGGCTCTATACAATTACAGTCTGAACATATAGATCGTTCCACACCTACCTTTCCACTAGTGACACTTATCACAGGTTCTTTACTAGACTAATTACCCAGTCACAAGATCAATTCCAGGCAACACACACATAATTTCTTGGACCAAGACAATAGTCATGGCATAATTTACATTTTCGACCACAGTGGTAGTTGACATCAAACACTTAGACATACAATTATTGAGCCCCAAAACCCATACATGAGGAAGCAAGACACACATGGCAACCAAATAAATTCAACAACCTCGATCAATTATCCAAGTGTTCATAGAGACCAGCATAATCACTCTCAATCATAGCGACCATTTTAGTCCGATACAATTAATTCAATCCAAGTAAATTAGGGTTTCACCAAAGTTCTAATAACCAATCATATCACATTACCAAACCACAATTAATCAATATATAGATATATGTATGATATGAATGCCATGCATATGTAAGGTACCTTTCTCAACCTGCTATACAGTACATCAAGGTTTTATTATGATCCATACAACATGGGGACCCGCGAAGTCCATATATCGCTCCTAGTCAGCCGTAATTCCACACACGAATCTGGATAGATCCCCAAATTCATTTGTCTGAATAATATCCTATTACAGGCGTGCAACTCTGTTCCCTGCATATCAATATTTATTGCAGCGTGCAACCCGAGCCATCTTTGGTCCACAACATATCCATACCACTCTCATATCAATATCACATAACCATGAATGTATGAATGGAAATGACAATATAAGCAAGATATCATGATATAATGAGATGCAACCAAGTAATGAGATGAAATATCACATGCTTTCAAGAGTTTAATAACACATATATAATCCAATACACATGATTTCATATCAAAGCAGTCCATCGACCATATCGTCATGAAATCAGGATATCATATCAAATAATGTGTGATGAATGAACAAAACAATACCAAATATGGAGACGAACCCACATAATGGAGACAAGCCCAAATAACATCAGTCAAAATCAGCATAAGACTGATCCCCCAAATCACCCATCATCACAGTTCAACACTTGTACCCACTCAAATGTTCATCACAACCATTTTAGTGGGACCTCCAAACACGCCCAATACCCCTTAACATTTATAACTACTACGTACTTCTACCGAAGAAGTCTCAAAAAACTAAACTGTAGCCTACCTCATTGACGAACATGAGTGTTAACAAATCAAGCTTCAGTGATCGCCTTGCCCTTCCGATGCGCCTTGAGATAGTCAAAGTCTATACACGTACATATTATTCGTTAATATAAAGCTAATCACAACAAAATAAGACTTTAAATATCCATCACGGGCCTATGTCACCAAGACTCAAACTTTAATACTTAAAAACCTCTATTACATACTAAGTAATCATATCTAAAAAATTAATTGAAAAACTATACACATTTGAGTCCCCACTTGAACAATAATTGAAAAGCCCCAATTTGAAACCCTAGATTTTCCCCTTTTTAAAAACAAACTTCTATAACCAAGTTAAGCTTTAAAACATGATAATCTAACACAACCCAATCCTAATTCATGATATTAACACTATTTGATACATAAATCCTCATTAAAATCAGTCATATAACTCTCTTAATCCCTCAATATGCATAACTCATCTTCCCCAATTCAAATAATATACTAAACCACCATTAAAAGAACCCATAATCGTAACTTAAGCAATAAGAGAGAAATAATCTATTACCTCAAGGTTGAAAATGCTCATAAAGCTCTGAAAGTACCCTTATGCAGCGCTGATTTCGAGGGTTTGTTATTTGGGGAAAAGAAATATGACCTAAAAATATTTATAGGACACCTGAATAGTGATCTACCCCAGCAGTATCGACTTTGCTAGAGTGGACCTACGGCGGCAGAAAAGTACCTCATTGGGGTGAGAGTCACTTGACTGACTTCTCTCGTTTCCTAGATTCCACTTCGGTGAGCTAACCCTCACCGAGGCAGACCCGCCAAAGTGGATGCTGGTTCCACTGTGGTAGACATCAACTGATGGAAAACAACCCAAAACCTCCATTGAACACCTCAAACACTCTCAGAACCCCCCAGATACAAACAAACATGCTCGTCCATGGTAAATAGTGCTACGAACTTGCTAGTACCCTCAGATTTCATAAATAATCGAGCCAAGGCATACTTTTCTAAAGAATCATCCGAGACAAATCAAAAATCTAAACTTACAAATAAGGCCACAAAATACATCTTATTGCCTCAAGAAGCAAACTAATGACTCGACTAAAAGTCATAAATGATCTTTCGAAACTACCGGAAGCGACGAGACCTGGAAACAAACTCAATTATCCAAAATTCAACTATGAGTCAAACTAACCAACTTTAAGTTCTCAGACTTGTGCTTTTCATCCAAAACTCATATACACGGACATCGGGATACGTGCCACCCATCTTCGCATATCACAAACCCCACATAAATATCACGGGAAGGGTAAAATATTCAAAGAAGGGTCTTTAGCTAAAAACAACTAGACAGGTTATTACATCAGATACCAATTAGACAAATGTTCATCCTCGAATGGAAGAAGAAAATAATAGAAACCGATGAGTAACTAAGGAATCCCTTTAATAACCTCATGAGAGTCCCAACAAGCCAGAAATAAATCAATAGCACCGCCTGTTCACTCAACCAGTAGAAGCTACTATAACTTACCTCAACACCTCATATCTCTATTCCTTCAACCGAACAGCTGATTCTCAAATGTACGAACTGACTGCACTCGAATTCCCTTAATCATATCCATACTTCTATCCTCGCTCGATTGAATCCACAATTTCCACAATAGTTACCAACATCCCTTGGATGCAACCTCAACCATCATCTATCTTGTACTGATGACATAGTCTGATAATATTAGTCTTCCTTCTCAACTATCAATTCTGTCATTCGTACCAAGATTTCTAGAACACATAAACACACATCACAAGTTCAATTTCCATCGAATTTCCAAAACACCATACTATAAACATACCTACTGATTACATTGACGCGCCAAATTTGTAGAAAATGGTTGATCCCTCTGAAGACTTCCTATAACCAATTGTATTTCCCTAATGCATACCAAGTAACCGTGCAAACCATTAGAACTATCGGAATTGCTGTCATTTGAAAATTATCATCAATCTTACTTGCAATTTCGATGGGAGCCGGTAACTCCATCATACTTCCATTTCCAAAACAAAATCCCTTGAATCCTTGTCAGTGGTTTACTAGAATACCACAAGTTCTCCAGGCAAAACATACACGAGTCACCCAGCCCCAAATGAACAAATCTGGCCCGAAATAAAAATGCTCAATTTCTAAATCATCAAATTCTGCCTGAACTTATTCCAAAATAACTAGTAAAACTACCATAAGCATGTTATGACTTCTACCATCTCTTTTCCTCTCTAACAATTAATCACATGTCGTCACCCATAACTTCCAAGCTAGTTTCTATCCAGGTCATCAATTTAACACCGATGAACCATACCATCGATTATAATCTCTAAGTTTCCTCGACTTCTACCCGATACGCAAGTCTGATAGAACCCATGAATTCTAAATACATCAATTTTTCCTTGTACCATCTATAAACTCGCCCACACTTTGGACACCTTGTCAAATCTCTATCTGTCATATCCTGCTAATTACCAGCCTTACTAATTTATGATGTATCAACATTACCTTCCATTGACCTTTCATTGCGCAATTATTTCCGAGTCTTAATACCCGAAATACTCATCCATGCTATCATCCAACAATGTCTCAACACAATCTACTCTCGGCCGCCAAACAAAAACCTCATGGGATATTCATCATAACGCTTAGTCAACTACGATAAACCCACTCCTTCGAGCATACTAAACTATTTCATCCGGTCTGAAAGATGAAAAAACAATGACACCATAAACCACATCTAACCCAAGAATTTCTATTGTTTCAAATCTGAATCCTTTCCTATCTCGAAGAGATACCTTACTCGTTACAAATTAGCTCAAGACACAATTATTGATTCCTTACATTTTTATATTTTCTTTCAATCACAATTTCCACTGTCAACTGACCCTTACTCTAAGTTGTCCCGGAGTGTACTAAAATATCGAACGCCTCACACAATAACTGAACTAATCCTGGAGATAGTAGAACACTACATACCAAATCACGAAGAGTTTCCCCCGCTCAGTCCAACACTAAAATTGGGGGTTCTTCCCACAATTCGACATCTCCCATATACCATTTCTTATAAGTTTCCTTGAGTAGAATAGGTATCGACCCACTCTGGTTACACTAACCAAAATCCTTTAGTACCCATGCGGTAACTAAAATCATTACTTAACCGGTCCTTAATCTGGCAGTTAATCCCTAATTACTAAACATATACCCTTGCTAACACTCTCATATACTTTCATCAATATACTTTTGCCAAAAAATCCATTACCGAAATAATATTTTTTTATACCAGTCCATGCGTTCACCGACCCGATCATCGATATCTAAGAAAAGCTCTTCACCACTAGTATTAGACAAACTGTCATCAATATGTTACCGTGAATAACCCCATTGTCCAACACCTTATTTGATAATCCTTAAATGATGCTCACCCGCGAAGAACGGACCCTTATATTATTTTTCCAAACCATACACATCCAACTAACTGTGTAATTTTTTATTGTCCTTCGGTCAACTCCCAAGTCATTATACCAGTAACTAAAGGACTCCCCAAGTATCATGCCCAAAAATCTTATCCAAGAACTAATGCAACACCCGATAACCCCTCATTAGAACCTCACATCATCCAGTGCTAAAGTCCTCCCTATTAGTCTATCACTAGCTCCCATTAGCCTACGACGTGTCCAACATACCAACACATATACAACTTCTTACACTCACTCAATACTAAACAACTTTGAATTAATTCACAAATCGACAATCTCTTGCTTTCAACAATCCCCTACCAATTCTAACCTCAAAATTCCAAGTGAACCCACAAACACACTCTTAGGTGAAGAAACGCGACTGTCTATTCCACTAAGCTTCACTTATCACATGTAACATAGTCACCTTATCTGGAATAGAAAACCATTCCCTGAAAGAAATCACAACCACTAATTCTACTCTGCTATCACAATACTGTCAAATCGAAGCCAACTCAACTGATTCTGAATTTCCTTTCTCAACTGATTTATGGTTAGAGATGTTTCATGTTTTTAAGGATCCCTTTTTCTTAATCATTCTTTGTAACCCTTTTGTTAAAAGAACAAGTTCTTCATCATCGATATCATGTTTTTGAATAAACCTTGAGGACCAAGGATCTCTTTTCTTATTGGGGGAGTACTTTTCTGATTCTGGGTCTTCTTCATCTCATAGGTTATCAAGTTACCCATGAGTTCTTCCATTGTTATTGTCTTCAGATCTTTGCTTCTAGAATTATATTTACTTTGCTCTCCCAAGAGTTAGGTAGAATATCCAAGGGTTTTTTCAATCTTCTTCCTTGATAGATAGTCACTCCAAGAGAGATCAGTTCATTGGTTATAACTTTCAACCTATTGAACATCTCTTGAAGGGATTCTCCTATATCCATCTTTAAGAGCTCATACTACCTATTTAGTAAGCCAACTTTGGATTACATAACTTGACTTGTTCATTTATGTGTGATTTATAAAGTATCCCACATTTCTTTTACAATTTTGCAGGAAGAGATTCTACTATATTTAGCAGATCCAATACCATAAATAAGAATCTTCTTTTCCTCGACATCCAAAAGATGACCTTGATGTCTTCATCAATATATTCCTTTCTTCTTGGGAACAATTTCTCCCTTTTCATCTGAGGTAGAGGAAATTTTTGGACCTTCCATCATAATATTTCATAATTCAAGATCTTCGCCAATTATAAAGTCTTGCATTCTTTCTATTTACCAGCCATAATATTTGTAATTGGAGCATGGTGGTCTTATTTTTTATTGACCTTCTTGAACTCTTGGAGGTGCAACCATATCTAATCTTTCAAGGTGCTAACCTTTGTAGAAAGATCTAACTCTGATATCAATTGTTAGTTTGACTGAGTCTATGCACTCAAAGAACCATATTTTTTTAGCAGCCATGCAAGAAGGTAAATTGCGGGATAAGTAAATCAATACAAGTATTTTTACGTGAAAAACTCCTTGTTCAAGGGAAGAAAAAACACAACCTAGATCTGTAGGAATTTTACATACTATCCACTAAACTCAAGAAACTTTTAAGGTTACAATGACTTATACACCTAAAAACTATTCCAAACAGTCCCTACTCTAATTTTTCCGTCTTGAACAATTCTCACAATTGTCGGCTCTCACTCTTCTCTCTTCTTCGGTAACTCTTCCTGGTCAATGAAATCCCTCATAAGCATAAAACAACACCTACTACATCAACTAAAAATGTCAAAAAGTTATTGTTAAGGAACCACAAGAACTTAACTATTATAACTCAAGAACAATATGATAAATCTTCATAGGAACAAATTCTTTGATGTTGTTGTTATTGGCTCCTTCGAGACTCTTGGTGTTGACTCTTCTCTCACTCTAGATGTCTCTATCTTTAGTTGTGGTCCAACTCCAAAGCTTTTGACATGTTGTATTTATAGGAGCAAATGACCGCCTTCAATTTTACCGAAAGACTTGGTTTTATTAAATGTACGAAATCAATCCTTGTTTGGAATGGTTTCCTTCTTCACCGCCTATTCGCAAACCTTCTCCTATTTCCAAGCTAATTCCATGTGTTAATTTATGGTAATATTTTTATATGTTGAAATCCAATTCTTTGTAGAATTGGAATGCGTCAAACTTTTAATTCTCCAAGTCTGCACGAAATATCTCCTTCAAATTGTCCCAATTCTAACTACTTTACCAGTTCCTTTTGGAGATCTATTTAGGATCCGATTCTTCTACATATTCCTTCATTGTTCCTTGTATTTGATTGTCTCTTGTACGTGGTTTATCAATCATAAAAACTTCATTTAAGCTCTTGAACTATTATTGAGCCCATAACATCTCAATAAAAGAGATAAGAGATCACACAGAGATAGATGACATATAGAAAAAGGAGGAAGAATAAAGGAAAAGACCAAAAAGGCTGTCTCATTAGTAGGTAAAATACTAACCTACCACCTTCATATAGTAGAATAGAAAAACTCCATATAGTACGGGTATGCTTGGGACATTAACTTCAATTTTTAGCTATTTTGTTGGTCTTGTACCATGCTTAGGTACTATAATTCACTCCTAGAACACTTAGTGGCTTATATTATCCACAATGATATGATCTTACTAAAGTGAAGATATTTGAGAATTAAATAGCTACTGATAGTGTAATGAAGCTTGGTAAAAATTAAGGAACACTATATTATAAAAAAATTACCAACAACTAATGAGTTTTTAGACATTAAATTTTGAATTCAATATTTAGATGCGTCTTTACTGATGGTTCTTCAAAGGTTCCTTAAACTATTTGCAAAATTTATAATACCTTGAATTGTTTTTCAAAGTATTATGTCCTCATTCAGTCTCTATGTTGGGTACAATGACGTTTGAAAGGTTTTAAAGGTGCATACTATCTAAATGTTACGTTTAGGAGGTTGAATGAACGTTTATAAGGGGGATGGTTTGGAACAAGTTGAAAATGTTTAAGGGAAGTAGACGATCATAGTCGTGCATAACCTAAATTAAAATGCTCATATATCTACCGGTGTATAATTAATTGAGCTATGAGTTATTTATTAAATTAAATTCTTGAAGTCTAATTTTCAACCCTTCAAATTGTTTGTCTTTTTTATATTCCTACAAAATGTTATGGGTATAGGGATGGCCGGTGGGTACAATTTTGTGGATTCCGCACTACACCCGCCTCAATTGGGGCGGGTATGACTATAACTTTGGCGGGTAGTAGGCAGATATGAGTATAACTTTGGCGGGTAGTAGGTGGGTATGAGTAGTTGGTGGATTTGTAGTAATACTTGCCTCATCCCGCCTGCCCGCCCCGCATCCAACCGCCCACCTCAAATTCACCCGCCCGCCTTATACCCGCAACTATAATTTTATTTGTACAACTTTATATTTATCTAAAGCTAAAATAATTTAACACACATAATTTTAGTAGCCCATAAGCCAAATAATAATGAATTTTGAGGCAAAATATGGTAGGTTGACAAAATATGGCTGGCGGATACAGGCAGGTATTGGCAGGTGGCGGATATTCACTTGGGTGGTGGAGCAGGTGTGGATTTAGGAATATATCCGCCTAGGCGGATGTGGATGTTGAAAATGTACCCGCCACGAGTGGCAGATAAGTGACGAGTATAAAATTTTCTGGAAGGTACGGGTGCAGGGGAGGAGTACCCGCACCCGCCCCCCACCCAATTGCCATCCCTATATGTGTAATTTACTAAAGGTTGTCTTGTGAGAAAAATATATCGCGAACGGGGGAGCCGTAGGGACAACGGGGTAGTGGTGTTATATCCTAGACTAGAAAAAGTCTGGCCTTTAAGCACTGTAGGCACTGTGACGTGATGGACATTGTACCGGGCAGTAGAAAATTGATATAAAAATATAGATCAGGGAAAAGAGGATTAGTTTCAAAACATCAAGTGAAAGGTGTCTCTCGAACCTAAAGCAACCTAGACTAATTTTCTAACATGCAAGGTGAGTTCTTAACGAGATTAAAGTTAAATTACTACTCCCAAACAACGATTCTAGAAAGATTTCATCTTGAAATCACGAGATTCTCAACAAGGATTCATGAACAATGTCATTTTCTCCCCAAAGTTAGGGTATTACGGTTGAAGTTAACTTCACAACCTCTTTCTACACTAGTGTCATTCTAGCATCAAGTAGACAACACCATAGTTTCATTCACCATAATGTCATTCTAGCACGAAGTAGACAATACCATAATTAAGTACCATACCGGAATAAAGTAGACCATCAAGGAAACATAAACCTCCCACAAATCTAAAACACTTTATTCGTTCATGATCATTACCTTAGTTGCACCCTACATACAACCCGTAAATACAATATTTCTTCTCCTGGAAGCTCACCCTCCACTTTATTTACCACCTCCAACGCACTTTATATATACATTAATTATTTGTCTCATGATAGTTAACAAATGGTAAAGAACATATAACATGATTATGAACCTATTGTTTTTGGAGAGGCGACAACTAATTCTACTGGACATAGGGTAGTGATACAAGAATTTGATGCATTGTATGCTAATAATACATGGGACCTTGTACCACTACCACCTGCAAAGAAGGTCATATGTTTGAGTGGGTTTATATGATTAAACATAAGGCGGATGAAAGTGTTGAGATGTCTAAGGCAAGTCTATTGTCAAAAAGTATACCCAACATGTTGGTATAGATTACACATAAATATTCTCCCGTATTGTTAAAATGACTACTGTTAGGGTCTTGATTGGGACCGCAGTTAAGAAGGGTGTAGTATTTTTCAATTAGATGTCAACAGCTTTCCTTCACTGTGATTTACATGACGAGGTTCACATGGATGTACCTCCAGGACTTGTTGTGGAATGTCTAGGAATGGTGTGCAAGTTGAACAAGTCCCTCTATGAACTAAAATGAGTTCTAGGTAGTGGTATTCCAAACTGACTAAAGCACTTTATGTTATAGGGTATGAGCATTCCATGTTAGATTATTCTCTGTTTTACAAAACGGATAGCTCATCAGTATTGTTGTAGAAGTCTATATAAATTATTTAATGATCATTGCCACATACCTAGAGGAAGTGGAATCTTTGAATCTCCATGGAACCTTTGAGATAAAGGATTTTAGAAAATTGAATTATTTTCTAGGTTTAGAGGTGTTGCACAAAAGTGATGGTATTATAATCTAATAGAGGAGAATCACCATGGATCTTCTCAAGGAATATGATTTCTTATCTTATACTTTCATATCCTCCTCTCTTGATTCTTCCACAAAGTTGAAAGAAGATGAAGGAACATTCACACCAGCTGGTCTAGGTACCAAATCCCAAGTGTTCTGTTTGGTTAAAGCGTTAAATTCGTCGCACATGGCCGCATTCCAATTTGGGTCCAGTTTTGCTAGTTTTGGATTTTTTGGAATGGGTGATAAGGTTTGTGTAGAGAGATTGAAGTGAACCTTGGGTTTGAAGATCCCGTGTTGTGCACGAGTCTCCATGTGATGAGCAGGCAGTGGTGGTAGGTCGGGACTATGAGGCTGCATAGCTGCGGGACAGGCTGCAGGGCTGGGAGGCAGCATGGCTGTGGGACTGGTTGCTGGGCTGAGTGGCAGCAGTAGTGCTGGAGGTGCAGGAGACTCGGCTGGAGGCAGTATGGGCGGTGTATGGGCATTAGACCGAGAGCATGGGGCAGGACTGAGTGGCAGCATTGCTGCTAGAGGGCCAGACAGCACTGTTGAAGGCAGTAGTGGTGTTGGTGACCGAGAGCAGGTGGTTGTAGGCAGTACTGGTGAGGACGATGTTGTCGGGACAGTGAACTGCTGTTGGTACAGATTTTGGATGACCGGGGACAGACTCGGTTCATCGAGAAAGAAGTAATCGGTGGTCTGAAATTTCCGGAGATTGGAAAAAGGAAATGTTGTCTCGTCAAAAGTGACGTGATGGGAGATGATGATTTTGCGAGGTAGCACAAGTAGCCCTGATGATTAGGAGAAAGACCAAGGAAGACACATGGCAGAGTGCGAGGGGCAAGTTTGTGAGGTGCAGTGGAGGCTATGTTGGGGTAGCATAAACATCAAAAAATATGTAGGTGATCATATGATGGTAGCCTACGGTATAAGATTTTGGTAGGGGTCTTGTTTTGGAGTGTGCTAGTTGGTAAAATATTAAGAAGGGATTCTACCATTTTGACAGCATAGACCCAGAAAGGCGGTGGTAGGCAGGCATGAAACAGCAGTGTGCGAACCATGTTATTAATGGTACGTATAATTCGTTCAGCCTTTCCGTTTTGGGAAGAAGTATAGGGACAAGAAAAAAAAACCATGCCTTGTTTAGAACAGAAATTGTGAAATGCTGAGTTATTAAATTCTCGTCCATTATTACACTGGAATGATTTGATAGATTTTTCAAATTGTGTTTTAATGAATTTTTGAAACTCAAGGAATTTTGCAAAAACTTCAGATTTAAATTTCAGTGGGTAAATTCAGACAAAGTGTGAAAAATCATCCAAGAATACTAGATAGAATTTATGACCCAAAGAGCTAACAATCAGAGATGTCCACAAATCAGTATGAACAATATCAAAGGGAGAAAAAGTAACACTGTTTGATGACATAAATGAAAGACGAGTATGTTTGCCTAGTGGACAAGAAAAATAGTGTTGGGAAATTTTCCCATTATTACATTGAATACGCTTAGAAGTCCTAAGAAGAGTAAAAACTGGGTCTCCGAGGTGTCCGAGTCTGTTGTGCCAAGTTGAGGGAGAGATCACCGCAAGGGATAGAGGTGCTTGCGGTCTAACAATGGAAGATTGAGTGAATGGGTAGAGATCTCCCACACTATTGCAACATGTAAGAATTTTCCTCGTATTAAGTTCCTTCACAAAAAAACCAAAAGGGTCAAATTTGACAGACACAGAATTATTGCTAGTGAATTTTCTAACGGAGATTAAGTTTTTAATGATGTTAGGTGTGTATAGGACGTGGTTTATGGATAAAAGTGGGTGTGCATGTTTGGTGTGTGTGTTACCGTAACCTTCAATTGGAATGCAATGACCATTGCCGACAGTAATAAATTAAGGACATATTAACCGACGTAGTTGAGATAGGTTACCTGATGACCGGGTGAGGTGAGATGTGGCTCCGGTGTCTATGTACCAATTGTCGTCTGGCTGTTGAAGGTTCACGGTGGTGTAGGCCTGGCCCAAATCAGTCGGGGCCAGGCTGCTGCAGTTGCTGCTGCTGTTGGACTGCAATCAGGTGGTCCTGCTGCTGCTGCTGGTGGGCATGCTTGGTGGCTCGGGCAGGGCCCAAGAGGCCAGTCGATCAAGGCTGCTGGAACTGGGCCCTTGTAGTCGGGTACGGGCATGCAGGCGAGGCCCAGTTCTGCTGGTTAGGCCACTGCTGCTGGTTGGACCACTGCTGCTGCTGTCCAGTCCACTGGTTGCATTGGCCTTTTCTACGGCCCTTGCCTTTGTTGTTGCGACCTCTGCCGCCACGACCTCCGCCGCTCTACTGCTGGCCGCAGGTGTTGCCATTCTGTCAACGGCTAACGCCTTTTGATTATGTTCCTCTTGTTTAGCACGTCTAGTTTCTTCCAACAAAAGTTGTGAACGTGCCTTGTTGAAGCTTGGGAGATGGTCCGCTTATTGAATCATTGTTGCGAGTGTGTCATATTCACCTTTCGGTAAACCCGCAACAAGTTGAAGCACCATCTTGGTTTCTGAAATAGAAGTCCCGACGTTGGATAGTTGATCGGTTATGAGTTTCAGTCGCTTACAATATTCGGACATGTTGTTAAAATTCTCAAGGTGGGTATTGTTGAATTTATCTTCCAAATACACGACCCGAGTATTTTTATTATCCTGAAAGATTTCTTCTAGCCGGACCCAAAGTTCACGTGCCGTAGCACCTGTTTTCATGATAGTGCATAACAAGTATTTGGAGATGGTGCCGTAGATCCAGCGTTTGGCGACGGCATCAAGACGATGCCAGATTGAGTCTGTAACATCGGTGGGACGAGGAACAGATTCGTCAATATGATCGAGCACGTTGTATGCACATGCATGAATGTAGAATAGTTCCATCCACATAGAATATTGACAGTCTTCTTGATCAAGAATTATAGGGATAAAATTCTTGATGTTGTTAACGGCGAATGCCGGATGAAAAGAAGATACTGAACGTTGAGATGGGTGGTCAAGTGTGCCAGTGGATGAACTGGAATTTGTGGTGGAAGACATGATTGCCGCCGGCCAAGGGAAGGGGATTTTCCTGGTTGGCTGAGATAGGGAGGCAGAAACCAGAAGAAAAAAAATTCTGTTTGGCCGAAATTGAGGAAGAGAAGGGAGAAGAGTAGGGTTTAGGTTTTAGGCTCTTGATACCATGAAAGACAGAATAATTTCCCCTTAGGGATTCCTTTCATTATTCACAATATATATAGCTGTACAAAGGTTGATTTGTAATATGGTACGAATCCTAACTTACCTTACAAAGGTTGATTTCTAATATATTAGAATCCTAAGTTACCTTAAATATACATCTATCATAATTACAAAATATACAGAGAATATTCGTAGAATATTCGCTAATAATAAAGATCAGGGAAAAGAGGATTAGTTTCAAAACATCAAGTGAAAGGTGTCACTCGAACCTAAAACAACCTAGACTAATTTTCTAACATGCAAGGTGAGTTCTTAACAAGATTAAAGTTAAATTACTACTCCCAAACAACTATTCTAGAAATATTTCATCTTGAAATCACGAGATTCTCAACAAGGATTCAAGAACAATGTCGTTTTCTCCCCAGAGTTAGGGTATTACGGTTGAAGTTAACTTCCCAACCTCTTTCTACACCATAATTCCATTCACCATAGTGTCATTCTAGCATCAAGTAGACAACACCATAGTTTCATTCCCCATAATGTCATTCTAGCACCAAGTAGACAATACCATAATTCACCATAGTACTATACCGGATCCAAGTAGACCATCAAGGACACATAAACCTCCCACAAATCTAAAACACTTTATTCGTTCATGATCATTACCTAAGTTTCACCCTACATACAACCCGTAACACAATATTTCCTCCCCTGGAAGCTCACCCTCCACTTTATTTACCACCTCCAACGCACTTTATATATACATTAATTATTTGTCTCATGATAGTTAACAAATGGTAAAGAACATATAACATGATTATGAACCTAATTCTTTTGGAGAGGCGACAACTAATTCTACTGGACATATGGTAGTGATACAAGAATTTGATGCATTGTATGCTAATAATACATGGGACCTGGTACCACTACCACCTGCAAAGAATGTCATATGTCTAAGTGGGTTTATATGGTTAAACATAAGGCGGATGAAAGTGTTGAGATGTCTAAGGCAAGTCTATAGTCAAAAAGTATACCCAACAGGTTGTATAGATTACACATAAATATTCTCCCGTATTGTTAAAATGACTACTGTTAGGGTCTTGATTGGGACCGCAGTTAAGAAGGGTGTAGTATTTTTCAATTAGATGTCAACAGCTTTCCTTCACTGTGATTTACATGACAAGGTTCACATGGATGTACCTCCAGGACTTGTTGTGGAATGTTTAGGAACGGTGTGCAAGTTGAACAAGTCCCTCTATGAACTAAAATGAGTTCTAGGTAGTGGTATTCCAAACTGACTGAAGCACTTTATGTTATATGGTATGAGCATTCCTTGTTTGATTATTTTCTGTTTTACAAAACGAATAACTCATCAGTATTGTTGTAGAAGTCTATATAAATTATTTAATGATCATTGACACATACCTAGAGGAAGTGGAATCTTTGAATCTCCATGGAACCTTTGAGATAAAGGATTTTAGCAAATTGAATTATTTTCTAGGTTTATAGGTGTTGCACAAAAGTGATGGTATTATAATCTAATAGAGGAGAATCACCATGGATCTTCTCAAGGAATTTGATTTCTTATCTTATACTTTCATATCCTCCTCTCTTGATTCTTCCACAAAGTTGAAAAAAGATGAAGGAACATTCACACCAGCTAGTCTAGGTACCAAATCCCAAGTGTTCTATTTGGTTAAAGCGTTAAATTCCTCGCACATGGCCGCATTCCAATTTGGGTCCAGTTTTGCTAATTTTGGATTTTTTGGAATGGGTGATAAGGTTTGTGTAGGGAGATTGAAGTGAACCTTGGGTTTGAAGATTCCGTGTTGTGCACGAGTCTCCATGTGATGAGAAGGCAGTGGTGGTAGGTCGGGACTATCAGGCTGCATAGCTGCGGGATAGGCTGCAGGGCTGGGAGGCAGCATGGCTGTGGGACTGGTTGCTGGGCTGAGGGGCACCAGTGGTGCTAGAGGTGCAGGAGACTAGGCTGTAGGTAGTATGGGTGGTGTATGGGTATTTGACCGAGGGCATGGGGCTGGACTGAGTGGCAGCATAGCTGCTGGAGGGCCAGATAACACTTCTGAAGGCAGCAGTGGTATTGGTGACCGAGAGCAGGTGGCTGTAGGCAGTACTGGTGAGGACGATGATGTCGGGACAGTGAACTGCTATTGGTACAGATTTTAGATGATCGGGGACAGACTCGGTTCATCGAGAAAGAAGTAATCGGTGGTCTGAAATTTCCGGAGATTGGAAAAAGGAAATGTTGTCTCGTCAAAAGTGACGTGATGGGAGACGATGATTTTGTGAGGTAGCACAAGTAGCCCCGATGATTAGGAGAAAGACCAAGGAAGACACATCGCAGAGTGCGAGGGGCAAGTTTGTGAGGTGCAGTGGAGGCTATGTTGGGGTAGCATAAACATCTAAAAATATGTAGGAGATCATATGATGGTAGCCTACGGTATAAGATTTCGGTAGGGGTCTTATTTTGGAGTGTGCTAGTTGGTAAAATATTAAGAAGGGATTCTACCATTTTGACAGCATAGACCCAAAAAGGCGGTGGTAGGCAGGTATGAAACAGGAGTGTGCGAACCATGTTATTAATGGTACGTATAATTCGTTCAGCCTTTCCGTTTTGGGAAGAAGTATAGGGACAAGAAAAACGAAAAACCATGCCTTGTTTAGAACAGAAATTGTGAAATGCTGAGTTATTAAATTCTCGTCCATTATCACACTGGAATGATTTGATAGATTTTTCAAATTGTGTTTTAATGAATTTTTGAAACTCAAGGAATTTTGCAAAAACTTCAGATTTAAATTTCAGTGGGTAAATCCAGACAAAGTGTGAAAAATCATCCAAGAATACTAGATAGAATTTATGACCCAAAGAGCTAACAATCGGAGATGTCCACAAATCAGCATGAACAATATCAAAGGGAGAAAAAGTAACACTGTTTGATGACATAAATGGAAGACGAGTATGTTTGCCTAGTGGACAAGAAAAATAGTGTTGGGAAATTTTCCCATTATTACATTGAATACGCTTAGAAGTCCTAAGAAGAGTAAAAACTGGGTCTCCGGGGTGTCCGAGTCTGTTGTACCAAGTTGAGGGAGAGATCACCGCAAGGGATAGAGGTACTTGCGGTTTGACAACGGAAGATTGAGTGAATGGGTAGAGATCTCCCACACTATTGCAGCGTGTAAGAATTTTCCTCGTATTAAGTTCCTTCACAAAAAAATCAAAAGGGTCAAATTCGACAGACACATAATTATTGCTAGTGAATTTTCTAACGGAGATTAAGTTTTTAATGATGTTAGGTGTGTATAGGACGTGGTTTATGGAGAAAAGTGGGTGTGGATGTTTGGTGTGTGTGTTACCGTAACCTTCAATTGGAATGCAATGACCATTGCCGACAGTAATAAATTGAGGACACATTAACCGACGTAGTTGAGATAGGTTACCTGATGACTGGGTGAGGTGAGATGTGGCTCCGGTGTCCATGTACCAATTGTCGTCGGGCTGTTGAAGGTTCACGGTGGTGTAGGCCTGGCCCAAATCAGTCGGGGCGAGGCTGGCTGCTGCGATTCTGCCGCTTCTGGACTCCAATTCTGCTGCGATTCTTCTTCTTTGTTGACCGCAATCGTGGTCTCTTCGCTGCTGGTGGGCATGCTTGGTAGCTCGGGCAGGGCCCAAGAGGCCAGTTGATCAAGGCTGCTGGAACTGGGCCCCTGTAGTCTGGTACGGGCATGCAGGCGAGGCCCAGTTCTGCTGGTTAGGCCACTGCTGCTGGTTGGACCACTGCTGCTGCTGTCCAGTCCACTGGTTGCATTGGCCCTTTCTGCGGCCCTTGCCTTTGTTGTTGCGACCTCTGCCGCCACGACCTCCGCCGCTCTGCTGCTGGCCGCAGGTGTTTCCATTCTGTCAACGGCTAACGCCTTTTGATTATGTTCCTCTTGTTTAACACGTCTAGTTTCTTCCAACAAAAGTTGTGAACGTGCCTTGTTGAAGCTTGGGAGAGGGTCCGCTTATTGAATCATTGTTGCGAGTGTGTCATATTCACCTTTCGGTAAACCCGCAACAAGTTGAAGCACCATCTTGGTTTCTGAAACAGAAGTCCCGACGTTGGATAGTTGATCGGTTATGAGTTTCTGTCGCTTACAATATTCGGACATGTTGTTAAAATTCTCAAGGCGGGTATTATTGAATTTATCTTCCAAATACACGACCCGAGTATTTTTATTATCCTGAAAGATTTCTTCTAGCCAGACCAAAAGTTCACGTGCCGTAGCACCTGTTTTCATGATAGTGCATAACAAGTATTTGGAGATGGTTGCCGTAGATCAAGTGTTTGACGATGGCGTCAAGACGACGCCAGATTGAGTCTGTAACATCGGTGGGAAGAGGAACATATTCGTCAATATGATCGAGCACATTGTATGCACATGCATGAATGTAGAATAGTTCCGTCCACAAGGAATATTGACAGTCTTCTTGATCAAGAATTATAGGGATAAAATTTTTGATGTTGTTAACGGCGAATGCCGGATGAAAAGAAGATACTGAACGTTGAGATGGGTGGTCAAGTGTGCCAGTGGATTAACTGGAATTTGTGGGGGAAGACATGATTGTCGCCGGCCAAGGGAAGGGGATTTTCCTGGTTGGCCGAGATAGGGAGGCAGAAACCAGAAGAAAAAAAATTATGTTTGGCCGAAATTGAGGAAGAGAAGGGAGAAGAGTAGGGTTTAGGTTTTAGGCTCTTGATACCATGAAAGACAGAATAATTTCCCCTTAGGGATTCCTTTCATTATTCACAATATATATAGCTGTACAAAGGTTGATTTGTAATATGGTACGAATACTAAATTACCTTACAAAGGTTGATTTCTAATATATTAGAATCCTAAGTTACCTTAAATATACATCTATCATAATTACAAAATATACAGAGACTATTCGTAGAATATTCGCTAATAATAAAGATCAGGGAAAAGAGGATTAGTTTCAAAACATCAAGTGAAAGGTGTCACTCGAACCTAAAACAACCTAGACTAATTTTCTAACATGCAAGGTGAGTTCTTAACAAGATTAAAGTTAAATTACTACTCCCAAACAACGATTCTAGAAAGATTTCATCTTGAAATCACGAGATTCTCAACAAGGATTCAAGAACAATATCGTTTTCTCCCCAGAGTTAGGGTATTACGGTTGAAGTTAACTTCCCAACCTCTTTCTACACCATAATTCCATTCACCATAGTGTCATTCTAGCATCAAGTAGACAACACCATAGTTTCATTCCCCATAGTGTCATTCTAGCACCAAGTAGACAATACCATAATTCACCATAGTACCATACCGGAACCAAGTAGACCATCAAGGACACATAAACCTCCCACAAATCTAAAACACTTTATTCGTTCATGATCATTACCTAAGTTTCACCCTACATACAACCCGTAACACAATATTTCCTTTCCTGGAAGCTCACCCTCCACTTTATTTACCACCTCCAACGCACTTTATATATACATTAATTATTTATCTCATGATAGTTAACAAATGGTAAATAACATATAACATGATTATGAACCTAATTCTTTTGGAGAGGCGACAACTAATTCTACTGGACATATGGTAGTGATACAAGAATTTGATGCATTGTATGCTAATAATACATGGGACCTGGTACCACTACCACCTGCAAAGAATGTCATATGTCTAAGTGGGTTTATATGATTAAACATAAGGCGGATGAAAGTGTTGAGATGTCTAAGGCAAGTCTATAGTCAAAAAGTATACCCAACAGGTTGTATAGATTACACATAAATATTCTCCCGTATTGTTAAAATGACTACTGTTAGGGTCTTGATTGGGACCGCAGTTAAGAAGGGTGTAGTATTTTTCAATTAGATGTCAACAGCTTTCCTTCACTGTGATTTACATGACGAGGTTCACATGGATGTACCTCCAGGACTTGTTGTGGAATGTTTAGGAACGGTGTGCAAGTTGAAAAAGTCCCTCTATGAACTAAAATGAGTTCTAGGTAGTGGTATTCCAAACTGACTAAAGCACTTTATGTAATAGGGTATGAGCATTCCACGTTTGATTATTTTCTATTTTACAAAATGGATAACTCATCAGTATTGTTGTAGAAGTCTATATAAATTATTTAATGATCATTGACACATACCTAGAGGAAGTGGAATCTTTGAATCTCCATGGAACCTTTGAGATAAAGGATTTTAGCAAATTGAATTATTTTCTAGGTTTATAGGTGTTGCACAAAAGTGATGGTATTATAATCTAATAGAGGAGAATCACCATGGATCTTCTCAAGGAATTTGATTTCTTATCTTATACTTTCATATCCTCCTCTCTTGATTCTTCCACAAAGTTGAAAGAAGATGAAGGAACATTCACACCAGCTGGTCTAGGTACCAAATCCCAAGTGTTCTGTTTGGTTAAAGAGTTAAATTCCTCGCACATGGCCGCATTCCAATTTGGGTCCAGTTTTGCTAGTTTTGGATTTTTTGGAATGGGTGATAAGGTTTGTGTAGGGAGATTGAAGTGAACCTTGGGTTTGAAGATTCCGTGTTTTGCACGAGTCTCCATGTGATGAGAAGGCAGTGGTGGTAGGTCGGGACTATCAAAGCATAGGCTGGGATAGGCTGCAGGGCTGGGAGGCAGCATGGCTGTGGGACTGGTTGCTGGGCTGAGGGGCACCAGTGGTGCTAGAGGTGCAGGAGACTAGGCTGTAGGTAGTATGGGTGGTGTATGGGTATTAGACCGAGAGCATGGGGCTGGAATGAGTGGCAGCATAGCTGCTGGAGGGCCAGATAGCACTTCTGAAGGCAGCAGTGGTGTTGGTGACCGAGAGCAGGTGGCTGTAGGCAGTACTGGTGAGGACGATGCTATTGGGACAGTGAACTGCTATTGGTACAGATTTTAGATGATCGGGGACAGACTCGGTTCATCGAGAAAGAAGTAATCGGTGGTCTGAAATTTCCGGAGATTGAAAAAAGGAAATGTTGTCTCGTCAAAAGTGACGTGATGAGAGACGATGATTTTGCGAGGTAGCACAAGTAGCCCCGATGATTAGGAGAAAGACCAAGGAAGACACATCGCAGAGTGCGAGGGGCAAGTTTGTGAGGTGCAGTGGAGGCTATGTTGGGGTAGCATAAATATCTAAAAATATGTAGGAGATCATATGATGGTAGCCTACGGTATAAGATTTCGGTAGGGGTCTTGTTTTGGAGTGTGCTAGTTGGTAAAATATTAAGACGGGATTCTACCATTTTGACAGCATAGACCCAAAAAGGCGGTGGTAGGCAGGTATGAAACAGGAGTGTGCGAACCATGTTATTAATGGTACGTATAATTCGTTCAGCCGTTCCGTTTTGGGAAGAAGTATAGGGACAAGAAAAATGAAAAACCATGCCTTGTTTAGAACAGAAATTGTGAAATGCTGAGTTATTAAATTCTCGTCCATTATCACACTGGAATGATTTGATAGATTTTTCAAATTGTGTTTTAATGAATTTTTGAAATCAAGGAATTTTGCAAAAACTTCAGATTTAAATTTCAGTGGGTAAATCCAGACAAAGTGTGAAAAATCATCCAAGAATACTAGATAGAATTTATGACCCAAAGAGCTAACAATCGGAGATGTCCACAAATCAGCATGAACAATATCAAAGGGAGAAAAAGTAACACTGTTTGATGACATAAATGGAAGACGAGTATGTTTGCCTAGTGGACAAGAAAAATAGTGTTGGGAAATTTTCTCATTATTACATTGAATACGCTTAGAAGTCCTAAGAAGAGTAAAGCGGGTCTCAGGTGTCCGAGTCTGTTGTACCAAGTTGAGGGAGAGATCACCGCAAGGGATAGAGGTACTTGCGGTTTGACAACAAAAGATTGAGTGAATGGGTAGAGATCTCCCACACTATTGCAGCGTGTAAGAATTTTCCTCGTATTAAGTTCCTTCACAAAAAAATCAAAAGGGTCAAATTCGACAGACACATAATTATTGCTAGTGAATTTTCTAACGGAGATTAAGTTTTTAATGATGTTAGGTGTGTATAGGACGTGGTTTATGGAGAAAAGTGGGTGTGGATGTTTGGTGTGTGTGTTACCGTAACCTTCAATTGGAATGCAATGACCATTGCCGACAGTAATAAATTGAGGACACTTTAACCGACGTAGTTGAGATAGGTTACCTGATGACCGGGTGAGGTGACATGTGGATCCGGTGTCCATGTACCAATTGTTGTCGGGCTGTTGAAGGTTCACGGTGGTGTAGGCCTGACCCAAATCGATCGGGCGAGGCTGTTTGAGCTGCTGCGATTCTTCTTCTTCTTTGGACTCCAATAAGAACTGCTGCGATTCTTCTTCTTTGTTGGACTGTCAGGTGGTCCGCCGCTTCTTTGGTGGGCATGCTTGGTAGCTCGGGCGGGCCCAAGAGGCGATTGATCAGGCTGCTGGGCGGGCCTCAGAATGCGAATGCGGGCATGCGGCGAGGCCCGATTCTGCTGGTTAGGCCATCTTCTTGGTTGGACCACTTCTTCTTCTTTGTCGATCCACTGGTTTCATTGGCCCTTCTGCGGCCCTTGCCTTTGTTGTTGCGACCTCTGCGCCGCCACGACCTCCGCCGCTCAGCCGCCGCGCAGTGTTTCCATATTCGTCACAATCGGCTAACGCCTTTTGATTATGTTCCTCTTGTTTAACACGTCTAGTGTCTTCCAACAAAAGTTGTGAACGTGCCTTGTTGAAGCTTGGGAGAGGGTCCGCTTATTGAATCATTGTTGCGAGTGTGTCATATTCACCTTTCGGTAAACCCACAACAAGTTGAAGCACCATCTTGGTTTCTGAAACAGAAGTCCCGACGTTGGATAGTTGATCGGTTATGAGTTTCTGTCGCTTACAATATTCGGACATGTTGTTAAAATTCTCAAGGCGGGTATTATTGAATTTATCTTCCAAATACACGACCCGAGTATTTTTATTATCCTGAAAGATTTCTTCTAGCCAGACCCAAAGTTCACGTGCCGTAGCACCTGTTTTTATGATAGTGCATAACAAGTATTTGGAGATGGTTTCCGTAGATCAAGTGTTTGACGATGGCGTCAAGACGACGCCAGATTGAGTCTGTAACATCGGTGGGAAGAGGAACATATTCGTCAATATGATCGAGCACATTGTATGCACATGCATGAATGTAGAATAGTTCCGTCCACATGGAATATTGACAGTCTTCTTGATCAAGAATTATAGGGATAAAATTTTTGATGTTGTTAACGGCGAATGCCGGATGAAAAGAAGATACTGAACGTTGAGATGGGTGGTCAAGTGTGCCAGTGGATTAACTGGAATTTGTGGGGGAAGATATGATTGTCGCCGGCCAAGGGAAGGGGATTTTCCTGGTTGGCCGAGATAGGGAGGCAGAAACCAGAAGAAAAAAAATTAAGTTTGGCCGAAATTGAGGAAGAGAAGGGAGAAGAGTAGGGTTTAGGTTTTAGGCTCTTGATACCATGAAAGACAGAATAATTTCCCCTCAGGGATTCCTTTCATTATTCACAATATATATAGTTGTACAAAGGTTGATTTGTAATGTGGTACGAATACTAAATTACCTTACAAAGGTTGATTTCTAATATATTAGAATCCTAAGTTACCTTAAATATACATCTATCATAATTACAAAATATACAGAGACTATTCGTAGAATATTCGCTAATAATAAAGATCAGGGAAAAGAGGATTAGTTTCAAAACATCAAGTGAAAGGTGTCACTCGAACCTAAAACAACCTAGACTAATTTTCTAACATGCAAGGTGAGTTCTTAACAAGATTAAAGTTAAATTACTACTCCCAAACAACGATTCTAGAAAGATTTCATCTTGAAATCACGAGATTCTCAACAAGGATTCAAGAACAATATCGTTTTCTCCCCAGAGTTAGGGTATTACGGTTGAAGTTAACTTCCCAACCTCTTTCTACACCATAATTCCATTCACCATAGTGTCATTCTAGCATCAAGTAGACAACACCATAGTTTCATTCCCCATAGTGTCATTCTAGCACCAAGTAGACAATACCATAATTCACCATAGTACCATACCGGAACCAAGTAGACCATCAAGGACACATAAACCTCCCACAAATCTAAAACACTTTATTCGTTCATGATCATTACCTAAGTTTCACCCTACATACAACCCGTAACACAATATTTCCTTTCCTGGAAGCTCACCCTCCACTTTATTTACCACCTCCAACGCACTTTATATATACATTAATTATTTGTCTCATGATAGTTAACAAATGGTAAATAACATATAACATGATTATGAACCTAATTCTTTTGGAGAGGCGACAACTAATTCTACTGGACATATGGTAGTGATACAAGAATTTGATGCATTGTATGCTAATAATACATGGGACCTGGTACCACTACCACCTGCAAAGAATGTCATATGTCTAAGTGGGTTTATATGATTAAACATAAGGCGGATGAAAGTGTTGAGATGTCTAAGGCAAGTCTATAGTCAAAAAGTATACCCAACAAGTTGTATAGATTACACATAAATATTCTCCCGTATTGTTAAAATGACTACTATTAGGGTCTTGATTGGGACCACAGTTAAGAAGGGTGTAGTATTTTTCAATTAGATGTCAACAGCTTTCCTTCACTGTGATTTACATGGCGAGGTTCACATGGATGTACCTCCAGGACTTGTTGTGGAATGTTTAGGAACGATGTGCAAGTTGAACAAGTCCCTCTATGAACTAAAATGAGTTCTAGGTAGTGGTATTCCAAACTGACTGAAGCACTTTATGTTATAGGGTATGAGCATTCCTTATTTGATTATTTTCTGTTTTACAAAACGGATAACTCATCAGTATTGTTGTACAAGTCTATATAAATTATTTAATGATCATTGACACATACCTAGAGGAAGTGAAATCTTTGAATCTCCCTGGAACCTTTGAGATAAAGGATTTTAGCAAATTGAATTATTTTCCAGGTTTATAGGTGTTGCACAAAAGTGATGGTATTATAATCTAATAGAGGAGAATCACCATGGATCTTCTCAAGGAATTTGATTTCTTATCTTATACTTTCATATCCTCCTCTCTTGATTCTTCCACAAAGTTGAAAGAAGATGAAGGAACATTCACACCAGCTGGTCTAGGTACCAAATCCCAAGTGTTCTGTTTGGTTAAAGAGTTAAATTCCTCGCACATGGCCGCATTCCAATTTGGGTCCAGTTTTGCTAGTTTTGGATTTTTTGGAATGGGTGATAAGGTTTGTGTAGAGAGATTGAAGTGAACCTTGGGTTTGAAGATCCCGTGTTGTGCACGAGTCTCCATGTGATGAGCAGGCAGTGGTGGTAGGTCGGGACTATGAGGCTGCATAGCTGCGGGACAGGCTGCAGGGCTGGGAGGCAGCATGGGTGGGGCCAGTTCTTTGGTGAGTGGCAGTGATAGTCTTTGGAGGTGCAGGAGACTGAGCGGTATGGGCGGTGTATGGGCATTAGACTGAGAGCATGGGGCAGGACTGAGTGGCATCATTGCTGCTGGAGGGCCAGACAGCACTGTTGAAGGCAGTAGTGGTGTTGGTGACCGAGAGCAGGTGGCTGTAGGCTGTACTGGTGAGGACGATGTTGTCGGGACAGTGAACTGCTATTGGTACAGATTTTGGATGACCGGGGACAGACTCGGTTCATCGAGAAAGAAGTAATCGGTGGTCTGAAATTTCCGGAGATTGGAAAAAGGAAATGTTGTCTCGTCAAAAGTGATGTGAAGGGAGATGATGATTTTGCGAGGTAGCACAAGTAGCCCTGATGATTAGGAGAAAGACCAAGGAAGACACATGGCAGAGTGCGAGGGGCAAGTTTGTGAGGTGCAGTGGAGGCTATGTTGGGGTAGCATAAACATCAAAAAATATGTAGGTGATCATATGATGGTAGCCTACGGTATAAGATTTTGGTAGGGGTCTTGTTTTGGAGTGTGCTAGTTGGTAAAATATTAAGAAGGGATTCTACCATTTTGACAGCATAGACCCAGAAAGGCGGTGGTAGGCAGGCATGAAACAGGAGTGAGCGAACCATGTTATTAATAGTACGTATAATTCGTTCAGCCTTACCGTTTTGGGAAGAAGTATAGGGACAAGAAAAACAAAAAACCATGCCTTGTTTAGAACAGAAATTATGAAATGCTGAGTTATTAAATTCTCGTCCATTATCACACTGGAATGATTTGATAGATTTTTCAAATTGTGTTTTAATGAATTTTTGAAACTCAAAGAATTTTGCAAAAACTTCAGATTTAAATTTCAGTGGGTAAATCCATACAAAGTGTGAAAAATCATCCAAGAATACTAGATAGAATTTATGACCCAAAGAGCTAACAATCGGAGATGTCCACAAATCAGCATGAACAATATCAAAGGGAGAAAAAGTAACACTGTTTGATGACATAAATGGAAGACGAGTATGTTTGCCTAGTGGACAAGAAAAACAATGTTGGGCAATTTTCCCATTATTACATTGAATACGCTTAGAAGTCCTAAGAAGAGTAAAAACTGGGTCTCAGGGTGTCAAGTCTGTTGTACCAAGTTGAGGGAGAGATCACCGCAAGGGATAGAGGTACTTGCGGTTTGACAATGGAAGATTGAGAGAATGGGTAGAGATCTCCCACACTATTGCAACATGTAAGAATTTTCCTCGTATTAAGTTCCTTCACAAAAAAACAAAGGGTCAAATTCGATGCATACGTAATTATTGCTAGTGAATTTTCTAACGGAGATTAAGTTTTTAATGATGTTAGGTGTGTATAGGACGTGGTTTATGGAGAAACGTGGGTGTGGATGTTTGGTGTGTGTGTTACCATAACCTTCAATTGGAATGCAATGACCATTGCCGATAGTAATAAATTGAGGACACTTTAACCGATGTAGTTGAGATAGGTTACCTGATGACCGGGTGAGGTGAGATGTGGCACCGATGTCCATGTACCAATTGTTGTCGGGCTGTTGAAGGTTCACGGTGGTGTAGGCCTGTCCCAAATCAGTCGGGGCCAGGCTTTCTTTGGTCAGCTGCGATTGTTGTTCTTTCTTTGGCTACAATAAATTCGCTGCGATTCTTCTTCTTTGTTGGGCCTGTCAATCGTGGTTCTGCTGCTGCTGCTGGTGGGCATGCTTGGTGGCTCGGGCAGGGCCCAAGAGGCCAGTCGATCAAGGTCAGGCTGGGCCCACAGTAGTGCGGGCATGCGGCGAGGCCCGATTCTTTGGTTAGGCCATCTTCTGGTTGGACCATCGCCGCTTGTCGATCCACTGGTTGCATTTGCCCTTTCTGCGGCCCTTGCCTTTGTTGTTGCGACCTCTGCCGCCACGACCTCCGCCGCTCTGCTGCTGGCCGCAGGTGTTGCCATTCTGTCAACGGCTAACGCCTTTTGATTAAGTTCCTCTTGTTTAGCACGTCTAATTTCTTCCAACAAAAGTTGTGAACGTGCCTTGTTGAAGCTTGGGAGAGGGTCCGCTTATTGAATTATTGTTGCGAGTGTGTCATATTCACCTTTCGGTAAACCCGCAACAAGTTGAAGCACCATCTTGGTTTCTGAAACAGAAGTCCCGACGTTGGATATTTGATCGGTTATGAGTTTCAGTCGCTTACAATATTCGGACATGTTGTTAAAATTTTCAAGGCGGGCATTGTTGAATTTATCTTCCAAATACACGACCCGAGTATTTTTATTATCCTGAAAGATTTCTTCTAGCCTGACCCAAAGTTCACGTGCCGTAGCACCTGTTTTCATGATAGTGCATAACAAGTATTTGGAGATGGTTGCCGTAGATCAAGTATTTGACGATGGCGTCAAGACGATGCCAGATTGAGTCTGTAACATCGGTGGGACGAGGAACAGATTCGTCAATATGATCGAGCACGTTGTATGCACATGCATGAATGTAGAATAGTTCCGTCCACATGGAATATTGACAGTCTTCTTGATCAAGAATTATAGGGATAAATTTTTTGATATTGTTAACGGCGAATGCCGGATAAAAAGAAGATACTGAACGTTGAGATGGGTGGTCAAGTGTGCCAGTGGATTAACTGGAATTTGTGGTGGAAGACATGATTGCCGCCGGCCAAGGGAAGGGGATTTTCCTGGTTGGCCGAGATAGGGAGGCAGGAGGCAGAAACCAGAAGAAAAAAAATTATGTTTGGCCGAAATTGAGGAAGAGAAGGGAGAAGAGTAAGGTTTAGGTTTTAGGCTCTTGATACCATGAAAGACAGAATAATTTCCCCTTAGGCATTCCTTTCATTATTCACAATATATATAGCTGTACAAAGGTTGATTTGTAATATGGTACGAATCCTAACTTACCTTACAAAGGTTGATTTCTAATATATTAGAATCCTAAGTTACCTTAAATATACATCTATCATAATTACAAAATATACAGAGACTATTCGTAGAATATTCGCTAATAATAAAGATCAGGGAAAAGAGGATTAGTTTCAAAACATCAAGTGAAAGGTGTCTCTCGAACCTAAAACAACCTAGACTTATTTTCTAACATGCAAGGTGAGTTCTTAACAAGATTAAAGTTAAATTACTACTCCCAAACAACGATTCTAGAAAGATTTCATCTTGAAATCACGAGATTCTCAACAAGGATACAAGAACAATATCGTTTTCTCCCCAGAGTTAGGGTATTACGGTTGAAGTTAACTTCCCAACCTCTTTCTACACCATAATTCCATTCACCATAGTGTCATTCTAGCATCAAGTAGACAAAACCATAGTTTCATTCCCCATAATGTCATTCTAGCACCAAGTAGACAATACCATAATTCACCATAGTACCATACCGGAACCAAGTAGATCATCAAGGACACATAAACCTCCCACAAATCTAAAACACTTTATTCGTTCATGATCATTACCTAAGTTTCACCCTACATACAACCCGTAACACAATATTTCCTTTCCTGGAAGCTCACCCTCCACTTTATTTACCACCTCCAACGCACTTTATATATACATTAATTATTTGTCTCATGATAGTTAACAAATGGTAAATAACATATAACATGATTATGAACCTAATTCTTTTGGAGAGGCGACAACTAATTCTACTGGACATATGGTAGTGATACAAGAATTTGATGCATTGTATGCTAATAATACATGTGACCTGGTACCACTACCACCTGCAAAGAATGTCATATGTCTAAGTGGGTTTATATGATTAAACATAAGGCGGATGAAAGTGTTGAGATGTCTAAGGCAAGTCTATAGTCAAAAAGTATACCCAACAGGTTGTATAGATAACACATAAATATTCTCCCGTATTGTTAAAATGACTACTGTTAGGGTCTTGATTGGGACCGCAGTTAAGAAGGGTGTAGTATTTTTCAATTAGATGTCAACAGCTTTCCTTCACTGTGATTTACATGACGAGGTTCACATGGATGTACCTCCAGGACTTGTTGTGGAATGTTTAGGAACGATGTGCAAGTTGAACAAGTCCCTCTATGAACTAAAATGAGTTCTAGGTAGTGGTATTCCAAACTGACTGAAGCACTTTATGTTATATGGTATGAGCATTCCTTGTTTGATTATTTTCTGTTTTACAAAACGGATAACTCATCAGTATTGTTGTAGAAGTCTATATAAATTATTTAATGATCATTGACACATACCTAGAGGAAGTGGAATCTTTGAATCTCCATGGAACCTTTGAGATAAAGGATTTTAGCAAATTGAATTATTTTCTAGGTTTAGAGGTGTTGCACAAAAGTGATGGTATTATAATCTAATAGAGGAGAATCACCATGGATCTTCTCAAGGAATATGATTTCTTATCTTATACTTTCATATCCTCCTCTCTTGATTCTTCCACAAAGTTGAAAGAAGATGAAGGAACATTCACACCAGCTGGTCTAGGTACCAAATCCCAAGTGTTCTGTTTGGTTAAAGCGTTAAATTCGTCGCACATGGCCGCATTCTAATTTGGGTCCAGTTTTGCTAGTTTTGGATTTTTTGGAATGGGTGATAAGGTTTGTGTAGAGAGATTGAAGTGAACCTTGGGTTTGAAGATCCCGTGTTGTGCACGAGTCTCCATGTGATGAGCAGGCAGTGGTGGTAGGTCGGGACTATGAGGCTGCATAGTCATGGACAGCCGCAGGTCGGGAGGCGACATGGTGTGGGCCAGTTCTTTGGTGAGTGGCGCAGATAGTCTTTGGAGAGTGCAGGAGACTTGGCCGAGGCGATGGGCGGTGTATGGGCATTAGACCGAGAGCATGGGGCAGGACTGAGCGGCATCATTGTTGCTGGAGGGCCAGATAGCACTATTGAAGGCAGTAGTGGTGTTGGTGACCGAGAGCAGGTGGCTGTAGGCAGTACTGGTGAGGACGATGTTGTCGGGACAGTGAACTGCTATTGGTACAGATTTTGGATGACCGGGGACAGACTCGGTTCATCGAGAAAGAAGTAATCGGTGGTCTGAAATTTCCGGAGATTGGAAAAAGGAAATGTTGTCTCGTCAAAAGTGACGTGAAGGGAGATGATGATTTTGCGAGGTAGCACAAGTAGCCCTGATGATTAGGAGAAAGACCAAGGAAGACACATGGCAGAGTGCGAGGGGCAACTTTGTGAGGTGCAGTGGAGGCTATGTTGGGGTAGCATAAACATCAAAAAATATGTAGGTGATCATATGATGGTAGCCTACGGTATAAGATTTTGGTAGGGGTCTTGTTTTGGAGTGTGCTAGTTGGTAAAATATTAAGAAGGGATTCTACCATTTTGACAGCATAGACCCAGAAAGGCGGTGGTAGGCAGGCATAAAACAGGAGTGAGTGAACCATGTTATTAATAGTACGTATAATTCGTTCAGCCTTTCCGTTTTGGGAAGAAGTATAGGGACAAGAAAAAGAAAAAACCATGCCTTGTTTAGAACAGAAATTGTGAAATGCTGAGTTATTAAATTCTCGTCCATTATCACACTGGAATGATTTGATAGATTTTTCAAATTGTGTTTTAATGAATTTTTGAAACTCAAGGAATTTTGCAAAAACTTCATATTTGAATTTCAGTGGGTAAATCCAGACAAAGTGTGAAAAATCATCCAAGAATACTAGATAGAATTTATGATCAAAAGAGCTAACAATCGTAGATGTCCACAAATCAGCATGAACAATGAGTATGTTTGCCTAGTGGACAAGAAAAACAATGTTGGGCAATTTTCCCATTATTACATTGAATACGCTTAGAAGTCCTAAGAAGAGTAAAAACTGGGTCTCCGGGGTGTCCGAGTCTGTTGTACCAAGTTGAGGGAGAGATCACCGCAAGGGATAGAGGTACTTGCGGTTTGACAACGGAAGATTGAGTGAATGGGTAGAGATCTCCCACACTATTGCAGCGTGTAAGAATTTTCCTCGTATTAAGTTCCTTCACAAAAAATCCAAAGGGTCAAATTCGACAGACACATAATTATTGCTAGTGAATTTTCTAACGGAGATTAAGTTTTTAATGATGTTAGGTGTGTATAGAACGTGGTTTAGGAAGAAAGGTGGGTGTGGATGTTTGGTGTGTGTGTTACCGTAACCTTTAATTGGAATGCGATGACCATTGCTGACAGTAATAAATTGAGGACACTTTAACCGACGTAGTTGAGATAGGTTACCTGGCGATCGGATGAGGTAAGATGTGGCTCCGATGTCTATGTACCAATTGTCGTCGGGCTGTTGAAGGTTCACGGTGGTGTAGGCCTGGCCCAAATCAGTCGAGGCCAGGCTGCTGCTTCTTCTTCTTTGGGATCGCAATGGGTCTTGTAGTTGCTTCTTGTTGTTGACCGCAATCAGGTGGTCCTGTTGCTGCTGCTGGTAGGCCTGCTTGGTGGCTCGAGGCAGGGGCCCGAAAGGCCGATCGACCAAAGGTTTGCTAAGCCCGGGCCACTGCGTCGATGCGGGCATGCGGCGAGGCCCAGTCGCTTGGTTGGGCCACTGCTGCTGCTGGTTGGACCACTGCTGCTGCTGTCCAGTCCACTGGTTGCATTGGCCCTTTCCGCGATCCTTGCCTTTGTTGTTGCGACCTCTGCCGCCACGACCTCCGCCGCCACGACCTCCGCCGCTCTGCTGCTGGCCGCAGGTGTTGTCATCCCGTCAACGGCTAACGCCTTTTGATTATGTTCCTCTTGTTTAACACGTCTAATTTCTTCCAACAAAAGTTTTGAACGTGCCTTGTTGAAGCTTGGGAGAGGGTCCGCTTATTGAATTATTGTTGCGAATGTGTCATATTCACCTTTCGGTAAACCCGCAACAAGTTGAAGCACCATCTTGGTTTCTGAAACAGAAGTCCCAACGTTGGATAGTTGATCGGTTATGAGTTTCAGTTTCTTACAATATTCGGACATGTTGTTAAAATTCATGAGGCGAGTGTTGTTGAATTGCTCTTCCAAATACACGACCCGAGTATTTTTATTATCCTGAAAGATTTCTTCTAGCCAGACCCAAAGTTCACGTGTCATAGCACATGTTTTCATGATAGTGCATAACTGGTCTAAGGAGATGGTGTTGTAGATCCATTGTTTGACGATGGCGTCAAGACGACGCCAGATTGAGTCTGTAACATCGGTGGGACGAGGAACAGATTCGTCAATGTGATCGAGCACGTTGTATGCACATGCATGAATGTAGAATAGTTCCATCCACATGGAATATTGACAGTCTTCTTGATCAAGAATTATAGGGATAAAATTCTTGATGTTGTTAACAGCGAATGCCGGATGAAAAGAAGATACTGAACGTTGAGATGGGTGGTCAAGTGTGCCAATGGATGAACTGGAATTTGTGGGGGAAGACATGATTGTCGCCGGCCAAGGGAAGGGGATTTTTCTGGTTGGCCGAGATAGGGAGGCAGAAACCAGAAGAAAAAAAATTATGTTTGGCCAAAATTGAGGAAGAGAAGGGAGAAGAGTAGGGTTTAGGTTTTAGGCTATTGATACCATGAAAGACAAAATAATTTCCCCTTAGAGATTCCTTTCATTATTCACAATATATATAGTTGTACAAAGGTTGATTCCTAATATGGTATGAATCCTAACTTACCTTACAAAGGTTGATTCCTAATATAATTAAAATCCTAAGTTACCTTAAATATACATCTATATTTTCTAATAATAAAGATTAGGGAAAAAAGGCTTAGTTTCAAAACATCAAGTGAAAGGTGTCTCTTGAACCTAAAACAACCTAGACTAATTTTCTAACATGCAAGGTGAGTTCTTAACGAGATTAAAGTTAAATTACTACTCCCAAACAACGATTCTAGAAAGATTTCATCTTGAAATCACGAGATTCTCAACAAGGATTCATGAACAATGTCGTTTTCTCCCCAAAGTTAGGGTATTACGATTGAAGTTAACTTCCCAACCTCTTTCTACACCATAATTCCATTCACCATAGTGTCATTCTAGCATCAAATAGACAACACCATAGTTTCATTCCCCATAATGTCATTCTATCACCAAGTAGACAATACCATAATTAACCATAGTACCATACCGGAACCAAGAAGACCATCAAGGACACATAAACCTCCCACAAATCTAAAACACTTTATTCGTTCATGATCATTACCTAAGTTTCACCCTACATACAACCCGTAACACAATATTTCCTCTCTTGGAAGCTCACCCTCCACTTTATTTACCACCTCCAACGCACTTTATATATACATTAATTATTTGTCTCATGATAGTTAACAAATGGTAAATAACATATAACATGATTATGAACCTAATTCTTTTGGAGAGGCGATAACTAATTCTACTGGACATATGGTAGTGATACAAGAATTTGATGCATTGTATGCTAATAATACATGTGACCTAGTACCACTACCACCTGCAAAGAATGTCATATGTCTAAGTGGGTTTATATGATTAAACATAAGGCGGATGAAAGTGTTGAGATGTCTAAGGCAAGTCTATAGTCCAAAAGTATACCCAACAGGTTGTATAGATTACACATAAATATTCTCCCGTATTGTTAAAATGACTACTGTTAGGGTCTTGATTGGGACCGCAGTTAAGAAGGGTGTAGTATTTTTCAATTAGATGTCAACAGCTTTCCTTCACTGTGATTTACATGACGAGGTTCACATGGATGTACCTCCAGGACTTGTTGTGGAATGTCTAGGAATGGTGTGCAAGTTGAACAAGTCCCTCTATGAACTAAAATGAGTTATAGGTAGTGGTATTCCAAACTGACTGAAGCACTTTATGTTATAGGGTATGAGCATTCCATGTTTGATTATTCTCTGTTTTACAAAACGGATAGCTCATCAGTATTGTTGTAGAAGTCTATATAAATTATTTAATGATCATTGACACATACCTAGAGGAAGTGGAATCTTTGAATCTCCATGGAACCTTTGAGATAAAGGATTTTAGCAAATTGAATTATTTTCTAGGTTTAGAAGTGTTGCACAAAAGTGATGGTATTATAATCTAATAGAGGAGAATCACCATTTATCTTCTCAAGGAATATGATTTCTTATCTTATACTTTCATATCCTCCTCTCTTGATTCTTCCACAAAGTTGAAAGAAGATGAAGGAACTCCACTATCATATCCATCCTATTACATGAATTGGTTGAGAAACTGAATTTCTTCACCAATACCATATTTGGCATTACTTATAATGTTCAACACGTAAGCCAATACATGTAGAGTCTTAGAGAGCCCAACCTATAAACAACTTTCCATGTATTAAGATATCTCAAAGGTGATCCATGTTTGGAGATTTTCTCTCCAACTGTCCAGAATAGACTCAGGCCTTATTGTGACTCAGATTGGGCCACCTGTCCTGAGTCCAAAAAATCAGTAAGTGGCTACCTGGTGCTTCTTGGTGATATCCCTATTAGTTTAAAATTGAAAAAGCAGTCTACAATTTCTCTATCATCAGCAGAAGTTGAGTACAAATCAATTAGAGAGTGGAAGAATTAGTATGGTTATCTAAGTTTCTAGTTGAATTGACAATGCTCCTTCTTTTACATATACAAGTGTTCTGTGATAGCCAGACATCTCTACATATTGTAAAGAATTCAATCTTTCCTATTATAAGAGTGAAGTTGTAAGAAAGGATGATCTCTCTCCATTACATTTCCATTAATGATCAGTTAGCTACTAAATACACCAAACTCCACATCAAAGTCAAACATTCTTCTTATCGTAACAAGTTTTACATGAGTACCTCACCTCCAACTTGAGGGGGTTATTGTGATTGTGTTTAATTCATCGCCATTCTTGTGTGTAGATGACCATTCTTGTTGTAATGCTCTAGCAATAGGCCATTGTTAGTGTAGAAGTTAGTTGAGTAGTTAGGATCAATTTCTCTGTTAATAGGTGGTTAGAAGTTAGTTAGGAATACTTAAATGAGACAGTCGAAAACTTAAGCTAGAATTATAAATACTTGTAAAAATATCTTTTCTAGTTAGGGTGTGTTCTGTATGAAGGAAAATGTTTTTCATGTAAAATGTTTCTTTGAAAAACAAGTGACTTCTTACTTATTTTCTTGTGTTTGGTAAAGAAGAAAAAAAATTATCCCAATGAGTTATGCATAAAGAGTATGTAAAGATCATTTTTGTATGATTAAGATGAATAATCAATACATGAGAATTTCTCTCTCTACAATGCTCTAATCTTCCTCTCTGGTTTAGGGTTCTCCTTCCCTTTGAATTCAAATATAATTATATGGTATCAGAGCGATTGAGCTGATAATCCTAGTTCAGTATCGATCCAATTCTTCTTTTCTTCATTCCGCAAACTTTCAATTCTTATTATAAAAAATTATGTGAAAATTGAATTCAAGTGACAGAAAATCATGCAAACAACTCTGCGAATACAAGTGCAGAAACTCAAGAACATGAGAATGTGAATTTGACCAAAATTGACTACAATCATCCATTGTTCCTCTCTCCCGCTGATGTTAGCGGCATTCAAATCATATCCTTCCAACTTACAGGTATCGAAAACTACTTTATCTGATATTGATCTATATGTATTGCTCTTCTAGGTCGTAATAAGTTAGGGTTGATAAATGGTTCTTGTGTAAAAGATAAGTTTCCTAAATCTATGAGCGATAGATGGGAGAGGGTGAATGCCGTTGTATTATCGTGGATGATGAATTCTTTGTCTAGTGATCGTCTTGGAGGTATTATGTACGGAATAAGTACACGAGCTGTTTGGGATGAACTTCAAGAAAGGTTCACCAAGATTGAAAGCTATAGGTCATACAATATTCATAAAGAAATTGCAACATTTAGTCAAGGTTCTCCATCTGTTTCTGCCAATTTTTCAAGATTAAAGAATATATGGATAAAGTTTGATGCTCTTATTCCTGCTCCTTCATGTGACTGTCCAAAATCAAAGGAATATGTGATGCATTTGAAAAGATTTAAATTGTTCCAATTTCTGATGGGGATGAATGAATCATATCCCCAGAAAAGAAGCCAAATACTTCTAATGAGTCATGTACCAACAGTAAACCATGCTTATGTCATGATAATTAGTGATGAAGGACGAAAATTTGTAGCAGCAACTTCTGGTATTTTTGGGTCAAATCTAGGCTCTTCACATTATGATGTAGAAATGTATTCAAGATCTGGAACTAGTTAAAGTGAGAGTTAACATGTGAGAAATCAAAGTACTAATGTTTATGGTGGAAATTAGAGGCTTAAAAAAAGATTATAGCCTTCAGTGTGACTTTTGTAAATTGAAAGGGAATACCAAAGAAACTTGTTACAAAATAGTAGGATATCCACATAGTTTCAAGTAGAAGAAGAGAGGAGGTATGTCTGGTGGTCCTAGTAATAGAAGTTCTGAATGCAATGTGATGACTGAGGCTATTGATCAAGATCATGACATGCTAGACTTTGGACATGGTCAACAATATGAACACATGTTGCAGATCCAAAACTTGGGTTTAACAAGTCATAGCTCAGCCTCAAATCAGGACAGTAAGCCTAGTCTTCAGGGTTGTTCATTAACGAAAGAGCAGTATGAAAAGATTCTTTAATTTCTGAACAAAGAAGGTGATAAAGTATATGCAGGAAATATGACTACTGAGACTGCATCAGGTAACAACTGTGCTTTACTAGCTTACAATCAGTTGTTGAAGTGGATAATAGATACAGGGGTAACAAATCATATGATCTCTGATGTTAGTTTATTTAATAACAAGTCAGTTGTTAAGCCTGAAAATCCAAAAAGTGTTTATACCAAATGGTGATTTCACACATGTTTCATATGTTGGATGTAGTACTTTGTTCAATGGAGAAACAATTTCTAATGTTCTACATATACCAAACTTCAAGTATAATATGCTTTCAGTGTAAAAAATAACAAGAGAATTGCAGTGCTCATTTCTTTTTTGCCATGACTTCTGTCTTTTTCAGGATATCTACAGTGGAAAGGTGAGAGAAATTGATAGAAAAGAGTATGGGCTATACATTTTGAATAGGCTAACAACACAAGACAAAGAAGAAGTTTCATTGATCACTACTACATGTGATATTGTTAGTAATACTGATAATGTAGAACTGTGCCATAGAAGACGTGGGCATATTTCAGCTTCTGTATTTAGTAGATTGATAACTACAAGACAAGATCTAAATTTTGAATGTTTGAATAAGTGTAGTGTGTGCCCTTGTGCTAAGAAAACAATACAATCTTTTACTGTTAGCTCAATAAAGACTGCAAGTTGTTTTGATTTGATTCATATGGATCTTTGGGGCCATATAAGGTCCCAACTATTGATGGAAACTATACTAGAATGACTTTGATATTCTTGTTAAAGCTAAAGTCTGATGTTTGCATTATCATTCAAAATTTTCTATTGTTAGTCAAGAATTAGTTTGAAAAGTCTATTAAGGTTATTAGAACTGATAATGGTACATAATTTATTAATTTTGTGTGTGATAATATGTTCAAAAGACTAGGGATTATTCATCAAAAGCCTTGTGCTTATACCTCTTACCAGAATGGTGTTACTGAGAGGATATACATACATATTTTGTCGGTAACAAGAGCCATTAGGTTCCAAGGTGGAATACCTATTAAATTCTGGGGAATTGTGTCTTAGCTGCTGTATATCTAATTAATAGGATGCCCAGTACTGTATTGAAGAACAAATCTCCTTATGAGTTGCTCAACTTCACTTAGTCATCTCAGTGTATTGGGGGTGCCTATGCTATGCTAAATCAGTGCAAGAACAATATAAGATTATGTATAGATCAAGGATATCAGTCCATATGGGGTATGCAGCTACTAAAAAGGGATACTTATTATATAAGATCTAGCTTTAAAGGAGTTCTTTGTCAACAGAGATATACTATTCAGGGAAAATATATTACCTTTCAAAAGTAACACAGTACATGAGCAACCAATGTTTCCTCAAACTGAGTTACATATCCTCATGACACAGTTACAAAACTTAACCTCTTATCAATCAGTCACACAACCTACCAATTTTCAGTTAAATCACACTCATGAAACCACTGAATTACCTCAACAGACTCAAGTCTTAGTTCAGCCAGAACTTAGTCAATCTCCTCAAGAAATTACTCAGCCAAATGATATACTTTCCTCAATACAACAAGTGCCAAATCAGCAAGTGCAACCTTCTATAACTCAACCTGTTCAGCAACCATCAAGAACATCCAATATAGGAAAGAAACTCCCTATCTGGATGAAATATTTTATCTCCCTTACTGCTGTTCAGAGTCAACCTTATCCTTTATCCCAATACATTTATGATCATCTATCACCCAAGTATCAAGCTTTCCTATCTGAATTTTCCACTGTCACAGAACCTACTTCCTATTTAGAAGCTACTAAAGATCCTAGGTGGGTAGAAGCAATGAAGAGTGAAATTGAAGTTCTTGAGTCAAACAAAACCTGGGAAGTAGTAACACTACCTTTTGGCAAGACAACTATATGGTGCAAATAGATTTTCAAAATCAAAATGAAGGAATTGATTATAAGTATCATGAATATTTTTAGAAATTATAAACATAGCATTTAGAATGCTAGATCTGAAGAACATGAACTTCCACAACAGTTAGATGTTTTAAACAAATGGACTATTCCATTTGTTTCCACTAAGGAAATTTATAATTTTGGTATTTTTGAAAACTTGCAAAATCGCCATGTTATTAAGACTATTGAAGAATCTGTCCAAATGGATAATCAAGAAAAAACTATACAGTTATTTTCTGATACTGATATTGAAAGATATCAAAAATTGCATTATAAATTTTTTCATATTGGATTAGTGCAAATTGCATTTAAACCTTTAACTTTAAAGGGTTTACTTGAAAGTTTTATGACTGTTTTAAGAGATGCTAGAAATTTAAATTGGAAACAATCTCTTATGGGTGCTATGCAATCCAGTATGGATTATGGACCAGTTTATTTTGATGTCAGACCAAATCTTACTCTATCTTTGTCTGATCCAAATATTTTGCATGCTTTAACTTTATATATAAAAGCTCATGGTTATAATTATATGCCTGAAACAGAAGTTATGTGCATCTGTTATCGTATATATTTCTGTGTGTTAGAAACTATGAATCCTAATTGCAAGATTATGGATGATAAGAGAAATAGACAAACGGTTCTTATAGAAACAAACCTAAACAAAAGGTCTAAGATAACAACTAGAAGACCTATCAGTTGGGATGAAATAAATTACCCCGACGATTGGCTAATTGAGAAGGCAATCCCTGTCCAACCTAGGATAGATACTCGTATTGCTCAGGTAGTTCAAAATACTGATGGAAATATCCATCTCCAATTCGCTACTCAACCACCTAAATTAGGTAAATCAATGTCATCTCATTATTACCTCTCTATTCTCGATGACATTCCCAGACCTTCTACTGCTAGAGCGTCAACCTCTCAGTTTAACGAAGACCTTTAAAAGGTTACCACTCCATCAGGAATCTCTCAAGATGAGAAGATTGATAAAATAAAGATAGGAGATAACCAAATTCCTGTAGGAATTAACACAGATCCTACTCCCAGTGAAATGGGATTCACTGATTATTTTAAATACGGATAGCGACTATATTTGTGCTTCTCCTCTGGATTATAGTCCAGGTTCAGGTTTGAGATAAATTATTTTAAAAGACGTTTGAGTGAAGATTATTATCTTTTTAGAAGATGATTTTTTTCATTTTTTTCTACAAAAGAACAATGTTCCATTAGAGATCAATTTTATGATGAGTTGCAAACCAAGCAGGATTATAAGCCTTTTGTTAGATGGTTTGTCGAAGACTATGCTCTACCCAATATCAATGTTATTGAAAGACAATGCCATTTAGATTCCAAAAAAGTCCTTAGGAGTATATACCCTCCAGATGAACCTTTTTCGTTAAAAAGGGACAACATTAGCAATGATTTACAGGCCTAACCTTTTATGAAGCTAATACATCACACCCTTCATAATGGTCCTACTATTGATCATATCAACACCCTGTTCAAACAACATAACCATACCAATATCCATCTTAAGGTTCTTAGTGAACAAATGAGCTTATTAGATAACAAGGTAGACAAGCTCAGATCTCTTATAAAGAGCCAAAGAGTTAAGATTGATGTTGCTACCGACCAGCCTCCAAAATCTCTGGAAATTCCAGCAAATATCCAGCCTCCTCCTACAATGGAAGGAATTTCCCTGACAAAAAAGACCACAAAACCATTAGTAAAAAACCTTGAAAATCTACTCTCTCAATTTCAGAGTAAATTGAAGATTTCCCCAAAAGATGGTTCTACATCTACTGTTACGATGATTAGTAAAGATAATTATATGAGTCTGACAATGAAACACAAATTGTTGTGATGAGAAAGGGTAAATGGAAACCCAAGTTTAATTCAGAAAATTACTACTATCCGAGACCTACACTCATGGATGTTCTAATTGAAGAACAAGCTTATAAGAATGAGTCTACCGCTTATACCGGTACATAAATTATTGAATGGAATATAGATGGTGGCTCTAATAGTCAAATCTTTAGTACTTGCCACAAGATCATCATGTATGCTACAACAGCCAAAGGTAATCACCAAACCGATGCTCACATCGTTAAGATGATAACTGCAGGATTCACATGTCAGCTTAAAGCATGGTGGGATAATTATCTCACACCAGACCAAAAATCTTCTATTCATAATGCTGTAAAGCAAGAGGGTAATGAGGTCCAGCCTTATGCAGTTTTTTCTCTCGTTCTAACTATTTTAGATCACTTTACAGGAAATTATTCAACCAATTATGATAATATCAGGACTCTTCTGTAAAATGATAGGTGCCCCACCTTAACTTCATTTAGGTGGTATAAGGATGTTTTCCTTAGCAGAGTGTTAAACCTCCCAGAAGCCAATAGTAGTTTCTGGAAAGCCAAATTCATAGATGGCCTTCCCTCTCTTTTTGCTGAAAAGATTAAGAGAACCTTAAGAAAAGATTCAGGGGATTCTCAAATCCAATGGGATCTTTATTCTTACGGTCAGCTAATAGGAAAATGCATGGAAGAAGGATTAGCTCTATGCAATGATCTGAAATTACAGAAACAACTTAAAAAGTAGAAATTGACAGAAAAAACTCAATTAGGAGAATTCTGTCAATAGTTTGCATTCGATGAACCAACCTCTCACCAAATGGGGAAAAAGAGGAAAATCCGGTTAAACCTCATAAAAAACAGTACTATGAGAAGTACAGATCAGACTCTTCCAAGAAGTATGCTGCAAAGAAAATAGCCAGAAATGCAAAAAAGGGTTATATCCCTAAGAAAGAGAAAAAGTCTCCTACATGTTATACATATGGTGAAAAGGGGCATTACGCCAATAGGTGTAAAAAGAAGAAGATCGACAATATCAAGAATCTTAATATAGATGAAAGCATAAAGGATGCTTTGATGAAAATTGTTGTCTCATCGGATGAGTCTAATGACTCAGAGGAGATTATGAGTTCAGACTATGAATATCCTTACTCCTCCTCTACAGAAGAAGAAGCTCCTTGCACCTGCATTTCAAAAGATAAATGTCAGGCTATTAAGGATAATGAAGAAACTGATGATGAGTTTTATAAACTTCAAGCACAATTCTCCAGTTGCAATATAAATGTCATAAATGGAGAACAAGTCAGTGACCTACTGGATAATATTCAGGACAAAGCTCAGAAAGCATATGTCATCAAAGCTTTGTTTAAAGCACATGGAAAGGATAAAGTTCCTCTCAAAATCAGATCAAGAATTGATCCACCTTATAACTTTTCTGAAGTTCTTCAAGAATTACAGAAAAAGGAGTCTGAATAGTCCTCTAACAGTTCAGGAACTGAAAACTGAGATTTATGGTCTCAAAACAGAACTAACTCTACTACGACAGCATTACACTACGCTGAATGATAGAGTTACTTCATTAGAATCAGGACAGGCTAGTCATACTCCTCTTCCTGATACTCCTATAGAGTTAGGTTATACTCCTATACTCGACCAACCAACCTCTGATAATCCAAATAAGGCAGACTTTATGGGAGCCATTAATTTGTATTCCCGCCAAAGATGGATTACCCGTATTAATTTGTTAATTAATAGAGGTATCATATATAGACATGTCCCTACATTGATTGATTCAAGGGCAGATCTTAACTGCATTAGGGAAGGTCTTATCCTTACCAAATGCTTCACCAAGATTCCTCGTAGAGTAAGTGGTGAAGATGAGAGCAAATTAGATGTCTCTTACAAGTTACCAAGTGCCCATGTTTTCCATGATAGAATGTGTATGGAACATTCTTTCGTCTTAGTAAAAAATTTGGCTCATGATATTATCTTAGGCATACCTTTTATTAATGGACTAATGCCTCTTACACATATTGATGATAAGGTTTTCACATGTACCTTTGAGAATAATTCTATCACTTTTTCTTGGGTTCCTGCATCAAATACAGTAAGTCTTATTAGTCTTGTGAAAACAAGAAACAACATCTTGATTATCTGCAGCAAGAATTAATGTCTTATAATATCATAGACTAGTTGCAGAATCCTAACTTACAGGATAAAATAAAAAGAATAGAGCATGATTTTTCTATTTCTATTTGCAATGATTTACCTACTGCTTTTTGGAACAGAAAAAAGCATATAGTTAGTCTTCCATGAACAAAATATTCCAACAAGGCTAGACCTTGCCAGATGAATATGAAATATCTAGAGATTTGCAAAAAAGAAATTACAACTCTATTAGAGAAAAGGTTAATTAGACCTTCAAACTCCCATGAAGTTGTACAACATTTTATGTTAATAAGCATGCTGAACTAGAACGAGGAGTTCCCAGATTATTTATTAATTATAAACCTTTGAACAAGATTCTAAAATGGATTAGATATCCAATTCCTAATTAAAAAAGATTTACTTGACAGGTTATACAAGTCTAACATATTTTCAAAATTTGATTTAAAATTAGGCTTTTGGTAGATACAGGTCAATGATTCTGACAGGTATAAAACTGTTTTTACAGTCCCATTCAGACATTATGAATGGAATGTCATGCCTTTTGGACTAAAAAATGCTCCATCAGAATTTCAGCATGTCATGAATTATATTTTTACTTCATATAGTGATTTTATCATTGTTTACATAGATGACATGTTAGTATTTTCAAAAAACATGCAAGATCATATCAAACATCTTGAAAGTTTTAAGAAAATTATTATTTCAAATGGTTTGGTTATATCAAAACCCAAAATGAATATTTTCCAAACAAAAGTTCGATTCCTTGGTCATAATATTGAATAAGGGAAAATTATTCCTATTACTAGAAGTATTGAATTTGCTTCTAAATTTTCTAATGAAATTCTTGATAAAACCCAATTACAAAGGTTTTTAGGGAGTCTAAACTATATTTCTCCTTATTATAAGAATTTATCTGTGGACGCATCCATCTTATATGATAGGTCAAAAACAAATTGCCACTCCGTGGACAAATGCCCATACAGAAGCGGTACAAAAAATTAAGAAGAATATACAAGCTTTGCCATGCCTATGCTTGCTAACCCGAATTGGGGGAAGATTATTGAGACTGATGCTTCAGACATCGGTTATGGTGGGATACTTAAACAAATAAATCCCCAAACCAAACAAGAATATCTTGTTCGGTATCATTCAGAAAAATGGACTAACAGTCAAAATAATTATGCTACTAGAGCTAAAGAAATTCTCTATAGTTAAGTGCATCCTGAAATTCCAGGATGATCTTTATAATACAAAGTTCTTAATAAGAACATACTGCAATGCATCCAAATTCATGTTTCAGAAAGATTTTAAACATGATGTGTCCAAACAAATGTTTGCAAGATGGCAGACACATTTAGCCCCATTTGATTTTGAAATTCCATATCTTAAAGGAGAAGATAATTCACTCCTTGACTTTCTTACTCGTGAATATTTGCAGGGATAAGATGCGTCCAGAATTGACACCACCTACTCCTAAAAGGGGTAGAGGCAGAGGAAGAGGCAGAGCCTCGGGACGAGGCTCTGGCAAATCTAGTTGCACTGGAAATAATATTTCCAATATTCCAAGAGTAATACTCGTGGACAAAGAAGACTTTTCTAGTAGCCAACAACAAGGCTCATATGCCAAAAAACTCCAACAATCAAAGAAAGAAAACAGAAACCAATATTTGGTCAAGGGTCATGAAGAGACAATTCTCTACCTACATCATGAAGATAAAAAATATCTAAATGATCCTTGGATTCTAATGAATTGATATGTAGAAAATTTCTACAATTCTTTACCAGAAGGAAAGAACAGGATGTATTATGAATATATCCTTATTGAGACTAGCACTGCTGAGATCACATCATTCCCGGATAATAAGCCTGGAGCAGAAAGGAATTTTTCAAAATTTTATCTTAAGAAGATTATATCTCCTTATGAGTGGGTAATTAGCCCATTCAGATAAAAGGAATTTATAATTCCTCGAATGACCATTAAGATGATGTTTAATTACTATGATTATATCAATGCTTTCACTCAGGTTTTCTACTATGCAAATCGAAAACATGGTCATTCCTGGTGGATTAAAATTATTCCTGAGATTTTTAAAAGCAGCCAGAATGGTTTATTACTTCCAGGATGGATATTCCTGTGGTGGAGTGTCATTGGACCTGAAATTCAGGTCTTACAGGAGCCTTATATGGCTTTCTACAAAGAATGTGTTCAAGTAACACCATTGTTACCCCAGAAAATCCCTCTGATTATATCGAAGGATTTGCTTCATTATTTTTCTTTATGCAGGTAGGAATCCCTTGGATATGGAAATGGATTCCAGAAGCAGGAAGGAATTAGCAAGGCATTAAATATCTCAAAAGGAAATTCCTTTGTATGTTCTGGTCCAAATTATTAGATAAAGATCCAGAAGACAAAACTCGCCATTATGGATGGCAATTAGAAGGCTATATATCTTCAGTAGTAAAAAGTCTTAAAAATATACATAATATGGAGAAAAAGACTAAAAAAAATGAATCATCTTTCTTTTTCAAATTGGAAAAAAACTATTAAAGTCTGAATCCCCAAGCATCAGACGAGGATCTCATGTCAGCATATCTTGATAAGGTAAAGGAGGATTTCATAAAAAAAATTAAGACAAAGGTGGATGATAGTCCCTATTCCGAGACATCTATTGCATCCATGAGAGATGTCCTTGATGACAACCAATATGTTTGTCTAGAATGTGAATCACAACCATTGAAGGATTATAATTACCATCCAACAACAGAAGATCTGTTTGATAGCCTAATAGAGGCAATCCAACAAAAACACAAATCTAAGAAGGAGGACACCAATTCAAAGGGAAAAACAAAAATGTCAGAGTGAAGTGACATTGGTGGCCACACGGATTCAATAATGGCCGGATAGGAAAAATGTCATTTCAGAACTTTAATAAATTTTTTAACTTTTTATAAAAATTTTCTTTTTTCAAGATAAGAAAGCGACTTATGTTGGGGAATCTTATCTTACTTTATGTAAAGTTTTCCTTTCCGCAAAGTTGTTTGTCCATATGTAATTATTAGATTCATTTACTATTTTTTATTTTGTAAATTGTATTCAGTTTTGAAGTCCGCCTTCACCTATAAAAGGGGACTCTTTCATTTGTAAAGGAAGCCTTGGAAGAAAATCACCAAGCACTGTAAAAATTATCTTCATAATAATATTTCAGTTTTTGTTGTATAATTTCTCTCTCTTGGACACAGCTTAGGTACTATTCTCTCCCCTTCTCTTTTTTTATTTCTTATTATTTCATATGATAAGCTAATAAGCATATACTGTCTGAGATGATCTGCGATGATATGGTTTAATTAAAAAAAAGGATAGAATGAAATAGAATTCAACACTGAAATTTCAAAAAGAATATTAATACATATTACCATGGGTTCTGAGGTATTCTAACAATTATGCTCTTGTCGTACGGAGTGCCCTTTCAGCCGTCGCACTGGTTAGGCATAAGACATTTTATGACCGTTTTACGTAATTGATTATAAGAAGACTTTTTCACATATATTGAAGACGAAAACAGTAAGAACCATATTAACTTTGGATGCCAAAAATCAGTGGCACATACACTAAATTGATGTGTTTAATGCCTTATTACAAGGTGACTTAAATGATAAGATATACATGTAGCCTTTCCTCCATCCCTTTGAAGTAATTCAATCTTTTCAGCCAGAGGTTCCGAAAGCTACTATCTCCAGATAGGGCCCCCAATAGTCCGGCTAGCTAGTGAGCGGTTCTTTCGGGCGGGAAGCAGGCCGGGCCCTACGGGCGGGCATCTCCCGCAACGCAAGCACCTCAAGGATTTGACAGCTAGGGGGAGAATAAAGTGTGTAGACTGACCAAATGATCAGTTTCATTTAACAGAGGCTCTTTTAAAAGATCAGTTTCAACAAAGTCTGTATGATCATTCCCTCTTCTACAAAAGAACTATTTAAGATGTTACTATTGTGATAGTGTATGTTGATGACATGTTAATTACAGGAGACAGTCTGAAACTGATAGAAGAAACTAAGGCAGCTCTTAAGAATGCTTTTAAAATGAAATATTTGGGTGAGTTGAAATTTTTCCTCGGTATTGAGTTTGTCAGGACAAATCAAGGGATCCTTATGAATCAAAGAAAATGTGCATTGGAGATTATATCTGAAACAGGTCTAGGTGATGCAAAACCTGCCATTAGACTATAATGTCAAGCTTTCATCCAAGCAATATGATGAACATATTGGTGACACAAGTACAAGAAGTATCATTGATGATGAAGAGTTACTAGATCACAACTCCTATCAAAGACTAATAGGAAAATCAATATACTTGACAATGAATAGGCTGATATAGCAATTGGTGTTCAACATTTGAGTCCATTTCTACAGAGACCAAAAAAGTTTCACATGGAAGCTACCCTTAGGATTGTAAGGTACATCAAGTCACAGCCTGGGCAAGGTATACTTTTGTCAAGGAAGAAAGTTGATAACATCACAGCCAACTGTGATGCAGATTGGGATGCATGCCCTATAACTAGGAATTTTGTTTATGGATATCTAGTTAAGTTTGAAGATTCTCTCATAACTTGAAAATAAAAAAAACAAACCACTTTCTGTAGGAGCTCTGCAGAATCTGTGTATAGAAGTCTTGCAAATACAATTACAGGATTGATATGGATAGTTGATTTACTCAAAGAGATAGGATCAAACACAGCATTACATGTTAAGGTTTTCAGTGATAGCAAGGCTGCATTACTAATAGTAGCTAATCTAGTATATCATGAAAGAACCAAGCACATAGAAGTGGATTGCCACTTCATAAGGAAGAAAATAATTTAAGGATTGATCACTATAGAATACATATCTATTGCAGCCCAACCGGCTGATATACTTACCAAAGGATTAAATAAGCCTCAGCATGAACACCTTTGTACCAAGCTAGGATTGCTCAACATTTTTCCAGTTCCTAGCTTAAGGGGGAGGTAGAGGAAGGTGTACAGATGTCAAGGGTAGAATAGACATTTCCTACACTACAATTAGAAGTCCTAATTACGGTTAGGTAGTTAGGATTAGTTAGTTATACACAGTAGAAAAATCAGTTATGTATAAAGAGTCTGTAAAGCTCATTTTTGTGTGATTAAGATGAATAATCAATACATAAGAATTTATCTCTACAATGCTCTAATCTTCTTCTCTTATTTAGGGTTCTCATTCCCTTTGAATTCATATACAGTTACAGAAATGATATATATGCTAGTAATTTGGTAAGCCTATACTTTCCCTTCTCTTTCGATTGCGATTTACCTAAAATTTCTTGACCCTCAACAACCGACTTATGTCATACGCGTCACAACAAATTGCCCAAGTAATGTTCCCCTGGTCTGGTCTTCCAACTAAAGTAATGATGACCATTTTTACCTTGTATGCAAGACATTGTCGTCTAGATGGACAGCATCACAAGTATGAGAAAAACATGTATCATATTACATTATTACATTGCAAGGCATGATAAACCAAGTCACTAATTACCGCAAATGGCTAGGCGATTGAAATGCTTCTTAATTTGGCTGCAGCCAAGCAAGGAAGCATTTTGTCATTAATTACCTGAACACACTAATTGAAGTCCAAACAAAACACGTCTAATAAAAACAGGCTAAACATCATACTTCTTTGGTGTCTAGTCACCATCTCACAACTCCTAATGATGAGCGAAATATTAATGATCATACATCCATTTTCGTACGATAAGGAGAGGCAGATACAGCCTCTATTCAATGAATTTAGGTTAACTCAATATTTTTTAGCTCGAAACACAGATATATAAGTTAAAAAGTATTCTATCGGTCCTAATTTACGTAATATTCTATCCTTTTTAATTAGTCTAAAAAATAACACATTTATGTATTTAGTAATAATTTAACTTAACATCTCATTCTATCATTAAGAAGATCGATTTATAGCAACACAAATATATATAACTTATTTTAGACAATAAATTCTAAAATCTTCCTTTTATTATTAAACTATGTGTCCAGTCAAACGCCTTCACATAAATTAGGACGGAGGGAGTACCAAAATTTAAGGAAATAGTACTCCATCTGTCCCAATTTAAGTGTCTTACTTTCCTTTTTGGTTTATCCCAAAAAGAATGTCTCTTTCTATACTTAGTAAATTTTTCAATCTCAAGGCAAGTTTAAGACCACAAGATCTAAAAGATCACACACATCTTTAATTTAAGACTACAAGATTCAAAAGTCTCACTTTATTTCTTAAACTTCGTATCAAGTCAAACTAAGATACTTAAATTGAGACGGAGAAAGTATTAAATTTGAACCCAATATTAAAATATATTCACTGTTATAAACCTTAAAGATTGAACAATCAAGTTAAAATCTCCGATTCATGGGGAGAGGGCCCTTCCTTCTAAAACAGAAAAGACACATTTTCCAGCTTCCACTAACCTAATACATCAATTCTCAGAAGAATTCTATCATAAGAAAGCTTAAACAAGAAATGATGTTTGTTGCACTGACAAAGGTTGCACCTATCTCCGTCCCTGGCCCATTGGAGAATTAAGGTTAACATCAGTGAAAGCAATACACCTAGCAGCTATACAAATGGAAGTAGAAACTACCGAGAAAAACACAGACAGATGTGTGTGTAAATTTTAATGATTTGTGGTCCTAGGATTTAATGCTATTAGGTGCCTTTTCATTTCACAACCATGTAATGCCATGTGAATCAAGCATGAGCGTGTCACTAATTATTGTACTTTCCGTGTAAGTTGTAACTACATTCGTTCCAAGATTTCGTGAAATCTATACCACTTTCAACAACAAAAAATAGGGCCTCTTTGCTCACTTGGGAAAATAAATACTGAACAGCATGTATATATCATTGTTCTCGATCAAACCTCTCCGGTAGAGACTAGAAGCAATGGTAGAATTAGGATTTTCACTAAGAAAATCTGAAATATAAAGAAGTAAACACTAAAAGAAATCAATGGGAATGTGACCTATCTACATATGTAATTTTCGAGCAAAAGGATGTCAATTGACTCCCGTTGGACAAGGATATCTCCGCCACTGCCTAGAGGGAATTTTGATCACTTGTGAAATAAAATATTTATTTCCTTAATTGTAATTGTTTAAATAGTTTCGTCCAATGCGATACATGCAAGAAAGGACTTACGAAAATTAATTCACTAAATATGAAATGGACATATAAAAGCTAAATCTTGTAGGCAACTGGAAAAAACTTAGTATAAAGCGAGCTTTATTTATTTAAGAGAGAATGGGAATTGAACCGAAAAGCTTTTTTTTATTTTCTGGGAGCTTCCGGGCCCTCTCGATCCTTTTATAATTTAGAATGGGGAAGGTGTCTAACTAAATTAATAGACATTAATGAAACACACAACAAATTTATATCCAAATAAATTTCGCTCATTTGGTTTAATTCTCATACTTGTGTGCATTTTCAGTTCTTCAACCATGGCAGATGCCTCAATTTGGACACTGTCTTGCAGTTTGAACAAATTTCTTCCAAATTGAAACACTCAAGATATTGCTCACTCTATTGCCTTTTTTAAAATTAACGTTCTTTCTATGTTATGATTTAATTTAAAGGTAGCGTAATTATTTTTCTTTTATTTTAGAATTATTTCAGAATATTTAATTTTTTTAAGTCTATAATATTTAGTTTTCTTTAAATTTAGTATCTATTAGGAAAATAATATTTTTTTTATATTTTATTCCCTTTAGTTCTCTGTAAATAGAGATGTAGTCTTTATTTTCAGTGCAAGTGTTACGGTTCAATTTTACGCGAGACATAAAAGCTACTGAGAGGTTGTTGGAACTCTATTTCGGATACTGTTTTTAGAGATTCCACCTAATTTATAGGAAAATTAGGAAAACCGAGTAAAAAAGTTTATTCAAAATATGTGAAAAATCCTTTTACCCGGTTTTCCTAATTTCCCTATAAATTAGGCGGTGACTCTAAAAACAATATCCGAAATAGAGTTCCCACAACCTCTCAGTAGCTTTTATGCCTCGCATAAAAGTGAACCGTAACAGATGGCGACTCTGTTGTGGATAATCTTAGGTTCTAACCATAAGGGTTCCAATATAACATGTTTTAGTTGCTACAAATTGCCTATGTGTTTACTTTCCGCAAAATATAAATGTCATTCATTCATTTTATGATTTCGCCAAATGGCACGCACACACACTCACATCAGTGCACAAAAATGATTATGCAGTTTCACAATCGTCCTCTAGTAAAAAACCAAAATTATTTCTTTGGATCACATTGAAGACGGAGTTGGTTCACAATCGTCCAACAATCGACAATGGTTCACCTCAAGTAGTCCGCTCGAGTCCCCAGTCATTCGAAAAACCACTCTAGTTTATGTAGGATAGAGCGAAGTTAAATCCCTACTGAACTAGCACATGCTTACCTAGACGGATTTGGATATTTTAGACATATCTGGACCCATTAGGCGACTACCTCGTGTCTTGACTGTCTATACCCTGACGGCACTGCATCTAACTACTTGCTATGTGGAACTACGATTGTGCCTTATGTGATAAACCATTGTCCTTGGAGGAGGGGGGAATTAACATGCTCTATTTTGTAGATGCATACAAACCTCAAGTTTGACATGGTTTTGGAAGCACCCGAGTTGCTAAGGTTTTGGTGGTCGTGGCTAAATGCCCCACAACAAAGAGAGGTTACAAATTGTCTAGGACCTACCCTCATTGAAGACCATGAAGAGAAATAGGGAATTGATAGAAGTCATCGCCAGATATTGGGATTGTGATAGAATGGTGTTTAGGTTTGGGGAGTTGGAGTTGACCCAACTTTAGAGGAGATCCAGGATATCATAGATATCAACTGGACCTGCATGAGAAGGAGAAAGAAACCCGACCATAACTTTTTGGTCCTATATAGGCCCACTTCCAATGAGATAATGAAGTTATTGTTCCTAGCCAGTGCCAATTTGATCTTCGCTCCAACCGTAGCCTTTAGGGAGATTTACAACCGCTTTGGGTCCAAAAGAGGGTACCTAGAACACTCGGTCAAGTTTCAGACTTATGCCGACTGGGAGACCACTCGAGCCTTTCTCATTTTCTAATTAGGAATCATATTTTTTCCCAAAGACTGACACCTTGCCATAGATACTTGTGTCATTTATGTCACCCATGCTATCTTTCATGGCATAATCTCAAATGGAGAAACCAAATACTTTGACCTAGTCCCTGTCATCCTAGCTGATATTTACCGAGCTTTAGGTCAATCCTGAAACTATCATCGGTATTTCCAAGGGTGAAACCTATTATTGTAATGGTGGAATATCAAACACCTACACAAATCCGAGGGACCCTCGCACCTAGACAAAGAATGTAGAATGGATAACCTCCAAGCCCATTGTTCAAATTCCGGGAACCAAAATAATGAAGGGTGGACTTTCATCTTTTAAAAACTCTGAGAGGATAACATACAATAGAGGTTCCCCAACTTTCTTATCCGAGTGTATTGTGGTTGGAGGTTGAAAAATCCTTTCTGCCACTCTGGGATTCTGAGGAAATCATCCATACACACCTCTTAGGGTCCTAATACAATTCGGTAGGAGACAAGTGATCCCCAAGTAGGAAACATGTGGGAGTATGTGGTCGACTATGAAGAAGATAAGATCAAAGGGGTTGCATACATCATCCGAGAGTGGAATGGTCAAGTGAGATGGGGTCCAAAGACTCTAGCTGAAGACAAATTACATCCGGGTTGTGATGAGGATTACACTGACTGGTTGAGGTTACATTTGCAAGGCACCCTCACTTTGGGACCAAACCGTTATCATTGTGTTGAAGACATGGATTCGAAAGCTGAGATCAAGGCACGCCGAATTCAAAGGTAAGCTGATGACCGGCATGCCCAGTACTTGGAAAATATGGAGCATGATCAAACTATCATAGCTAGTTTGACTGAGAAGTTAGACTTCACTCATGAGCGCTTAGAAGATCTTGATACTCAGATGAGGACAGCAATGGATGAGACTGCACCTATGACCTTCACAGATAAAGGGTTTTGGGTTGATTTGTTGTTGATGTCGACTCACCTCCAGATTCAGACCACCCTTCAAAGGGACAAGAAAGCTCGGACAGACAGAGTTTCATCATCTGCCACTAGAGTCGACTTCAACTGATCCTTATTTATTGCTTTCTCAATAGTTTGTAATCCCTTTGGGGAAAACCTTATTATTAATGATTATGGGGGCAATGACTTGAATCGACATTCGACATAATTTTTCTTAAAACGATTAGAGAACCTTGGTGCAAAAAGGTTTAGGAGTGCGAATATTACAATTGTTAATTATTTGATTATTTAACTATGTGATATTATTGCTTACACACTTTCACATGTTCTATTCGAACTCTTAATTGGTATCACATTCCGGACACCAACCTAGAGAAAAATATAAGAAAATACCGAAACCTAACTAAAATTTGCACCTCTCTAAAGGCTGATTTTCAACCGATGGATGCTCAGGATAGACAAAGTGCCACATTACCAGTTGTTGATTCGATCAGCTATGAAGAATCTGAGGACTCGCTTCGAGTGAAACGTCACAAATTTGAAAAAAAGATTGACTTGGCCAAAGCTAAGATGAAGGAGGCCGAACAAATTTTGGACTTGGTAGAAACCACTACGGAAGGGACTATCGAACAAGAACATTACTATCAAACCTCTCAGATGAGGTCAATGGAATGGTAAAGGATTACATACCACTATTCAAGAAACCTAAGGAGGAGAGTGAGGTGCCCAAAGAAGATCCTGACCCATATGCCATGGAATTAAGTGGACCATTTCAGAAAGTCACCCCAACGCTTCTGATGCTGCCAAATACTACGGGACGCCACAGGGGCCATCCCGAATATCATCCCCTATCTGGTGGGAAATTCCCCTCAAAGCCCGCACTTCACCATTCATAGTTGCACTAAGGTCGGTGTGGAGTATCGCAGTATTCGAAGGACTGATAGCCTCCGGAGCACCGTGGTTCAATCACGATGTCCTCCCAACTTGTGCATCCATGTATGCTCACAAGAGGAACTCCTTTAACAAAATCAACTTGGCCACACCGATGACGAGTGCTTGGCCCTCAAGAAAAAGATCATAAGATTAATCGACAACAAAACCATCTACAACTTATGGGGCCCATATTCTATACTGGTTGATGACCCCGTCATGCCTGGTGAAGGAATTACCATTGATACGTAAGTTTGGCGCTATGACTTTACTATCTTTGGATATTCGTACGCAATCCTTTTCTCTACACTAGCTAGCACCGAAAAGTTTCGTCTAGTCAAAACCACTCGAAAATCCTCGCCGAGTACTCCGGAGAGAAGAAATATTTTCTTGTACAACTCAGGATCACCTCGACACGACATTGAGGAGTGCGAGGCATTCAAGTTTGAGTTGGAGCACTTGGTCAACAATGGTCAGATATGGGTAATACTACCCCACTGCTATTAAGAAAGCCGCCAGGAGAATGTGTGGTCGTAAGGACGATGACCCGCCATGGCTTTAGGGAGAAGTCATATTTTGGGTAAATTTAGGTGTCCCCCTTTTCTTTCAATCAAATGTTATCCCTGCCCTTTTATTTTGTAAAAGAAACTACGTTCGACTTGATGTCCCAAGGGAGATGCGTAGTAATCCCTTATCGGGCCTGGTCTGGGAACTTGTTCGGGTAGAATAAAATTAGGGATAATTTCTATGTAAACCGAATTATGGAAGGGTCTGACTTCCCTTGGTGGGATATGTAGGCAGTCTATGTAAGACTCGACCCATATATTATATAAATTATATTTTCCCTATTAAGAAGGTTCAAAGAGGTCGATCTCAATAACATCATGGTAGCAAATTAACGATAGAATTCAAAACTGAAATCCTCAAAACCAAAATGACAAAAATACCCCCAGAATAAAAAATCAATAGTGTTCGGATCAAATGCACGAGTCTATGTGTTTTTAGGTGCAACATATCTGTGATTTCTTATATTATTTTGTCACTAATGTTACTAAAATCATCTTACTTTTTCTTATCTTACAGCGGGGGTCAACCCGTGTCATATCATGCTGGCAAATTTCACGAGATAAAAAGTTGTAACAGCATCCCTTCCCAAATAGAATCAAGAAAACATGACTGGTACTCTGGATGACTGGCGTAACAAAGAACCACTTGTCACAGAAGAACATACACCTCTAGATCCCCAAGAACTATCACACCATGAGAATGTGATCAACATGATTTTCTGAAGAATTGCGGACCTCCAGGAATAGGTCGTAAGAAATGAGATGGCCAACGTCGCTAGAAAAGCAGCCACTGAAGCAAGAATGCCTCCACTTCCTTTTCCATCTCTGAGTTCACCAATACACGATCCTTTTCAATCCTACCCAACTGGAACTGTGACAGCCATCTGAGCTCACAACGAACCTACCCATATTGGTACTTCATACCAAACACCACGACTAGCAAATGCCACTCAAATAGCCAAGACTTCCCGTTCGGTGCCTTTATATCAAGCACCACCACCCACTCATGCTAACTTGAGCATACCTCCAAATGCCACTACTCACCCTATGCCTAGAACTACTAGCACTACCAAAAATTGCCAAACACACCCTATGATATCCTTCCACACCCCTATCACTCCAATTGACTCCTCACCATAACTTAATCACTACGAGAAGATGGAAAGGCATGGAAAGTTGAACAGGATTGGCGAGACAATGAGATGGAATGAAAAAATTGTAGACTTGCTCGAAAAGTATAACAGAGTCGTCAGGAAGGCGACATGGATAAGTTATGTTGATCTCTGCATGCATCCATACTTGGACCTACCCGATGTCTTCAAAGTTCCTAAATTCGATATGTTTAGCAGGACAGGGAATCCTAAAGCCCACCTAAGAGCTTAGTACGATTAGCTGGTCGGGATAAAAAGAAATTAGGCTATAATCATGAGGCTATTCAGTTGGAGCCTAACTAGAGAAGCTTTTGTATAGTTCATCGCGCAAGACATATGCCACTGGATTCCTAAGAAGACACGGTAAGAGAATTTATGGAGATAATTTAGTTTTATGTCAAACGGTGGCTGACCGGCACTACCTAGAAAAGGTCAAACAAAATTCCATAGATAATTACCGTGAATATGCAAGTAGATGGAGAGCCGAAGCCACATGAGTGTAGCCGCCAATGAGCGAGCAAGAATTGGTCTTGTACCACTCAGGATCATATGGACACAACATTGAGGAGTGCGAGGCATTCACGTTTGAGTTGGAGCACTAGGTCAACACTGGTCAGATCTGGATAATTCTAACCCACCGCTATTAAGAAAGCCGCCAGGAGAATGTGTGGTTGTAAGGACGATGATCCTCCATGGCTTTAGGGAGAAGTCATATTTTGGGTAAATTTAGGTGTCCCCCTTTTCTTTCAATCAAATGTTTTCCCTGCCCTTTTATTTTGTAAAAGAAACTACGTTCGATTTGATGTCCCAAGGGAGATGCGTAGTAATCCCTTATCGGGCCTGGTCTGGGAACTTGTTCGGGTAGAATAAAATTAGGGATAATTTCTATGTAAACCGAATTATGGAAGGGTCTGACTTCCCTTGGTGGGATATGTAGGCAGTCTATGTAAGACTCGACCCATATATTATATAAATTATATTACCCCTATTAAGAATGTTCAAAGAGGTCGCTCTCAATAACATCATGGTAGCAAATTAACCATAGACTTCCAAACTGAAACCCTCAAAACCAAAATAACAAAAATACCCCCAGAATAAAAAATCAATAGTGTTAGGATCAAATGCATGAGTCTATGTGTTTTTAGGTGCAAGATATCTGTGATTTCTTGTATTATTTTGTAACTAATGTTACTAACGTCATCTGCCTTTGAGTGTTTCTTATCTTACAGCGGGGGTCAACCCGTGTCATATCATGCTGGCATATTTCATGAGATAAAAAGGTGCAACAACATCCCTTCCCAAATAGAATCAAGAAAACATGATTGGTACTTTGGATGATGTACGTAACAAAGAACCACTTGTCACAGAGGACCATGCACCTCTAGATCCCCAAGAACCGTCACACCACGAGGATGTGATCAACATGATTTTCCGAAGAATTGCGGACCTCCAGGAATAGGTCGTAAGAAATGAGATGGCCAACGTTGCTAGAAAAACAGCCACTGAAGCAAGAAGGCCTCCACTGCCTTTTCCATCTCTGAGTTCACTAATACACGATCACTTTCTAGCCTACCCGACTGGAATTTTGCCAGCCACCCGAGCTCACAATGAACCTACCCATATTGGTACTTCATACCAAACACCACGACCAGCAAATATCACTCAAATAGCCAAGACTTCCCGTTCGGTGCCTTTATATCAGGCACCACCACCCACTTATAATAACTCGAGCATACCTCCAAATGCCACTACTCACCCCATGCCTAGAACTACTAGCACTCTCAAAAATTGCCAAACACACCCTATGATATCCTTCCACACCCTATCACTCCAATTGACTCCTCACCATAACTTAATCACTATGAGAAGATGGAAAGGGCATGGAAAGTTGAACAGGATTGGCGAGATAATGAGATGGAATGAAAAAATTGTAGACTTGCTCGAAAAGTATAATAGAGTCGTCAGGAAGGCGACATGGATAAGTTATGATGATCTCATCATGCATCCAGACTTGGACCTACCCGATGGTTTCAAAGTGCCTAAATTAGAGATATTTAGCAGGATAGGGAATCCCAAAGCCTACCTAAGAGCTTACTACGATTAGCTGGTCGGGATAAAAATAAATTAGGCTCTAATCTTGAGGCTATTTAGTTGGAGTCTAACTAGAGAAGCTTCTGTATGGTTCACCGCGCAAGACATATGCCACTGGATTCCTAAGAAGACAGGGTAAAAAAATTTATGGAGAGATTTTAGTTCTACGTCAAATGGTAGCTGACTGGTACTACCTCGAAAAGGTCAAACAAAAGTCCATAGATAATTATCGTGAATATGCAAGTAGATGGAGGGCCGAATCCACCTGAGTGTAACCGCCAATGAGCGAGCAAGAATTGTTCTATGTATTTATCCAATCATATGAGTCAGACTTCAATGATCGTATGTTGTATATGGTCGGGAAGCCAGTCTGCGAGTTGGTCAAAATGGGAGAGGCCATAGAAGACGGCCTCAAGTCTAGCCAAAATATCAGTGTATCCAACAAGGCCGGACAATAGAGCACCGCCGGGGCTATGAAAATGTTAAGAAAGAGGACGTGGTAAATGTCTCCCATACACCCATTCTAAACAATCGAAAGAAGGGAGGATCATAATATTCCTTTGACATATATTAATGTCCACCTCCGAACAATTATATATCTACGTCGTATAGCCCTGTGTTGGTTTTCTATGCAGATCCAAATTACCAAGAACCGGTCCTTACTTACCAAGCTCCATAGACAAATTACAAAGCACCGGTTCCCAATTACTAAGCTCCACAACCAAACTACCAAACGTCCGTACCTGCTTACCGAGCCCCTTAAAATCACCAAAATTAGCCACCTCCAGCCACATACGACTGGACACATATGAACTTTAAGAGGAAGCCACCAAGGGTATTCACCCCGCTTTTTGAAATTTTAACTAAGTTGCTCAAACGAATGAGCGTCGCTAGAATTATCAAAATCGTTTCATCAAAACCAGTTAATCCTAGGAGTTACTTCATTGTTATTGTAACATGGACAACATAGGCTTAGAGATGGTAGAACCCTTCCAAGAGGTTTACAAAGGTTTACAGAGGTACTGAGTAAGTTTCAGAAAGGTTTAAGATTCATCGGATCAACGAAAGTAAGTTTTGATGAAAAGTCGACTAAATCTAACTACCTGAGGTGATCTATAGGCTGTAGATTAAGGTAGAAACATTCAAGTTTCAAGCTAAATCTGCGAACTGTAGAAAGGATTTGCGAACCGTAGATTGGGCTGCAGAATGGATTCGGTGGAGGTTTTTATTTTTTCAATATATAGACCCTCCACACCTTAGACCTCATTTCCACTCCATATCACAACCCTGAAAAGCTCTAATGTTCTCTCTAAGGAATTCCAAGAGGACTAAGGTGAAATCAAAGGTAAATTATGTAAATCTGATGTAGAGAATCATGTGATCATTGCAAGATTGTCTCCATCCTTATTCTACTGGTTTTGGAGTAAGCTTGATTGTGGATGAAGCTTGGAATTAGGGTGTTTCTTGAAATATAAAGTAAGTTTCCCTTCCTCCATCATATTCTTAAGATTTTACAACTGTTTGAGGATTGATTGTTGAGGAAAATCCTATAGAACATGAACTCATAAATTTGAAGCTAGGATAACTTGTTGTTGGGCTATTTTGGTGAATTTATGAAGTTGTGGAAATAGAAAATTCTTATTGTATGTGTTTTGGTATTAAGGGAGGTGTGTTTGGAAGATTGTGGTATTCAGATGTGTAAGTTTCCATTGTAGAAAAGTACAAGAACTCTATGCACTTAAGTTGTTCAACAAAACGTCTAAATGAACGTTCTTATAAGATATGAATCTGATATTGACACAAATCATTTGCATAATGTAGATAATTATCCGTAGAATGTGTGAGGGCTCGTAGGACTTAAATAGCGTCAACGACAAGGTATGTAGGGCTAATATCTTTCTTTGGCATGCTTTGGTATAAACACTTCCTCAAAATGATTCTCTTATCGATAAGTTTGAGATAACAATGCTCCTCTCTTGCTAAAATTGTTCATATCTCTTGTGTATTCCTTTTAGTAGTACTTTCCGTATTCTATATGTCTCTTAATGATTGGATTAAGGTTGATGAACGTAGAAACAATAACAATAGTCGAAGGATAACGGCCATAGGTCACTTCGACTTTGTTTATAGTATGATGTTTGTCTTGCATTGCACCTATATATATGTATTGATTTTCTTACTGAGCCATTGTATAGTCTTTTGAGCAGGAATTTATATGTGCATACCACTGATCAGTTGGGCAGATATTACCGAGTTCTATATGGCCATGCAGTTTATGATGAGATGGTCCCACAAAAGGCTTGATAGTATACTATATAGCCCCATAGAGAGCCGATTTTAGTTACATGCATATATTCATGATTATATCTATTATATGACCTCATCGGCCATTTTTTTGTGTTTCAGGTTAATTTCTATACCTTCTCTTGTATTACATCTTTGATTTTCATGTTTTACCTGCCTTACATAATTAGTACATCTTTTGTGTTGACGTTCCTTTTTGGAACACTATGTTTCATGCTGGCTTGTACAGATAGACAGGTCAAATTACCTCCACAGTAGGATATCTACTTCCAGCTATTGGAAGTCGCACTCCACTTCTCCGCAGTTGTTGTACAGAGTCGATATATTCTATTGTATATATTTCTAGAATTTTAGGTATGGTTTTACCCTATCCCAATCAATTGATGTATTGTAGCACTCTTAGAGACTTGCAGACCGGTGGTTAGTGTTTATTCATTTTGATTGGCCTTGTTGGCCTTCTTGTTAGTTGTCGATACACTTGTTACAGACTTTTCAGCCTTAGTTAGGTATATATGTTATTGTTGGGATTCTTCTGCTTGTAGGATGTTATTACATTTTTATTTGTTTATTGTTTCTTGGTGGTCTTATAGGCCAATGTTTTGTGTCATAAAATTCATATATTATAGTTGGTTCACTCGGGCCATAGGGTGCCGAGTGCTAGCCACACCCTCCAAGGTTGGGGTGTGACAAACTTGGTATCAGAGCAGGTCTGTCCTATGAAGTTTGCAAGTCATGTCTAGTAGATTCTTGTTTATGGGTGTGTTGCTCACCACACTTATAAATAGGAGGCTACAGGATATTTAGGATGGTTACCTTTCTTCTTGATCTAGATCGTACGATAGAGCTGAGTCGTAAGTGTTCAACTCATAATCTTCATCTTGTTTACAATTTTAGCGATACCTACTACTAGACGATAGATGGCCATTCAAAGAACATATAAGGAGGCAGGGGAGGGAATCAGTCAGATGCCACCCACTAATGTAGATAAGTATGAGCCTCAGAATAAGGCTGACACTTAGGCTTTCAAAGCAGCACCACTACCACATGAGGAGCATGGTGGAGCTGACATACCCCAGTTCCTCCCCAAGTTGCTCCTGATTAGGATTTAGATATGCAGAGTGTTGTACAACTATAACTCGACTAGTGGCCTCTCAGGCCCAGCGTCGGACCCTTAGTTCTTATGATAAAGCAGTCAACGCGAGAGTTCAGAATTTCAATAACCTAGACCCTTCGGTATTCACAAGGACATATCTGAATGTATATCCACAGAGCTTTCTGTACCAGATGTAGTGGACTCTACGGGTTATGCATTCCACAGATACTGAGTCAATAGAGCTTTCTTCTTATATATGGTGAGATGTCGATGTGATTTGCTATGAGACCTAGGAGCAGTCTAAGGGACCCCATTCCCAACTGGTAGGATGAAAAGTGTTTTCTAAGGTATTCGTGCAGCAGTATTTTCCAATTGAGCTTCTCTGGGCTAGGCAGGACAGGTTCCTACATTTGGAGCAAGGTAACATGAGTGTTCAAGAATATAGTTTGCAGTTTAACTCCTTGGACATGTATAATCCTACAATTGTGGCTGAGATGAGTAACCGAGTGTATAGATTCGTGGGTGGTATGTGGCCGCACTTGGTTAATGAGTATACTACAACTTTCTTGAATCTGAATATGGATATTTCTTGAATTTAGGCCTACTCTTAGAATTTGGAGGATCGTAAGAGACAAAAACGGGTTGATCGAGAGCGGGATAAGGGTCAGCATAAGAGGGTCCAATCTGCAGGTGATACGGGAGACTTCAGAGGTGGGTTCAGGACACAGTTTAATAGGTGCCCATCTTATCCGGCAACTAGTGCACCACCGCAGTTCTAGGGCTAGTGCCGTGATCGGACCACTTATTCTGGTCAGGGTCAGATTTCACGTACATCAGGACCGCATTACCGAGGCGAGTCTAGTCAAATGAGACCTATATTGCCTTATTATGATCGGTGTGGTAGAGCTTATTCCGGTGAATGGCGTTAGGGTTTGGATGTGTGCTATTCATGTAGGCAGGTCGGTCATATTATGCGATTTTGTCCGATGAGAGGAGGGGGTGGTATGGCGCAGCCGATATGATCTGTAATTTTTTCTTCTTCATTTGTATGTCCTTCTAGGTAAGGTACGTAGATGTTGGCTAGTACAGGTAGAGGAAACAATGGAACGTCTAGCTCAGGCAGTCATCAGAACCGTATTTATGCATTGTCTGGTCGACAGGACCTAAAGTCGTATCTGGATGTGGTTACAAGTATATTATCTGTCTTTTCCCTTGATGCGTATTCCCTAATATATCCAGGTTCTACTCTATCATATATTATGCCTTTTGTTGTGGGCAAGTGTGGTAAAGAACATGAATTATTGCATAAGTCATTTGAAGTATCTATGACCTTTGGTGTGTCCATGAATGTTAAGCGGGTATATCGGGGTTGCTATGTGATGATTTATGATCGTCACACCTTAGCTGACTTAAATGAATTGGAGATATTCGATTTTGATGTTATTATAGGTATGGACTAGTTGGCTTCTTGTTATGCTAATGTGGATTGCTGGACAAAAGTTATTCATTTTAATTTCCCAAGCGAACTTGTTATTGAATGGAAGGGCAATGCGACAATGCCTAAAGGGAGGTTTATTTCCTACCTTAAGGCTCGAAAGATGTTTTCAAATGGATATATTTATCATTTAGTTCGAGTACAGGATGCAGAGGCAAAACATTCAACCGTTCAATCAGTCCCTACTGTAAAAGAATTCTCTGACGTATTTCCAGATGAACTTCCTGGATTTCCTCCTGAAGGGAAATTGATTTCGCTATAAACGTTCTTTATAATACCCAACCTATATCTATTCCTCCATATAGGATGGACCCTGCTGAGTTAAAAGAATCGAAAGGTCAGCTAAAGGATTTGTTGAAGAAGGAAAGTGCAACCACTTTCATTATATCATGATATCTTGTCTTATATTGTCATTTGTATTCATATACTCATGGTTCTGTGATATTTATATGAGAGTGATATAAATATTTTGTGGGCCCAAGAGGCTAGAAAGGTAAGAACACTTATGAGATTATGGAAATATTGAGATGATGATAATATAGATGGCTCATGTTCTATACCGTAACGTATATTGATACGCAGGAGACAAAGTTGCATGCTTGTAACAGGATATTATTCAGACAAATGAGTCTGAGGCTCTAGATAGATTCGTGTGTTGAATTCCGACTGGCTAGGAGCGGTATATGGACTATGTAGGTCCCTCATAGGTGTAAGGATCATAATAAAATCTTAACATACAATATAATAAGTTGATAAAGGTAGCTTGCATATGCATTGCATTCATATCATACATACATCTATACATGTATTAATTGTTGTTTGGTAATGTGATATGGTTGGTTATTGGAACTTGGGTGAAACCCTTATTTATTGGATTGAATTGATTGTGTTGGACCGGAATGGTCGCTATGATTGAGCTTATATTTGCGAATATTTGGAAATAATGATTATGATGGTCTCTATGAACACTTGGATAAATGATTGAGGTTGTTGAATTGATTTGGTTATCATGTATGGCTTGGTTCCTCGTGTATGGATTTTTGGGGTTTAATAATTATATTTCCAGGGGTGTGATGGCAACTACTACTGTGGTTGGAAATGTATATTATGCCATGACTTTTGTCTACGTCCAGGGAATTATGTGTATTTGTGTATTATTTGGTAATTGATCATGTGACTGGGTAACGAGTCTAGTAAGGAACCTGTGATAAGTATCACTAGTGGAAAGGTAGATGTGTAATGATCCATGTGTGTCTGACCGTAACTAAATAGAGACATAAGTAAGTGTAAATTTTAAGGTTGATAAATGAGTTAACGTCATCATGATTAGCTTAGGTGTAACACACATGGAAGCATTCTAAAATGGTTGTTGTAAGGTAAGTTTGACTCATTTGTTTAATGTGATAAGTTGGATAAGTGGGGTTAAGCTTGAATATGACTTGAATAAGAGAGTACTAGTAGGTGGGTAATATGATAGTAAGGTTGTTGTATATGTTAATGGATTGATTGTAGTTGATTGTGATTTGAGCCTTATGTGAACAATGTGACTTGATGAATAAGTGAATTGATATGTGCACAACGTGATTTATATGAGATATTCAATTGTCTAGTATAGGCTTATCTGGTGTCAACTTAATATTTATCTATGTTATATATATTCCGTGGTTGTCGGCCTATGATGTCGATAGTGGTACATTGTGTACTCATGCTACACTTGCTGCATTCTTTTTGGATATAGATACAACAATTATACCAGTTTAAGACTTTGAGTTCAGTTTGAGTTAGAGGACTTTCAGTATTCAAGGTGAGAATTCTACCTTCCGACATGCCTTGGATGCTCATATCTCTTAATTGCCTTTGATTTATCTTAGAGACACGTTCATACATTTGGACTATGTTATTTAGGCATATGGCCTATGTTGTCCTCTATTCAGACTTTGTATTCAGTTTAGAGCTCTTGTATTATTTACCAGGTTTATTGGGTGTTGTATTATGATTCTCAAATTTATGTTCCACATTTCATACATGACCGACAATTATTCAAGTAATTGTTATCTTGATACATTTCTTCTTGTATCATTTTAAATGAGTTGGGATTGGTTCACCTATCAAGGATATGTATGATGGAGACAAGACTAGGGTACAGATACTAGGAGGAGACTCAGAGCACTTCCAAGTGATGATGGGGCTGCACCAGCGATCAACTCTTAGCTCATTCCTATTTTCCTTGGTCATGGACGGACTGACGCAACAAATCCAAGGTGAGGTACCATGGTGTATTTTATTCACAGATGGCATAGTCCTAATTGATGAGACTCGCAGTGGAGTGAACGCGAAGCTGGAGGTTTGGAGATAGATTTTGGAGTCAGGATGAGTAGGACCAATACAAAATATTTGGAGTGCAAGTTCAACAACGGGAGCGACCCTGAGACAGGCATAGAGGTGAGGCTTGGTCCTCATGTTATTCCAAAGAAATGAAGCTTCAAGTACCCAGGGTCTATCATCTAAGGGAATAGAGAGATTGATGATGATGTCACACATCGTATGGGGCAGGGTGGATGAAATGGAGGCTCACATCTGGAGTTTTGTGCGACAAAAAGTGCCACCAAAACTGAAAGGCAAGTTCTATAGAGTGGTGGTTAGACCAACTATGTTATATGGGGCAGATTGTTAGCCAGTTAAGACTTCGCACATACAAAACATTAAAGTTGAAAAAATGAGGATGTTGAGATGGATGTGTGGGCATACAAGGAGAGATAAGATTAAAAATGATGATATCTGGGACAAAGTGAGAGTTTCCTTGGTGGAGGATAAGATGCAGGAAATAAGGTTGAGAAGGTTCGGGCATGTGCAGAGGAGATACACAGATGCCCAAGTGCGGAGGTGTGAGAGGTTGGCTTTAGACAAGCTCATGAGGGGTAGAGGTAGGCCGAAAAAGTATTGGGGAGAGGTGATTAGACGGGATATGGCACAGATGCAACTTACTGAGGACATGACCATAGATAAGGGGTTGTGGAGGAGACATATTAGGGTAGAACGGTAGTACGTAGTCAAGCGTAGTCATACTTACGCTTACAAAATGATAGTTGTAGTGTTATTACTGTAGGCCCGATTAGCCTATCATACTTATACGTGCAGTATTTCTTTATAGTCCCATGTAGTTTGATTTCTGCTGCTATGTGTTCTTTGGTGTACTTTGTTTATCTTATTTAGCTGAGTTAGCTACTGCTTCCTTTTGTTAGAATACGCTACCATGGCGTATTCGATTTTCTTATCAGCATGTTAATACTGCTTTAATTTCTTGTCAGAGTTTGACCGCTTCTCTTGCTTCGCTTTACTTGTGATTATGCTTTGTCTTGAGCTGAGGGTCTCCCGAAAATAGCCGCTCTCTCTAGCAAGGTAGAGGTAAGGTCTGCATACACTCTACCCTTCTCAGATCCCATGTTGTGGGATTCCACTTGGTATGTTGTTATTATTGGGAGTGGTTCGCCTACCAGTGGGGAAAGTGTAGGTGCCACCATGATTCCTGAAAGAGGGTCGAGACAAAGTTGGTATCAGAGCTTTAGGTTAAACGGTCTTAAATACAAGAGCAATGTCTAGTAGAGTCTTGCGGATCGGTGCGGACACGTCCATACTTATCTTCGAGAGGCTATGAGATACTTAGGAAACTTCACTTTCTTCATTCCTTTTGTGCTAAGTTGAATCAAATGGGTATCTGAACTTCTTCTTCCTATTCTATCACTGATAGTGGTAACACGCTCTTAAATTTGTGCGTGAGTGGTTCAATATGATGTTGCACGGTAGGGTATGAGTTGTGCTACCATGACACGGGAATATGACCAAGTTTAGTCTCCAGTGATAATTTGAAGGTTCAATTTATTACGGTTATGTTTGTGAATCTTTCGTTCGGTTGTATCTTTGGAAAGTGGGAATGACAATTCAGATATGCACGAGAAAGAATTTGGAGGGATCAATCTCTAATGTATGAAGGGAAAAATTTGTATCTGACGTGTTTGTTGAGACAAGTTGCATGGCGTATGAAGGTGAATGTCGTATAGGCTATGTAATGTTGGGTTGGCTTTAATTTGATAGTATTGTGATAGCGGAGTAGAATTAGTGGTTGTGAGTTCTTTTAGGGAATGGTTTCTGTTTGAGATCAGGTGGCAATGTTACTTGTGATAAGTGAAGCTTAGTGGAATAGACGGTCGCATTTCTTCATCTAAGAGTGTGCTCGTGGGTTCACTTGGCATTTCGAGGTTAGTGATGATAGGGGATTGTTGAAATCAATATATTATCTATTTGTAATTTAATTCGCAGTTGTTTAGTATTGAGTGAGTGTAAGAAGTCGTATATGCATTGGTATGTTAGACACGTCGTAGGCTAATGAGAGCTAGTGATTGACTAATAGGGGGAACTTTATGTTGGACACGTCGTTGGGAACCCTTTGGGACGGAAATCCCCCCTCCCACAACTTTTTTCTCCCACATCATTTCTACTTGGGATTGGTAGGGTTTGAGAAATCTTATAAATTGACCCTCTTGTCTCATTGAAATGGTCTGAAACTTGAAACTCATGCTTCAATATTTTTAGTGCCATTTTCAAGTTAAAATCGATTAGTTTTGCTTAATTTGGGGTCCAAGACCTTCGATGGAACACATACCTATCTTAACTAGTCAATCACAACTAAAAGCTCTTTTTCATGTGTGTTTGCGAGTATCAGAGGTTCGAGAGTGAAGAATCAAGATTCCCTTTCGATCCCAGGCTGCCTCCACACAAGTTAATCCTATTTCCCTTTAAATATCTTGTTTAAATTACCTCTTATGATCTGCTATTATGTATTAGGTAGTTAACCAATATGTTTTAGCTGATATTTATCATGGTATGTGGTTTATCTTAACATGTTTAAGCCTGAATATTGCGTAATCCAGTTGTAACTATTTTATAAATAATTGTTAGTAGTCAAATAATGTTTCAAGATTAGCACATATGATGAACATGGTTAATATGATGTTAATACTTGCTTAGATGCATTTGTGATCAAATGTAAAGCTTATTGGACTACAATGACCCTTAAACTTGTCTTAATGAGTTTATGTGATTAAGGAAGGTGGAAACTAGCTCTTTAATTGTCTTCTATGCTCAGTGTGGTTCAATATAAACATGTGTTTGATGTGATTATAGTTTTATGTCAAATGATATTAATGACAAGGTTAGATGGTTAAACTAGCTGAACAATGTATAAAATATCATGTTTAATTTGTTTTGAGTATGTAGATGTCATCTCAGACTTGTTTAAACATGTTAGGATTTGAAATGGTCCAAAATAGTAGTTGACTAGTGGTTTTTAGGGAAGATTATTGGTCTAGCCTGGGATCCTATCATACCTATTTTTAAAGGCCAATTTGAGTTTAAAAATGGATCTAGAGGTGTATTTTGTTTCATTTTCTTTGGAAACATATCTGTTATTCTATAGGAACCGCACTTGGCTAGGTGTCCCATTTATTGGCTAGCCTATGTATGTTTGCTAGTTTAAACACAGTGTGGATCTGGTTTAGTTTTTCTTGAGTTGTTCTATACAAGTTATGTGGCCATGTATATTGACTATTTTTTATGAGCTTAGTATTCACATAAGAGTCTATCTTAAACTAAGAAGTGTCATCATGTTCAGTTTGTCCACTCTAAACCCTATATAAATTATGGATTAGACCCATGAATCCCTCTATAACATCTCGTACCTACAAACTAAGTCGTATTCAATATTCAGGGGTCTAGGAAATCAAAATAGGAAGTTTAAAGTTGAAAACCAGTTTCATTTCTGTAGATCATATTTTACGGACCGTCGAAATGAACCGTCAATTTCATTTTGAAATTGATAGAACCTATTAGCTTTTTACGGACCGTATAATATTTGACGGCTTGTCTTTTTCAACCATCAAATTCCCTCATCTTTTACAAAACCATGGCAAATTAGAAATTTTAAGACGGTCTAATTATACGGACCGTACAATTTTTAACAGTACATACCCAGACCATATAAAATTCGACGGCATGTCGAATTTGGCCATAGAATCTGTCCGATAACAAACAGTATAAATACGTAACATAGTCTAGAAAAGTCAGTTTTCACAATTCCCAAGCCCTAGCACGAAGGTTTTATTCTCCCATCATCTTCCTACATCAAGGTAAGCCTATTACAAGTATTTCAAGTGAATTCTAATGTACATACATGAATTCTAAGTAGAAATTCAATGTTCTTAACCAAGGGTTTTTAGGATAAACCCAACTTCGGGCTCAAGGTTCAATCTTTGGAGTTATCCTTCCAAGTTCAGATTTTTAAGACATGTGTTTGCAGTGAATAAGGTATGTAGAGCTTCTATATACGTGTGAAAATGTCTTTAATTATCCCCACACCTCGTTCATCGAGATTACTATGAATTACTTCAGAGTTTGAGATTATGCCATAGTTCATGAAAAGACTAGAATGTCTATCCTCAAGAATAGAAATTCATAGTTGTTCATAATTATCACTTTGATTATTGAGAACTCAACACGTAATCAGTACAGACTTTTGTTTGATATCCACGAATCTTAGGTTAGAATACTCAGCATGTCGGTAAATTAGTTAAAGCTTTATCACTCTTAATTAGTTCATGAATTCATATTCAGTATTACATATTAGTATATTTCAGTATTTCAATATCATGTTGAACACGTATGTTTTGGGCCTAAGGCCACATATGTATTTGGGCCCAAGGCCACATTTTATATTTATATATATATTTAGGCCTGAGGCCACGGATTTGTACACATATATTGGGCCTAAGACCACAATTATATACTATTTCATTTAAACATGTGATTCATTATTTCAGTATATGAAGTATTCATATTCTTTGCTTCCTTTTTTCAGTTATCAGTTTTCAGTTTCAGCTCAAATTCAGTACGTTATTTGTTTATCGATTTGGGTTGCCCTTTCTTAAGAGCCCTACAACTATTTATTCTTTCAGTTGCTTACATACAATACAATTCAAATGTACTAACGTCCCTTTACATGGGGCCTGCACTTTACGGTGCAGGTGCCAAGTTTCAGGATAACAGATCTACTCAGTAGGATTGCTTCAGTATCAGCTGCTTGGTGAGCCCCATCTCATTCAGGGTTTCAGTCTATTATTTTATTATTATATTTTATGATAGTGGTATGCCAAGGCCTTGTCCTGGTAGACAGTTTTTAGTCAGACTCATGCTAGTGGTTTCATAGACTAGACTAGTTATCATGTCATATTAATTTTCAGTTGTTCATGCTTATTATATTTTCAGACTATTTTCGCAATATATTTTCTGATTACTAATTCAACAGTTGAATTACTTGTTTCAAATTATTTATAGTATGTTTTGATGCCCATGTTGATTCAACATCAAAGAGATGACTATTACGAAGATAGTTACATTCGTACAGGGTAATGAGAACAGTTTGAAGGAAGAGGAAGCCTTGCATAAAGAAAAGGACATGGAGTTTTATAAGAGATCCAAGTCTTCAGGTCACTTCAGTCATGGGGGTGGTGGAGGCAGACAGTTCTTCAAAAATAGGTCATCAGGACCTGCTCCAACTTCAGCCAGTACCCTAGCCCCAAAGTTCAAAAATGATAATAAGAGGCAGAACTTCAGAGCAGTAGGCTCACGGTCACAGGTTAGTATGGATCACAGGGGTTTCCAATAACCTACTTGCAACACTTGTGGTAATAGGTACTAAGGGGTGTGTCGTTCAGGCATGGATGGTTGCTTTGGGTGTGGTCAGCAGGGTCATTTTCTAAAGGATTGCCCATCGGCAAGGCATGGTACTGGTGGTAACGTAGCTCAGTCCACCAATTCAGCAGTCAATCACAATTCTCAGGCCTAACCAAGGTTTGGTGAGGCTAAGTCTAATAACATAGACGGATGTCCAAATTGCCTATATGTTTTACCCGACCATTAGGATACAGAGGCTCATACAGATGTCATCATAAATATATTAACGGTATTCACTTTTGACGTTTAATCTCTTATGTATCCTGGATCCACTCTATCATATGTAACTCTTTTTGTTGCTAAGAAATTAGGGATAGAACCAGAAAAGTTACACGAACCTTTTGAGGTATCCACTCCAATGGGTGAGTCAGTTATATCTAGGCAAATTTATAGGGGTAGTCCACTTAAAGTCTATCACCACATTACCATAGCCGATCTGGTAGAGTTAAAAATGGTAAACTTCGACATAAATGTGAGCATGGATTGGTTGTCTTCGTGTTATGCCACAGTAGGTTGTAGAACTAAAATCGTAAAATTTGAATTTCTCGGTGAACCAATCATAGAATGGAAGGGTGATGTAGTATCACCCATGGGTAGGGTTATTTCCTATCTTAAGGCCAGAAATATAATATTCAAGGGGTACATTTACCATCTAGTTCAGGTTAGGGATGCAGATACCAAGACCCAAACTCTTTAGTCCGTACCCGTTGTCAATGAGTTTTCAGAAGACTTTCCAAAAGATCTTCCCGGAGTTCCTCACGTTAGAGAGATTGAGTTCTATTCCGCCATACATAATGGCTCTAGCAGAGTTAAGAGAACTAAGAGCCTAGTTGAAAGATCTCCTTGATAAGGGACTCATCAAACCAAACGTCTCACCATAGGGTGCACCAGTCTTATTTGTTCAGAAGAAAGATGGGTCTTTGTGTATGTGTATTGACTATCATAATTGAAAAAGGTCACCATTAAGAACAACTATCCTCTTCTCAGAATCGATGATTTATTTTATCAACTTCAAGGTGATCAGTGTTATTCTAAGATTGACCTCAAATCAGGGTACCATCATCTTTAGGTTAAGGAAGTTGATATTTCGAAGACCGCCTTCAGAACTCATTATGGTCATTTTGAGTTTTGTGTCATGTCATTAGGATTGACAAATTCCCCAGTTGCTTTCATAGGTCTTATGAACAAGGTATTCAAGCCTTATCTCGATCTTTTCGTTATTGTCTTCATCGATGATATTCTAGTATATTCCCGTAGTGAGACTGATCATGCAGGACATCTCAGAATAGTGTTGCAGACACTTCAGGACCACATCTTTATGCTAAGTTTTCCAAGTGTGAATTTGTCTTTAGTCAGCATCATTCTTAGGCCATGTGATTTCAGGCGAAGGAGTCCAGGTTGATTTTCAGAAAATATACGAAGTTTCTTGGGTCAGGAAGGCTATTACAGGCATTTTTTAAAAGGTTTCTCTTCCATCTCAGCTCCGTTGACCAGATTAACTCAGAAGAAAGTCAAATTCCATTGGTCAGATGCTTCTGAGCGTAGTTTCAAAGAACTAAAAATGAGCCTGACTTCTGCTCCAGTGTTAACATTACCAGAGGGAACCGAGATGTTCATTGTATATTGTGATGCATCAGAAATTGGTCTCAGATGTGTTTTGATGTAGCACAGTAAGGTTATAGTTTATGCATATAGACAGTTTAAGCCTCATGAAAAGAATTATCCGATTCATGACTTAAAATTGGCAACTATGAGTTTTGCACTCAAGCTATGGCATCATTACTTGTATGGAGTTCATGTTGACATTTTCACAGATCATAAGAGCCTTCAGTATATTTTTCAAGCAACAGTAGTTGAATCTTAGACAGAGGAGATGGCTCGAATTGATAAAAGATTATGATGTAGATATTCTCTATCATCCAGGAAAAGGGAATGTGGTAGTCGATGCTCTTAGTCGGTGATCCATGGGAAGTTTATCTCATGTTGAGGAAGATAAGAGAATAATGACGAAGAAAATTCATCGACTAGCCTGCCTAGGAGTTCGACTCATGGACTCCGAAGACGGTGTTATGGTTATCCAGAACAAGTCTGAATCCTCTTTAGTAGCAGAAGTGAAGGAGAAGTAGTTTAATGATCCCAACTTATTGCAGCTGAAATAGGGGATTCACAAGCATAAGACTACGTCTTTTGAACAAGGGGATATGATAGTACCTTAAGGTACCGAGGTAGATTATGTATTCCATATGTGGACAGGCTCAGAGAGAGAATCATGGTAGAAGCGCATAACTCTAGGTATTTTATTTACCCAGATTCTACAAAGATGTATCATGATCTTAAGGAGATTTATTGGTGGAACGATATGAAGAGGAATGCGACATATTTTGTAGCCAAGTGTCCAAATTGTCAGCAAGTGACAGTCGAGCACTAGAGGCCTGGTGGGCTGGCTCAAAATATTGATATTCTCTTTGGAAATGAGAGATGATAAACATAGATTTCATAACAGGTCTACCTCGCTTAGCCCGAAGGCATGACTTGATTAGGGTTATGTGGACTGACTTACCAAATCAGCCCAATTCTTGCCAGTTAAGACCATAGATTTAGCAGAGAATTATGCTAAGTTGTATATCTGAGAAATTGTCAAGCTTTATGGGACTCCGATGTCCATTATTTCATATCGTGGTGCTTAGTTCACGACACACTTTCGAAAGTCATTCCAGAACGGATTGGGTATCAAGGTAAATCTCAGCACAACTTTCCATCCTCAGACAGATGGCCATGAAGATAGTACTATTTAGACTCTTGAGGATATCTTAAGGGCATGTGTTCTTGATTTTAAAGGTAATTGGGATGATCAGCCTCTCATTGAGTTTGCTTATAATAACAGTTATCATGATAGCATCCATATAGCACCATTCAAAGCTCTGTATGGGCGAAGGTGTAGATCACCAATTGGTTGATTCGAAGTTGGTGATACAGAGTTGTTAGGACCAGACTTGGTATATCAGGCTTTAGAGAAAGTCAAGTTAATTCAGGAGAATTTGAAAACAGCTCAGAGTCGCCAAAAGTCTTATTCAAATGTAAGGCGTAGAGACTTGGAGTTTCAAGTTGATGATTGGGTATTTTTGAAAGTTTCACCTATGAAAGGTGTCATGAGGTTTGGAAAGAAAGGGAAGTTCAATCCCATATATATCGGACCATACAAGAATTTGAGGAAAGTTTTCCAAATGGCTTATGAACTTGAATTGCCACAAGATTTGATTGTTGTGCATCCAGTGTTTCATGTATCCATGTTAAGAAAGTGTGTGGGAAACCCATCGCTGGTTGTCCCTACCAGCTCCATTACAATTAAGAATGGTTTGACCTATGAGAAAATCCCAGTGGCTATTTTGGATTGTCAGATTCGAAAGTTGAGAACTAAGGAAGTTGCCTTAGTGAAAGTGTTGTGGAGAAGTCAGAATGTTGAGGAGGATACATGGAAATACGAATAAGACATGAAGTCCAGATATCCACACTTGTTTAGGGAGCAAGAATAAAATATTGAAGGTAACTAACCTTTACACTCGTACCTCCAATTCAGTTCAGTAACTCAGTTTAGTATTCAGTTTAGTAATTCAATTTAGTATTCAGTTCAGTATCTACTTAGTTCAGCACTCTTTTTAGTTAGATAATCATTTAGTTAAGTATTCATGCAATTATGATCCTAACTATGTAATTTTGATCACCAGAACCCAAACCCATCATTTGAGGACGAATGATCCTATGGGAAAGATATCGAAACATCTCATACCTCCAAACTAAGTTGTATTCATGATTCAGGGGTTTAGGAAACCAAAACGGTAAGTTTAAAGTTGAAAACTAGATTCAGTTTTGCAAATCAGATTTTACGCCAGGATTGATAGATCATAAAATATTTTATGGACCGTCGAAATGAACCATCAATGAAATTGATGGAACCCAGTAGATTTTTAAGGACTGTATAATATTTGACGCCCTATCCTTTTCAACTGTCAAATTCCCTTAGCTTTTACAGAACTATGGGAAATTGAAAATTTCAAGACGGTCTGATTATACGGATCGTACAATTTTTTACAATCTAGACCTATACCGTATAAAATTCGATGGCCCGTCGAATTTGGCTGTAGAATCTGTTCGACAGTAAATAGTATAAATACGCAACTTAGTCTAGAAAAGTTAGTTTTCACAATTTCCAAGCCCTAGCATGAAGGTTCTCCTCTCCCAACTTAGAGCTCAAAGTTCAATCTTTGGAGTTCTCCTTCCAAGTTCAGATTTTTAAGATATGTTTTGGAGCGAATAAGGTATGTAGAGCTTCTATGTACGTTTGTTAACGTCTTGAATCATCTCCATACCTCATTCATCGAGATTACTGCGAATTACTTCAGAATTTTAGATTATGCCCTAGTTCATAAAAAGACTAGAATGTCTATCCTCAAGAATAGAAATTCATAGTTGTTTATAATTATCACTTTGATTGTTGCAAACTCAACGCTCAATCAATATAGACTTTTGTTTGATATCCACGAGTCTCAGTCTAGAATACTCAGCATGTTGGTAAATTAATTAAAGCTTTAGCACTCTTAATCAGTTCATGAATTCATGTTCAGTGTTTCATATCAGTATATTTCAGTATTTTAGTATCATGTTGAGCACCTGTATTTTGGGCCTAAGTCCACATATATATTTGGGCCCAAGGCCACTGTTTATGTATATGTATACTTCGGCCCGAGGCTATAGATTTGTGCACATCTATTGATTCTTTATTTCAATACAGGAAGTATTCATATTCTTTGCTTCCTTGTTCAGTTATCAGTTTTCAGTTTCAGCTCAAATTCAGTATGTTATTTGTTTATCGATTTGAGTTGCCCTTTTTCGAGCACCCTACAACTATTTATTCTTTGAGTTACTTACATACAGTACAATTCAAATGTACTAACATCCCTTTACATGTGGCCTGCACTTCACGGTGCAGGTGTCGAGTTTCAGGATGACAGATTTGCTCAGTAGGATTGCTTCAGTATCAATTGCTTGGTGAGCCCCATATCATTCGGGGTGTCAATCTATTATTTTCTTATTATATTTTATAATAGAGGTATGTCAGGGCCTTGTCTTGGTTGACAGTTTTCAGTCAGACTCATGTCAGAGCTTTCATAAACTAGACTAGTTATCATGTCATTCCAGTTTTTTAGTTGTTCAGACTTATTATATTTTCAAACTATTACCACAATATACTTTCAGATTACTAAATCAGCAGCTGAATTACTTGTTTTAAATCATTGTTATAGTATGTTTTGATGTCCATATTGATTCAGCAGCCATGTGGTTCGCTCGGTCACATACAGTCAGGAATTAAGTGTCGTATTTCGGTCAGGCCATAGTTCGGGGCATGACACCCTCTATATGTGGTATTAGACCATGTTTGTGCACATCTTGTTCCAGATGAATTAGTTTGATACTATGTACATCTGTGATTTTCCCTTATCCATGAATATTTGAACTTTGGTAATTGTCCATTAACATCTTAGCCTAGGTTAATGTAGTATGAAGCCTCTCCAAGTCTTGCTTAGTCCATAACTATTTATTTAAAGTCCTCAGTTTGAAATTTGTCAACATGAGCACCCTTGTATACCTTGATGTGCCTTATTTCTGTTTATGTATTAACTGTTTTGAGATCATTTCAATTGTCTTGGTTTTAAGTTTCATATACCACCATGTCATAACTGCATTCACATGAACATAAAGTCTGTCCAGTGACCTTGTTTGCATATTAGCCTAAGTTAATTCATGTATAGTCCTCTTGGAACTTATAGAAGTCCAACCATGACCATTTTAGGACTATTAGCTATTGACCCTAAACTGGATAACCTTGCGTTCCCATTGGAATTCTGCATTGCTCATTGAACCATATTACATGTTCAAGATCCTATGTTAGTTTGTATTAGCTCATAATCATGCCTTGCCTTTGTTCATGTAAATCCAAGATCTGCTGAATAGTCTGTATGTGCCATGTTCTAAGTTTAAAGATGTCCAAGAACTAAAGTAATGTCTTGTATTTGTGGTTGTGTATTGTGTGAAATCATCTTGTATTATGTTAGTTAGTTAGCATTGGACAACTTAATCAAATACTTGATTTAAATTAAACTTTGAACCTAAATCTTGAATCTTGCAATTGTTTGGTATCTGCTTAAAACGATACCTGTCTAGATAAAAATCATAGTTGCTCAAGATTAATGCCCTTGCCTTACGAGATTTGTGCCAAATGCAATGTATATTTGTTTGATTGAGAATGAGGCACCTGAGTTTAGTTTAAAGAGATAGATAGAGATGAATATCAAACTCAAGCTTAAGAATTGTGAAAACTGTATGCTTGATTTATTTGCCTAAGTCATGAAAGTTGGCTATTGGGGAATGTTTAGATTAGAGACAAGGACACATGTAAATGATATGGATTAGAACACATGTAAATGATATGGATTAGAACACATGTAAATGATATGGATTAGATTAATTTCTCTTTGATTTAGTATTTTGAAATGTGGGATTGGGAATAAAAGGGGTGAGTATACATAGATGTATACAACCTATGTATATCAGGTATACTTAGTATACCGAGTGTATGAGGCAAGTATATCTTTATGTATACCACTTAGGGAGTTAAGCATGCCACTGGTTGTTGGGCTTGGCCCATTCATGTTGCTTCTACCTATATTCTTCTTTAAGTTTCAAAGACTAGGCTAGGCCCATCATTCTGTCTATATTCCTCTATGCATCGTCAATAAATTTCCAAAATGGGCTAGGCCAAGTTCAGTGTTTTCTATTTTTTCTGAAATTTGCCTATGTATGGGCCACGCCCAGTTGTCTGTTCACACGAACCTTTACTATCTTTTCATCTCATGTATGTGGTTATTTCTTTTAATTAATGTATGACATATGTGTACTTAATTTAAAAATTACTTATTTTCTATTTGGATAATAATGGGTGCGTTCTAACCGTTACCTTCTTTTTTCCCTTCTCCTTCCTACCACATGCATTGGGATGGCCCCCCATGGGCCTTCTCACTCTTTTTATGTCAGTTGGGCCAAGGCCCAACTAAATATACCTTGGCCCAACTAAATATACTTTGAGCAAGTTTGTTACTTGTAGTTGTGCGTTGAAGGCCCAACTATGGGTGAAAATAGCTAACTAGTGGCCTTCGGTAGGTCCACCAAACTCATTTTCTTTACATTCAATTTATATTTGTACTATGTATAATACTTGTATAAGAATACATATTTGACGTAGATTGAAACTTGTATGATTACGATACGTACATCATTTTTATAGATATGTCAAATTGATTTCAAGAGGATTAAAAAGAGTTTGGACATATTTTGGACTTTGAAATGATTTCTTAAGAACTGAATTGGCATTTAATTCGAATGAAAATCGGACGGTTTTTAACAAAACTGGACTCTGTATTTCTTTAAAATATGGACTTTGTCTAAAACTGCCAAGCGGACTATTTTTGAGAAGGAAGAACTGAATTTTTTAACAAAAAAATGGATTCTGAAAATTGTTTTCAAAGTAGATCAATTGGGCTACATTTGAACACTCTTTCGGGACTATTTCGGGCTGAGCCCAACTAAGTGATTCTTTTAAAAGAAAATCAAACCTTTTTAGGACTTGAGTTGATGTTTGAATTTTGAAAGATTGAAGAACATGATTTGATCCTATGGGAAGTAGCATGAAACATTAAAAAGAAAAGAACTTATTTTCAAAATGAACTATACTTGAAAAGATTTTCCAAAACGTATAAGGAAATATTTGACAAACCATTAGACTAAAATTAGTGGAGTTCTACTCAAATTAAGTTTGAGTGTACTTTTAGTCTAAAAATGGATTGACTAAAATACCCTTATATGAATCACTTTTAGGCAGAATTTAATTCTTCGGTTTTCAAAACCTTTTTGAGTTTAAGATGAAATGAATGACACGAATTTTTTCGGGAAAGTAAATATTTTTAAGCAATTTATAACTTTGAACATGCTATTGAACCCGAAGGTCAACTGTATTCTACGGATCCTTAATACCGGAGTGTCTAGCAACTTTCCAGGGGATCCCCAGAACCCTTACCTTGACTCTGGTTTAAAAAGGATTTTTCACGAATTTTTCTGAATAAACCCTTTTAACTTGGTTTTCCTAATTTACCTATAAATTAGGTGGCAACTCTAAAAAATAATTATCCGACTTAGAGCACCAACAATCTCTTAGTAGCTTTTATGCCTTTGCGTAAAAGTGAACTGTAAAATACTAGTCCATCCCCAAAAGTACGGGCTATTACAATTCATTTTCCTTCGGCAAACTTCGTCGAAAAGTGTTTTCTTCGATTTTATTAACTCTGAATACTTACGAAACTTACTTATCACTTCCATAAATCTCTTACCTTTTTATAGGGATCTTAACCTCTCCAGGCTTATGTTAGTTAGCTCGTGCCACAATAACGTCAAAAGTATGGGGTGTAACATTTTTTTGTTGAGAAACATGTGATCTGCCATGTTTAGTTTTGTAAATCTCACTTTTGATATTAATAAAATCCATTATTTATCAAAAAAAATGGTATCAATGAAAACCGCACAATAATCAACCTCAGGAAATAACCATCCAAACAGGGGGTTAGTTATCTATAAACAAAGATGTAGTACTTTATGACCAAACGCGGGTAAGACTTAAGATTGTTCCTCATGTTGGAAATTTACCTTTGGCGGGGAGGTGCGTCCACCCATATTTAATAAATTAAACACTAGTGTTCCACATGTTGAAGGCTTTGTCTCTTCTCACATGCATAATCTACTAAGTGAGTAAATGACCGTAGGGCCAAGAATCGCCAAATTTTGTTGAGAAATGAAAGAGATATTGGTCCACGAAGTAAGGTGTTTGAGGCATGGAAATATGGTGTGGGACAAATCTACCACATCGGTGGGAAAAGGAAGAATTGCTCTCTTTATAAGTCTCTAAAGTGTTTAAGAGTTTGGGACCCCAAGGGGTATCCCATGTGTTTAAAGGAGGGAGGACCTAGATGTGCTTGGGCTATTTTTTGGAGCATTAACCAGCCATTACTTGGCTGTTAACTCCTCCATAAACAACCCTCCTTCAATGACCATAATCGGCCCTCCTTCAAGGCCATGAACAACCTCACTAATGGCATTAAACCTGCCATTAACAACCCTCACTAATGGCTATTAACAACCTTGTTTGTGGCAGTTGAGGAGTCCCTCTACCATGCTATATATTGATGCCTCTTTGGCTCAATAACGTGACAGAAAAATAGCATATACAGCACGAAACAGTCACAAAAAACACAGCAAAAACAGTGATGAAAAACAGTGAAGAAAGACACTCATATACACAAGATATACACAACAGAGACACAATATATACACAGAGACAAAACAGAAGAGAAAACAGAAAAACTCTTCCTTCCTTTTCCATTTCTTCAGCAAGTCGATTCGTATTTATTTTCTTCGTCAGACTCAACCTATTTGCTTTGTAGTGTTGAGATTAAAGTGTTGTTTTATCTTGGGAGACTATTGTCCGCTAACGTAAAAGCATATATACGGGGCAATCTTGTCTTAAAGACAGAGTGCAATCACTCGACTCAACACACAACGTTGTAACCATCCAGATTTAGTTATTTCTTGATTTCAGGTTATCAAGATTCAAGACACAACAAGTTTGCGGCAGTTCTCAACATTGGCCTATTATTTTATCCTTTCGAACACTTGTAATATTTATTTACTTCCCGTACTGCTTTACAATAGTAATCCAACAATTTAAGACAAAATTGTATTGTATTAGTATTAGTGTTCGAAAGATGTCGGTCAAAAGTTGTGTGACCAAATCTGGATATGGCTGTGGTTTTCTGGTAGAAGAGAGTGATGATGATGCTGTTGAAGGTCAACGTGTTCGTGGTATCACCGCTCCCAAGAGTGGTGGGAACAAGCGCTCACGAGAGGCTGAGGATGTCAACTGGGACAAGAGAAGAAGGCTGAAGATGTGGTTTTATCTTGCAGCAGATATCTGTCCCAGACAAAGGATCCAAATTATGCTAAGGAGGAAATGGACACTCAGTCCGATGAAGTGACTGAAGTGGGCCAAAATCCGAAATTGGGATAAGTAGGTTTTCTTACTTGTCAAGAATAAAGATTAAATGATGTCTGATTAAAAATGGCTTAAAGAAAGGAGGAATATGAAAATATTTTCACAAAATAATTTATATTCCTTACACTTTAAAATCAGAAGTTTAATCTCATCTCCATTCCCGTTTAAAGATTGGATTGTGTAAAAGACTTAAAAAGATCCGTTCTTTTGAGTGTAATTATTAAAAGTGTGTAAAGTATGTTCGCACATACGAGGGAGAAAAATCCACTAACTGTGCGAAAACTGTTACCACTCTTAAGTAAGCGCCAACAATTGTCTAGGCACCAATCATAACGGAAGAAGACTAAAAGCTAAAGACATTGAGCCTGTCACATTATTTGGCAGAAGATCCTTCATAGGATGATATTGGGCACTCAGTCGTACAAAAGCCTTCGGGCGACTGTAGTAGGCCAAATTCCTTTGATATGATGATATTGGACACTCAGTCATACAAAGCGTACGGGCGACTGGAGTGGGGCCAGAATTCATTTCATAGGAATAGTAATGGACACCTAGTAAGGTGGGCCAGAGTTTCCAGGTCTTAAATGATCTGAAGGCCTAAAGAGAGGCAGAAAAGAAATTGGACACTCAGTCTTCCAAAGCAACTAGAGTGGGCCAGAGTATCCAAATCACATATGATCCGGTTACGCCCTAACCACGGGCAAGAGGTTGTTCATGTGAAACAACGCCACCTCTAAAGTAGAAGGGGTTGGAGAGGTTGTCCTCAATAGGACTTCAGGGAATGGGATCACTCTAAAATGAGGTGATACATGTCCCAAACTTGGTTTAAGTGACGCTGTTGGTCAAGCTGATTTGAGACTAGTCCAACAGGTCTGTAATAACTAAGAATGGTACAGTATGTCTATAGCCAAATGAATGATATATTTGTAATCCGTGCATCTATGCCATCATAGATTAAGACACGTTAAATAGAAAGTCATTCAAAAGCTAGCGAAGTTGAGATTGTTGCCTTCTTTCGACATAAGCCCTCAAAATGAATGTGAGGTAGGCGAAGAGGCAAAGTCACCTTTCAAAATTCCGTCAAAGGAATAGCGAAAGAAGCATCGCTCCTCTAGAACTTAGTCACACCTTTATGGGTGATTTAAAGTTTATACAAAATAGAGGGGGGAGACAAGTACTTTGTGATCTTCATTGATGATAGTACATCGTATGTAATCCTTTGTTTGTTGAAAAGCAAAGATGAAGTTGTTGAAGCGGATAAGCGCTACAAAGAAGAAGTTGAAAATCAACTAAGCCTACGGATTGAGGAATTCGTAGTGATAGAGGGGGAGAATGTGAAGCATCGTTCATTAAACGTCTGCTTATAACTCACCTCAGTCTAACGGTGTTAGCCAAGTGCAAAGCCGTATGCCCAAAATATGTGGGGCAAGGGGATCTTTACCGCTAATGCGATTCTCAACAGAAATACGCATAAGGATAAGGATAACTCTCCGTGTGAAATATGGAAATGATCTCACATACAAATGTTGTGATGTGGGGTGGCCTAGTAAAAGTTGGAATACCGAAACAGGTCAAGTTGGACCTAAGACTGTAAATTGCATATCCACTTGATATGCAAATAACAGTAGTGCTTATCGCCTCTTGGTGTCAAAGAATGCTGAATTCTTTGAGGATAACTTTTCTTGAGAAGGAAAAAGAAGTAATTGCTCGAGGTTAACAAGAACCCGCGAGGGCCTGACTGTCCGGAACTAGACGTTCCGTATCTACAGGACTCGAAAGTTGCTGGCTATCCGGAACTTAATATTTCCAGATCTGCAGAACTCGGGGATTCTAAATGTTGAACCGAGACGAAGCAAAGAAGGGGACAAAGACTTGTTCCAGTCCTTCTAGCTTGTATGGTTGAGAATGAACTATGGACAATTAACAAATAATTGTCATCTCCAAAAGCGCTGCTTTGGAAAGAAGCTACAAATAGAGAAATATATTCCATCATAATAGAACCATACTCGCGTAATGGTTGATCTTCCTCCGGAAAAATTACCTTTGGGTTGTGAAAGAGGATACTCAAAAGTGAGTACAAAGTAGATGGATCTAGTGATGAGTATAAGGCCTCGGCTACTTGTACATGTGCTCCCCTATGAGTAGATTAACATCAAGGGCCATTGCAGTCTTGCATGGCATGGTTGTTGAAACAGCCTTCCTAACCGGAGATTTAGAAGAAGAGGATCAGAGTTAGTTTGCTGGACTGTTGGGCTTCTTCCTGAACTTTCATTTTGGTCCCTGAAATGTTTACATTTTGGTCCTGAAAGTTTCATATTAAACAGAAACAATGAATCTGACCATAGAAACATTGACTCTGAAGTTAGAAAGCCAACAGTTGGAAAATCAACAATCTGAAAGTGGAAATTATATTGAAACAAAAGATATGGGTATCACAGATGACATCTTAGGAATTGGATTTCTAAGACATCTAACGGACTGGTCTAACTCCAAACTCAGTTGTGAGATAGTTGACAGTCTCGTTGAAGCCACCAATGGATATGAATCATAGAACTGATTGGAATCATGGTGCACCCATAGACAAGGAACAATATGCACAGGTCACGTGTAGTTCAATGTATTGTACACACTACAACCGACCTGGTATCGGCCTACAAACAGATTAGTTGAACTAAGGTTCACTGATGATCTTAATAAATGATCAATAGAAGGCGTTAAGTCGGATATGACGATATCTGAATTATTCGCTTATCTACGGATTATAGTATTCAGGATGTCCAGCGGTTCTGGGAGAACACAATGATGTAAACTGGACATCAGATATGAAGAACACCAAAGACACAAGTAAATGTATATGGCGGGTCTTAGAAAATCCTCTAAGCAAACTTGCATCGACCGATTCATGATGGGATCGGAGTTTATCGCTTTATAAAAAGCATGAAAGAAATTGAGTAACTTCATGACTCCTTAGAGGACGTCCTTTATTGGGAGAAACCTGTGCCTTCAACAGTTATACACTGTAACTAGCCGGTCGGCTTCAGGAAGGACACGAATGACGGCGTTTGGACATATTTGTCAGGATCTGTCGGAGACATAAGATCGTATGGCAGTTGATCATCACGGGTGTCACTTCCTTATTTACTAACTAAGGGACTACCCGGAGATCAAGTGTTCTGCCTGTCTAGGGGAATGGGCTTAAAACCCAAACAATACGAACCATTGCGGTGGTAACCCAACCATACTGATTAGAGATCCCAAGAATTTGGTTCAATGGGAAAACTAAGCTGCAAAAGGTTCAGTTGAGCGCTTCGGTGGAAGCAAGAAGCACTTCAAATGATGATTTCTGTACGGAAACATGAATCCAAAGTTGTTCCCGCGATAGACATTAAAGTGCTACCTGCATGGTGGGTAAAGGTTAAGCTTCCAAACCTTTAAACGATCCTCAAACGGTTGAGGTTAAGGTTGGGGAAACTTTTAATGATTCCTAACACTTGTGAAGTGGGGTATAGCAGGATACCTTGTAGGAGATCACCTATTTAAGTGCGAAAAAGGCCGCCTCAAATGAACGCACTTAAGAATCCAAGTGTATCCACGGCCACAACGGACAAAACCATAAGAATGAAAATGAATAAGGAGAGTTATTGTCATTGTCTTGGCTTACACTAAACACTGACGGTTTAAGACATCACATTCACCGCGCAGTAAGTAAGTCCGGTGGTATTCAACTAGGGAAGGTTCAAAGCGGAAGCTACCTCTCCTGATGCAATATCTTTTCGCTGAAAGATTGCTGAAAGTAGGCACCTTGTGTGTGCGCCAAAATCTCTCTTTCATAGAGGGGATTGTTGGAAATTTGCCTTTGGCGTAGAGGTGCGTCCACCCATATTTAATGAATTAAACACTAGTGTTCCGCATATTGGAGGCTTTGTCTCTTCTCACATGCATAATCTACTAAGTGAGTATATGACCATAGGGCCAAGAATCGTCAAATTTTGTTGAGAAATGAAAGAGATATTGGTCCACGAAGTAAGGTGTTTGAGGCATGGAAATATGGTGTGGGACAAATCTACCACATCGAGTGGGAAAAGGAAGACCTAGATGTGCTTGGGCTGTTTTTTGGAGCATTAGCCAGCCTTTATTTGGCTGTTAACTCCTCCATAAACAACCCTCCTTCAATGATCATAATCAGCCCTCCTTCAAGGCCATGAACAGCCTCACTAATGGCATTAAACCTGCCATTAACAACCATCACTAATGACTACTAACAACCTTGTTTGTGGCAGTTGAGGAGTCCTTCCTCCATGCTATATATTGATGCCTATTTGGTTCAATAACGTGACAGAAAAACAACATATACAGCACGAAACAGTCACAAAAAACACAGCAAAAACAGTGATGAAAAACAGTGAGGAAAGACACTCATATACACAAAATATACACATCAGAGACACACTATATACACAGAGACAAAACAGAAGAGAAAACAGAAAAACTCTTCCTTCCTTTTCTATTTCTTCAGACAAAACAGTGCAATCATGCACCGCCAAGGCAGACTGTGAGATATCATGCACCGCCACCCTGCCTTCACCGACCTCAGTTAAACTAACCCCGAGGTTTCTTAAATTTTGTACCTCACGAACAATACCCCTCTTTTGTATTGCCAAGTGGGCCAAGCTGCCCATTGATCTCCTACTGAGTGCGTCGGCTACCACGTTAGCTTTTCCAGGATGGTAAAGAATTCTAAGATTATAATCCTTAAGCAACTCTAACCATCTCCTTTGTCGGACATTCAGATCCTTTTGCATGGTTATGTACTGTAAACTCTTATGATCTATAAATTTATATACATGCACCCCATACAAATAGTGTCTCCATATTCGTAAGGCTAACACTACCACGGCCAATTCTAAGTCATAAGTTGGATAATTCTTCTCATGTATCTTCAATTGTCGAGATGCATACGCAATCACTTTTCCAAACTGCATCAAGACACATCCTAACCCAACCCTAGAGGCATCACAATAGACTATGAACCCTACTTGTCCAGATGGTAAGGTTAGGACTAGTGCAGTAGTCAACAACTTCTTTAGTTTCTGAAAACTTGCTTCACATGCTTCTGACCACTGGTACTTAACCGATTTCTGAGTCAATCAGGTCAAGGGAGCAGCAAGACCAGAGAAACTTTCTACAAATCTTCTATAATACCCAGCCAAACCCAAGAAACTCCTAACTTCTGTCGGAGTGGTAGGTCTTGGCCAGTTTTTCACTGCTTCTATCTTTTGGGGGTCTACCATAATTCCATACCTTGACACAACATGTCCCAAAAAGGCTACCTTTTCTAACCACAATTCACACTTTGAAAATTTAGCATACAATTTCTCCTGTTTTAAGTAGGGCTGGCCAGTGGGCCGGGACGGCCCGACCCCGTCCCGAGCCCGCCACGGTCCCGCCACGACCCCGCTAAAAAAAATAAAAAAATAACTGGGGCGGGACTTGAACTCGGGACGGGACGATGTCTCGTCCCGCCAGACCCGAGCCCGCCCCAGGCCCGCCTGACCCGACCCCTCCCCTCCCCGAGCCCGACCCCGACCCCGCCCTTTTCTCCCTTTTGCAAATATGGCCGTTGCACCAACGACCATTTTAGATTATGGTCATTGGCCAACGGCCATTTTAGGCCCCCCCTCCCCCAACCCCTTAATATTTATTTTTAACCCATAAGTTATTATATTTACACTTTAACCCAATTTTCTAACTATAAATAACTCATTTTCTCTTCATCTTTCTCACAAATCTTCCTACAATCTCTCTAATTTCTCAATATATCTCTCTACAAGTCTACATTGTTTGCTAAATATTCAATTTTATTTATTCATTTGGAAATTGGGAGTGAAGTTGGCAACTAGCTTGAGGATCTTCCATCGAGCAAAGTTTCAATTTTCAACCTCTCGATTACACGTCGACGTTACGTCGGCGTTTGGTACATTCGTTCCTTCATTAAATTATTATTGTATGTTTATTTTATTTAGCGCACTTAATTTTATTGTCTTTAATTATTTATTATCATAATTAAAATGGAAGGATTAAAAGGTATGTTTAAGGGTAAGGGTAAGGGTGCTTCTTCTAGTAGGGGCAACCAGGGCAATGGTACTTCTTCTAGTCATCTTATTCCTACACAGGATGATTTTGTTGATACTCAACATTTTCCTACAATACCATTAGATTTAGACCAGGAGCTATTTTCTGGAACTCAAGAAGACTTTAATTTAGACGATGATCTAGATGATATACCCACTAATGTTGATGACAACACACCCACTAGTGCACCTTCAACTGAAATACCTTCTATTCCCCCTAGTATGAGACGAGGTCCAGCAAAACGACCATTAAAATCATATGCATGGACATTTTTTGATAGGGACGTAGAGAATCAAGTAGCCATATGTAAAATTTGTAAAAATGTTTTAAAATTTAAAACTGGAAAAGGTCACGGTGGGACGGGGGGTTTAATTAGACACGTAGTAAGTGCTCATCCAGCTAGGTATGCCTAATACCAGGCTTCAAAACCGGGTGCGCAAACGCCCGCTCCATCGGGACAAGGTTCACATACTGATACTGTCCCGGACCAAGTACAGGGTCAAATTAACCCTATGACGGGGGGAATTGTAGGCTCTAAATACAATAAACATAGAGATAGGGAAGCAATATCAAAATTAGTTGCTGTGGAGGGTTTTCCTTTTTCATTTCCTTCATCTCCCGGTTTTATTCATTACATTAGAGATATATATAATCCTGCTTTTAACGGTTTTCCTAGATCAACTGTTAAGAGAGATGTATTTAAATTCGCGCATGAATATCAACAATATTTACGTTTTTCATTATATCATTTTAATGGCAAAGTATCTATCACGTCTGATATAGGTCGTAGTACTAACGACCATGATTATTTAACTGTAACTTGTCATTGGATAGATTATAAATGGTCTATGCAAAAACGTATTTTAGCGTATAGATATATAGATGATAGGCACACTGGTACTTTTATTGCAGAAAATATTTATCAAGTATGCAATTATTACGTGATTACCGATAAAATTATGACTATTACATTAGATAACGCTTCTAATAACAATTACGCAATTACAATTTTAAAAAATAGTTTAACTCCATCTTTTCCAGACCATTTTCATATAAAATGCGCGTGTCATATATATAACTTAATTGTAAAGGATGGTCTATCACTTTTTGAAGACATACTTAGTAAAATACAATTTGCTATAAACTTTATTTTTAAAAGTAATAAAGTACAACGTAGAAAAGAATATAAAAAAATTTGTCACGATTGTGGACTACCTTATAGAAAAATTCCACAAGAAGTATCCACTAGGTGGAATTCTTTATACGAGCAACTACTTGTTGCTTATGACTATAAATTACCTATAACTTTATTTTTTAATTCTCATAATAAAAAACCAGCTGATATGATTTTAGATAGTGATTGGGAAAAAATTTCCGAACTTATTGTATTTTTAGAGAAATTTTTTCAAGCAACAAAAGAATTTTCCGGTATATATTATCTTACTATTTCAACTATGTTATTTTATATAACTCTAATATTTTTATTACTTAGTGAATATATGGAAAAACCAGCTTATAAGGCAGCTATTAAAAAAATGTTTGTCAAAATAAAAAAATATTTTATTCCTATTCCCTCTATTTATATTATTGGTTCTGTATTAAATCCTACTATTAAAATAGACGGTACTAAATCACTAATTGAAACTATTTACGATTGTATAGAAGTACTACCACCTCCAAGTCCCAAAAATCTAAATCACTCACCACCTATTGAACAAACTAAAGAAGAAGTGTTGTCTAGCGTAGAACACCAATGCAAAAATATATATAGATTTTATCAACAAGAAAATGCTAGTAACTTACCGGCTTTCATACCATCTTCTTCATCTTCAACACAACCTCACAAAAGACATGCTGTTTCTGCGGGTTGTATTGAAAGCCTCGAGAAATAGAATGTGCGGCAAATACCTCTACTACTAACCAAATTAGCGAGTTGGATATTTTTGTTTTGCAGGGTCTGTAACGTATCCAGAAGTTATCAATGAAGATGGACATGAAGACTTGCTGAAATACTGGAGGGGGAATGAGAAAATTTTTCCAACACTTTCATTGATGGCTCTAGAGGTTTTGAACATTCAAGCATCATCAACTGCGTCTGAAAGCGTTTTTTCTGCAGGCAGATATCAAATAGGAGACCACAGACACTCATTAGCCGGAGACAGCTTGGAAATTACAGTACTATTCAGAGATTGGATACGAGCGGAGCGAAGAAGGTGCAGTCAACCGGAGATCAACGAAGAAGATGATGAAAACTACAACGAAATCTGAACAGAAGGTAGTGGAAGCGACGTGGATCAATTTGACCAACAAATACCAATTCCAACCGAAGAACCACATGAAATCATCAAGCAATTAGAACATGTTTTTTTGAGAATGTAATTTTTTTAATTGCAATTTTATTATGTAATTTGCAACTTTTGGTCAACACCACAAAGTTGCAATTTAGATTTTAGACAATTGTATTTGTATTACAAAAAAATCATATGTCTATTAAATAATATAAGAGGCACAAAAACAGCCTTGGGATGTTTTTATTACACTATCTTGTTTTGTTTATTGAGTTTTTTTTATACATATGTTATTTAAAAAAAAAAAAAAAAAGGAAAACCCGCCGTATCCGCGGCCCGACCTCGACCCGACCCCCCGATTCGACGGGATCGGGATCGGGACGGGACTGGAGCAAGTCCCGCCAGACCCGACCCCGCCAGACCCCGCCGACCCCGACCCCGACCCCTTCTCCCGTCCCGCCCCGACCCCGACCCCGCCAGACCCGGCCCGCCAGACCCGAGCCCGGCCCACTGGCCACCTTTAGTTTTAAGAATTGAAGCACTACTCTCAGATGCTCTTCATGTTCTTCAATGCTCTTGCTGTAAATTAGAATATCCATCGATGAATACAATCATGAACAAATCTAAAAATGGTTTGAAGATTATGTTCATGAGGTCCATAAAAGCTGTTGGGGCATTGGTTAACCCGAAAGACATGACCAAGAACTCATAATGGCCATATCGAGTTCTAAAGGCTGTTTTGGATATATCATCAGGATTTATTTTCAGCTGGTGATATCCCGAACGAAGGTCAATCTTGGAAAATAACTGGCTCCATGAAGTTGGTAAAAAAGATCATCGATTCTTGGTAATGGATATCGGTTCTTAATCGTGACCTTATTGAGTTGTCGATAGTCGATGCACATTCAGAGCGAACCAGCTTTATTCTTCACAAAAAGAACTGGTGCAACCCAGGGGGAAACACTAGGCCTTATAAAGCCCTTATCTAGAAGATCTTTCAATTGTTCTTTTAACTCTCTCAATTCAGCTGGGACCATTCGATATAGAGGAATGGAAATGGATCTTGTACCCGAAATTAATTCTATAGCGAACTCTACTTCTCTATCCGGAGGAAGGCCTGGAAGATCTTCAGGGTACACCTTCGGAAAATTTCAAACAATAGGGACAGTATGCACCTTTGGGGACTCTTCTTGGGTATCCACTATATTAGCCATGTAAGAGTATTCCACTTCATGACTTCTTAATAACTTTTTAGCCCTAAGGTAGGAAATAAACCGACTCGAGGGTGTCCCAATCCTACCCCTTATAAAAACTTCTAGTTCCCCAAGAAAAGATAATTTTATAACCTTTTGCTGGTAATCAAATGTGGCATAACATGCTGAAAGCCAATCCATACCCAAAATAATGTCAAAGTCTACCATATCAAGTAATACTAAGTCTGCTATTGTTTCTGTACGATTACCTCTAACGGAAGATTTTTTATTACCCGAGAGGCCCAAACTAAGGCCCCCACTGGTGTCATAACTTCAAAGGGTTCACTTAAATAGGTAGGTTCTACATGTAGACTCTTAGCAAAATCCATTGACACATACAAAAAAGTAGAGTCGGAATCATATAATACAAGTGCAAGAATACTTGAGACCAAGAAAATACATGTGACCACTGCATTAGATGCCTCCGCCTCATTCCTCGGGTGCAAAGTGTAAAGCCTGTTAGGATTGTTGGACTGTTGACCTCCCTGACTCTGTCGGGACTAGTTTCCCTGATTTCCTTTGTGGGCAGCTGTGGGTTGTTTCTGACCTCCCATGAGAAAAACTGAGTTTCAGTTCTCTTCTTGTAATCCCTGACATATTGATCTGGTTCTCCACAATTGTAACATCCTTTCAGTGAGAACCAACATTCTCCAACATGTTTCTTTTGACAAACCTTATAGAACGGTTTGTCACCTCCTATGTTAGGGTTGGTGGCCTTGACCTTGCCACCTTGATGATTGACCCATTTATGCCCCCGGGGCCTGAAATGAGATTGGCCTACTGACTGGCTCAATTTTGAAGAACCCTTACTGCCCTCTTGCCTCTTGCTCTGATTCTGATTAAAGGATTCTGACGATCGAAGCCTCTTCTGTGAATACTCTATTTTTTCTTTAGAAAAACTTTCTACCCTCATAGCCATGTCGACGATCTGAAGGTAAGTACGACACTTGTTAGTTAGTTTATCGTTGTACAGTCTCCTTTCCTAATCCGTTTGAAGGAGGTAATATGAGAACCAAGTATTTGAAAAGACTCAAGATAGGCACGAGGAGAGTATGAAGAAAGTGAAACTGTTTAGGATGTTATCCCGTTCACTTATTACTAAGGTGGCGCGCACACCGTCGCAATAAGTAACCGGTCAAGCACCCAATTCAAAGAAATTTTCTAGAATTTCCTAACCTGGTTTAGCTCTGATACCAACTTATCAAGCCCCAACTTTTCTCAAGTCTCCCCTTAGGGCGCGATGGCACCTGGACGACTATTCCTTTCCAGGCGAACCCTTAAACTTCTTTTCATTCTAAATTATACATATATCTAGATACAGAAAATAATATAACCATGTACTTCTTTAATGAAAGCACGAGCTCATACTCGAGGATCCCCAATTTTTCTAGACTCGATGAAAGTTCAAATACAGGCTAAAAATATCAAAATCTCAAAAGAAAACAATATCATATGGGGCATTCCCCGAGATAACAAAAAATTGGTTCTTCAAACCAACTTAATCTTAGAACAACTTTCACCAAATCCGAAGTAATGGATTGGTGGGACAATAAGGCTGCGGGACGATCACTAGCCTTATTGCAAAGCTTTTCCTCTATCGCGCTTCGTGAAACATGTTAAATAAAAGAGTCAGCCCTACCATCCGGGGCTGAGTGAGAACCTCGCCCTACAATTCAAAGTAACCTCACAATATTCTAAGTACATCATATTATGAACATATCAAGCATATCATGAAAACATATTTTAGCACTTTCAGTGTACAAGCCCATAAATATTCACACACACCAAAATCTCCTCCCAACTCATTCTATGGAGCACTTAGCTAACCAATACACCTAATTCATCCCATGTCACATATTATATACATATTTGTTGTGGTGTGTGCAACCCGATCCAATGCATTTCCATTATAGCCCCGAAGGCACGTGCGTTTGAATAGCCCCGAAGGCAAATGTGTTTAAATAGCCTCGAAGGCAAATGTGTTTAAATAGCCCTGAAGGCAAATGTATGTGAATAGCCCCGAAGGCAAGTGTGTTTAAATAGCCCCGAAGGAAAATGTGTTTAAATAGCCCCGAAGGCAAATGTATATGAATAGCCCCGAAGGCAAGAAATATGTAACGCTATAGCCCCTTAGGTGATAGCAAAATTATTTACATTACCAAGACTTCTATCATCTCGCCTGTATGGATAAACTTATACACACACACACATACATATATATATATATAAAATGTCATATTTTAAGGAAATTCAAATAATATTCTTTTCTCTCAACTTTTTCGCACTTCCACTTGTAAGGGTTACAACACTCAAACCGTAACCCCAAATAAAGCATTTCACGCCGACCGAAGGTACCACGGGGACCTATCACTATCCCAAGTTTCAGCATAAAATACTTAGTGTAACTAGTACAAATTCATGCAAGAACCCTATGAAAACTGTCTCGCCAGAATTTTTGTAAAAAGTTCACAATTTTAAAACAGTCATAACATTTTATCCGTACGTCGGATTAATCTCTGCAAAGTCTCAAACTTTCTAGAATAGAGAAATCTAAAACTTTTATTCAGTACAACTTTTCATATTCCTCACGAATATGTACAGTTATTCCGTTATACGTTCTGCCCTCCGGATTTCATTCGATCCGAGGTAGAAACTTTGAACTGCGATAACTCTCAAACGGTATGTCGGTTTTGACCTCTCTTGGAATCAATATGACCATGAAATAGAGATGTACAACCTTGTAAAATATCATCTAATTCCAACGAGTATAACTTAGAGAAAACAGTTCGTAAATTTCTGCCTTCCGAATTTCAGTCGATCCGAGGAAGAAACTTTAAAATGCTATAACTCTCAAACCGTATGTCGGTTTCTGCCCCGCTTGGACCGAATCTGACCGTAACGGTAATATGTACAAATCTGTAAAATTTCATCCAATTCTAACAAGTACAACTCAGCGAAACAGATTGTAATTTCACAACCCAAACTAGTTATTAAACAACCTATAAATCATAATTTCATGCTCACTCATTCAATATCCGGATTATATTATAACATGTACTGTAACTTAAAAATAAAGGATTTCACTAAGAATTATGAGTGAAAAAAACTCACCTTTTGTTGCTTCGTACTGCAAATGACTTTCAAACTCCAACTAATCCTTTCCCTTCTTGCTCTCTTGATATTTTTCTGATTTTTGTTCTTCTTGCTCTCTTGATATTTTTTCTGATTTTTGTTCTTTGTGCTAAGTGCTTTGTTTTGTGCCATGTAGAATATATAATGAGGTGTGTGTAACTTATGGGAGGTGGAAGGAGAGGGGTTGAGGGAGATTAAAGAGGAGGGGATCGTGCAATTGATGGACAACAAGGGAGATGGATATGCAGATGGTGTTAATTACTATTATTATCATTATTATTATTATTATTATTATTATTATCATTGTCATAACATATCAGAATTTTACACTGTCGGTAATAAGTGAATCAATAACCTAAAAAACACTACAATAATAGTTTAAAGATGAAAGAAACTAAACACAAGTAATATATATATATTTATATGTATATATGTGTGTGTGTCTATAAAGAATAAAATAAAAGAATAATAATTAAATCTATACAATTTTGTCTAAATTCTATTGGCTAGGCTATAGCTAACTTATTCATTTACAATGTTTGGTGGAGATGTTATTGTCCAGATGTGTTTGCTGACCAATAATTTTTATCGTGTGGACTGTGTGATTTTGTCAACTCTATACGGCTGAAATAAGTTATGAAAATGGGCTGACCATTCTCTGAAATAAATTCTTAGGCATATTTTGGGTCTATCTCATTTAGCTACTGAGCCCAATATGTCAAGTGACCCAATTTCCTTTTTATTCTTGTCATCGTCTTCTCCGCCAATTTTCTTTTCCTTTCCTTTGTTCAAAATATTTGCTTCTTCCTTATTCTTTGATAATCAAACTTCTTCTGAATCTTCTGAATTGAGGGTTGATCTTTTCTTCTAACATCCCCCTCAAGTTGGAGGGGAATGGAGTGATCCCCAACTTGCTAATAATAAAAAAATGAAGAGGACTAGAAAGTGATTTAGTTAATAAATCAGCTACCTGATCTTTTGAAGGCATAAATGACAGATAGATGAGTCTGGAGTGGTATTGTTGTCTTACAAAATGATAATTAAACTCGACGTGCTTGATGCTTTAGTGAAAGACGATATTTTTTGTAATGTGAATCGCGGTCTGACTATCTGAATGAATTGGTACCAAATGTTGAGGAGGAACAGATAAATTAGTGAGCAATCTGGTAAGCTAAGTCAATTCGATGACCAATCTCCTCATGGATCTATATTTAGCTTCGGTAGAAGTCAAAGAGATCGAAGCTTGTTTCTTGGATTTCTATGAAATTGGGGATCCTCCGATGTTGATGAAGAATCCACTAACTGACCTTCGAGTATCACGGCAAGATGCCCAATCGGCATTACGAAATGCAACTAAAGAGAACGATGGTGTTGAAAACATGAATAAACCTTGACCCGGATTTTCGCTAAGATACTGAAGGACCCTCAAGGCTGTAGGAAAATGACCAACACAAGGCCTTTGCATGTATTTACTTAAAAGTCAAAACATCATAGGAAAGGTCAGGCTTTGTGTGTCACGATCCAAATCGGAGGGCCGCGACGGATATCCGGACCCCACCCGTCGGGTACCGCTAATCACACTATCATCACCTATTCATAATTAATTACGGACTAAGCCGAAAGAAAATTATGAACAACCAGATAACCAACTTATTCACGTGGGTCGTCGCCTTGCCTATGCGAACGTGCGGGCATGAAATACAGCGTCCCCCGACAAAAGAGACGTCAGTACGACTGATGTACTGAGTATGTCAGGCATAAATAACAACATAACAGGAATATACCAATAACTGAAACATAAACAACTGACCAACAGTAACTGCCTCTTAGGGCCCTAATACACTTACCTACATGTTATGCAGAATGCAATGTCCATATTCATTGGCCTCAACGGACAATTTCCTTACCATGACAACTTCTGTGGGCATCCTACCATGTAATGGTTAACGAATATATGCATGATGCAAGTGCGATATATATATATATATGTGTTAGTGTTGCGGATCGTGCAACCCGTCTCAATATATGTTAGTGTTTAGGATCGTGCAACCCATCCCAATAAGCCATACAGGCATCACATCATATTGTCATCTTCGGGCTCTTTTGTGATAGTCTGTACCAACTGCAGGTGGTGTGCGTATATAACGCCTTTCCCTTTCCCCATATCCCTTATTTATATAATATTTACCATATAGTAGTGTGCATAACACCAGTGGTCCAGGGTAATATATGAATGCAATGCAAGTAAAATTGCATGAATGACAATAAAATACCCTTAGTGACATAATACCCCTGCACATTTGGCTAACACTCTGAATATCAACCCATTTTCCGTATGCCTCAATAAGGACTTAGAGACATATATAGACATGATTTTAGCATAGGAATCAATAACATGAATATTCTTAACTACTAGGAGTAGAATAAATTATGGAGCAATATCACAGTTTTATTTTGTTACATCGAACATGCCAAAATAAGAAATAACTTGCCTTAACATACCTTTAATTGATACTTAAGCAATAATGATTAGATCAACCTCCTTTGTCTAATTAAAATTGCAGGTTAACTTATTGCTAATTAAAAGGATGAAGGATTTGGAGAGGATATGTAATTCTTAAGGAAAAAAAAGAAAATGTACATAAACAAAGAAAAAGGTTGGAGTCTTCTTAATGAGCAAATCACGATTTTCTCTAGAATGAATTATGTAAGGTGTGCATGTGGGGGAGGGTGTGGCAGTGCCTTAGGCCAGTCATCAGCCAACTTATTTGCAATGTTACACGTGGTATCCCCCACTAAGCTTGTCCCCACTAAGATTAATAAATCCCACAATTAATTAATTATACACACAATTAATTCTGTGATCCAATTCACTTAAATCTTAATAACTCATAAGACCTTCATATATTCAATGTCATAATTTATGATATGACACTAGTCCATAACCTCTTTAAGCCCATACCAAATTTATTTTCGGACTCCGTCGTTACACTTGTTACGTTCAAAATTATTTCGGGGTTTAATCCTTTTATATGCTAAACTCTTTATTAGCATACGTAAATATACCATAAATTTTTCCAACGCTCGGACCTATTTACACACGCCTAGTGATTATATATACGCTTAGCGATTTAAACCGTAACCCGGAAGTACGAGATGTTACATTGTGTATGTGAGATAGTTTAATTTGCCAATCAAGTGTCTGTAGATGGTAGGATCAGCAAGAAGAGGTCATGAATCTACAATAAATTTTGGATAAAGGATCGATAGGACACAGTAGAAAGATGGTAAATATCAAACTCGTTGAGGAGATCTAAGGTATACTTTCTTTGGATGATGATTACTCCTGTGTTTTCCCTTTGAATTTCCATGCCACTAAAATAGTGTAAGCATCCAACATTTTTAATTTTGAATTCTGAGTTGAGGAAATGTTTAAGCTCTGTGATTTCTGATGAATGATTGTCTGTAATAAAAATTCCATCAACATATACTGCAACAACTGAAATTAGTTCTCCTTTGACCTTAAAAAATAGAGAGTAATCATTTAAGGAAGTTGTGTACCCATTGAAACTAAGAACACTAGCTAATCTAGAATATCATTGCTTATATGCTTATTTCAAGCCATATAGAGAGTTCCTCAATCTGCACATCAAATTAGGATTAGAAGTATTGGGATTGAAACATGGTGGAAACCTCATGTACACATTTTCTTGCAATTCTCAATGCAAAAATGCATTATTAACATCAAGTTCAGAAAAAAAAATTGACAGCAATAGAAATCAAACATCTTATAGTAGTCATTATAACTACTGAAGAAAATGTTTCATTATAGTCAATGCACTCTTTCTGAATGTCACCTATAATAACCAGCCTTGCCTTGAGTCTTTGTATTTTTCCATCAGAGTGTTGTTTAATCATAAAGACCTACTTACAAGGAAATGCCTTCCTGTTCCTTGGTAAAGAAACCTCATCCCAAGTATGATTATCCTTTAAAGATTTTATTTTCTTCTACATTGCTTCTGTCCAACCTGGGTGTTTGGATGCTTGATAGAAATTGGTTGGTTATACTGAATTCATGATAGTTTGATTGGCATGGGACAAGGTGGATAAGGGTAGTTTGGTAGGTTCAATAGGTGCAACAAAACAAAAATTAGTAACATCACTAATAAATATACTATTACATATGTAATCCTTCAAGTAATGAGGCTGGACACCTTTGTTATGACTAGATGATCTTCTAGTTTCCTCAGATGCAATACTATGAGGTGGAATTTCTATCAAAGATGAATGTGAGGATGAATTGGAGTTATATGAAGATGAAGGGATAGAATAAGAAGGTGTGGTATGTCACGTCTCAAATCTGGGGAGGCGTAGACAGAACACGGTTCCCTACTTGGCCCCGAGCGAACCATCTGTAACTCGCGGATACTAAAGACAACACTAATTTAGGCTAACAAAGTCATACTTTGTACAATATATAATAACATCTAAATTTTTTGAAACTAAGTCAACCAAAAAGATATATATGTATATACGTTGGCTGGCAAGGCCATCATACTAACATACACAACAAAACGAATAGTTCTACAATCTTGTAGAGAAGTATAATTGTTCTATGGTTGGGACAGGTCCCCAACCTACCCATATTGTCTATATATATATAGGAAGACTATCAAAAGATGGACATAGTAACTCCTGTTGAGATAGAGATTACTGTTCGGCTAAACTCTAATGTACTAATCGGGAGGCCTCTCTACCTATCTCTCAGAACCTACAGGCATGATGCAGCATCCACAAACAAAAAGACGTCAGTACGAAATAATGTACTGAGTATGTAAGGCGGCTAAATAACTGAGACTGTAAGATAAGTCTGCTTAACAACATAAGGTCAGAGGTAGCCTAGAATGTACTCGGCTATTTCTACTCAACTTATATAAATAATATACTCTCATGTCTACCCGGCCACATATAGGGCTCGGTGTGTATCTACCCGGCCGTAGGAGGCTCGATGTGTATCTACCCGATCGTAGAAAGCTCGATGTCATCTACCCGGCCATATAGGCTCGGTGTCATCTACTCGACCATTTAGGCTCGGTGTCGCTCTCAGTAACAACTAAACAGTTATCAATAATAGACATATAAAACTATCAACAACTCTATTGCACAACAATAAGCTCTAAATACTGAAAGTACTCCCAACAAAGGACAGATAGGACAAGAGAGCAATAGAACTCTAAAGAAATGAAATCGGAACTCTTTTTGGGACATAAACTCGTTTTATGATTACTTTTGATAAGGGTCCATGCCAAGTATGAAAAGGAAAACTTAACATACCTTTGTAACCTTCTGCCCAACAACAACCAAGCTTATCTCGCTGCTCCTTAGTCTACAACAATGAAACGATGCTAACGTCACATTACAAGTGATATAACGATCGTATCTCGAACGATAAACTATATTCCATAACAAAATGGGCAGCATCTCCCCTGTTTCTTCAACTTCCCACAAGTTCAAAATAGTCATAATAGCAGTCCAACCAAACTATAACTTCTTAATAGGTTCTTCAAACAACCCACCAATCCAACGAGCGACAAGCTCGATTTACAAATAATGAAAGTATATCTTAAATCCTTTTTCTTTCTTCATGAACATGTCAATAATGATATTCTTAGGTTATTCCACCAAGTTCCAGCACACAAAACAACTACCACATACCCCACACGATAATAAGAACATCAAGTATAATTTTTGATATAAATTTCATACTTTCTCATCTAACAATTTAACTATGACCTGGACGAACTTATATATATATATATATATATATATATATATAGGATAGGAGAATTTTTACCTCATATTCCAAGAACTACTCTTCTTCCACCTTACTCCACTTCGAATAAAGCCATGATTCGACAACGCAACAAAATAAAACAACGAGATCGAAGCGGGTCTCGTATGTTGTTCTTGACAAATATTATACCGTGTTTCCCCAAATTTAGGAATCACGTTTGCTTGCTTCTTGTAGGCAATACATATCTTTCTAAAAATAGGAAGTGCTACAAATTCCTAAAAATGAATTCTCATTAAGTTGCTTAAAGATATAAATGCACCCATTTGATTCCTTGACATGTGGCACCCCTTTGGACACCTAGAACAAATAGTGTCACCAAGACCTTGTGCATATATATATATATATATATACTTATTTGCTGTCATCTAACGCCCTCCCTTACTCCAATCATTGCCACTTGTCAAAGACCCACATGGGTTATGTCCCCATAATATTTATTCAATAATCTTAATTAATTTCTTGATCGCAATCCACGTAATTAGTAATCATTTTAATACAATTTATATACTCATTATCATGATCATGTGGTATAGCACTAGCCCATAGCCTCTTTTGGCACACACACAATATTATTTTCAATAATCATCGACACACTTTTATGTCTTAAATTATTTTGGAACTTCGTTATTTTATACACCGGGCTCTTGATATACACACTTGAATATGATCAAAATTATTCGAGGCTCGGGTCTAATTATATACGTTGAGTGGTTCCAACCATAACCTGAAAGTACGGGGTATTACATTGACAAAACTTATTCTAACTCTCTGAGCTTACGTCGGCTAACTTATTTCGCAACTCAACGTATAAAAATACGGGATGTAATATAATTTCCCCCCTTTAGAAAGATTCTTCCTCGAATGTTAACCTTTAGAGACTGGCAAAAAACTTTTCATAGTCTTTCTTGCAAACTAAACTAAGACCAACCTGCCCGCAGCCAGAAAACCCAGGTAGGGCCAATATCTATAAATGATAACACTTGGCCTCACAAGATCGTCAATCTTTGGTATTGTAATTCATAAATACAAGATCATCTCAAGATATGTTGGCTTGTGCCAGGCTGTACTGTAATACCTCATCTCAAGCAACATCTTCTGTCTAAAATAGGTGTGGAATTTAAATTTCATATCCTTTTTGGCTCCCCAGATTATCTCTTTTATGTTCTTGTTCCTCTATACCACTTTCATAGAGGTCACCTCTTTGGTTCTGAACCTACGAACTTGTTGATCTAAAATAGCCATTGGAATATCCTCATTAAGATAAGTTCTTTGTGATCTAAACATCTTTCATGAAAATAACTCAGGCAGAATCTCCAATGCATTTTCGTAGCATAGATTGTTCCAATGGATGCTTTGAACAGAACAGAGGCAATGTACGGAGTCGTTCATTCACTTTATACTTTATATCCCGCAATCACCTTTGAAATACCGCTTATGTGATGTCACTCATCTCAAATCATATCTTCATATGGAATACATGCAATGTTCTGACGAGGCTATCGTTACAAGATTACTGTTTCTCTTGTATGTGGTTCAGATTACTATGCTTATATCTATGCCTTCTTCCTTATTTCCTCGACTAGTTTTTCATTGTAGTATTTAGAAAGGTCCCTCTGCTTCTCATAAATCTGCAAACCCGTTACCTCGTATACCTGACGGAATTATCAGTGGTTGTATCCGCCTATAGTCATCCTTAGGGGCTTACATCTGCGCCCTTGTGCTCATAGGGTTACTTTTTTGAACCCAAATTCTAATTGTCTGCCTCTTCTTTAGGCCCTATGGCACTCTCCTTTAATTTTGTAACATTCATACGGTATTTTTATCTATTACAACTTTTATTCAGATACTTCCTAAGGATTACGATATTATATCTACGAGACTGAATTTCCTATGTTGGGTTCACTACGCTTATCCTGCTTAATCTGATGATTTTTCTATGATCCTATTATTGGGCCATGACTAGCTCTTCATAAACCAACTACCAACTATTTATTGATTCATTCTCATATTTATGCTCCAACTAACCTCCATGTATTATACTTTTTATCTTAATATATCTTTTTGTACTAGCTCCTTATGTACCAAGTGTCTGTCTTCTCTTTTCTTCTCTTTTTCTTGACTATAAACTTTGTCATCCTTATGATACTGTAGCTTACCATTATCACCCATTTATCACATCTTACTCATAACGCTTCACTTATTCCTTTGCTAATATTTTCGTCTCTGGCCCTATTTTGAAAAACTTCTACAAGGCATTCTTTTGCTTTCATCTTCGATAACTTCATTTCACATTGTTCTTTAGATCACATAGTACTCTTCCTTTACTACGGACAGTAATCATGCTAAGATTAATACTTATCCCTTTTAGGATTCAAATGCCTAGCCTCTGAACTTTCTAGACATTCTAGTAATCATATCTGACTGTACTGTTCTAGAGTGCACCACCTTGGTGTCTCATAAAGGAAACTTTTATCACACTCTCAGTATCATTCAAAGATGTCATCTACTCTAACAATTACTCAACATCATAGGTTATTAAAACCCCAGCTAGATTTTGAAATCCCATCCTTGTTTTAAATTGCATCTATTAGTTCTCAGAAAGCATAACTAAGATGAGTGCGGCTTGTTGTTCGTACCCCTCTTACTGTCAAAAGTAGACTTAGAATGTTCATATTTCCTTGCCTGAATTGTAGATACTTATAATCTTCACTAACTATACTTCTATTTTTACCTTTTGATACTCTCATAGCCTTCTATCCACCGAGGTGTATTAGATGTTCCTATCTTAAGGTCCTAAACATAAACGTTGCACCTCCGGTATGCACACTCTGATAGGGCCTCAAATAGGATAACGTCATCTAGAATTCTCTCTACTACTGCCTACCTGCTGTTGTATTAGTCCTTTGGCTAGCTGTAATCTTTCTGATCGTAACCTTATATGTATATCGATAGCAAACATAAGTCCTGAATCCAACTATTATGACTCAGCTCTACAACACGATTTGAATTTGAAAGAAGGGTAAAAGAATCCTATATGCCCTATAGCCTCATATTTATATAATGTGGTGCATAACACATTTATAAACAGGACTCTGCTAGACACGGCTTGTAGACATCCCTAGGACAGACCTGCTATGATATTAAGTTTGTCATGTCCCAAACCTGGAGAGGTGTGGCTGGCACCCAGTGCCCTACTTACCCTAAGCGAACCATCTGTAACTTGCGGATACCGAAGACAACACTAATTTAGGCTAGCAAGGACATACTCTGCACAATCTGTAATAACATCTATCTTTTCTGAAACTAAGTCAACCCAAAAGATATATATATATGTATCCGTGGGCCGGCAAGGCCATCATACTAACATACACAACAAAATAAATAGGTCTATAAGCCTCTAGAGAAGTATTATTGTTCCATTGTAGGGATAGGTCCCCAAGCTACCCATATTGTCTATATATATATACATGAAGACTATCAAAACATGGACATGGTAACTCCAGTTGAGATAGATCTTACCGTTCGGCTCAACTCTAACGTACTACTCGGGAGGCCTCTCTTCCTTATCTCTCAGAACCTGCAGGCATGATGCAGTGTCCACAAACAAAAAGATGTCTGTACGAAATAATGTACTGAGTATGTAAGGCGGCTAAATAACTGAAACTATAAGATAAGTCTCCTTAACAAGATAAGGTCTGAGGTAACCTAAAATGTACTTGTCTGTCTCTACTCAACTTATATACATAATATACTATCGCGTCTACCTGGCCAACAATAGGGCTCGGTGTGTATCTACCGGGCCGTAGGAGGCTCGATGTGTATCTACCCGCTCGTAGAAGGCTCGACGCTTATCTATCCCACCGTAGGAGGCTCGGTGTGTATCTACCCGGCCATATATGCTCGGTGTGTATCTACCCGGCCATATATGCTCGGTGTCATCTATCCTGCAATTTAGGCTCGGTGTCATCTACCCGGCCGAATAAGCTCGGTGTCATCTGCCCGGCCGGATAAGCTCGGTGTCATCTACCTGGCCATTTAAGCTCGGCGTAGCTCTCAATAACAATGCAATAGCTATCAATAATAGACATATAAAACTATCAACAACTCTATTGTGAAGCAATAAGCTCTAAATACTAAAAGTACTCCCAACAAGGGATGTATAGGACAAGAGAGCAATAGAACTCTAAAGAAATGAAATCGGAACTCTTTTTGGGACATAAACTCGTTTCATGATTACTTTTGATAAAGGACCATGCCAAGTATGAAAAGGAAAACCTTAACATACCTTTGTAACCTTCTGCCCAACAACAACCAAGCTTATCTCGCTACTCCTTAGTCTACAATAATGAAACGATACTAATGTCACATTACAAGTGATATAACGATCGTATTTCGAACGATAAACTTTATTCCATAATAAAACGGGCAGCATCTCCTATGTTTCTTCAACTTCCCACAAGTTCAAGATAGTCATAATAGCAGCCTAACCAAACAATAACTTCTTAATAGGTTCTTCAAACAACCCAATAATTCAACTAGCAATAAGCTCGATTAACGATTAAAAATATATATCTTAAATCTTTTTTCTTTCTTCTTGAATATGTCAATAACAACAATAACAATATTCTCAGGTTATTCCACCAAGTTCCAGCCCACAAAACAACTCAAAACAACCACCACATTGTCACGACCCAAATCACATCGTCGTGGTGGCACCTCCACAATCCCCTCGGTAGGCAAACCAATTTCCCAAAAACAACTTTCAAAGAGTTTTAACTAAATGAGGAAGAAAAAAAGTTACAATCGTAAGGAATTCCATGAAAGTGTAAGAACATTGAATTCGTAAAACAATCTTTCATCCCTAGAAACTGTTCTGACTCATACAAGGACTCTAAGATACAACTTCAGAATGCAAAAAAATACAACACTGTCTGAATGAAGGGAACAATTACATAAGATAGGAACCAAGGCCACCGACTAAGATAGTCTGCCTCAGCTCTCTGTTCTCCAATCTGCAACCTGATAGACTGAATATCTGCATCAAGAAAAGATGCAGGAAGTGTAGCATTAGTACACAACGTACCCCCGTAGACATCATAGGTCGACAATGACGGAAATACATAATCAGAAATAAATACCAAGTTGACCCACATAACGCATCACTAGCATTCTAATAATTCTACAAAGTTGTACCGAATACGTTAAGGTTTACATAAGTACCAAGACACCCTATTCACATATAGTTTACGAACATGCAAGACTTACTTTATCAAGGCTCTCATCGCATATTGATAATAATTACACTAATGTCCAAGTCATATTACTACTGACACTAGTACATCATGGAGAACTAAATTATATATGAGCATCAAGTCCTAGAAGTCACCTAAACTCCAACATAGGCCCAATAATACCAATTTCAAGCTCGACTCAATATAACAATTGACACTACAAGCAATTTACACCACAATCCTTCACCTTACTACTTCCATACCCTTAATCATAACTATTAGATTGAACCACGTTGTTTAAAATCACTACCTTTAATGTCAGACTTAAGAGAATCCATCCCCAATTAGAATGCAAGACACCCTTTCGTGTACTAGACTCTCTATCAAATGACACAATCACCACTGATCAACATTACCCTTTACCCACTAGAACGACAAGGCTATCAAGGAGTACCAACTAATGAAATATATCCATACAGCAATCTACAAGAAGCCACCACATATTCCCTCATATAAACACCTATAATCAATCTAAGAATCAAGTAACAAATATAATCCTTCGATTTAAGAATCCAGATAAGTTATAAAAATCACCCAATTGCGAGCACAAACATAGACTGTCAATGAAATGGTATGAATATATATGATATGGATACAAGGGTGAAGATGCAATGCATATGCAAAGTACCTTTCTCAACCGGTATACAATACATCAAAGTTTAATTATGATCGTACACCTATGAGGGACCCGCGAAGTACATCTACCGCTCCTAGCCAGCCGAAATTCCACACATGAATCTAGTTAGAGCCCCAGACTTATCTGTCTAAAATATATCATGTTGCAGGTGTGCAACGCTGATCCCCGCGTATCAATATATTTTACGGCGTGCAACCTGATCCATCTGTATCATCATCATCTCAATGTTGCTATAATCTCATAAGTGTTCTTACTTTTCCAACCTCTTGTACCCACAACATATCCATACCACTCTCATATCAATATCACAGAACCATAAGTGTATGTTTGCAATGATAATACAAGGCAAGATATCATGATATGATAAGATGCAATCAAGTATAGAGAAGATATACACATGCTTTCAAGAGTTAAATAACACATAGGCAAATCCAAGTCAAATCAGGATATCATAACGAAAGCATGTGTGATGAGTAACAACAATAGCAAACATGGTGACAAGCTGTACTGATCACATCAAAGCAAATACGACCTGATGCTCGGGAACTATGACCCTGACCCAAATAAGTTGCTTGATCATTACGCTAACCCTAAAATTGAGGTGGTGCATTAGATGCAGAATAATATAGGCGCCTAGATAATTGTGGCATGAACCCACCTCTAAACTCTCATGCATCACCTGCAGACCTAGCCCTCTTATGCTAGCCCATGTCATACTCTCGATTATCCTGTTGTTGTATCGTACGGTCCTCTAAATTCTGTGAATAAGCATGGATGTGAACAATATCCATGTTCAGATTCAAAGAGGTTGTAGTACACTTATTAACCAAGTGCAACCCCAAACCATTAACAAATTGATGTACCCGATCACTCATCTCATCCACAATCATAGGAGCATATCTAGCCAAGGAATTAAAACTACAAATTGTACTCTTGTACACTCATATTACCTGCTCCAAGTGTAGGAACATTTATTTCCTGGCACGGCGAAGCTCAACTGGCAGATACTGTTGCAAGAAAGCCTAAAAAAACTCTCTTCATCCTGCTAGTATGTCATGGGGTCCCCTAGACTGCTCCCAGGTCTGATACCATGTCACAAAAATATCCCACAATCTATAAGAAGCAAGCTCTACCGACTCAGTATCAGTGTCATGCATAACCACAAGGTCCGTTGTATATGTTCTAGGAAGTTCTATGAGTCTGAATTTGGATATGATCTAATGAATACTGGATGGTCCCGATTGATGAAATCCCATACTCTCGCATTAACCTCTCTATCAGAAGGACTGGTTGTCTGACGCTGGGCCTGTGAGGCCACCAAAAGAGTTAATTACTATAAACCTCTCTGCATATAGATATTTGGCTCATGAGTGACCTGGGGAGGAACTGGAGGTACATCGGCTCCCTTATAGTCCTCTGGAGATGGTGGTGGTGGAGTCCTAGTGGCCCGAGATAATAACTAATCCTGGTGCTCCTGCTGTCCCATGTTAGCAGGAGGTACCTGAGTGGCACTCTCTCCGGCCTCCACATCCAACGTCCGAATAGTCTCATGTCGCCTAGTCGTAGGCATGGCTAAAAGCACAAACAAGATAAAAATTAGGAGTTGAAAAATTAGGACTCGGCTCTATTGCACCTTCTAGATCAAGAAGAAAGGTAACCGTCCTAAATACCTCGTAGCTTCCTACTTATAAGTGTGGTGCACAACACATCCATAAAGAAGACTCTACTAGACACGACTTGCAGACTCCCTAGGATAACCCTACTCTGATACCAAGTTTGTCACACCCCAACCTTAGGGGTGTGGCCAACACCCGATGCGTGAAGGGCTCTAGCATAGCACCTGTATATCATAACTTGAATGCATAAACATCTGGACCGACAAGGAAAAATACACATATAAAATGATCTACCCTAATAGATGGTTCATTTTATATGAGTATGCTTTATTCACGCGAGTGTACCCCCTGTATATCATAACCTGAATGCATAACCATTTGGACCGACAAGCCTCTGAATGACAATACGATAGAAGTCTAAACATGATAATTTGTAACATAAGACAAAACCCCAATAGATATGTACATATAACAAAGCTGACAAGGCTCTAATGAGGATATTACAACTTGTAAGAAGGCCTACAAGTCCGTACAAAGATACATATATGCTGACCACCAGTTTGCAAGCCTCTAAGAGTATTATAACATGTCCCATTCAAGCATCGTGATGGAACCTACACTTTCCTTCTGGTAGGTGAACCACTTCCCAATTAACAACATAATATAAATAAGAAAAGCAGAAATAACAGAATATTTATAAAGATTGTCTCATCATAACATAAATACGCAAAATAAGTCTGATAATAAGGTATTACAACCCCAAAAGATCTGGACAATAATACAAGACCTCTAAAAAGATAAAATAAGTATGAATGTCTGGAAATGTCTCTCGAACTCAAGTAAAGACAAAATAGGGAGAAGAGTATCCATGAGAAGATGAATAAAGGCATACTCACCTCGAACACAAGAAATCCTCCAACTAAGTCTTGAACTAGTAGATGACACTATATCTACATCCAAGAAGAATATAGCAAGTGTAGCACGAGTTCATAATGTACCCCCATAGGCATCATAGGCTAACAAGGATGGAAGATACGTAATCGAAATAAACATCAAGTTAACTCTCAAGTAGACCTATACTAAGCAGTTCAATAAATTATATAAGTCACCTTATTCATATACGAGTTCAATAACACACAATACATGTATTATGGAGTTAATCAACAAGATCCATTTATCATGAAGTCACCCACATTCTAATAACCAATCCAAATCACGTTACCAATCAATAAGTAATCAATGTATAAATAAATGTATGATATTAATGCAAATGTCGGGTACCTTTTCACAAATCAGTATACACACGTTCAAATTCTATGAATTGTGACCTATGAGGGACCCACACCATCCATATACGGCTCCTAGCCAGCCAGAATTCAACACACGTATCTGTCTAAAGCCAAAGACCCATTTGGAGTCACATCAATCATTTTCATCATCTCAATGTTTACAACCATATTATAAGTATATCATTACCTTTCTGGTCTCATTGGACCCACAACATTTCCATACCACTCCACTTTCAATATCATCAGAACCATGAGTGTAAGAATGCAATAACAATACAAGACAAGTAATCAGAACGTATGAGATGCAATCAAGTATAAGAGATGAATATCACATGCTTTAGGACCTCAATAACACGTAATTCCACGTAAATCGGTCTTTCATATCAGAAGCAATGTGATGAATAAACACAAGAATTATCAACCATGGAGACAAGCCCACATAATAATGACAAGCCCAAATAACAGTAGTCAAAATCAACTTAAGGTTGATTTGTAAATCACCCATCAACACAGTTCAACACCGGTACCCACCCAAGTGTTCATCACAACTTCTAAGATGGGACCCCTAAAACACGCCCAATACCCCTCAATATTTGTAATGTCTACGTACTTCTATCAGAATCTATGAAAGATAAACCGTAGCCTACCTCAAAGCGAAGCAGGTGCCACGAACCTCAGTCCTCAATGCAGGCCTTTCCCTTTTAAAGCACCTTATAATACTCATAGTCTAACACATGATTTTACGTTAATAAGTAATCTAATACAACCACAAGGACTTAGTCCATATAAAAATACAAAGATACACCCCAAAATCGACCTCGGCCCATGGTAGCACAATCGAAACTTTATTACTCAAAAAGTATGATAATATGCTATAAAATCTTAATCTTAACCTTAATTTAATTTAATTTGAAAACCAATCATGTTTGGATCCTCAATTTCATGATTATGCAAAAGAGCCAATTCAAAACCCTAGGTTTTCCCCCAATTTCAATAGGGTTTCCAATATCAAATTAACCATCACAATAACATCTTCTATCATTACCCAACACTATATTGTAAAATCACAATAATATAAACCTGAATCAATCCCCAAATCATGATTTATAGTCTATTATTCTAGCATGGAATCATGTGCTATATTCTTCCCCCAATTTAAGAATTCTACTAGGATTAGAGGACTCAAATGATAATCAATAAGTGAAAAGGGGTGAAAACTTTACCTCCAACAACAACAATTATTGAAGACCCTATAATTTCCTGTCCACCGAGCTCTAATACCAAGAGAATGTTTTTGGGAAAGTGACATCATTTTTGGGCATTAAATTCTGATTCTAAAAACAATGATTGCGCTTCGGTAGAATTGACATCACCAAGGCGGAGATGCTTCGGCGAAATAAGGGTCGCCTAGGTGGAGTGACTTAAAATTCCAGATGGACACATGAGCAAAAACTATCCCACAGAAGCGGAAATGTAAAACACAACAAGGCCTGCCTCTGCGAGTCAACCTCTAAGAGGTGGCCCTGCAAAAAGCGGTCAGAAGGCCGCCGGTGCGGCACACCAGAAACCAACAACTAAGAAACTTAGCTAATTCTCTACCAAACACCCGAAATGTTCCCGAGACCCACTGGATACAAACCAAACATGCTACCCCAAGGTAAGTGGTTCTAAAAAATTACTCGCGCACTCGGATATCTCCTACGACCAAAATAAGACATACTTTTCTATGAAATAACTCAAAACATCCAAATTTCACAATTTTACAAATAAAGTCAAAAAGTACATCTAAAGGACTAGGAAGTGAACCAATAACTCGACTAAGTCATAAATAACCCTGAGGAACTACGAAAGTAACGGAACCCAGGAACGAACCCCTATACCTAAAAGTCAACTTTGGGTCAAACTTATCATTTCTAAATTCTTCATTTTGGATTTTTCTTCCGAAAATCACACAAAGCTACCTTGAGATCCATGCTACCCATCTCTGCACGTTACAAACCCCACATAAAGTCTACAAGAAAGGTAATTTAGTCAAATAAGAGTCATTAGCCAAAAATGACTAGCCAGGTCACTACTGCCCCGACATATCCAAAATAACTATATACATAAGCAGTATAGCCTAACACTCTCTAGATAGAAACTACAAAAGAATATAAGTGCTACGACCAACTACTAAGCTGAGAAACCTATGGTGGAGATGCATTCGTCATTCCACCTACACCTGCGAGCAAGAAACACATCGCCTCAGCAAGGGGACATTAGTACGAAAAAATGTACTGAATATATAGGGCATAAATAATCATAATAAAGGAAATAGTAGGTAAGGGAAACCGAGGGATAACACCTGAAACTTGAACATGTCACTATGGACAAAACTGCATTTACATGTGATGTAATGGCGTATATAACACCGTACGCCTCTGTGGAAAATATCCTTCATAAAGTATATCGCGTATATAATGCCGTAGGCCTCTGTGGACAATATCATTATTTGTATAAGCTACATATATAATGTTATAGACCTCTGAGGGCAGTATAAATACATAGTATGTATGTATAAAGACAAAATATGGAATATGGCATACTACTAGTCCCGTTGGAGTGATGTAAGGTCGTTACACCTTCAACTATCCATATGTGGATTACATATTTCCTTTAATTCACCTATGAATAAGAAGGTAAGACTTTACTATATTTAGCTCTTTATAATGATACCAGTGAACCTTGTTTTATCAATATGGAGACGATGGTGTCGAGAGTGAAACGTACGTCCGATGGGGAACAGACTGGGTACAACAATCAATCAACAAAATAGAACATAAGTATCTTCTTAGCGACTAGAAATAGAGTTCTTATTGAAGAACATTTTGTAGTTGTCATCGTTATGTTAATCATGCCAAAAGAAAGACAAGTAAGCCTTATATACCTCGTTGTTGAAGCTATATGAATTCCACAAGTCCTTGTACGCTCTATGAATGATAATCTACATTATACGAATGATTTTTATCAATAATGAATTCATAATAATGTTCATTTAGACATTTTGTCAAACACCTAGAGTACGTAGATTTCATGTACTCTTTTATAGTCAATTATATTCATCTAGCAACACAATAAGCTTCTCCCATCCTTACTCCTTACCTAAACAACATGTTAACACTCCAGCAACTCCACACCACACTCACAACCTCATACAAACATCCCAACAAGCAAAATTCAATACTTCAAGAACAAGTCCTACTAGGTTTTCCCAAAAATTAATCCTCTTACACTTGTATAGACTTAAGAACAAGAAGGACAAGGCAACACTTACCTCAAACCACAAGAAATAATTCAAATCCAAGCTTGCTTCACCACAAATAATAATCCAAAAATCAATACAATGAGGAGAAATACAATTCTATAATAACCACTGAATTCTTTATGATGGATTTGTGTAGTTTGTCCTTTGATATGGCTTAGGATCATTCAAGACCTCTTAGAGAGTGTTTAGGATCAGTTTAGGATTAGGGAAATGAAAGGAAATGAGTTCAAGGGTGAATTGGACCTATTTATAGGGAATTAAAATGTTTCCAACGACCTGGACCGTAGCATGGTCTGCAAATCGTAGGTGGGTCGCAGACCTTTCCAGGCTCTGTAAAACTCCTGTCACAAAATTCTACATCATCTGCATTTTACAGACATGATCTGCGATTCATAGATCATACTTTCCGATTCGTAGAGTGTTCCGGGAGGTGACGATTCGTCGAATGTTATCAAACTTACTTCCCTTGATTCATTAAGTCTTGAACCTTCCCAAAACTTACTCAATACATCTATAAACCTTTTTAAACCTCTTGGATGGGTCCTACCATCTCCAGGCCTATGTTAGCTACATTACAATAACAACGACACACGAGGTGTAACACCAAGTAAAAGGGTTTATTCAAACACAGAAAAATATTTTAAAACCAGAATTTGAGGTAAGAGTTCTAGTGATTCCTCGGGGAAGGCATGTGTCACACCTTGAACCATGGCTTAGACATAACATGGCACTCGGTGCCTGGCTGCATATGAACAAAAGTACTAACTGACTGGTTAAATCAGCATGTGATATCAAAATATTTACTGAAAGATGAATTAAACTAACACATGCTGATGTACAAAAAGACTGACTGAATAATCATTAAGTGCGGAAAATACTGAGATAAGTTTGAACATAGTAATGTGCCAACACGGCAGGTATGAAAATATGATAAACTCTATCAAACCATTACTCTAGTCTATAAGTTGTCGGGACAGGGCCCCCGACATACCTAATTGTCTTTAATAAACTATAAATACTACAAAATAAATTATAAGGTTCCTAAGGATTGTGGCTCACAAACTTAGCTGATAACGTGAAGATGCATCATCCTGAAAGTAGTTACCTGCACCGTGAGGTGCAGGACCCATTCAGAAAGAACATTAGTACATTTGAATTGCACTAGTATATAAAAGCAACGGAAAAAATAAATAGTTATGGGGTGCTCAGAGGAATGGGCAGCTCCAATACATGAACATAATATAATTATGAATACTGAAGGCTAAAAAAATTGGAACATAGACATAAGTGTCATTGAGCATAACAATTTGTTTAACATGGAAGCGGGGGGGGGGGGGATGTCACATATATTTTGTAATGAACCATACTGGGTTCGTAACCAATTTTAACTCAGAGAATATGTATCTCAAACAATGCACCATAGGTCATGACATGGTGGAAAATATCACCCACTTCCAGGATATATCTTAAACAATGCACCGTGCTTCATAATATGGTGGGTAGCATCATCCACTACCAGACTATTTATCATAATGGACTATGGTTCACAACATGGCGGGCAACATCATCCACTGCCAGACTATACATCATAATGCACCATGGTAGCATCATCCACTGCCAGGTTATATATCATATCATCATGCACCATGCTTCATTACATGGCGTGTAACATCATACACGACCAGGTTATGTACGTAAATGTAGTTCTAATGTGAATCTTTAGAGTCATAATGTAACACAATTATGGGATACTGAGACATGAAAAAATACTGAGGTGTTGTTATGTAGTACTGACTATTACTAAACTGAACTATGACATAAACTCATGAATTATTCATGGGATATAGAGTGTTACTAAGCATATACGTTCTTAAATTTAGGCATGCTTGTCAATTGATACAATTATGTTTCTTAAACTCTTTATGATTTTGTGAATCCTATCATGATTTCCTAAACTATAAAGTCATCATATTTCATCATCATGTAAAATCATAACGTAAGTGTGTAACATATAGGTTGATCATATTTCTGCCCTTTTTGAAGAAGTATCATAGGTTGAGGAACGGAACAAAGAATTATACAATAATGCATGACACTAGAATACTGAATAGAACTAGATTGAGATATGTATTCATAGACTGATTATGAAGTTTCAAGCATTAACTGTTCATTGTACTGAATTGTCACGACTGGGACTCGTGGGATATCGAACACGAGTCTATACTGATTAAATAACGAGTTCACAATATTGAATGTGATAATTATGAAGAACTATGAGGTTATATGCTTAAAAGATATAAGTTCTAGATTTTTCATGAACTAGGGCATAATCTCTTTATCATGAGAAATTCATAGTAATCTTGAATGAACAAGGCATAGTAATGATTAATAAAGTTACCACACGTAGAGAGTCAGCCTCACACACCTATAAATACTCTAATCCAATAGATTATCTTGCTTCTCTAATGAAGAACACTCAAACCCTAACTTCGAATTATTGGAGAAGGATTACTTGTTACTCCTATGTTATTGTTTAAGAATCATGTATTTAGTGCTAGGATCGATTAAGAATCGTAGATATATTCTTATCTTGATGTGGGAGATTAAGAGGAGAGAAAATCATTCGTAAAGGGTTTTTCACGAAGTGTTGAATTTATAGAATCGGCATTTTGGACCATGTCACTCGCTGGGTGAGTGCTATGGCCTATCTTTGACTTGCTTAGTGAGTGCCCCTTCTCATTTCACACTTAGTCAAAATCATACATTTTTTTACCTTGCCAACAATGTTCAGTAAAATAGGCATAACGTTTTACATAGATGTCCATTTGAGCTCCACCATATATTGTTGGAAAGGTATTTACACGTACTACAACTTTCGGTAAGAACCCTTTTCCAAATTATCAACTAACCAAGGGGTTACGGGTGTCAAAAGTAGGCCTGCCAGCAATTTTTGCAAAACATTCAAACCATCAAATTTTCCACTAAAACTATAATGATATGAGTCCAACCTTAGTTCTAATATACGGGGTGCAACATTATATCCCCATTGGGATCATTCATCCTTGAATGATTGTCTTGACTGTATCTATGGCTAATTTTGGATCATAAACGTGAATGATGGAACATGACACTAACTGACATGAACACATGACTACTAAACTGAATGAATGTTGAACTGAATAGATACTAAACTGAATTACTACAGTAATAAATAAATATTGAACTGAATGGAAATTGAACTGACTGAATAAGCACTAAACTAGATGACTACTAAACTGACTGATTATTAGAAACATGGAGATTATAACATGTGGTCTGAGTGTAAAGATTGGTTACCTTCAACATTTTGTGCTTTCTCTTCAAATAGATTCGAATACTTGGACTTCATGTCCTCTTCGGCTTCCTTCGTAGCCTCTTCCACTTTCTAATTTCTCCGTAACAATTTTACTGAAGCAACTTTCTTAGTTTTCAAGTTACGAACTTGACGATCATTGTAATATATTCTTCTTTCTTACACACACGAGGTATACTTCTGATGGTGACTATATTATTTTTCCTCACTATTGAACTAAATTTCTTCATATCCACCGCCAACTCTTCGGGTTTTAAATGTCTAACTAGACTTATAGACGATTTACACATCTTTCCCTTAGACCAAAGGTTAAGGTCTTATACTTGCGGATCCTTCCCTCTTGTTGGGATCCAAGCAACTTTCCTTACCTTCTGCAATTCTTCATACTTTACGTTACATACTACTCATCTTTAAACTCCCTTCTAAGCAATATCCATTTCTAGAAAAACTGAATTACTTACATGGACTAGGAACTAATGTATTTTTAACTATCATACAAAATCTTAGTGACTTAACTTTTCTCCCAATTTCAATCTTAGGGAAATTCCTTTATGATAACTCTTAAACCTATTTTTGTAGTTTGCTCCCTTACGGCTTAGCTGATTTTTTCTTCCACTAATCACTATTCTTTGAATTTTAACTTAAACATTTTGGATGTTAACACATATTCGGGTGTATTCATGTTTTCTCCCACTCACTAGTGTTCTTCTGACTAAGGAAATCAAATCACACCTCTAATAGTTTTGCTGAAACCATCAATTCACTTTTCATAATGAAAACATAATCTTAGGACTTATACACTCTTCATAGTCCTAAACTCTCCTTAATTAGCTTTTACTTTTTATTAGCCGGGAACTTGGTCACACCACTATACTTTGATTACTACCTCTAATTTTCGTCTATATCTGCTCAAAACATACTCACTATTTTTCTACTAATCGTATGCTAGCATCATATTTTATTATTCTGCTCTGAACAACCAAAGCGAAGTATAAGTTTATTTCTAACATCCCCTTATCAGATGACCCTATTTTATGTCGTATACTATCTTTGTTTGAACTATAGTCATGGATCACACTAAGGAAAATTACGTATCTCTTAAGTGAAATTGAAATACCTAACCCTAAACTTTCTGTACACTTCAAAATCATATCAAACTATACACATCTAGGTAAACACTTACTCTCACAACTTAAGCGGGAACTATCACATATTTTTATCTCTTAATAATATTTCCTTCTTATAGATATAGAGAATTGTCATACCCCATATCCCACTCTGACACACGAGGTAACATAGACATAGGACGATGTAAGGAATTCAATAAGGGAATACACATGTTGGGAGGGACCAATAATATACCTGAAATGATATCGGGTAGTGCCCCTGAATCCTTGTGATTAGTCAAAGCATACAAGTGGGATTGGCCTGCTCCAGACCCTGATGCTCCTCTACCTACCATTGATAGTGTTGTTGTCATTGTTGAGGCTGAAATAGTGGGATGGGCCATCCCACTACTGATACTGTTATGCCTAGATAACAGGAAATTCCTCTGAATATGACCCAGAAGGCTGCTCTCATAGCATAACTTACCAAAGCGACAAATTCCCTGATGACCCTTTCTACACCGTTTACAAATAGGTGGCCGGTGTGGCCTCTAACTTGTGATACCCTGAGGTTAGGGGTCTAATACTCCATAACTCTGCTCCTAACTAGACTGATCATACCTGGGTCTTAGAAATGGTGCGCTGGTTGCAGAAGGATAAGGTCCTAATGAACTATTCTTAAAGAAATGTCTGTTTCCACCTCCCTGCGATGCCCCATGACTGAAATCACCTACAAACTTAGCTCTTTTACTGAATTCTATGTCCTTTTCTTTCTAGAGGGCTTCTTCCTCTTTCATCAGATCTTCATTACCTTAGAAAAAAAACCATCTTGGTAATAGTCATTTCTCTGTTCTGAGCAGAAATCTTAGAAGCATCAAACAAATGGGGGTCAAGACCCCACACAAAGCGCCTAAATCTGGTCCTTATATCCAGAACCATGTGCGGAGCATACTTAGCCAATGAAACAAAGTTGAGGTAGTACTCATGCGCACTCTTACCATTCTGCTTGAGCTTCTCGAATTCAACGGCCTTTTCCTTCCTGACCTGTAATAGCAGGAAGTGTTCAATGAAAGCATCTGCAAACTCATCCCAAGTCGCAGAAGAAGCATCTTCCCCTAGGGACTATTCCCATGACTTATATAGATATTAGCAACATCTTTCATCTGATAAGATGCCAACTCCGCTGCCTCAATTTAAGTAGCATACATAACTCAGAAAATCATTTGCATCTCATCAAGAAAGTTATGTGGATCTTCAACCTTATCGGACCCTGTGAATACTGTAGGCTTCATGCACAAAAAGTCCTGGGTCCTAGAAGTTAACGACCCTCTATAATTACGTGAGCTCGAAACCATTCCCTAATGCTAAGCTTGAGCAGCTACTATTTGATTAAGCAACTGAATAGCTCCGCTAATGTCTACATCTGAGGTATTGGGTGATGGAGTAGCTATAGGATGAGTTCCCGCAGGCCTTTTATTAGAGGCCTTGTCGGCCCATATTCAGAGTCGGATGAGATGTGATACGCTCAAACTGTAAGGTACTGGGTGCCGACCATACATCCTAAGGTTGGGGTGTGAAATTTTTTGGTAGAGGCTTCTTTGTAAACAGGATTATCCAAACCTATCAAATAGCTAAAAAAACACATCCAATGTCACACACGGTCATATAATAATCATAATACAATACACTGGTCACACACACTCATCTATCCAGAACTAAAAAGGTTAGTCATAACTTACCTCAACTGTCAAATGTCGAAATCTGGATTGCATCCATCTTATAGGTGTTGACAATATTACCTATACAAGACACATAAGGTATCATGTCTCTCGAATGGAAATAAAATACAAGGAAAGATAGAGGCATCCCGGGGCATGTTAGAAGGTATCATCCTCACCCTGAATACTGATAATCAACTGGCTTAAACTCAAACTCGAGGTCCCGAATTGGTCTAAGGAGCTGCATCTACATACAAAAAAAATATAGTTAGTGTAGTATGAGTACACAACGTACCCCCGTAGGCATCATAGGCTGACAACGACGGAAGATACACAAATAGAGATAAATATCAAGTTGACACCAAATAATTCTATAATAGACAATTCCATAATCCATGTAAGTCGCATTGTTCACATAAAGTTCACAGAGTTAAAAAGTCACATTATTCATGTAAGAGTTCAACCACAATCAAATACATTCAAATCATGTTACACACATGGAATCTTACGCTTAACACCCACTTTGCCAACCAACTATCTTTAAGTAATATACATGTTGTCAACACTTACAAAATTATCAAATAATCAAATAAGACAAGTTGGCCCTAGTATACACATCAAATCACAATAATTCTCAAGGGTATCACGATTAGTTTTTTTTTGGCCAAATAGAAAAAAATCATTTAACCAAATGAGAATTTACAAACCACTAATTCAGTTTTGGCTATAGAATCAGATCCTATGTTTCCTATGCTAAGCTAAAAACGTATACCAACAAGTAAAGCTTAGACAAGGTATCTTTGTAAGTTCTCTAATATCCTATGCCATTTACAATGTTGTTGTCCTCTAATATGTAATTCTAAGACAATTCTTCTGATAATTTGAACTGCAATGTTGTCCTTCCAGTGAAATCTTCTAGTGTTTCTCTCTACCCAGTTAAGGTACACTACCGCAACTATAAGAAATCCAAGTATGCTTGATCTTGGTCTATTGTTGTGGACCTAGTGTGACAACCATTCTATCTCTTCATCACATGTTCCAATCTTCTTTGTTATGCCTACCTATGATAGTATAGTCTACCATATGAACTTTAAATAGCTTCATTCAAAGAACAAATGCTACATTGTCTCCATAACACTTGATTTACAAAGCACACAGTCTGTTGGTACTTGGATGTTCTACTTTGCTAGCCTCTCCACTATTGCAAGTCTATTCTGAACTGCTACCCATAAGATAAATTGGTGTCTGGGAGTGTTCCTAGAGATAGTAGAATTTTTTTCCACTCTGGTCTTGGGTTCTATAATTAAAATTCTCTATATGTCTTTTTAATATTGTACCTCTCTCCTGTTATAAACTGATCAATATGCGCAATGACATCAACCTGTGGAAACCAAGTTCTAGCCTTAAAGATTTTTTGTACAACCCAGCATGCCTACTTAGGTGTGTTCATGGTAGAAAGTGCTTGCTTCTTGATATAGAAATTGTGGATCCATTGAACCCACAATGTATATTTTTATGTGATAAGGCCCATAAAATCTTGTAGATAACAGATTTATTCCAAGTATCAAAATCAATAATGTTCAACCTTCCTGCTGATTTAGGAAGACACATAGTGTCCCATGCCACCAAATCATTTTTGGAACTAGCATTTTTTCCTGTTAATAGAAAGATTATACAGACTGTGGTAATCATTATAGTGATCTTCTTTGGCAATAAAAACACCTGCCCCCAATATTTTTGCATTTCAAACAACACACTCTTGATTAATTGTAGTCTGCCACTGTAAGAAATGAGTTTGGAAGACCAACATCTAATCCTAGCAGTGATTCTTTCCACCAGAGGTAAGCATTGTTGTATGTTAAGTTTCCTTAATGACAGTGGTACCCCAATATATTTGAATGGTATTTCCCCTAAAGTGAACTTCATTTCTTGTACTATTTGATCCCTCGGATCAATTGATATCACAACAACATAGAAAGAGCTCTTATCTAGATTAGTCATTAAACCTAATACCTCAGAAAAGTGTTCAAAGGCTTTCAACAATAGATGGATGGATCCTTTGTCAGCTCTACAACACATTATCAAATCATCAGCAAAATAAATGTGCACTAATTGTAGGTTGGAACACTTATTGAGAATAATGTCTTAACTATTTGAGAGACCTATTGAGGTATTCCATGAGAAGTAAAAATAGATAGGGGACATAGGATCCCCTTATCTTATCCCCTTCTTGGCTTGAAATTCCTAAATCAATGATCCATTTAGCAAGATTGAATAACTGACAGTAGTCACACATGTCATTATCCATTTAACCATTGGTGCAGGCATTCCAAACTCTACCAAGACCATCCTGAAAAATCCCCATTCCACAGAATCATACGCTTTCCTCAAGTCTATTTTCATGAAGCATCTAGGTGAGACATGTTTTTGCCCATAACACTTGATCAACTCATGTTCCACAGTAACATTATCTAGAAAACTTCTTCCTTTTATAAAAGCTGATTGAGAAGGTCCTACTAGATAGTATACCATTTATTTCATCTTTGAAGTAAGGATCCTAACAATAATCTTATAAACAGCAGTGCAACAAGCTATTGTTCTGAATTCCTTAACATGATTTGGGTTAGCAACTTTAGGGACATGTGTAACAGTTGTGCAATTAATACATCTAAGCATCTACCCATTTTCAAAAAATTGAATAATTGCATCAGTTACCTTATTACCTATAACATGCCAATATTGTTTGAAAAACTCAACAAGGAAACCATCTAGACCAGGTGATTTATCATTAGGTAGACTCTTAATTGTTATGTAAACCTCCTCTCTAGAAATAGGTTGTATCGATCCCCTTTATTTCTCATGTGTCAAACAAGGTCCATCTTTAGCTATACTAGGATCAAGACATGGTAACTCCTTAGCAGAGGTTCCTAGTAGATATTTGAAGAATGAAATGAATTCTTTTTGTATCATATTATGAGCAGCTAATCTATCCCTTGACTATTGCATATTGAAGCCACTCTATTTCTAGTTTGTCTAGCATTCAGATGGGCATGAAAAAACTTAGTGTTGGAGTCCCCCAAAGCTATCCATGTAGCTCAAGACTTCTTCCTTAGCACTTTATCATGTATGATATCCCATTTATGAATCTGAGTGAGTAACCCCCTTTCTTGTACTATCAGTCCACCAGCAAACAAGTTAGTACTGAGAGAAGTCTGCACTACAATTGTGCTCTAAGCTCCTCTAGCTTAGTATCTAGAGAAGATAATGCTTTGTTCAGTTGTTTAGCTTGTGCCCCTAGTAGTTGTAGTTTCCTCTAGACCTGGAACATTTTGTGCCCATGTACCTAACAAGCCCAAACCTGATGAACCAAAGTGTTGAATTGATCATATGCCAGTAACATTGTAAATAGTTTTAAAGGCTTCTTGTTGGGTTGGAAGGTGATAGTAGTATTAAGTATGATAGGAGAGTAGTTTGAGCATTCAAGATTACCAAACAATGCTTATATATTGGCAGACTTTATGAACCATGCTGCATTCCCCATAATCCAATCAATCCTATTATACACCTTACCAAGGCATCCCTCTTATTGCTCCATGAGAAATCACAACCCTTCTAGCTATATGCCCCATTCCCAAGTTATCTATACAATCAACTAAGTCTTGTATTTTCTGTTGTTGTACTGGTGCCCCATTTATCCTATCATCAACTAAAGTGCAAGTACTATAATCCCCTAGTACAACCCATGTATCACTTATTGAAGCATGTTGTAGTCTCAGATCAACCCACATGTCTTTCCTACCACTGCTAGTGTTGTACTCATACACAAAGGTCAGGTATGTTGAAAAAGTAGAGCCCTTATATTCAACATAGCAATGCACCAATTGAGGCCTTGCTGCAAGTATAATAACTTGAACACTTTGATGCTTCCAACAAACCTAAATTCTTCTATTAGGCTCCAATGTATTATCAGCATGACAAGTCTAATCATCCCCTTGAAATATCTTTATATTCTCAGCTTTACCCTGTTTCACCTTTGTTTCTACACAACCCAAGAGATCTATTATAGTCTTAAGCAAAACGTATCTCAATTTTTTTTACTTAGAGGGTTGATTCATCCCCCTAATGTTCCAAGAGCAAAAGATCATGGTAGGTTGTGACAGTGCTGCTCAGGACCCTCATGACTAGCCTTATCACCCACAAAACCCAGATTAATCAATTGACTTTGGGCAGGCAATGGGGAAAACTTTTAAGCATACGTATCTGCTTAGTTGGATACTGTTTTTTGTATATTTTCCCCTTTATGTTTTGTTGGCTCAGTGACTGTGGTATTAATAGTTTGCATTACCTCTTGAGAAGTATCAATTACATGTGTGGATTCTTTGGCTTTCCAATGAGTTTGAGTAGTTTTTTTCTATTCCCCTTATGTTCTTCCTTCTCCTTTTGCTTATCACTGGTAACTACATCCTTAGCAGCCTCCTTTTTCTTTGCCTCTGCTGCTGCTTTATTTATTGGACATTGATTAGTTTCATGACCCAAACACATACAATCTTGACAATACTCAGGCCACCAATCATACTCTATGTATTGAGTTCTAACTTTGCCCTTTGCTTCCTCTATAGTCATCTGCTCGAGTAAAGGTTGTGTGGCATCCACCTCAATTTATATCCTAGCATATGACAATCTCTCCTCTTTAGTTGTAACTCTATCAGTGCATAGAGGTTTCCCAATTTAACTAGTAATTCTACCCAAATTCTCAGTAGCCCAGTATTTTATAGGTAGGTTTGGGAAATTCACCCATAATGGCATCTGTCGAATTGATTCTTTACCCATCCTAAAATCAATAGTCCATCTTTTCAATACCATGGGTTTATAATCAACGGTATATGGGACATTTTCTAGTACATCGAGTTGAGCTTGATCAGTTGTAAACTTGAATATATAGTAACCATCGACATGAAGGAAAACCCTAGGTACTTCAACAAAGTTCCATATGGCATATATGAATTTAATCATTTCTTTAAATGGTGGGTTCTTCCCCACAACATATCCAATTAAGGTACTATCCCAATTCTTCTTCTATTGCTCCACTTCAGCTAGGTTCAATCTTACCAGTTTCAGACCCTCCGTAATCACTAGTGGATACTAAGAAAGTTTTTTACCTTGTTTTGTAGCTCTATTATTCCTTCTAGCTGCTTTTGGGACGCCGACATTACCCACAGAGTAAGTGATTTTACGAGCTGCTTATGTTGCGGTGGTGTCATCAACAGAGGTTAAATTGGGCATGCCCGTCAGTTGTAAGTTTGGTGGTCGGTGTGTCATCATCTTTGTGGGTGCTTGTTGCACCTCTGATGTACTACTCGAACCCGAAAACCATTGTATAAATTGCATCTGAGCTAGTGGTTGTTGAATTTCGGTGTCTGGAGTGACCATACGATTCAGTTCCTCTGGTGGTTCTACTGGTATATCATTGGGGGTAGTTGTGACTGGTGGTTTTTGTGGTAGTCGGTTAGTCATAGCTGTACATTTTCTCGCCATTTCCACCGTCAGGCGTAATTTAGCAACCTTAGCGTAACGTGTGCCTGGGGAGCAAATGTCTTGTATCACGATTAGTATAATCATAACAACACTATATTCTTGTTCTCTTTTCCAATAATCACATAAGTGTTCTTACATTCCTATTCCTAGTACCTTGGACCCACAACATTTTCATACCACTCCAATATCAATATCATCAGAACATGAGTCTATGAATGCAAACGACAATTAAAGGCAAGAATCAATATGTAATGAGATGCAACCAAATATAGAGATGAATATCACATGCTTTCAATAATTCACTCACATATAATCCAAGTACAATCAGGATATCATCAAAGCATGTGTGATGAATAAGCACAAAAATAGAAAATATGGCGACGCACATATTGGTAACAAGCCCAATCAATCAGCAGTCGGAACCAGCTTATGGCTGATTCCCCTAATCACCCATCATCACAGTTCAACCCTGGTACCCACTCAAATGTTCATCACAACCATTTGAGTGGGACTCCTAATACCCCTCAATATTTATAACTAATTACATACTTCAATCGGAGTCTAGTGAAAGTAAATCATAGCCTACCTCAAAGCCAAGCAGGAGCCACGTATGGTCGACCCTCCACACAAGACTTATCCTTCCGGAGCGACTCATAGTAATCGAAGTCTAACATGTATATACTATTTGTTAATAATAAGCTAACACATAATACAAGGACGTAGTCCTTAAACAAATCAAGACTTCCAAAACTAACCTCGTGTCCACGTCATCAAGACCCAAACTTTACTACCCAAAAAGCATGGACACATACTAGATAATCACATCCTTAAGTTAATTAAAAACTGAAGCTGATTTGGACCTTCAATTGAAAAATATAAGAAAAGTCTTAATTCATAACCCTAGAATTTACCCCAAATCAAAAAGAATTTCTATAATCAAATTAAAGGCTGCAACATGATCTTCTATAATATTTAAGTAAACTAATCCATAAAACACCCATAAATCGAGGATCCAACATCTCTTAATCTCGTATGAAAACTATGACCTATCTTCCGCACACTATATCACCATTGAAGACTTTAAATCATGAAATCTAATCAAAAGGGTGGACACCATACCTTAAATGAAGAATTTACTCTCCATCTTTAGAAATTCCCTTATGACAGCTCTAGAACCGAGGTGAGGAATATTTTTGGAAGTGATTTGACCTAGAGATTTTATTAGGTTTCCTAATTCAGCGATTTTTGCCCCAGCAAAATCGACTCCGTTGGTGCGGTCTCACTTCTACAGAAAAAGGGCTCGCTTAGGCAATGTCACTTGAAACCTCGCCTCAGCGCAGAAGCGAAAAAATCCCGCAGAGGCAATTCTGTCCCTACTTAATAACCCTACACCAAGGCGAAACCCAACTAAACACTCAAGTCCCAATTTTTTGAGCCAACCTCCGCAGAGGCGAACATGTAGGAGCGAATAGTCCACCCGCTGGGGCGGACACTAGACACCGAAAGATAGGATTCTAACTCAAACTTCCACTAAACACCCAAAACACTCGCGAGATCCCCCAGAAATAAACCAGACATGCTCTCCCAAGGTAAACAGGGCTACAAACTCACTCGCGCCCTCAAACCCACACAAAGTCTATGGGAAGGGCAAAATCGTCAATTAAGGTTATTTAGCTAAAAATGACCGGACATGTCGTTACATCAGATGACCTAGTTTGATTCTACTAGTCTTCTTTCCCAACTATCAATGATGTCCTTTACACTAAGGTTCCTTATTAACACGTAAGAACACGTCACAAGCCCAAATCATGGCTTCCTTTCGCCAGAAAAGAACCCTTGCTTTATCTAATAAAATTCTAAGTAATTCTATTCAAAACTTATCTGATCCAAGGTAAATTGTGCTAATCCCAGTCTCGTTAGTTCGGCACCCTAAAGTCAAATTCGCTTAGTCAAAACCCATCACCCAAATCTGCTCATGTTCCCAAATCACCATACTATAAATATAACTATTCATTACATTGTCATGCCAAGTTCGTAGAAAATCAAATGATCATTCTAAAGACTCCCCATAACTATTTGTACCTCTTCAATACATACCAAGTACCCGTGTAACCATTAGAACTGTCTAAATCATCATCATCCGAGAAATATCATCAATCCTACTTGCAACTTCAATTAGAATCGGTAACACTGTCATACCTTCATTCCAAATCAAAATTTATCGAACCCTTATCGGTGGCTTACCAGACTACCATAAGTCCTCTAGTCAATATAAACATAGGCTACCCAGCCCTAATTTCACAATTCTAAACCAGAAATAAGATGCTAAAATTTCTAAATCCTCGAAGATCACCCACATTGACTCCAAAATAACTTGTATACTTTCCATAAGCCTGCGGTGACCTCTTCCACCTTTTTTCTCATGAATAATTAAACATGTACCATCACCGACAACTCTAAGCTGGATTTTATCCAAGTTATCAACTTGGTATCGAAGAACTATACCTTATGATCATAATCTTCATGTTTCTCCACTTACACCTGATATGCAATCTGATAGAACCCCATGAGCGCTAAACACATCAAATCCTTCTTATACTTTCTCTTAACTCACCATCAACTTCAAACATTTCAACGCAAGCCTGTGGCCTCATTTACTACACCTTCGCCCATTGAGTATCTAATAGTAAGACCTCACTACCCTTTATCAATCCAGAAGGCATCAAATTTCATAACCCTCGCGCCTTACAAAAACCTAACATATCAGCCTTATAATCCATGCACTATACCTTGTGCAGTTACTTATAAGTCTTTTATCCTTAAAATACCCATCCATGCTATTAATCAACAACGTTTCAACACAGTCTACCACCGGTCGCTAATTACAAACCCTATGGAGTTTTCGTTATAACACTTAGTCAATTTCCATGGACCTACTCCTCCGAGCATACTAAACAATTTCACCCGATCCAAAAGATGTGAAGATGATGCCCACAAAATTCACAACTAACCCAAGATTTTCCATTGTTTTGAATCCAAATTCTCCTCTTTCTAGAAGCATTACCTTACTCATCCAAATTAGCTCAAACACTCAATTATCGATTCTTTAAACTTCCACCTTTTCTTTCAATCACATGACCCACTAACAACTGATCATTACTCAAACCTGGTCCAGAGTGTACTGAAATGTCATAGGTCTCGCAAAATAACTTAACTAATCTTGTAAATAGTAGAACATTGCATACCCATCATTTAGAGTTTCCCTTGCCTCACTCGAACCCTCGAACCCTTAAACTGGAAGCTACTCCCAAAATACGGCACAATCCATGCATCATCCTTTATAAAATTCGTTGATTAGAAAAGGCATCGATAGCTCAAACCATCACTAAACTGGCTCATAATCCGAAGGTAGATCCATAATTACCGAACATACAATCCTACTAACATTCTCATATTGTTTCGTCGAAGTACCCTTACCAAAAATCCATAATCGAAATAATCCTTCTTCTATATTGGTTCATAAGTTACTAACCCGATCATCTATCCCTGAAGCTTTTCCAACTCGTATTAGATCAACCTGTCATCCGTATGTTACCATAATATCCCTATTGACCACTACTTTATTCGAGAGTCTTTATACGATGTTGATATCATAAAAACCAATTCTTACCTTTTTATTTCCTAACCATAACACATCCAACTAACTGTGCAATTTGTCCCTGACCTTGTTCAACTCCCAAGTCATTATACTAGTAATTATAGAACATTCTCAAGTATTAACCTTTACATACCATGTCCGCAATTCTTATCCAAGAACTAGATGCAACACTTGGTAAATCCTTATATAGAACTCCACTCTTGTCCAGCGCTAGAGTCATTCGTATCGGTCGATCATTGGCTCCCGTTAGCCTATGACGTAGTACAATGTACCAACTCATACACGATCCTTTAAACTTACTATATACTATACCGCTACGAAATAACTCACATATCAACACAATTTTGGTTTCAACAATCCCTTTCTATCAATAATTTCGAAACTCTAAGTGACCCTGCCAACACACTCTTATTTAAAGAAACGTGACTTTCTATTTCCATAGGCTTTGCTCATCACAAGTAACTTTGCCACCTGATCTAGAATAGATAGTCATTCCCTGAAGGAACCCACATCCACTAGTTCTTACTTTGCTACCCCAATTCTGTCAAGTCGAAGACAAACTAAACATTTCATAACTTATACAACATCCACTCTCATACATTCTGCAACTTATCCCAACAAGCACATCAGGTACCAATTTTTCCCTTTCTATATAAGAGATTGATCCATCTAATTACACTTTCTTGCGCCTTTCTATTCCCATTTCCACTTCCCCAAGGTATCACCGAACTGAGGGGTCTCCAACCATAACCCCAATCAACTTCACCTTCAAATCATAGCTGAAGACTGAACTGGGTCATGCGTCTGTATCATGGTAACACATCTCATATCCTACTGCGCGATGCCATAACAAACCACTCACACACAAATTTAAGAGTGTGTTACCACCATCGGTGATAGAATAGGAATAAGATGTTTCATATACCAATTTGATTGATCTTAGCATGAAGGGAATGGAGAAAGTGAAGTTTCCTAAAAGTCCTATAGCTTCTCGAATATAAGTACGGGCGTCTCCACACCAATCTGCGAGACTCTACTAGACATTGCTCTTGTATTTAAGACTGCTTAAACAAAAGCTCTGATAGCAACTTTGTCACAACCCCTTTTAGGAATTGTGGTGCCACCTACACTTTCCCATCGGTAGGCAAACCACTCCCTACTCATTAACATGATATAAGAAGGAAATGCGGAAAGATAAAAATTACTTAAATAAATTGTCGATCATAATATAAAAGCGGAAGATAAGTCTGAAATATCAAGTACAACCCCCAAAATATCTGGTCAATAATACAAGAGCTCTAACTATCAATACATAAGTCAAATTGTGAAAGAACATAGTCTAAGTGTCTGAACATGTCTCTCAAATGTAAATAAAAGACAAGGAAAGATAGAGGCATCACAGGGCATGTCCGAAGGTAGCATCCTCACTTTGAATACCGATAATCAACAGGCTCAGACTCAAACTCGAGGTCCCGAACTGGTCTAAGAAGTTGTATCTGCATCCAAAAGGAATGCAACAAGTGTAGTATGAGTACACAACGTACCCCCATAGGTATCATAGGTCGACAATGACGAAAGATACGCAAATAGAGATAAATATCAAGTTGACACCAAATAATCCGATACTAGACAATTCTATAATCCATGTAAGTCACATTGTTCACATAAAGTTCACAAATTCAACAAGTCACCTTATTCATGTAAGAGTTCAACCACAGTAAAAAACATTCAAATCATGTTACACCCAGGGAATCTTACGCTCAAAACCACTTTGTCAACCAACTCTGTTTAAGTCATATACATGTTGTCACCACCTACCAAATTATCAAATAAGACAATTTGACCCTAGTATACACATAAATCATAATTATTCTCATGGGTATCATGATTAGTTTAATCATAACTACACTAGTTTCTTATTCTCTCTGCCCCTGGCTTGATTCATGTTTTACACAAGTAAAGGCATGACACATATTGTTCATTTAACGTCCACATTATACTCTAAATAGAAAGCTACGCCTTTTGTCCTTGGTTAGGGAGGGGATCAACACATGTATAAAATATAAGTCATTTAATTACAACCACAACACTCCCCCAAATCAATTCTTTACAAGATTCTCTATCAAATAATGTTATATATTATCAAGCAATACAAGACTTACCCAGTTATATAGTGACCAACATGATAGTCCTATCAATAAGATCCACTGACCACAACATAGTTCAACCACGAGTACTCAGACTCATAAAGGTGTAACCACACAAATCATTTGCATAGAGAACAAGCCAATCATGGCGACCGATTGGGTCCAATATAATCAATCCAATCCATTTAATCAGGGTACACCCCAAGTTCCAATAACCAAACATATCATATTACCAAACCACAAGTAATTAATGCATGATGAATGTATGATGGGAATACAATGCATATGCTAGGTACCTTTTCTTTTCCCGTATACAGGCGCTCAAATTCTATGAGTTGCACACCCATGGGGAACCCGTGAAGTCCATATACCCTCCAGAATTTCTCAACGGAGCCCAGCCCTTGGCTGTATAACTTTTTACAGATGTGAAACCCGTACCCCCGTGTATCATTATATTCGTTATGGCGTGCAACCCGAGCCATCTGTAGAATTATCATCATCTCAATGTTGCCAATATTCTCATAAATGCTCTTACGTTCCCGGTCTCCTGAACCCACAACATTTTCATACCACTCCAATATGAATATCATCAAAACCATGAGTGTATGAATATAAATGACTATTCAAGGGAAGAATCAATATGTAATAAGCTGCAACCAAGTATTGAGATGAATATCACATATTTTCAAGAATTCAATCACATATAATCCAAGTACAACCAAGATATCATATCAAAGCATGTGTGATAAATAAGCACAACAATAACAAATATGTCACGACCCCTTTTCAGGAGTCATGGTGGCACCTACACATTCCCTACAGGTAGGCGAACCACTTCCCAAATTATCAACGAATCAAGAAGAATTATAGAAATGGTAATATTAAGTAAGGTATCACATATTTTTGTAAATGAGAAACATAAGTCTGAATCATAAAATACAACCCCTCAAGATCTGGTCAATAATACAAGAGTGCTAATACGGATACAAGTCTGAAAAAAAGATAACATTATCCAAAATTGAACTACATAGTCTAAAAATATGAATCGTGCCTCTCGAATCAAGGTAAAGATAGACTAAGAGAACGAGCATCCAAGTTATGCCGAAAGTTAGCATCCTTACCCTGAATATTGGAAGTCAACCTACTCAGACTCAAATTTAAGATCTCAAACTGACAGAGGGGCCTGTACATGCATCAGAAAAGATGCAGCAAGTATAGCATGAGTACATAAGGTACCCCCATAGACATCATAGGCCCATAACGACAGAAGATACATAACAAAAATAAATATCAAATTGACACCAGATAAGCTTATACTAGACAATTTAATAGGTCATATAAGTCACATTGTACACATATTAATTCACTGATTCATTAGTCACATTTTTCACATAAGGTTCCAATCACAGTCAAGTACAATCAATCCATTCACATATACAGGGACCTTACTATCATAGTACCCATAGAGTAGTACTCTTTTGTCCAAGTCATATTCAAGCTTAACCCACTTATCCAACTTATCACATTAAGTAAATGAGTCAAAATTACATCACAACAACCATTTTAGAACGCTTGTAAGTGTATTACACCTAAGCTAAGCATGATGACACTAATTCCTTTATTAACCTTAGCATTTACACTTAGTTAAGTCTTTATACAGTTACGGTCTGACACACATAGATCGTTCCAAATCTACCTTTCCACTAGTGACACTTAACATAAGTTCCTTACTAGACTGGTTACCCAGTTACACAATCAATTACCAGAAAACAAATAAATGCACATAATTCCCTTGACCTAAACAATAGTCATGGCATAATTTACATTTCCGACCGTAATAGTAGTTGACATCTAACACTTAGACTTATAATTATTAAACCCTAAAACCCATACACGAGGAAGCAAGCCATACACGGCAACCAAATCAATTCAACAACCTCAACCATTTATCCAGGTGTTCATAGAGACTAGAATAATTATTATTCCAAGTATTCACAGAGACATGCTCAATCATGGCGACCATTCTGGTCCAATACAATCAATTCAATCCAAGTAAATCATGGTTTCACCCAATTTCGAATAACCAACCATATCACATTACCAAACCACAATTAATAAATGTATAGATGTATGTATGATATGAATGCAATGCATATGCAAGGTACCTTTCTAAATCTGGTATACAATACGTCAAGGTTTAGGTAGGATCCATACACCCATAAGGGACCTACAAAGTCCATATACTGCTCCTAGCTAGCCGAAATTCCACACAAGAATCTGGCTAGAGACCTAGACTCATTGTCTGAATAATATCATGTTCTAGGCATACTACTTCATTCCCTGTGTATCAATATATGTTGCGGCATGCAACCTAAGCCATCCCTATTATCATCATCTCAATGTTTCCATAATATCATAAGTGTTCTTACCTTTCTGACCTCTTGGGCCCACATCATATCCATACCACTCTCATATCAATATCACAAAACCATGAGTTTATGAACGAAAATGACAATATAAGGCAAGATATCATGATATAATGAGATGTAACCAAGTAAGGAGATGAAGTATCACATGCCTTCAAGAGTTCAATAACACCCATATAATCCAATACACGTGATTATATATCAGAGCAGTCCATCAACCATAATCCGCGTATATTATTTGAAAACTATACACATTTGAATCCCCAGTTGAACAATCATTAAAAAGCCCCAATGCGGTGCTGGTTTCGAGATAGACTATTTTTGGGAATGAAAATCTGACCTAGAATTACTTATAGGACCTTGAACAGTGTTTTCACCCTAGCAGAATCGACTCTGTTGGACTGACTAGCGAAACTCCCCCGACTCCCAAATTCCTCTTCGATGAACCAACCTCTCGCCAAGGCAGACCCGCCGAAGAGAATGTGTTGCCGCTGTGGCGGACACCAGACACCGGCAAAAGAAAAATAGTGAAGTCCTGCATTGAACATCTAAAACACTCCCGGAACCCCCCAGACACAGACCAAATATTCTCGTCTATGGTAAACATTGCTACAAACTCGCTCGTACACTTGGATTTCACAAATAACATAGCTAAGGTATACTTTTCTAAAGAATCCTCCAAGGAAACGAATTATCTAAATTTCACACACATGTCCACAAAATACATCTTATTGCCTCGGGAAGTGAACCAATAACTCAACTAAGTCATAAATGGACCTCCGAAACTACCGGAAGTGATGAAACCCTAAATGAACTCATCTAACAAAAATTCAACTTGAGTCAAACTAACTAACTATAAGTTTCTAGACTTTGGCTTTTCATTTGAAACTCATAAAACTAGACCTCGGGATCCACACCACACATCTCATTGCATCAAAAATCCCACATAGAGTCTATGGGAAGGGTCAATTAGTCAAATAAGGGTCTTTAGCTATAAACTACTGGACGGGTCATTAAAAATATGGGGACGAGCCCACATAATGGAGACAAGCCCAATCAATCAGCAGTCGAAACCAGCTTAAGGTTGATTCCCCAAACCACCCATTATCATAGTTCAACACCGGTACCTGCTCAAGCATTTATCACAACCGTTTGAGTGGGACCCTCAAACACGCCCAATACCCTTAAATATTTATAACTAAACATGTACTTCTATATAGAGTTTAGTAAAAGTAAACCGTAGCCTACCTCAAAGACGAGAAAGAGCCATGAACGATCGACCCTCCATGCAAGGCTTGCCCTTCCAGAGCCCTTCGTGTTAATTGAAGTCTAACACACATATACTATTCGTTATTAATAAGCTAACACATAATACAAAGATGTAGTCCTTAAAAAAATCAAAACATTCAAAACCAACCCCGGGTCCACGTCATCAAGACTCAAACTTTACTACCCAAAAAACATGAACTCATACTAGGTAATCATATCCTTTAGTTAATTAGAAACCTAAGTTCATTTGGATCTTCAATTGAAAATTTTAAGAAAAGCCCTAATTCATAACCCTAGAATTTCCCCCAAATCAAAAAGGGTTTCTATAATCAAATTAAAGTCTACAACATGATCTTCTATCATATTCCAATACTAATTCACAATATTAAAGTAAACTAATTCGTAAAACACCCTTAAATAAAGGATTAAACCTCTCTTAATCTCATATAAAAACTATGACTTATCGTCCCAAATTCACCTGCACAATATAGCACCATTAAGGACTTTAAATCAAGAAATCTAATCACAAAGGGTGGAAACCTTACTTTAAATGAAGAATTTACTTTCCATCTTCAGAAATTCCCTTATGGCGGCTCTAGAACTGAGGTGAAGAATATTTTTGAAAGTGATTTGACCTAGGGAATTTATTAGGTTTCCTGATTCAGCGATTTTCACCCCAGCAGAATCGATTCCGCTGGCGTGGTCTTGCTCCCGCGGAATAAGGGCTCATTGAGGTGATGTCACTTGACACCTCACCTCAGCGTAGAAGTGGACAAATCTCATAGAGGCACTTTTTACCCTGCGTAATAACCCTTCATCGAAGCAGAACCCAACCAAACACTTAAGTCTCGCTTCTACGAGCCAACCTCCATAGAGGCGGACACACAAGAGTGAACAGTCCACCCATTAGGGCGAACACCAGAAACTAGGATTCTAACTCAAACTTCCACCAAACACCTGAAATACACCAGACATGCTCTCCTATGGTAAATAAGGCTATGAACTCACTCGCACCCTCGGATTTCCCATTTAACATAGCTAAAACATACTTTTCTAAAGAATCGCCCAAACTAACTAGATATCCCAGTTTTACAAATAAGGATATGAATTACATCTAATTGTCTTGAGAAGCGAACAAATGACTCGACTATGTCATAAATGACCCTTCAAAACTGTTGGAAGTGACGAAACCCGAAAATGAACCCATCTACTCAAAAGTCAATATTGAGTCAACCTATCCAACACTAAGGTTCTTACTTTGGGTTTTCATCTAAAACTCTTATAAATGAACCTCGGGCTATGTTCCACTCATCCCCGCGCATCACAAAACCCACATAAAGTCTACGGGAAGAAAAAAAAATGGTCAATTAAGGGTCTTTAGCTAAAAATGACCGTGCAGGTCATTACGCGAAGTAAATCCTTAGTAAGGTCCATATATTACCTATCTCCAAATTTTATTGGGCACTTAATGTTTTGTGTCTTCTTACTGACTCCTAATGCTTAATCTTTACCTGATGTTAGTTAATAAACTGCTGCAACCTTTATAAGGCTCTTTTTCATGTCATTCCATTAATACATCCCTGAATCATCTTAATATATCTTAGTACATTCTCCATGGATACTGCAATCAGGGGATCTTTATTGTCACGACCCAAATCACGAGCGTTGTGATGGCACCTATACAATCCATGTGCTAGGTGAACCAATCCTAGATACGACTTTAAGAAAACTAATAAAATGGGGAACTAAATACCAACTTTAATCAAAACATCTTTAAATATCAATTCTTACAAATCTTTTTTCCCAAAACCTGGTCTGACTCATACAAAGACTCTAAGATACAAAGACTGAATGAAAAGTACAATGACACTGCTCTTAACGAAGGAGACAGTCTACATAAGATGGAAACTAAGTCCATCGAGAGAGTAGTCTGCCTTAGCTTCTCGTGCTGTAATCTGTAACCTGAATAGACCGAGTACCTACATCTATGTAAAAGATATAACAAGTGTAGCAGGAGTACAAAATGTACCCCCATAGACATCATAGGCTAACAATGACAGAATATACATAAAAAGAGATAAATATCAAGTTATCAACAATAACTTTTACTCTAACAGTTCCATGGTCAATTAGGTCATATTATCCACATAATAGTACATATAATCAACCAGCCACCTAGTCCATGTAAGGATCCACATAGTCATGCAGAACTCACAATCAAGCAAAGTTAGTAATTCATTTAGACACCTAATCACAACAAGGTTTATTTACCACCTAAGTCACCTAAGTCACCTATTTCACCTAAAGAGACTTATCAATAAACCCGATTAAACCTCACACATTCTGTAGACACAGTTTGTTACCCCGCTAGTTTAGATCTTCCACAATATAAACCTTAGAAAGAAGGATATTTCATTAACAATCATTATCTCTAGTTTCAAACATTATGTGTGGCCATATCCGATTACAAGAAAAACAATTTTAGTTCATTAGACTCTTTTCCACAAGTTCTAAGAAAATTATATATCTCTAACACTATTTACCCAAACAACAATCACACACATATACAACATGTAAATAGAACTACACGACAGAAACTCGATAACTATACCCACAATTCATGCTAGACTGTTGTCAAATAACACTACCACTCATCAAACAATATAAGCAAGTGAATCCACCGCCACAAATACGACCGACAACGAGTACCCAGACTCATGAAGGTGTAACCACACAACCAATCCATAGTGAACAAGCTAGTCATAGCAACCCAATAGGGCCACATAATCAGTCCAATCATATGATCTCATTTAATTAGGAAATCACTCAATATTAAATAACCAATCCGTCACGTTATCACACCACAAGTAATCAAGGTATGAATCTATGTATGAATGTGAATGCAATTAATATGCCAGGTACCTTTATCATCATGTATACAGTACGTCAAGCTTTTATTATATTTGTACATCTATGAGGGACCCACGAAGTCCATTTACCCTTCAGGAATTTCCCATCGGAGCTCAACTCTAGGCTGAATAATATTTGTTGCAGGCGTGCAACCCCACTCCATTCGTATCATCATCATCATCTCAATGTTACCATAATCTCAAAGTGTTCTTACCTTTCATAATCCCTTTGACCCATAGAATATATCATACCACTCTAATATAAATATCATCAAAACCATAAATGTATGAATGTTTTAAGGCAAGAATCATGATATAATGAGAGGCAACCAAGTATAGAGATGAATATCACATGCTTTCAAGAATATAGCCGCATATTATCCAAATACAATCAGGTATCATATCAAAGCATGTGTGATGAATAAGCACAACGATAACAAGTATGGCAACAAGCCCACAAAATAGCGACTAGCACAATCAATCAGCAGTCGAAATCAGCTTAAGGTTGATTCCCCAAATCACCCATTATCGCAGTTCAACATCGGTACCCACTCAATCGTTCATCACAATCGATTAAGTGGAACCCCCTGATACGCCCTGAACCATGGCTTGTACATAACACGACACTCGATACCTGACTGCATGTGACCGAGCGAACCACATGGCTGTTGAATCAATATGGGCATCAAAAGCATGAAATAGTAATGATTTAAAACATGTAAAATATAGTACAGAGGCATAGTCTAAAAATATATATAATATGCAGAAATATCTCAAATCATGATAAATCTGAAAACCAATGCTTACATGACATACTAAACTAGTCTAGTCTATGAAACCTCTAGACATGAGTCTGATTGGAAAATTGTTTACTAGGAAAAGGCCCTGGCATACCTTTATCACAAAATATAATCATGAAATAAACAGACCGATACCTCAGAAGAAATGTGGCTCACCAAATAGCTGATAGAAGTGAAGTCCTAGAGTGTACTAGGTCATCCTAAAACTCAGCACATGTACAGTGAAGTGTAGGCCCCATGCAAAGGGATATTAGTACATTTGAATTATATTGTATGTAAAGCAACTGAAAGAATAAGCAAACCCATGAAATAATAGGACATGAAACTGAAACTTTAACATGAGCATGAGCATGATCTGGCATGAGTATAAAATATATGTAAAATTTGTAAAGTTATGTATCTGTATATTTGTATATCTGTGGGGAGAGCAATAGCATAACCGACAAGATGAAACACCACCTTGGTACGTGTAGTCTGGTACCTATCCTGACCAGTAGAGCAATCCCATACCTTTTCGAAGTATGATATTTGAACATGGCATAGGATTGTGAGCAATATGACATTTGCATAGGTATATCGAAGATACATACCATGGCGTGTGGACCTGAGTTCATGAGTATTAAAGTAAGTGGGACTTGCATCGATTATGATTTTAGGCTTCAATCTTGGGTACTCAAGAACGTAGGGCGTAAGTAAAGCATTACCTTTAGAACATAGATATGTTGAAAGAATGGGACATAGTTCAATATAGTTTACTCTTATCACTGTAAGTTGACACCATCTTCATAATATAAAGTTCATGAAGGAAAGAATCATATGCATGAACACTTCATTCATCAGGAACCTAAGTCATGGGTGGTAAGTACTTTGAACGTAAACATGGCATATGTTCTAAGTGAATGAAAAGGACGTCCTTTGGGACAAGTTGCGAGATAGTTTCAAAGATTCCCATGGAGAGGAAACTCAACATTAACCCAACATCTCTTTTTACACATATAACCTACCCTCATAATTGATTATTTTCATCATGATTGTAAAACATTAGCTAAAGGAACATAAGCACGAATCATATAGAATCGTGAGTAGGACATCCATCTTGACTTACTTTTATCATTACCTATCAACATCATTGTTATGATATAGCTATAAGTGGATGCTTGAAGAAGTCGACCATAGGCATGAATACGTGAAAACGTAGATAGCATACCATTGAAGTCAAAATAAATCATGTACCTTAGGCATTCTCCTCTTATACAAGGAATAGGTGTGCATTCCATAGGATTCTTACTCTTTAAACTCTTACATTAACCTCTCCTCGATCATTATCAAAATCAACATCATATTCAGAAAGCACTTAGAAGTTAGAACATGGACATGGGTATAAAAACATGATAGATACGTGGGACATGAATGCAGTTTTCCACTTTAAACATGAGCACAACCTGATGTGCAAAATATGAAAGAACATTTCCTTTGCATGGCTTATTATCCTACGAAGTCTTAATTCTTGTACCTTAAATGTGGAGTGTAAAGTTCCAACATGGGCATGATATAGGTATGTAAGGCATGAGTAGAGTACGCCTGGGCATGAGTACCACATTGTGTATGAATTACTCTGCATCACCTCATACCCTCTTTTTTATCTAAAACTTGCTCTCATAACATCTTTACATTTTTGGTGCAGACTTCTCTAATACTTGATCTCAACATGCATGATAAAAGATGGACTCTCCACACCTTACCATAGTTTATGTGAAACCATGATCCTTTGCCATTATCCTTCTTGACGCTTATCATTTTATGAAACACATAATCTATATCGGCACCTTATCATACGATATCCCCCTTAGTTCAAAGATGCCATTTAAGGCATGGGGATCCCTTAAGTTTAGTGATAGGTGGTCATTTAATCGTTCTGCTTGTTTTTCTCTTAATTTTATTAAGTATCTAAGACTATCTCCATACAACTTGTCTTTTTATTTCCTTATCTACCTCCTCTATTACCAATCAAAATAACATTCTTATAGCAACTTACTAACACCATACCCTCTAATTCAGCCTAAACCACTTAAACAAATTAGAACTAGGCCAAAAGGCTTGACTTCATCTGATCATATCTTCTAGTCGAACACTACCCTCTTTTAGCCACGTACACTGTCATGCTAAAGTATGTCCACATCCTTGAAGGGAAAATTAAAATACACTACTATGAACTTTCAACTGCACGATAACTACATAAGACACAATAGATCTACGGGCAGACCATCTCATACATAACAAGAATGGAAAATTATCAGCATATCTATGACAACATGCGACGTTGCCTCTGAGTCTTAGTGACCTACCATATCATGATAACATATTTTACCCCCACTTAGTCATAACACTTCACCCTTACATGTAACTTGGCTTGCTGGTGCACGAGTTCCACAAGCTACGAAAGGTGCTACTGAATTAGTTGTGGCTAGTCAGGTGGGATAAACTACACCACCTCTGTTGGCACTACTATACTTGGCCGAATGGCACTCTATCTGTATGTGGCCTTGGAGACCAGAATTATAACACACATCCATACACATACGACACTTTTCTACATGTCTTTTGATATATTTCCATCAAGGGGGATGCTATTGAAACTCAGAACCCATACGATTATTAAACTAGGGGCATTCATTGAAGTCCTTGTGACAAGGAGCTGAGTGGTAATTCCTACAGCCTAACTTGGGGAAATTCATCTGCTTATGTCCCCTCATACCACAATGGTATCATATATCGAGTCTCATATAGCATTCGCCTAAGTGGAACTTTGCACATGTAGGGCAATCTAGTAGGTTGATATAAGCGGTCCTCTTCTATCTTTTTATTGTATGAGCGACTCTATTAGGAGTCAGAGTCAGAGTTACATTATTGAGAAGGGGAATAAGAGCATATCCCCTCAAAACAAGAGCCTCAAATGCACCAAGGGCTCGGTCCATTCTCCCTACGAATTCTTGTGTAACTTTCTACATTCCTAACGACTCCATCTAAAAGCAACACATTAATAATGATTAGTTTTACATCTCATTCTTCCTTTAGAGATGAGGCATATTCTGCAGAAAGGGAATAACACAAGAGTTTGAGTGATTTCTTACAACATAGCTCAATTGTGCTATCTAGACTTGAAAGAATTGTAACTTTCCCTAAAGTTATTGTAGCCTCACAACTATAAGTGTGACATGTTTCACACACATAAGTAGGACTCTACTAGTCATGGTTTCAGAGACTCCATAAGACATTTGAACCTAGGCTCTGATATTAAGTTTTGTAATGCCCCAAACCATGGCTTGGGTAAAACACAACACTCGGTGCCTGACTGTATGTGACCGAGTAAATCATATGACTACTGAATCAATATGGGCATCAAAAGCATGCAATAGTAATGATTTAAAAATATTTAAATATAGTACAGAGACATAGTCTAAAAATATATATAATATGCAGAAATATCTAAAATCATGATAAGTCTGAAAATTAATGCTGACATGACATACTAAACTAGTCTAGTCTATGAAACCTCTAGACATGAGTCTGACTGCAAAACGGTTTACCAGGACAAGGTTATGGCATACCTCTATCACAAAATATAATCATGAAATAAATCAAATGACACCTCGAAAAAATGAGGCTCACCAAATAGCTGATACAAGTGAGGTCCTAGCATATAGCTCCATCATCCTGAAACATAGAACCTGCACCGTGAAGTGTAGGACCCATGCAAAGGGACGTTACTAAATATAAATTGTATTGTATGTAAAGCAACTGAAAGAATAAGCAGGCACATGAAACTGAAGTGTAACATAAGCATGAGCATGACCTGGCTTGAGTATAAAATATGTGTACAATCTATAAAGTTGTGTATCTGTATATGTGTGGGGAGTGCAGTTGCATAACCGACAACCTAAAACACCATATGGGTACGTGGAGACTGGTACCTGGATCGACTAGCAGAGCAATCCCATACCTTTTTAGTGTATTAGACATGAACATGACATGAAAAGATCCAATCCGCAATCTGAAGGTATCATCCTCTGGCGGAGCGACCCTTATCCTATGGTGGCATACGTAGTTTCAGGCTATCTGAGCCTTCTCGGTAAACTATGCAACTTCCAAAACATGTATTTAAAAATAGTGGCTTGTAATCACATGGGTTTCGTGAAAGCAACTTGTAATGCGTGGTTTTAAATCATAACTTATCATGTGATTAAATATAACATATAACTTTTATAAAATCATGAAAACATATATATATAAGTTCATGAAATTGAATAGTAATAGTTCATAACTTGTAATTTTAGAACCCATGGAATTCAAGGTTATGGACATTCATGGATTACACGTGAATTCCTAATAACCATAATGGAGTATCAAGAACACAATAACGATAATACAACATGGTATATCATGATACATGTAATATAGGGCTATCATGAAATTTGAATAAAATCCTATATGGTAATCATTTAGACAGTTTTGGAAATCATTTCTGGTGTATTCCCGATCGGTTATGGTTTTTTCCTTAAAAACAAAAATCTTCGTGATTTGTGAGTGAGTTCGATACAGAGTAATCTTAAAGCTCATGTGCATAGAGCTTAACTCTCATTGGTAAATTATTTTGACCGGCTGCCCAAGAACAAGTTCTACGTTTGCTCCACTTGCGTTTTGATTTGGTCTGCTTGCTTCCCTCCTCCGGTAGCTTCCAACCTGTTTCCATATGTTGGGACCTGAAGTATTGATTATTTTTATTTATAGTACATGTGTGGCTTTGTTTTTTGTTATCTTTTGGCAGATACTTTTGAGCAGGTGATGCCTTCGACACCGTCTGGGTCGTGTGACCACTTTTATTAAATGTTTGTTTGAGCGGATTCCCCCTCTGGCATCTTTGGCTTGAATGTATAAATGTCACATATGAGATCATTAGCTCATGTTTTTGAGCAAATATTACCTGCAATATCATTGGCTCATATGCAAATGATGTTGAGCGAATGTCATATACGACACTGTTGAATCATATGTATGAATGTTGAGCGAATTCCACCTCTGAAATCATTGGCTCGTATGCAAATATTGAGCGAATGCCATATGTGACATTGTTGGCTCATGCTTTGAGTGAATTTCGCATGCGACATCATTGGCTCATATGCAAATGTGGTTGAGCGCATGCCACCTATAACACTGTTGTCTCCTACTTTGAGCGAATGTCACATGTGACACTGTTGGCTCATATGCAAATGATGTTGTTGAGATAATGACACCTCTAACATTATTGGCTCATATGCAAATGTTGAGTGAATTCCATATGCGACATCGTTGGCTCATATGCAAATGTTGAGTGAATTCCATGTGCGACATCGTTGGCTCATGCTTTGAGCGAATATCGCCTACGACATTTTTGGCTCATATGAAAATGATGTTGAGTGAATGCCGCCTGTGATACCGTTGGATCATACTCTGGGCGAATGTCACCTGCGACATCGTTGTCTCATTTGTGCACACAACGGATATGGCCCTCTCTGTTGGATTACCTTATTTTTTCCCTTTGTCGATTGTGATCCTTTTGGTCAGATAGTTGTTTTATCTTTTATATGGTTGTTATGGATGGATTGTACCTCTTTCTCCTTTGTCGGCTATGACCCTTTCGGTTTGATGGTTGTTTCATCATTTATATCGCTCTCATGGCCGGATTATGCCGCCCTGATGGCTCTTCGTCCTTTTAATAGTTCTCTTGACCCGATTGTGCTACCCTGACGGTGCTTTTCTTTTTTATGGATCTCATGGCTCGGTTGTCATCTTACGATGTCGAAGTTTCTTCTTTGTTGTACCTATTTCATTCAGGAATAAACAAGTTAGTAAAAATAATTGTTGTCCTCCTAATGACATTTTGAGGACTTGCAAACACAAAACAATTGTTAGTTCTTATGGGGTCAATCCATGTCGTCAACTGTTGCTACATCGTTTCTCTGCTTTTCAAGTATTCACCCCCCTTTAGGCTCGGTATTATGAGAGATAAATTTAAATTAGAATTTTTTGAAAGAGTATTTGGAAAACGTTAATCCTAAAATGTATATTTTTTTACCAAAGCATTTTATCATATTAAAATTGATTAAGCTCTGTGTCATGAAATATGCACTTAGTGTGAGGTTCTTCTATAGTCTTTGACACTTTGAGCGTTCTCTTTGTTTGCTTTGGTGAAATTTTTTAGAACCTCCCGAAAATTTTGCCCCAGTTGAAGATTACCTTGAGGTGAACTCTCTCGCCGAATCGTTGTGAAAGCATTTTGGAGTCCCTCCCAAATCGATTCATTGTGAAAGAAGTTTGGAGTCCCTCTCACAAATTCTGCCCCAGTTGAATGTTTAAGATCTGTTGACTCTTGTGCTGAATTTGTCGGTGGAATTTTTTAGATTTCCCAAAAATTCTACCCCAGTTTGAATATTTGGGTAGGCTGACTTCTTCCGCTGGATTTGTTCGTGGAATTTTTTAGAGAATCTCAAAAAATTCTTCCCCACTTGTGGGTGGGAGATCCTTTGTGCTTTGTGAGGCAATTCTTTGAACCTTTGTCTCTTAGGCTTCCTAAGGGTTTCTTTAATTTTTTGTTTGGTGCAACAGAGCTCGAAGAGCGCCTACATATCCCATCTTTGGAATCAGGTTGAACGTAGTTCAGAACAAAGATGATTGGTTTTTTGTAATAATGCGACCGAGTCCTAAATGGACGCCTACGTATCCCACTTTGGGAATCAGGTCATCGCATAGTTCATATTACAAGGAGATGTTAGTTGGTTTTCTATTGCGATTACAAGTAAAGAAATGCAATTACAAGAAAATAAAATGTGATTACAAGTAAAGGAATGCGATTACAAATTGAGAAGGTGTGTCTTTACGCGTAGTATCTCTTGATTACATCTGAGTTGATTGCCTTGGGCCACCCTTGCCCATCCATTTTTGTGAAGATTACAACTCCTCTTAATAATACCTTGTGCCATGTAGGGTCCTTGCCATTTGGGTGTGAATTTTCCTTTATACTCGTCCTGGTGTGGAAACATGTGCTTGAGTACCAATTTTTCTATTTGAAAGTTTCGAGCTCTGACCCATTTTTTGAAGGCGCGTGCCATTCTTTGTTGGTATATCTGATCGTGACATACGATGACCATACTTTTCTCGTCAATCATTGCCAACTGCTCGTATCTTTTTCTAACCTACTCTGGTTGTGTAGCTCTGCTTCTTGTATGATTCTGAGTAACAGTATCTATACCTCAGCTTGTATCACTGCTTTTGTACTGTAGATAAGTATGGAGTTGCTCCGGTTGAGATTTGCATAGTTGTTCAGTATCCTAGCAACGCGTAGGGTAGTTGTTCATGCCAACACTTGCAGTAGTCAGTTATTTTCCTCAATATTCTCCTGATATTCTTGTTCGCTGCCTCTACATCTCCATTCATCTGTGTCCTGTAGACGGTTGAATTTTTATGGGTTATGCGAAATTGTTCACAAATATCCTTCATCATATGGCTATTCAAGTTTTCTCTATTATCATTTATGATCGACTCTGCGATGCCAAATCGGCATATGATGTTATTTCATATGAAGTCTGCTACCACTTTCTTTGTCACTGACTTGTGAGAAATAGCTTCAACCCACTATGTGAAGTAGTCTATGGTGACCAGAATGAAGCGAAGTCTATTGGATGTTGTTGGCTCTATAGACCTGATGACGTCTATGCCCCAAGCTACAAATAGTCAGGGCGAGCTCATGACGCTGAGTTCACTCTGTGGGATTCTAATAAGATCTCCATGGATTTGACATTGATGGCATCTTTGCACAAATCTACTATAGTCAGTTTCCATAATCATCCAATAGTATCCTGCTCTCAAGATCTTTTTGGCTAGGACGAACCCGTTAATGTAAGTACCACAAGTCCCGGCGTGTACTTCTTCTAATAGTTTTGTGGCCTCTGCGGCATCGATACATCTGAGTAGCTTAGATCAGGCGTCCTCCTATAAAGTACTCCCTTGTTTAGAAAGAACCCATTGTCCGTTCTCCTGATGGTTTTTTATTGGCGATGATATTCTCGGGATACTCTCCATTTTCCAAGTATGTGCTTGTGTCGGTGTATCACAGTTTACCGTCAGGTTCTGCTTCCACATGGGAACAATAAGTGTGTTCTTCCCTGATGCTGATCTACAGCACGTCAATGTGACTGCTTTCAAGATGTTATATCATGGATTCTATAGTTGTGAGAGAATCAGCGAATTCATTCTAAGCCCTCGGTGTGTACCAGAACTCGATCTTTTTTAACCTCTTGTATAACCTTTGTGAAAGGTTTACCTATGGAAAAAATTTCTCATTATTAGTGGCCCATTCTCCACGAACCTAGTGAATTAGCAAATCTGAGTCTCCTATTACCAACAATTCTTGAATATCTATCTTGATGGTCATGTGAAGACCCAAAATGCAGGCTTTGTACTATGTCATATTGTGCGTACATTAGAAGTTGAGCTTTGCTGACATTGGGTAATGCTGACCCATTTTTAGACCAATACTGCTCTGATTCCTGAACCATTGTAATTGACTGCACAATCGAAGAACATTCTTCATCCCCAGTAGGTTTCGACCATGTGTTCTTCAATTGCCATCACTTTCTCATCCGGGAAATACGTCCTTAATGGTTTAAACTCTTCGTCGACCGGACTTTCTGCTAGCAAATCAGTCAATGCTTGTCACTTGACAACTTTCTAGACCACGTACGTGATTTTGAATTCGCTTAGAAGTATTTGACACTTGGACAATTTTTCAATAGGCATCGGCTGGCGAAAGATGTACTTCAAAGGATTCATCTTGGAGATCAGGTGAGTACTGTAGGATGATAAGTAGTGTCTCAGCTTTTGTGCTACCCATGTCAGGATACAACATGTCTTTTCCACCAAGGTGTACCTCGATTCGCAGGCGATGAACTTTTTATTGAGATAGTAAATGGCTCACTCCTTCTTCCCAGTTTCATCGTGTTGTGTCAACATGCATCCGAATGCATTATCCGATATTGACAAATACAACAATAGGGGACTCTCCGATCTGGGAGGGACCAAGACTGGCATATTGGAGAGATATCTTTTAATGGTGTCAAAGGCCTTCTGGCACTCTTCTATCCACTTAGTGGGCGCATCCTTTTTCAAAAGATTGATGATGGGCTCAACAATTATTATAGATTGCGCTATGAAGCGTCCAATGTAGTTCAATCTTCTCAGAAAACTCATGATGTCTTTCTTGGTTTCTAGCGGTGGCAACTCCTGAATGGATTTGATTTTTTAGGGATCTAGCTCTATGCCTCTGCGACTGACTATGAATCCCAACAATTTTCTGACAAGCACACCAAATGTGTACTTGGCCATATTTAGCTTCAAATGAACTTGTGAAGTTTGTCAAAGAATTTTCGCAAGTGTATGATGTTGTTTGAGCTTTCCCATAACTTGATTATGACATCATCCACGTAGTCTTCTATCTCTTTGTGCATCATGGCATGAAAGATGGTGGTCATTGCTCTCATGTAAGTTGCGCAAGCATTCTTGAGGCTGAACGGCATTACACGATAGTGGTATACTCCCCATGGAGTAATGAATGATGTGTTATGTGCATCTTTTTCGATTATCAGAATCTGATGGTAACCGGTGAAGCAATCCACAAATGATTGTAACTCATGCTTCGCACAATTATCGACGAGTATGTATATGTTCGAAAGTGGAAAATTATCCTTGGGACTAGCTCGATTGAAATCACAATAGTCTACACAAATTCGGTTCTTTCTGTCTTTCTTTGGTACGGGCACGATGTTGGCCAACCATGTGCGGTATGGAGTTACTTCACTACTCCATACTTTATCTGCTTTTCAACCTCATCTTTGCTTCTTATGCTTAGATCAGGCTTGAATTATCAGATTTTCTGTTTGATCGGGGTGAAGCCCTCGTTGATGGGTAGCTTGTGGGTTACTATATCTATGCTTAACCCAGGAATATTTGTGTATGACCATACGAATATGTCGACATATTCCCGTAGTAGATTTATCTTTCCTGGGTGCATCCAAATGAGCACTTATCCTGGTTTCCTTAACTGTTTCCTCGTCCCCGAGGTTAATTTCTTCGGTTTCGTCCAAATTAGGCCTTTGCCTATTTTCATATTAATCTTTTTCGTCAATGAGATCCTCTGGCAACTCTACTTCTTCGTCATACTCCTCATATTCCTTTTCTTTTATATCGCTCGACTCACTCATCTCACAACATGTCATGACATTAAGAATTATTTTATTATTATTACTGAGAAAATGGTGAAGCATGGTTAGTGTATAAAACATATTAATAAAATAAAAGACTACTTTTGTACAAACTAAGGCTTTTATTAATTTTGATAAATTGCGTATAAATTGTGGTCCTAACTAGGATCAACATCGAGTCATTTCCATTTTTTCAAACATTACGTAGAAATAAAGATGCAAATGGTGAATGCTCGGGCCTCATCTAATTATCACTGATTTTTTAAAGCAAATTTAAATTCATTCTCTCTATTGAGGAGCCAAGAGCGAGGTAGAGTTCCAGTTGGACAGCTACTCTCCCAGATCATCATTGCGAATGGTGGGCTCTTCAAAGCATTCTACCAATATCACAAGACACTCTTCCTCCCGGAACAGCATCCCTAAACCCTATTTTGCATTTTCTCCGTTATGCATGGGCATTCTGACCGGGAATGACTGGTACAGGCTCGGGAAATATTTACGTAACTGTGGAGGACCTCTTTTCCTTTGATCAATGTCGGAGGCTTTTTCAGAGCTTGGTATATACCCAAGACCAAAACGGTAATCATTTGTCGGAATTGACACCGGTTCTTTGATGCTCTGGATCTCTCTACCCAAACCTTTGTCGGGTTTGAACCTGTTCAGAAGCATTGTTGTGGAAATCATCTAATAAACTGGTGTCATAGGGCTTTCCTTGTCGTCCACTTTTTGGGTAGCTCCCACAAGTTCTACCACGTAGAAATCTGTGTCTTTGGGGATTTCCTCTATTACTGGTAGGAGTTATTGGGGTAGTTATGAATGCTACCCGCTCCGTCAGTTACCACTTCATGACTCTCCTATAATAACTTTAATGATTGGTGGAGAGATGATGGTACCACTCCGGCCATGTGTATCCAAGGCCTGCCCAACAATAGATTATAATTGGTGTTGATTGCCATAACTTGAAACTTAGTGGTGAATTTGGCGGACCCCATCTGTATGTTGAGGTCCACCTTACCAATAGGATCATGATTTACTCCATCTAAATCTCTTACGTTGCTATAGCTCTGACATATTTTCCCAACGTCGTAACCCAATTGCTTCAATATAAATTTAGGGCATATATTGAGACTGGCCTCGTTGTCGACAAGTACTCATACTATGACTTTGTCTATATATTTGACAGTGATGTAGAGAGCCTTGTTGTGGGTTGTTCCGTCCTTTGGCAACTTTTCAGGGGTGAAGGAAATCTGGTGGACCCCAATGACGTGGCCTACCATATCGGCCAATGTTTCGCTGCTTGTTCCTGCTGGGACATGGGCCTAATCCAATATTTTTATTAAGGCTTGACGATATTGCGTTGAACACAAGAGTAGTGCCATCACTGATATTTGATCTAGCATCTTCTTTAAATGTTCCATAATAGAATATTCTTTTGGCTGCATTTTGCGCCAAAAGTCTTCAGCCTCTCCTTCGGTGTTGGGACTTCATTGGTTTCCTTCTTTACGGGGCGCTCCATGCTCCAATTCTTCGGGAGTATAACATCTTCCCAACCTTGTCATTCCCTGAGCCATGGCCGCTTAAACGATGAAATCTTTCCTCGGGGATGGGACTATTTCTTGCGGTACTTTGACCACGAACTGTGTTGGGATCACCACTTTGAAATTAGTTCACTCTTGTAGATTAAGGGAGGCAACTATTTATTCCAGACTCTTAACAAATTCCTGGATTAATGGCTTGCATACGACCCAATCCTCTTCCCATTCAATCATGTGTATATGATTAGCACCATGATTGGGCAGAGGATTTTTGTTTACGTTTGGCGCTACCAGTCCCAATATGATATATTTCTTTTATCGATTAGATCGTGTATCTTGTGTTTCATATTTAGGCAGTCCTCTGTATCATGCATATTCCCCCCCCCCCCAAATGATATGCACAAGTTTAATTGGCTTTATAGAAGCAGCTTCCATGGTTAGTCGGCTTTGGCAAAATGGTTTGAATGATTCCGGCAGCATTTAATGTTGAGAACAATTTTGTTGGCTATGTTGATGATTATTCTTGATTTGAGGTCGTCCTCTATTGCCTCTCCCATCTTTACCAAATCAGAGAATGGCCTCCCGTCCATAGACATCATGCGATCATAACAATCCAATTCGTACGATTGGATAAAGTTCAAGACTAGTTCATCCTCGCTCATCGGCGGTTGTACTCTGGCAGCTTCAGCCCTTCATTTGCTTGCATATTCACGGTAGCTCTCGATAGACATCTCATGGATCTTTTTGAAATAGAAACGGCCGGGCACAATTTCCACAATAAAGAGAAATATTTCCATAAAGGCCCCTTCCATCTCTTCCCAAGAGTCCTAACTACGGATGTTTTGGGCTGTGAACTATTCAGATGCTTCTCCCATGAGGCTTCAGTTGAACAACCTTATTATCATGGCGTGATAGCTCTTTATTTCGACCAGTTGGTCGTAGTATGCTCTTATATGAGCTTTGGGATTTCCTGTCCCATTGAAGAGCTCAAATTTCGGCACCTTGAAGCACTCGAGAAATTCTAGGTCCGGGTGCATGCACAAGTCATCATATCATAGGCCCATTCATTTTTGTGAGCCTCGGTTGGATTTCTTAAGCAGGTCTACCATCTTCTGCTCCATGTCTCTATCCCTTCTATCTTGTTCTGCCCTCCACTCCTATTCTATTTCTTTGTAATGGTCAAGCTCGGGTGAAGAGTCAATGGGGATTATTGGGGTATGAAAAGATATTGTGGGTTGTGTTGGGCGGCTTTTAGGAGTGGCAGCAGCTTTAGGTGTTGGATGAGTGACAATATCTTGGTGTATGCTGGGATCAATATTAGTAGGTGGTGCCTAATAAGAAGGCGTAGAACAGGAAGTCTCGGCTACGTGGGTGGCATTTACTGGAGGTGGGGTTTGGTACGAGGTACCGGCATGGGTATTAGTGGCTGGGAAGTGTTTGGGTATGGGTGAGTTCATTGATGGAAAAGGCAGTGGAGGCCTTCTTGTTTCAATGGCTACCTCTCTAGCAGCGTTGACAGCTTCATTCTTCCTGACCTGTTCCTGAAGGTCCGCAATCTTTCTGAACAACAAATTAATCAGGTCCTCGTGAGGTGCCAGATTCTGAAGGTCCTGAGGTGCGATGTAAACTATGACTAAAGCATCTTTGTTATGTGCATCTTCGGGAGTACCAGTTATTTTCTATTTATTTAGGTATGTTGCTGCGACTTTTGATCAGGTGAAGTATGCCAGCGCGATACAGCACGGAGCAACCCCTATATAAGAAAAGAATAACACAAAGGCAAATGACGTTAGTAACGTTAGTCGAAAATAATATTAATACAAGTTGCACATAAAGCACATAGACTAATGTATTCGATCCGAACTCTTGATTAATTTTCTATTCCGGAGATATGTTGGATATTTTGGCCACTTTTAGGCTTTTTAGGGTTTTGGTTTGAAGTCTATGGTCGATTTTCTATCACGACGTCGTTGACACCAAAACTATTCTATAAATAGGACTATTATTTATATAATATAAGGGTCGAGTCTTGTGTAGACTACTTATGTATCCCTCCGCAGGAAATCAGGCCCTTACGTAGTTCGGGTTGCATAGAAATTTGTCACGACCCCAAATCATTAACTCATGCGGGCACCTACCATTCCCACTTCGGTAGGCGACCCCTTTCCTTAATCATCAATTCATTAATAATAATGTAAATAAAGCAAGTTAAACGTAAGTCTAAATCATTACATAAATGTCAAAGGTGTGGAAATATCATACTAATACAACCCCAAAGGAAAATGGTCTATAACAGCACAAGAGCCACTAATAAAATATATCTGAATAGTACATAGGTCTCAAAATGTCAAAATACTATCTTAGAATCAAAGTAAGACAAGTAGAAATGATGGAGTCTTCCGGCAGCGGATCCATCAGCAATGCTCACCCTAAAAGACTCAACAGCAGCCTTAGATCAATCTCGAGGGGTAAATGTATAACCGATCACGTACTTTGCATTCTAAAGAATGCAGTAAGGTAGTATCAGTACAAACATTATGTACCGATAGATATCATAGGCCGACAACAGTTAGCTAATATATGCATAAGAAAGAAACTGAAGAATAGACATGCTCGCAATCAAGTACATGTAATATCACAATCTAAGAATAATCGGCCTAAATGTAGAGAATCAAGTCAAGATCCAAAAGTATGAATATAATGATGAGTAAATATGAAATGCAATGGCCAATGTAATCTATGTACACACATGCTCCAAGCGTAATATATCATCGTCCCATCAGACATGACCCATGGGGGACCCGCGAAGCTATCACTCAGCCTAGAGAAGACTCTTCCACTGAATACCCCGCTAGCCATTTTGTATCACTCAGCATAGAATGGCTACGCAATTGATATGTAATAAGAATCACTGTTGTTTCTTTCTCATTTAGCACCATCACGCCAATCATAGATAGTATCAATGTATCGTGAAAATGAGTATGAATGCAATGCAATGACAATATGAAGTATATCATATGAATCCCAACCGTGTCACACATGGACACATATCACAATATCAGTATCAAATCAAGTATTTCTCTCTACCTATGATAATATCAAAGTAAGTGAGAAACAACTATATCACATGTACAATATGGAAAACATGTATAGATCCAGTAACCACAAAGAGGAAATAAGTCACACTCAGTCAACAATAACCAACCTAAGTAATCCATCATAACTCTGTACCCAAAGGCGTACATGCTTTCTCCAATAGAATCTAACTACACATACGCTTCCCTAACCGAAGTCTAACCAGAAGGTAAGCCGTAACCTACCTGGAATGTCGAGCGGGAGTCACAATGAATCACACTTGCACCTTATCCATCTGCGGATTACGGTCGTACTCGAAGTCTAATATTATCGATTTCTAAGTTAGAGCATGAAATTAAGAACACCCATAACATTAAACTATCCTTAGAACCCAACCCAACTATGGGAGAAAGGGGTAAACAGGCTTATAGGGGTAAAATAGTCATTTCAAAAGTGAAATATGAATTTCAACGTTCTAGGTGTTCAATACTACTCATCAATTTCTAATTCAACTCAAGATTAGGCAAATTTCATCAATTAATACAAAACCTCCAATTTGTGTATGAACTCTAGTTTTCTACAATCAAATTCTCAATGTTAATGGAAGATTCAAGTTTAACAAGTACTATATAGTGGAATCCATACTTAGATTGATGAAACTCATAAATTAATTTTCACTTTCAAGCTTAAAAATCAAACAAACCCTAACTAGGTTGAACTCATCTTCCCCAACTAAACTCTAGGTTGTTTCCATTATCAAATCAACTTAAAGAAGTTAAAGGAAGGTAAAACAATTCTAAGGGAGCTTACCACAAGAAGAAATCACTAAAAGTTGCTTGAAATCGCCTCAATGGTGCTTTGGAGGACTATTTTTGAAATGGGGGAAAAGAAGGGTTTAATGACACTTAAATTATTCTAGAAAAAACTGTCGTCCACTACGGCAGAACCGCGCCTTGAAGGTTATCTTTCCTACGCTCCGAATCTAGGTTTAAGGGACCTTAGTTTTGTTGAGGTGTTTGATGATCCACCATTGCACTAAGAGGTTACACCCTTGGAAGTACCTATGTAGGTTTCTGCATTGACTTAAGGCTCGGTATATATCGGTTAGGATGACAGGGACTAGGTCATCGTACTTGGTTTCCCTACTTATGGTTATGCCATGATAGATAGCATGAGTGACAAAAATGACATTGGTATCTATGGCTTGGTGTCGGTCTTTGAGAAATACCATGGTTCCTAGTAGGCATATGGCAAAGGCTGGAGTCGGGTGGTTTCCTAAATGTCATAGGATCGGAACTCTATGGAGTGTTCTACATTTCCTCGTTTGGACCCAAATCGGCTATAAAGATCCACTAACGGCTATGGTCAGGCCAAATATCCAATTGGCTCTAGCCAAGGATAGGGATTTCATAATCTCATCGGGAGTAGGCTTATGAGGTACTAGAAGGTTGTGGTCGGGTTTCTTCCTCCTTCTCATACATGTCCTATTTCTATCTATACAATTCCGGATCTCCTCTAAGGTCGGGGTCATCTCGAAATCTTTGAACCTAAACACTATTCTATCACAATCCCAATACCCGATAAGGACTTCTAAGAGTTTTGTATTTCCTTTCATGGTCATATAAAACCATGTCAAATTTTAGGTTGGTATGCATTTACAAAACAGAGCACAATTAATATTCCCCCCCCAAAGGACAATGGTTTATCACACAAGGCATATTTAAATGCTTCCACATAGCAAGTAGTTGGATGTAGTGTCTTCGGGTCATAGACCATCAAGACATGAGGTAGTCAGCCTAATAGGTCCAGATACGTCTAAAATATCTAAACCCATCTAGGACAAGCATGCGCTAGTTCAGTAGGGATTTGCCTTCGCTCTATCCTAGTTGTACTAAAAAGGTTAACAAATGACTAAGGGACCCAAACAGACTACCCAGGGTAAACCGTTGTCGACTATTGGATGACCGCGAACCAACTCCATCTTCAACGTGTTCCAAGAAAGTTTTTTTGATTTTATACTGGAGGATGATCGCAAAATCCGCATAATCATCTTTGTGCACTGATGCGAGTGTGTGTGCATGCCATTTGGAGGAAAATGAAATGCATTAATGACAATTACAATTGTGGGTATTTAAACACATAAGCAGTGCATATTCTTTAAAACATGTTGTATTTGAATCCTTATGGTTGGAACCTAGGTTTATCCCCAGAAGAGTCGCCATCTGTTACGATTTACTTTATGCGTAGGCATAAAAGCTACTATGAGATTGTTGGTGCTCTAATTTGATAATTTTTATTAGAGTTGCCACCTAATTTATAGGTAAATTAGGAAAACCAAGTTGAGAGGGTTTATTCAAAAAAATAAAAAAACCTTTCTAAACCAGAGTCGAGGTAAGGGTTCTGGTGATCCCCGGGGAAGGTGTTAGACACACCGGTATTAAGGATCCATGAATACGGTTGACCTTCGGGTTCTATAGCATTTTTAAATTCTACAAATTGCTTAAAGTTTTTAAATTCCCACAAAATTCATGTCATTCATTTCATTTCAAACTCAAAGACTTTTTGAAAATCAAGGAGTTAATTTCCGCATAAAAATGGTCTGTGTAAGGGTGATTTAGTCAATTTACTTTCAGACTAAGAACATTCAAGAATTGACTTGAGTAGAACTCTACAGTTAGTCCAATAAATTGTCCATATCACTTTACACACTTTGAAATCTTTTGTAATTTGAAAAGAATATAACCCATTTAAAATGACAAATTTTGATTAAAATATGTTTTCTTCTTCTTTTCATGCTATAGTTACAAAGGTCATCACATAGTCCACAATATACCAAAATCCATATTTTAACTCACGTCCAAGAAAGGTATTTCGATCCTTAAAACCATTTAAATTGAGCTTGGCCCAAAATCAGCTTTTGAAATGTCAGTTTTTGCCCAAACATAGCCCAGAAATTAGTTTTAGCAATTTAGTCATACTAAATTCTCCTCAACAGATCCATTTCTTAAAGTCCAGATTTACTGAAGAAAAACCTGACCTATTTAAACACATTTTTAGCCCATTAGATTGATGTCCAAAAATAGTTCCGATTTTCTTTGAAGTTTAAAATAGCCCGATTGATTTTATCATTGTCCAAAAATAGTTTGATCCAAATCCAAAATTCTTATTTTTTTCTCATCAATTTTAAGGATAGTTACATACTAGCCTCACTTTACTTTAAGTTTTGGAAGGAGAAATACAAAAGTATGGACAGCCTAACCAGCTTGATCAAGAATATTGGGTGGTTCGCATCCGCTAGGGGTGTACCTGTTTATTATGGTGTGCCCTACTTTCGTACATCACAAGATTATATGAAGAGTGATGTCCTCAAAATCATTGTTTATGATCGCAATAAAAAAAAGACAAATAAGTCTCAGAGTGAATACTGATAATAGAGATCGTAGGAAGATAGAGGTCTCAACCTTTATCAACTTCATCCATCAGAAGGATGCCTATATTGTGATGCTTGTAGTAGAAAAAATGACACAGCATATAACTCTCTGTTGTACTGCGCTCTCCAAGTGTGCTTGTTCCCCCCTTCTTCCTTACCCCGGAAAGTCTTTGTGAAATAACTCCGATGAGAAGAAAAAAGAAGGCGCTAAGAGACCCTCCTGGCCCAACCCTAGACACTCTAAGATCCTTTTTCAAATCTACTCACATTTCAAACCTACAAATAAAAGAATATCTGTCAAAAGCTTCACCTCGATAAACCTTTGTAATAAAGATCGTCGAGCCGCCGACAACTCCAAGGGTTCAGGGGATACTCTGTGAAAGACTATTGAGTGATATGTCAAGCTGATCCGACACCAAGTGGGCCGCACCTCTGAGGACTCAATATGAAAGAGAAAGGTGTTCCTTTAAGCCCTAAAGTCGTCCGCTTTCTCACCGGTCGCAGAAAGTCTTATCTTATTTCTTCTTTAATTAGAAATTCTTTAAAGATTTCTATTTTTTTCTATAAATAGAATCAGGAGGTCTTAGTTTGCTTTACAGGAATCATTTTTCGCGAGGAAAAAGAAGGTTCCAATGAGTCCGAGGAAAAAACTAGCACATTATGGCCATGACCGGCTAAAGATCACTGACATCTCACAAATTGGATTTGAACCAATATCGATGCTACTTTCCCTAACGTTGTAACAAGATTGCATAGGTCCAACATAATCCTCCTAACAGGAAGCCAAAGATGGGCGATGATCAATTAGTTAGCTAACGAAGTTGATGTTGAAGTAGAAAGAAGGCTAATAAATATGAACACTTGAATTCCCGGGTTTCCTTTGCCAATAGTCCAATCAATGGTGCACTATCGGAAACAAGACTCGGTCGCTACAAGCCCATGACAAGTCCCTTATATTTCGCACATAGGAGATCGAGACACAGCCCCAGGGCTATGGGGAAAGATGTAGATCGATTTTGGATTTCTTAAGATTCCAAAAGTCTGAATCTTTTAAAATTTGAAAAGAAAAGAAGCCTCAATCCGATAATCATAAAGTTAATAAGTTTTGAAACTCATTTATGGCAATTCTATTATAAACGATGTACGTATCGTTTGCATATCCTAAGTCATAACCGTAAGAGGTTCCAATAATAGACAAATTATTGTTTTATACAAGTAATATTATATATATATATATATATATATATACAAGTATGAATTGAAAGAGATGAGTTTAGGCTGGTGGGCCTAACTAATCCCACCAGTTAACTATTTTCACCCATAGTTGTGCCTTCAATGCGCAACTACAATGCACGGACTCGATGAAGATTATTATTTGGGCCTTAGCCCAATTGGCTAGAAAGAAAAGATGAGCCCTAATGGGGGCCCAAGTCATCATGGGCAGAGGAGAGGAGGGGAAAACAAAGATACTAGTTAGAACGTAATCGAAGACTTATCATATGCAAAATAAATTAAAGCACATAGGTAGTCCCAAATTAAACTCAAATTAAAAAACTGAAGACGGCCAAAACCAAAACAACGCGCAATGGCAAGAAGAGAGAACAAACAAGTGGGCTCAGCCCCAATAACTAGGTCACATGTAAATGCAAATAATAAAACAAGAAAAAGTACAAGGCAAATGGGTCGGCCCAATTGTTCCAGTCATGAAGAGAAGGAACATGGGGTTAACGCAAATGGGCTAAGCCCACTCAGGCGCTCATGATGGTAATATAAGTGATATACAAGGATATACATACCTTCTACACCCGATATACTAAGTGTACAAGATATACAAGTTATATATATCGAATGTGTATACTAGCACCTCTAACAAGCTAATCACAAAGAAGGGAGAAAGAGAAACAAATGCCCAGAAAGAGACATATGCAGTATACAGTGAAAGTATTCTTATTTTTAACATTACTGTATATATTCTACCTAATAGACATGATAGTAACATCCTACACTCATACATGATGAATGCAATATCCATATTACCCTGGTGGTATTACTTTGACAGTTAACCAAACATACACATAGCTACAAATTCTATGTGATTTGCCAAGTTTAAGTAGAGAAGATGTGGCCTATATTATCTTTACATAGTACCTATATCAAGCATCACTCACAACCAAAATAGAACATTAGAGGTTGAACAAAACAGAGGATAGAATTTGAACCTTAGAACTTCATTTAAATTTGGATCATGTTCATGCTATCATATATGTTGTTTTAAACTTAGTACTAGTGATAACACAAAGGTATTGCCCATGGTTCAAAATGCACAAGATTCAAATTAAACTAACACTAGGCATAACAGACACACCAACATCTTACCTAAGCTTCACTAAAAACAAGTCAAGTTACTTCAAACAAATAGAGAATGGATCGGCATGGCACTTAATTAAAACTGTCCAATTTCTCTTCATGCTAGTGTCTTAAACACATACTATATAAGATAAGAAAACTCATACTGATCCTATGTGAACTACCATATTCACACAGAGAATAAAAATAGGCATGGTATGGATACACATTCAGTCTTATCATGATTTAATAATACAAGGAGATGTATAAGCAAGTCCTAATTCCTACATACTGTCAAACCCAAGAATCAAATCCTAAGGCTATGTCATGCTAAAGATATGCACAAGTGTATATATGTCACATTCATCTTCCTAACATCACTATGATGCATTGACAACTTTAACTGAATTAGATGTAAACATGCATAGACACCGATGCAAACAAGCAAGGAATTTGGATTTAAATATCATACAAATGGATGGTTTCCATTCTTTCATCTCATAAATCGTGCAATAGAATTGAGTCGTAAGAATTCGAATCAAACTCGTGCTTTCTACCATTTCTGTAATGCCATTACCAGAGAGATGTCGGCTCATTCGTATTCGTAGGAAGTGAAAGAAAGATCCCTACCGGGTTGATGAGATGCCAAAGGTGCAGTTATTATAAAAGATTTCAGAATGTTAGTATTTGTCTCGCACATATACATGAAAGGTAATACAGGTGTAGAAAGGTGATGTGTTGATTTTAGGATGACTAAGGAAGTGTTGAGTACGTTCCGGAAGAGTTTAAGACTTACCGGATTGACTGAAGTATGTTCGAAAAAAATATATACAATGATTGCTTGTGTTGGAGGAGTCTCATATGGAAGGGTAATGATGATTTAAGACCTGTTTATAGATGTATTGGAAGAATAGAAGTTAAACGAATCAAAGAAGATAAGTTATGTCAAAATTTGACAAGTTTCCATCTGGATTATGAGATGTGCGGACCTTACTTTTTGATGTACGGACCGTACAAGTGCTTGAGAGATCATATAATTTGATCAGAGAATTGACCAATTGCAGAAGGGAAGGTACGGTGCCAATGTATGGACCGTACATTTTTGTCGTATCACTTGACGTATATTAAGGTACGAATCGTACTTTGGTTTGCACTTCTGGGTGGTGGCCGACTTTTAAGTCCTTATATTTTTTATGAGCCACGATCTAGAGTTCATTTTTCATTTCCTACGCAGCTCCTTGAGCTCCTCCAAAGTTTCTCTAAATGTTCTTGATGATTCAATTAAGGTTCAGAAGTAGAGCAATATGACTCTCTCCCATGGAAAATCGTAAGCCTAGTCTACTATTTCTCCTCTTTTCTTGGTTGATTGTGGAGGTTGTTTTGTGTAAGTAAATGATGCTAAAAGGACTGACTTTAATCCCTAAAGGTAAGTTTTATCATCTCCTTTGGGGTTTGAACTTCTACAAGTTGTAGTAGATTATTTTGCTAAGAGCTTGTAGCTCAAATATTCTATTACAAATATCTGGACTAAGGTAAGAAATGAGATTGATAGCAAGGGAATGATAAAAATATAAGTGGGACACTTGAACGAGTATGAGAAATGACTATGAGGTCTTAATGGTTAAATGTTAACAGGATGTATCGATCGGATGATTTAGCTCTCCGAATGAAGAAAAGCATTGATATTCGCAAGATCCCTCTGTTAGACGGAGAAAGAGTTGGAGCTTTGAATGATTGTTATGATAAAATATATTGAGAAGTTGGAAGGTAAGCAATCTGATAGTGAAAGATCAAACTGTAAAGGAAAGGGGAATCTCTAGAGGTTATTAAGAAATGAGCCCTTAGGATTTACGTCATAGCTGGAAGATATAAAATCTATCGAGACTGAGTATGTCAGTTACGAATGCATGGCGTTCTATCCATGTAAATGATTTGGTAACCCCTAGTAAGAGGAATTGGATTGGAGCAAATTGTAAGTTGTTAAAGGATCATAAAAGTATGGAAGGAGTTAAGATAATAATATGATTTTCAGGGCGGAAAACTCTTAAGAATATAAAGTTATTCTCCTCCTACAGGGGAGGTAGTACGATGAAGAATTGATACATAACTCATCTAATGGTTTATTGAGAAGACGAGAAGGTTACGACAAAGAGGTTCAAGATGAACCAATTTATGTCATCCAGATTTGATGAATGTGACCTGACTATGAGATGAGATGTAAGTGTCAACGCTAAGAAAGGAATGGTAGCAACCCCTCTACTTAAAGAAAATAAGAAACGGTAAGAGCCCCTAAATATATAAGGCTCAGAAGAAAAGGCCATGACCCATAAATGAAGATAGAAGCACATAATCCCAAAAAAGGATATTTAGAATTAGTGAATGAGATGGGTAAATTGAGTTAAGACGATAAAGATATATGAGGCCGGAAGAGACGTTAGTCTATACAAATTTTATAGTATAAAAATGGTCTTAGATCTAGGAGTTTTAACTTCCCCGATAAGTGATCACAACTTTCAGAAAGCAATCCAAATGGAAATGAATGACAAAGAGGGATATCGTAAGGCCAATTTAAGAATCTAGAGATGCCTGGAAAATGGATCCAATCAATTAAGTACGCACTCAGAATTGACTGTCAGAATGAAAATGGTTATGAAGATAAGAGGGATAATGATGGACACCTAAGGATAACCAAGAATCCATAAGGGTATGTGATGACAACATTACTAAAAGTATATTGCTAAGGGATATTAAACAAGACTCTGAATATATTGATTAAGTATAAGTATATATAAAAGGGAAGTACTTCAATAACTATCGTTTAGTATGTTGGTTTGAAAAAGAACCAAGGTTATAACCCACAATGGAACTTAAGGCCAAGTATGCAAGGAACGCCTGGATAGAAGTTGAGATAAACCAATGCATTGCAATGCACATGTTTAGTATGGATTAGGGAATGAGGACATTTAAGCTTAAAAGGTTGTTGGGAAGCCAAGAAGTCGTGAAGACCCAAGACTTAGGGTCGGCAATGGTGAGCACGCATTAGAAGTACGATGTGAAATCGTTAATAACCATAAAGACGAGGTACACCTTTAGGCGATAGTAATTGAAATTGAGATAAGTTTCTCTTACCAATAGTAAGGGTGTCCGCTCATCCAAATCGCGATGATATAGGGACTTATGAGTCTTCTTAAAGAGAATAACGGTTCTTGGGATTAAAAAGTAAGTAAAGGAAAGCCTAGATGGTATAGTAGAGTGCGGCCCTCGATGAGAAGGAGACAGTTCAAAAGCTAAATTACAACGGATGGAGTTACTAACCAGAACCCAGTAATAGCATTCTTAGTGGTCGAAGTAAAATAACATGGATAAAGGATTTCCATTCTAGTCAGTTTGAAAAAAGAGTTTAATAGAACATAAGGATGTTAAATTGGATATATTTTCTGGCTATTTGACAGGTTTGGATAGTCCTGTTTATAAATGAAACTCTGTCGAATTTTTAGCAACCCTATGGGTAAGAAATTCTGAAACTTTAGTTACCCCAACATTCGAGAACGAATGTTCTTAAGGGGGAAGGATGTTACACCCCGTATTTTCACGCTCGTATGCGTCGTAAGTAAAGTCACATAAAACTCGGTAAGTATAACATCCTATTTTTGGATGGAAATAAGTTTAACCAAGTGTTACATATGTTTTGTAAGAATTTGGGGTTAAACGGATAAAAAAATTAAGTTCGTTGAAACTCGGGGAAAGCCAGGCAGAATTTTGGACCTGGTTTTTTGCCCTACTTGTCGGGGGTATATCTCCTATTATATAAAGAATTATGGAGTGCATAACCTATCTAAATTCAAGTTCAAAGAGTCTACTTCTGATGCATCTAACAGTTTGTCAATATGAGAAATACGGTGGGAATTACGGACCGCATAAAATTGTACTGACCGAAAAAGTAGAGCTCTTTTGGGCGGTGGAAAACTTTTATGTTTTTATATTTCGACTTGCATGAATTGAGATCCCATTTTCCTTTATTTCCAGACCTTACACAACCCTAAAAACTCACTCTCAGGTCTCTTATGGGTTCTTGATGATCCAAGCTAAGTTCGGAAGTAAAATCCGCAAATTGTTCGTTAAAAGATTGTGAACATAATTCTTTTCCTCTACTTCTTGGTGCTGATTTGCTGGCATAAGTTGCTGAAGTTGTGAATTGATATAGGGATAAATTTGTTCTACAAGGTAAGCCTTATCTTCTCCTTGATTTGTTTGATCCTCTACAAGTGTAATAAGATGTTTTGCTAAGGAGTTTATGGCCTAATTGTTGAAAGAACTTGGCTAGAGTTCATGTTGGTGTTAAGCTATGGGGCTGTTTTATGATTGTTTGATGGCTGCATATTGTAGTGTGATGAATGAGGAAGATAGGAAAGCTAGTTAGAATCATGGATGTCACCTTGTTGTTTAGATATCATTGTTTCAAGCTACATAGTTAGTATGCACATAAGGTGTTTGTGAAAATGTCTAAATGAAATCTTCCTTTAGCTTTTGATCCGAAATTGATCCTAATCATTTGTTTAATGTAGACCATCATTCATAGGATGTTCGGGAGCTTGTGAGCTATCTATAGAGGTATGTAAGGCTAATTTTCCTTCTTTGGCATGATTTAACATAAATACTTCCTCGAAAAGATTCTCTACGAAGAAGCCCAAGATTTCTATGCTCATTCTTGTTCAAATCATTCATATCTCTTGAGTATTCTTTGTTAATCATATTTTTCATATTCGTTAAGTCTCTTGATGATTAGTTAAGGTTGAAGAGCATAGCGATAATAATAAAAGTTGGAGGATAACGACTATAGGTCACTCCGACTCTGGTCATGATGTCGGCCGGGTACGACACTGCTGTAGTTGGTTTTGACATTACCGAGTCCTATTATGGCTGGGTACGATCGATTCCTTTCATGGACGGGTACATTATGATATGATATGATTTTCCTTATAGAGAGGCCTTATATTATATTATATGGCCACATAGAGTGACCCGATTTTACTTATATGTATAATTTTATGGTTGTATTAGTTGGATGCCCTCTATGGTCCTTTTTCTGAGTTACAGTTTGACTTATGTACATTACTCTTGCTTTACATTCTTATACATGTTTACCTGCCTTACATATTCAGTACATTTTTTATACTGATGTCCCTTTTGTTGAGGGACACTGTTTCTTGCCCGCATGTGCAGATAGATAATTTGACGAGCCTCCTCAGTAGGATCACTATTCATCTTGAGTTGGAGCACTCCTCTTCTTCCGGAGTTGCTGCCTTTGTTTGGGTATGCATTTACGTACATATAATGGGTATGGTGGGGCCTTTTCCCGACCTGGTTGTTGTTATATGACTCTTAGAGGCTTCTAGACTAGTGGATTAGGTATTGTTATTTTGTATGGACTTGTCGGCCTTCTGAGGTTAGTTGTGGCCTTGTCAGCCTTATTATATATGTACACATGTTGGTTTTGCTGTGATTTCCTCAGGTTGCTATTTCTAATTTCTCTTGTGATTACCATTCTAAGGCCTTGTCGGCCCATACAATTATATGTTCATGTTATGATATATAGGTGGTATGCTTAGGCCACACCCCCCGAAGATTGGGTGTGACAAACTAACACCAATATGTCTTCTATTACCACTGGTACTAGCTCTAGTAACTTAGGGTCACTATTCTGGGTGTGTCATTCTATGCATTCTCATTAAACGTTTCCATAACCCACTTTAATATATCTTATTTAAAATAATCCATCCTCATTAGTAATGTTCTGGGGTCACCCCCACTCTCCTGCACAAGGTGTGACTATTTGGGTTGCGTGTTCATAAGATACTCCTTGTTTACGTCAATAAGATTCACTGTGATAAGAGTAAATTCTCATAATCTTCTTCAATCCTCCAACCAAACTTCCTTCATCCCATATTCATAGCTTGTCTTCATTTTATCATATTTCCCACCAAACTTAGACTTTCGTAAATACATCGGAGTAACATAATATTGTAAACTCTGGATTCACCTAGAACAATCATTTGGAAGGGGGAACCACATTACATACTCTGCCACTACATTAGGTGGAGTTCCACTTTTTTCTAGCCCCAACATGTATATGGGGATTTAACTAGCGTTTTACCTTTACAGTCATAATCTATTGTCATTAGAGGGTCTAATCCCGCAAGTGGTGCCATATAATTAGTCCCTAAAATAAGGTTCAGGTCAATACTTTCGAACATAAAATGGGTCAATACTAAGTTTATAGGAGGTAAAGATGATGGTCACAGAGTAATAGCATACCTCAAACAACATCGGGGCTCAGGGCTCCATTCGCCCCATTGCCCTTACCTTTAACGCTCAACTTAGGGCACTCATGAATCTTGTGGCTTTGGCTGCCACACCAGTAACAAACACCGGTACCTTTACCACATAATCCCATATGTGTTAGACCACACTGCCTGCAAGATGGTCAGGGTGATCTCACTCGATCTATACTACTTTGACCTTGAGATATCGATGTTTGGGAACCCTATCTCGGACGTACCTGAGAACCCTAATTATGCACAATATGTCACGAAGGTCCAGTCTATGGATCATACCACCGTAGCTCACCGCCATATTGTCTCCTACTATAATCACCAACTACCTTGGCCCTCTCGTCACCCTCAGCTGATTCAAATCATGTAATCATAGTCGATCCTTGACAGAAAATCTCCCTAGGTTATGAATTGTCTGACCCTTTAAAGGGGCTATCAACACAAGCTACTCTGGGATGACACCATGTCTGGGAGGCCACAAACTGAGTTAGCAGTTTCACTACTCTCCTAACATCCTCATCAGACGCAGCCGGTGGTGGAATTGGTGATATGGGAGCTTCCCTTAGCCCCTCTGGTACTACTGGAGTCGAAGATACCTGGAAAAGTGACTCACCATATCCTCTGACGGATATGTCTCAGTAGGGGGCGTACTACTCGCATCCCTTCTCAACTCATCCTCAATCTCCCTACAAGTCATAGCTTTGCTAGAAGAAGACATTATTGTAATCATAAACACGATAAGGGTTAAATAAAGAACTCTTACGACTAAGCTCCATCGCACGATCTAGAACAAGAAGGAAGGTAACCATTCTAAATGCCATGTAGCCTCCTGTTTATAAGTGTGGCACGCTAAACACCCATAAATAAGACTCTACTAGACACGGCTTGTAGGCATCCCTAAGATAGACCTACTCTGATACAAAGTTTGTCACACCCCAACCTTAAGGGTGTGGCCGGCACTTAGTGCCCTAAGGCCTGAGTGTACCAGTCATAGAATATAAAACCAACATCACAGTATATGGGCCGAAAAGGCCTCTCATAAATAACTGTGTAACAACCTGTAAGCAAAAAAGGACCCAACAATATCTATATATATATACCTGCCAAGGCTGACTGGGCCATCATAAGTGAAAAATACCATATATAAGTCCAATAAGGCCATACTCGACATGTCTATTCAGGACAACTGTCTATAAGCCTCTAAGTAGTACATGAACATAACCAAGTCAAGACAAGGCCCTGTCATACCCGTATGTATATATGTAAAATAATACTGACTCTGACTAACCCCAAAAAAACAAGTAGAGAGCTCTAACACCGATGCTGAGTTGAGGTCTTACTGGAAAAGGGCATCGCTCCGTCTACTTGACCCTGCAGACATGAAACACAGTGTGCCACAACAAAAGGGACATCAGTACGAATAATGTACTGAATATGTAAGATAGAAACTTCTCAGCCACATAGGGCTTGATAATATATGCCCAATTAATTAGTGGCATGCACATATAAGTGTATGTCAGGCTGACTATAGCGCATCGCGGTGAGAATATAGATACATACATATAAGTGCAATGCAAGATAGACCTCAAGGTACATCATGAACAGAGTTGGAGTGACATATGATCATTATCCTCTGACTATTGTTATGGAATCATATACAACGAACGTTATAATCCAACCAGAGTTCTCTGAATCAATCGTATAACAAAGAATAACGTAAGACGTGAATGAGAGTTCTGACAAGGAACATACTAGAATTATAAGTAATAATATAAGAAAAGCACAAGACAACCAAGTGATCAAGAAGAGAATCATTCGACCATATTTCATTTTACTTTCGATATGAAACAAGATCATGTCAAAGAAGGGAAGAGCCTTACATACCTTTTCGTCGAAGTTATTTAAGTTCCCCGGGTCAGCGTAAGCCCTACGAATGATTATCTACATTATATGATTGATTTGTATCAAAATTGAATTTATATCTTATAAGGAAATTCATTTAGACATTTTGTCAAACAACTTATGTGTGTTACTTGTAAGATCATGTATAGCTTCAATTTGACATATATCATCACAACTATATTTAATACAACTCCTACTCATTACCATAATTCTATCCATATCTTCAAAACTTCATATAATAATCGTAAATCATACCAAAATATCCCACCAACAACACAACTAAGTCTGAAATCCATAACACAAGTTCTTCAAGAATCCTCCAACAATCTTAGCTTAACTACTTGTATAATCTTAAGAACATAATGGATGAGGTGAAACTTACCTTAATCCAGAAAGAACACTTAAATTATTAGCTTACTTCACCACCAAGCTATCTCTGAGATCATTACGACAAGCAAGAAGATGATATATGGGAGTTCACGGGATTCCCACGTCAAACTTGCATAATGTATCTTCGAATTTAGGTCTAAGGTGATAGGAGACCTTTGAGAGAGTGTCCAAAATGTTTTATGGTTTGGGAGATGAGATAAATGGATTCCTTGGTCGATAAAAGTATATTTATACTTGAAAAGAAATTGCCACCGCCTCAAAGTACGCCCATAATGTACGGGTCGTACATTTTTATATGGGTCGTACATTTCACCGTACTCTCTGATTTGTGAATTGTATGTTTCATAAGTAATAAGTCTCTCTGAACTTGAATATAGATAGGTTATTCATCCCATAACCCTTTATACACTAGAAGATATAACTCCTGCACGTTAGGCCAAAATCCTGTCCAGAATTCTGCCAAAGTTTCCCCGAGTTTCGATGAATTTAATTCTTCTATTTGCTTGACCCTGAAATATTTAGATATGCTCTCAATACCGTACATAAGGTCTTACTTACCCTCATATGGTCCCACTACTCATCCGAAGTTACATTAGTCTGCTTATAATGCAATCGACGTAACGAGACAGAGTATGATGAACTTATCATTTCTCAAACTTTTTGCAACTCTTTAAAGTCCAACATGATTACTTTTATTTAATTCCAAAATCTACTTTTTCCTTGGGCTTAGGTAAACTTACTCACAACGAATCCCCTGTACAGAAGTACGATATGTAACATCTTTATCACTGCTGAAAATGCAATGCTTGTTTCCCTGTGTCTGAACTCCAACTACTTATAATCATATCTACTTGGGTACCTCATACCTCCTTTACCTTACATCTTTTACTTTTTGAAACTCGAATCTACTTTTTGATGCTCTCATAGCTTTTTACCATTAGGGTGGATAGATATTAATGCCTTAGGGCTCCTTATCAAGAAACTTACACATCTTGGTACACACAAGATCTAGTGAAGACCTCACATTACTCATCATAAGCATCATTCAAAATCGTGTTTCTCTTACTCAACTCTTAAATAGCTACATAAAATTTCTTACCAACCGTCTTCTTTCTAGATATAGGTATCGTTGTATTATGAAGAAAATAGAATTTAGGAGTTTGAATTTTACAGCAAGATCTAGAGTAAGAAGAAAGAGTGAAAGTCCTAAATGTCTCGTTGCCTCCTGATTATAAGTGTGGTGCACAACACACCCATAAACAAGACTCTACTAGACACGTCTTGTAGACTCCCTAGGACAGACCTGCTCTAATACTAAATTTGTCATACCCCAAATAGGAGGGGCACAACTGGCACCCAGGCCTAACTTACCGAGCACCAATATCACGTATATCTATAACTATACTATAATACATAAGTGGGCCCGACGAGCCATCGTATGATAATTTGATGAAACATGAAAGACTACTCAATAATAGACAACCCAAAAGGACCTACATGCATATATATATGGGATATACAGGTTGTAGAAAAAATCTATATACAGGACATATGTCTACAAGTCCCTAAGAGTACATAAACACCATAAAGGTCAAGACAGGGCCCTGTCATACCCATAAACATGTGTACATAAGAATACCGACTCAAAAGGCAACACCTTCCACTGAACTAAGAACCCACTGAGGAGGATCATCAACCTATCTATCAGGACCTACAAGCATGAAACGTAGCATCCCCAGGCAAAAGGGATGTCGGTACGAATAAATTACCAAACATGTAAGGTAGTAAAGACATCAATGTAACAGAGGAATAAGAACCTCAACTTGGGCTTTGTATTTCCACTGAGGTCCATGATATGCATGCTTTCATTTAAAAAAATATACATATATATAAGCCACACTATGGGGTTGCATCATCATTATCAAGCTGCTCTTTGGGGCTAACATCATCATAACGTACCCAACTGTAGTGGTGTGCACATATAAGTGTCGTACCCGGTCGACTATAGCGCAACTCGGTGTCATAAAGCATGATAGACTCATAGAATAACATTCTGAATCTTTTGGAGTGATGTTAGGTCATTACACCACTAATTAACGTTATGGAACCATCATCATCAACAACCATTATATTTGAAGCCCAAGGAATATTTTAACATGGATACATACATCATGGAAGACAATAGACATGAGCTTCTAGTATATAAGAGTAGAATCATTGTGAATGTCATTTCATTTACGTTTCGTTCATTTGGAATCATGCCAAAAGAAGGAATAAAGGTGCCTTAACATACCTTGCAACCCTATGTACAATCACCACAATAAGCTTAACATGCCACACCTAAATCTACAACAATTAGACGACGCTATAGTCACATTACAAGTGATATACCTATTGTATCGTATTCTGAACGATAACCTTATTCTATAACAAAATGGGAAGGATCTCCACTATTTATATTACATAGACCCAAGTTCATAACATCACCAAAACACACAAACACATCATCAACAACTAGCAATCACACGTTTACCCCTTCAACAACACAAGAAGAGTCCCAACAACCCACCACAACAATATTCAACACTAGCTTATAACTTCTAGTTGCTAATCCACATTTTCCCATGGAGTTAACACAACTATAACTAGCACCAACTCATGTACATCAATGGAAAATTATTTCCTTCAATACAACTAAAACAACTCAAATTATAACTTGGAACAACTTCCAGAAGAGTCCAGTAGATTACAACAACTCAAAAACAATTTCTGACCTTTACTGCGCATGTTCTCAACCAAATAATCTAGTACGACTTGTATAAGCTCAAATATATAGAAGATGATGAACCTTACCTTAAACAGCAAACAACTCCAAATCTGACATTACTTTACCTTGAAGGATTCCTCAAATCAACAACAAGAAGATGAAGAACAATCTAATGAGCACCACGGGACTCCCAACGTTTAATTTGCATTGTTTACCTTTGATTTTTCACTAGGAACGTATGTAAACCATTGGATAGGGTTTATAGGTGTATATGAACTATAAATCGTGAATAATGAGATTAATAAGAGCTGCCACCAATTATACAAAATTTGGAAAATTTCACAGCCTTAAGTGGGTCCCAAAGGGGCTGCCTGCGCAGTCTTGCAAAAATGTGAATATCGCTCTAGTCCGATATTGTATTGATAAAAATGTTATTGCATTGGAAACTAGACTCATAGACCTTTAATTTCATGGGTAGATTACCCCGTAAAACCCATTATATTGGAAGAAAAGCTCGCTGAGATATGACCCAAATTTCAGTTGAATTATGAACGTAACTTGCTGTGACTTTTACCGACTTTTATTTTACAACTTGCTCGACCTAAACACTTAATATAATACTATTATATGATTCAAATACTTCATAACACGACCTTCTTATCATGTTAAGAACTCCTAGTATTACCTCAAAAGTACGGGTTATTACAATTTCGACGAACTTATTTTTCTTTGATTTGTTTAGCCTCAAACTCTTACGATATTTACTTAACACTCATTTAAATCATCATTGTCCTTTATAATGTCATCAACCTTTAAAGTTCACCTTAACTTACTCACAACGGATACTAATGTGAAAATGCAGGGTGTATCATGTTGGGTATGCAATTGTGGCATAAAACTGAAGTAGAGGAAGCTTTAAGTATCAACAAATCTCTTTCGACTCGAACAATGTTAGTTCTCTACAGTTTGACTTTTCTTTGTTTTCCAATCTATAAAATCTTAGTGGGTATCGGAAATTAGATACTAATTATAATTATTATGGGTAACAATGCTATTTAAGAATGACTTATTCACATGTTATGTAAAATATTGTTTAACAATACAATGAATAAACCATATGAATTCCTTCTTCTTAGATGATTATGAAGTAGTCCGATTACTCGTAGCATGAGTAAATATAATTCGACAAATTTAGAGTCAAATGGATATTATAAATTAGTTACGAATTAGACTAAGTAGGAAAATTAATTCGAGATTGATATGATGTGGTTATAGATTGATGAAAGGAAGTACAGATTTCTCGAGGTGACACATTTGGTATTACGACAAGAGTACTGTGAGTAGTAATCTTATCGCAATTTGTGTTTCCACAACCTTGATGATTTATGAATGATTTTAAAAATAACATGTGTTATCAAATGCTTTGAATTTGCATGTGGGACAAGTCCTTTACTTAAAATGGTATCAAACAGTTACTTGAGATGTTTACCGGTTATTTTAAATGTTTTCACTGTTACTAGACTTGTTTTAACATTTACTTGAGATGTTTACTGTGTATTTTAAATTCTTTCATCGTTACTATGCTTGTGTTACCGTTACTTGAGATGTGATTACCGTTACCGTCAATTTTACCGTTACTTAGCGAAACTATTATCTTGACAAGTGTTTTTATCACATTTTGACATAAAGCTTGATTTGATGAGAACTAAACTGACTGATACTGTTTTGAAAATGTTTATACGAGAACTTTACTGTTTATAAATAAAGTATACTTTTGGAGGAGATTTTGACAAACCTAGTAGCTACCAACGGGTTTGTTAGATCTAGTGCACCTTGTGTTTATAGATTACAGATTACAGTGATGCCTAGCTAGTTGAAAGGTAGAACTAGCATACAGTTACCATTTCCCTTTAGTAGGAACCTACCAATATATTTGACTCCTTCACGAGGAGTCCACAGTTATTAGCTATCTCTCAAGGTAGGGAGCCACAATGATTAAATGATTCGTACTTGGAAACCTCCCAAACGTATGATTTTATATGACAATGTTTACAGAGTTTATTACTGAATTGTTAATTTATTTCTACTTACGTGAAAACAGACAAGACTGATTATTGTTATCATTTCTGAAAGGTCATTTATTTCATGACATTTTCTGATTATTATACTAGCATGTTTTCTGACTTTTCCCCACTAAAACGTTTGTGATAAATTATTATTACTCACTGAGCAAGCGACTCACTTTCCGCTATTTTTTTACAGAGATCGCAGGTGTCGTCGGTGAGAATTTGGTTAACTAGAGTGCACGCGTTGATAGTTTCTGCCGAGTCTCGCATTTCTTCTCGTGGGCAAGAATTATTTATTTTCTATCTTCATTTTCCTTAAAAACTCTTTGTGTCTCTCTGTTAGTCATTTTTATTAGTGCCATGAGTACTCTTTCATTAATATGGACTTGTGACTAGTATTATCTTTTTTCCATTTATAGATAGATATAGTATTATTACATTGTAAATGGACAGCTGAAGAAAATTGTGACTTGTTTTGGTGATATTATTTGGTTGTGTTGTTGATTTCTGAGACATGATAATGTTTTGGATAGTCCTTAAAATAGGAAAACTTTGCCCAATTTTTTGTAAATTCCCGTTAAGACCTGCTTTGGTATCATGATCCAAACAGAAGGGCCATGACCGGCACCCGGGCCTTGCTAGTCGAGTACCGATATATACTTCATACTACTCTTTTGTATTGCTTATAAGGGCCAATGAGGCCAACATATGACAGCTCAATAATGAAACATCAGTGATATGAACATGTGTAGATATACGTGCCGGCCAGGCCACTATAAAAATTGTACATAAGATATGGGCCGATAAGGCCATATGCATCAAATTGTAAGACATCAAAGTTGTACTCATACTGGACATAGGAAAACATGTCTATGAGTCTCTAAGAATACATAACAATCATAAGTGGGGACAAGGCCCCGACATACCCATCATCATCTTTATACACATATGCATAATGACACATGCAAGTATGTCCGGAGAAGTGGACCTCACCACCCAGCCGTTGGAGGCCTACTGGATAGCCATCAACCTGTCTATCTAGAGTTGTAGCACGACATGCAGCGTCCACAAAATAAAGATGTTAGTACGAATAAAATACTAAGTATGTAAGGCAGAAAAGCATAAACAAGAACAACAATGTAAAGAGGGATAAAGGAGATACAACCTGTAACATCATAATGCCTCTAAGGGCGACTGATATGCAATGCATAATACAAATATATTTTTTTTTTAAAACATATGCCTCTGTGGACATCATCATATCGTATCCGACCGTAATAAGCTTAGTAAAAATGTACCTGCCCATCATAAGGCTCGGTAGAATCGTGCCCGACCACATGGAGCTCTATAAAACCCAATTGATCAGTGGTTGCACAATAAGTGTCGTACCCGACTGACTATAGTACAACTCGGTAGAGTAAAATAGCTATATATATAATGCATGCTAGACCCATGAAATGACAATCTGAGCCTTTCAGAGCAACGTAAGGTTGGTAACCTCTAAATACAATATTAGACCTAACTCGTCATCATGAACCTTATAAGAAGCAGGAAATACCAACAGTATTTAATCACTTGGGAATAAAAAGAATTAACATCATCATCAATATTTCTATAAGAAGCTAATATGAGAGCATAAATGGAACTTAAGTACTCCTTATAGAATGAAACAATACAGTCAATTCTATCTTCTAAGAGTAGAGTATCTTTTGGAAGGTCGTTTGTTATGTTATGTTCATTAGAGTCGTGCAAAAGAAAGAAAGTGATAGCCTCACATACAGGTATAATCTCCTCCTCAATCCATAACCAAGCTTAACACAATCCTCCTGCGTTTACAATAAGTTAAACGATATAGTTATCAATGTACAATGTCGTAGCTATCGTATTTTACTAATTATATAACCTAAAAAAACCGGGCAGCATATCCCCTATTTATACTACATTCCAAAGACCACTAAGGGTTATCAAACAGCCCAACAACAACAACACAATCCAATATAAGCTTTCTGATTACTTCAACAACTATATTGAGCAGAGAGCTCGATTTATGATTATAAAATATAATTTGAATCCCATTTGTTTTTCCATGAATTATTATAAAATAATAATAACATCATACTTATTCTTACCATATTATTTTCAGCCCAAAACATCATAAGAACAACCTTCAGAACAGTCCACGTGTCGAGCACTTCAATCTTCACTTTTAATCTCAAGTTTCATATGTTTCTTTCATCAATCCACTTGATAAACACATAGACACGCATAAAAACCACAAGAATACCATAATCAAATTATTTATGTAATTTCCAGGCACAAAAAGTTGTTTATAAAGCCTCAAAACAATCCAACAATAAGGTAACAACATCTCTTGTCCTTTCAAGTCCTATCTTATAGTCTTGTACTCAAATAACAAAACCAACATGTAATTAACCTTAATCACACTGAGAAAGATGTTATAAATACCTTACATAGCAGCTAAAACTTGAAATCCAAACTTAACTCAGCTCACATCCACCCTTCTTCACTTCACAATATCCTAGAGTTAATATTTTTTACTTTAGCTGGATTTTGGTGCTGAATTTGGTTATGAACTCTTGGATTTCGCCCTGAACTCTTTAGGGACTGTTGATAGAGCTTTCGAGAAGGTTAGGGTGAATTTTTGTTGAAAATTAATGAAAAACAGCCCCAAAATGTCTTTTAAGGATGACAAAGTCGGTGGCCGCCTAAAGTGGTCCTAACAGGGTTGCCTGCACAATCTCGCAAAAATGTGAATATCTCTCTACTCTAATATTGTATCTACGTATGATTTAATAAGTTAGAAATTAGACTCGTAGACCTTAAATTTTGTGGGTGGATCACCCCGTAATTCCCAATATATTGGGAGAAAACCTCTGCAACATTTGACCCAAATATTCAGTTAATTTATGAATGTAACTTGTGACAACATTTGCCGACTTTTGTTTTACAACTTCCTTGACTTCAAAAATTAACACACAACTATTATAAGATTAAAATACCTCATATCATGATCTTCTTATCATGTTAAATACTCCTAGTCTTACCCCAAAAGTGCGGGTTATAACATTCCCAACTTGCCAACTTTCGACAAAAATTATTTTTTTTGATTCCTTTAACTTCTAAACCTTCCAACATGTGCTATACATGGTTTTAAATACTCATGAATTTGAGAATGGTCCTATCTCTGGTCTTATTTCGACTAAGTTATGACACACTTTAACATATGAAATGTGTGATGTAACACCCTCCCCCCTTAAGGACATTTATCCTCGAATGTAAAAATCCATGAAGGTTAAGTCACAGATTTCACTAAACAATGTAACTGTTCATACTGCCCTATGTTTCTTACAGGGATATACCAGCTTGTTTTTGTGCATCAAGGAATCTTCACATGTGATTGTTACCTTATATGGTTGATTCTACTTCTTTCATCCAGTAATTTCCTCAGTGTTCTAGTCCTTTATAACGCTTGTCGACGATCGTAGCTGCTACTAGTTATGATAGTGATGTTATGTACATTTTTTGGTATAGATCAAAGTGTGTTGCGGGATGGTTATGTCGCCTTGTTGAAACAAGATAAGCTAAGGTATGTGAAGGCTACCATTTTCCTTGTTTTTGGCATGACTTCTTTAACAAGCTCATTCGATTTCATCGTACAAAGATGTGCTAGTTATAGAAATCGCATTCACGTTACTATGACCCTATCTTAGTAGCCCTTCCTTATCGAGGATGAGTTGAAGTTATCCATATTTAGATGAGGAGTTAGAACGATAGAAAGCATGATTGAAGACTATATAGACTTATAGTTCCTTTGGGGCTATTATGTTTGCCTCTGGGGCTATGATGACTCTTCAGCAAGGGAATATGAGCGTTCGAGAGTATAGTCTTTGATTTGATTCCTTGGCAAGGTATGCCCCAGCTTTGGTTGGTACGATGCATGCTCGGATTCACCAGTTCATGTCAGGTCTGGCACTGAAATAGGTTGAGGCATGTACTATATTTTTCGTGTACAAAATTATGGATATCTCTCATATACAAGTCTTCGCTCAGAATTCAGAAGAGTGTCTCCTTCAGCAATCGATTACCGAATGGATGGAAAGAGAGAAACATAAGATAGAAAGATTTATTGGGCCTCAGGAGGAACCCCAAGTTGGTTCTAGGTTACTACAGTTCAGACACCCATCCAGGCCGCAGTCATCTCAGTCACAGGTTTGTATTCCATCAGGACCAGGTTAGATCTCACGAGAATTAGGCTCACGGAGGCAGCAAAGTTCAGATCATATGGGATTTGCCCCTCCACGTTGTGTACTTGCGGCAGAGGGCATTATGGAAGGTACAGTCTATGATTGACCATTTGTTATACGTGTGGTCATGAGGGTCACATGATAAGAGATTCCCAAACAGAGGGAAAGGTATTATGTCTCAGCCAACAGATTCAGTAGCAGGATCGTCTACTTCAGTACACCCCCTAGGTCGAGGGTCCCAATCTTCCACGTGTTAAGGTTGAGGTGGAACCTCTAGTACAGGTGGTAGTCAGAACTGCATCTACGCTTTATCCGGTCAACAAGACCCTGAGTTTCCTCCAGATGATACTGTAGGTATAGTGAACTCACACCACATAGTAAATATACTTAGACAAGTTCCAGATTTACTTTCACCATAATGCCTAATTATTTATGGAAGAATCGATATATTACTGGAGTTGTGAACTAAGTAGTTCGTAATATTCAAGCCAAGGGCCAAGTTAGCTATTTCTAGATAGTTTTTGTAGAACTGCGCGATAAGGATGTGTAACCGGTAGATCTCAATTGATTTTATAAGGTTGAACCTAGCTGCTCTAGATATGAAAGGTAGACGGCCATCTGGTTAGATTTGAAATAACTTATAGAAGAACATCGTCAAAAGGTAGAAGGACTATGTGAGAAGACAAACCTAAAAAGAAGTTAGAAATCTTTTTAATTTCAGAAGGAGAACATAGGTTAGAAGCGAGCCGCATGTCCAATATAAGGGAAATTTAGGGAAGACGATAGTTGTAGACCTACTTAGAGAAAGAATGATCCTTTTCAATGGGATGTATTATAGAGGTTTTGATAAGTAGGGATTCTGGGTTGAACGGCCGAAGAAGAGCTAATATACGGATAACGAAGGAGGCTAGCATATACTTAACAAGAAATATTAGAATCAGAGATGCGAGGAATAGGTACATTGTGATGCGAGGTCCCAATTGGGAGTTATATACACGGCAAGATGTCCTAGCAAAAGAATTCTTCATAGAGCCTCTCAAGGTTAACATTCGAAGATGAATGTTTCTAAGAGGGGAAGGATGTTACACCCCACAAGTTTTGTACGTGATATTCGTGGTGAGATAGTTAAGTAGAGTTATAAGGAAGGAGTATCTTTTCAAGATTTGGAGAAGCAATTGAGATGAATCTACTCTCGTGCGCTCGCTTGGGGTATGAAGAAGGTCAAGATAAACCATAGCAACTTGAGACTTTTCCAAAGTATATCTATTGCTTAATAGAACATTAGGAAGGTGTTGGGAGGTTTAGATGCCATTAGGTTTGAAGACAACACTCCTTGATGAAGTTTGACAAAGTTAAAGTGATACGTTAAGCGTTTTGCATCGCGGATAAGGTCATCCCATGTATGAGGATGCATATGGGAAGCCAAAAGGTTGAGGAAGTTCATTATGGAAATGTGGCCGCATATGGGTCCGCGGGTCTAAGGTGGTGGAATCCTTTATTTAAGGCCTTGAGCGGTGGAGACTTTAAAACATTTCATTTTCACTCCTCTTAGCTCCAAATCAGTATAAAGAACTCTCTATAAGGTTCTTCATCCATCAAGGGTGGTTATACAAGACCCCAAGGTGATTTGAGAGAAATATAACTCCTACAAGTGATGCAAGCTTGAAGAAGATCCTTCTTGGTGTGGGGTTGTTGTTCTGTGTGTTTCAAGCCCCAATGAAGCTGTGGTAGGAGTTTTCTAGTCTTCAAGGTAAGTTTAACTACTTGTTTCCTATGTTCAAGTTAGTTTCGGTATTTATTTAGTTATAAAAGTGAAGAACTATAAGAAAGAGGCAAGGAAATGGTCTAAAAAAGTATAGTTGCCTTGTTGAGTTGTTGGAGGTGTATCTATATTTTCTTATGGCTAGAGATTGTTAGAAATAGTTTGAGTGTGATGTTGATATGGTTATTTTCATGATTTTCCATGTATTGGGTTGTTGATTGAAGTGAGAGTTGAAGGAAAGAGGAAGAAAGCTAAGTTTAATTCTAAATCGAACTTATCGACGATCGTAGTTGCCATACAAATTGTGTACTTGTTTTGGTATAGATAAAAATGAGTTGCGGGCTGGTTATATCACCTTGTTGAGACAATATACGCTAAGGTATGTGAAGGCTATCTTTTTCCTTGTTGATGGCATGACTTCTTTAACAAGCTCATTCGATTCCATGACCCTATCTTAATAGCCCTTCCTTGTCGAGGATGAGTTGCAATTAGTCATGTTTAGATAAGTAGTTAGAATGATAGAAATCATGACTGTAGACTATATAGAATTATAGTGCCTTCGGTGCTATAATATTTTCCTCCGGGGCTATGATGTTTGCCTTCGGGGCTATAAAAGATTGCCTTCGGAGTTATTGGCCATACAGATTGCGTACGGGGTTATACAGAAACAGATCGCCTACGGGGCTAAATAGACGCATGCTTGCCTTCAGGGCTATATAGGTACAGATTTACTTCGGGGATATTCATTCATGTCTAAGTTCCTTATACGAGGCTAAGTAATGGATATTATTTTACGTAGTTAGTAGACGATAGAGGCAGGTAAGCATAGCCACCTTTAGTAGCTCTTTAGTTCGTATTCAGATTGCTTGTATTTCAGTTTAGTTCAGTTTCAGTCGCCTTACATATTCGGTACACTATCTTGTACTGATATCCCTTTTCCTGGGGGCACTGTGTTCATGCCCGCAGGTTCAGACAGGTTGTAGGAAGGATCGCACTAGTAGGATCCGCCGAGTATCAACTTTTGTGGTAAGCTCCAGATCATTCGGAGTTGCCAGGTCTATCTTTTGGTATGTTTACAGATCATGGGTAGGCCAGGGCCTTGTCCCGGTCATGATACAGTTATGACTAATTAGAGGTTTGTAGATGTGTTTGTATATATAGTAGTGTCAGTATGGTGGCCTAGTCGGCCTTTGTATATAATTTATCTTGGATTTTGTTACATGTAGGGACTAGGGTAGGCCTTGTCGGCCGCCCAGACATGTATATATACATACGGGGACAGTCTCGTTCTAGTCAAGTTGATTTTTATATACAGATATTGTAGTGTACGGCCTTGTCGGCCTAAATTGAAATTTCTTGTACAGTATGGCCTCTATGGCCTAGTTTGTCTTTAAGGCTTCAATCGCAAGTTCATCTTGGTATGCTCAGACCTAGAAAGGTACCGAATGCTAGCCATGCCTCACCTAGGTTGGGGTGTGACACTTCCTTTGGATTTCCAATGTCGTATCTGCCACATCACTCTCATGGCCCTTCTGGTCACTATTTTCTTCCTTATTGGATCGGATCTCCTTTGGTATCAATTCGTAATAGCCCTTTTACTTGTATTTCTACCCGTGATCATATTGATGTCATTTGAATGTTGCCTATATCGCTCTCAGGTTCTATAATTTACTCGACAACTTAATTTAACCTAGTCCCTTCTGTCTTTTGTTGCAATTTCTGGGTATCGCCCACAATTCTATTGTTATTCTGATGTTGAAGGGTACTTTTTTATAACTTTTGGGCGGTTTACGTCACTGTACTCAGCACTATGGTGTCGTTTTACATTTAAATAGTATAGTTTACCCTATTTAAAATATCCTGACGTAATCGCTATATGGTTGTTCTCTATGTAATAGGTGCTCACGTTATGATGGTAATATTCGTGAAGGATTATAATTCCTCTAGTTTTCCTCCGTCCACTTGGTCAAGTGGTCTCCTTTTTCGGTTGCTCGTAGTATGCTCCATCTGCCTTAGCTCTTATGTCTTAGGGTTTCCTTACGTGTATGATCTACAACATCATCCTTGCTTTCCATTCTTCTAGTAACACGCCCGATGGGTGATAACTAACAGTTTAACTCTTTGTTGTATCCTCGTATTGACGAACAATTTATTGAATTGGGAACTAGACTCGTAGACCTTCAATTTCATGGGTGGATCACCACGTAACACGCAGTATATATGGAGAAAATCTCGGTGAGATATGACACAAATTTCAGTAGAATTATGAACATAACTTGCGGTGCCTTTTACCGACTTTTATTTTGCAACTTGCTCGACCTCAACACTTAATATACGACTATTATACTATTCAAATACCTCATAACACGACCTTCTTAGCATGTTAAGAACTCCTAGTATTGCCCTAAAAGTACGGGTTATTACAATTTCGACGAACTTATTTTTTTTATTAGTTTAGCCTCGAATTCTAACGATATTTACTTAACACTCATTTAAATCACCGTTCTCCTTTCTGATGTCATCAACCTTTCAAGTTCTCCTTAACTTACTCACAGGGGATACTAATGCAAAAATACGAGGTGTAACATGTTGGGTATGCCATTGTGGCGTAAAACTAAAGCATAGGAAGCTTTAAGTATCAAGAAGTCTCTTTTGACTCGAGCAATGTAAGTTCTCTACAGTTTGACTTTTCTTTGTTCTCCAATATATAAAATCTTAGTGGGTATCGGAAATTAGATACCAATTATAATTATTATGGGTAACAATGCTATTTAAGAATGACTTATTCACATGTTATGTAAAATATTGTTTAACAGTACAATGAATATACCATATGAATTCCTTCTTCTTAGATGATTATGGAGTAGTCCAATTACTCGTAGCATGAGTAAATATAATCAGACAAATTTAGAGTCAAATGGATATTTTAAATTAGTTATTAATTAGCCTAAGTAGAGAAATTAATACGAGATTGATATGATGTGATTATAGATTGATGAAAGGAAGTACGGATTTCTCGAGGTGACACATTTGGTATTACGACAAGAGTACTTTGAGTAGTAATCTTATCGCAATTTGTGTTTCCACAACCTTCATGATTTATACATGATTTTAAAAATAATATGTGTTATCGAATGGTTTGAATTTCTGAGACGTGATAATTTTTGGGATATTCCTAAAATAAAGAAACTTAGCCCAATTTTCTGTAAATTTCCGTTAAGACCTGCTTTGGGATACTACCCCTTAGCGCTAGTTATAGCCCTAAATTGAATCGTGACAAAGTTGGTATCATTTCAATAATATTTTTATTTCTCAATTAAACTTGTGGTATATACTCATAAATGCACACCATTATTCTAGATACACTTATATATCAATAGAATAATTTAATTAGATCTGAAATTAGTTTTCGTACATTTTCAAGAACGAATCAAAGATAAAATAAACACTTATACATAATTTAATTTAGAAAATAGGAATTTTACTTTTCATAGACTTTCAGGGAGTGTAACATAAACATGTTCTATGTATCATATACATATTTCCTATTTTTGAAAAATACCACATAAAATAATTAATATAGAATGAACATTTCAGACAATATTAATTGCGGAGTAAATATTTTCTAATGTCTAAAAATTATTTTAAAATATTAAAATATCATAAATTTGATTTCGAGCAAAACAAAAGACAAATTTCCAAAATCAGAGATCGAGGCGAGACACACTCTCCAGAAATGTGTTTCAATCGAGAGTGGACTTCGTCCAGGCCAGCAGACCAGCCTTCTTCTCCATGAAATTGGGTTAACCCGCGACCCAATTTCAAAAATGGGTTTCGACAATTCGACTTCGATATCCTCCACTTTGGGGCTATTTTAGTTCAATCAAAACACTAAATTTTGTCGTAAACGTATTGTAGGATTGATTCCAAGCATCAATTGCTCACAATATTATAAAAAATGTGCCAAGAAAATTGGGAAAAAATGTTGGTCCCTTTTCAGCGGCTGGTTCGTCAATGTTATGGCCAACATCATATTTTTGGCCAATTATTTTTCCAATGATAACTGGTTATATTCTAAACGTATATTAGGATTGATTTAAACCATCAAATCAAAATAAAACTTTTCATAGATTGATCCATATGATCAAAATTGATGAGTTTTTTCAAAACAAACCCAGTGAATTTTCCTTTCGATACAATATTTTGATGAAAATCATTATTGATTATATAATTTTGCTCAAAAACATATGGGTAACCTATTACCCATCTCAATTGGAATAAAAATTGCATGAAAGAAGGATTATTAATTTTTTTGGGGTTAAATTAGTAATAATAAAATCCTAGATTTTAAAACTTCAAATACTCACAAATTATAAGGTCAAATTTTATAATCTATATATCGTCGGATAGCTCTCGATGAGATCTACAAAAGTCCTAAGGTTTCATGCAAAAATTAGGCATCTACGGACATGAAAAAATACAATTAAACTACAAATTTAACATTAAAATCCTAAATAATACGTTATGCATACTAATCATGTCAACCATCGAGCATGAACATATGGCTCTGATACCAATGTAGTAATTTGAATCGTAAATACTAATTAGGATACTTACGGGTTTCTCCATAGCAGAAGCGGATCTCTACGGGTGGCAAACAAGCAGGTCGAGTCGTATATGGGTGGGTAAAAAATGGATCAATTACCGGACCCGTCCATATTTAACACGGATAAAAAATTGGGTTAATCCGATGGATGATATGAATATGCATATTATTCAAAGTTACTTTAAAGATGATGGTTCCATGTAGCTAATATGGAGAAAATTAATTTACCTTCTTGTTCATAAATCCAATCCCTAGTACATTGTTGTAGCTCAGTATTTGCGGGAATAATAGAACATCGAAAATTTCCAATGACATGACTTCAAAGAAAATATTTTTTGAAAATACCCACCCAAGCCCCACCATTTCCAAACCAACCCCACCACCCCACCCCAAGAACCCACCCTTCACCACACACCCCGCCCACTCTCTAATCAAATTCCACCCCCACCCAACCACCACCGTCGAATGCACTTCATCTTCACTCATCCCTATCTCACACCACCACCCACCCCAACCTCAACCACCCCCACACCACCACTCCACTCAACCCCCTCTCAAATTTTCTATTTCATATATTTTATTTTACTTTTATAAAAAAATAGAAAATATCTTTTTACCTCCAACCCTCCCCTTGGCCCTTGGCCCTTGCCCCTCCCCCCCCCCCCCCCAAATCACAACCCACTGCCCATCCCATACCAAATTTAACCACACAAATTTCTTAATTTTTTATAATTTTTTATAAAAATAAAATAAAATATATGAAGTAGAATATTCGGGAGGGGGTAGGGATGTGGGGAGGGGTGGAGGTGGTGGGTGGGTGGATGGTATAGAAAACCAAAATTAAAACTTTTAAGAAAATTAATTTTTTTGGAGGGGTGGTGGGATGGTGGTGTCGCGGGAGGGGGATGAGAAAAAGCCAAGTAAAAAACTTTTAAAACTTTCTTGAAAGAAACATAATTTGTTTTGAGGGGGGTGGGGGTGGCGGGTGAGTGGTTTAGAAAACCAAAATAAAATATTAGAAACACAAAAAAAAATTTTTTTGGAGGGGATTGGGGGGAGGGGGAGTTGGGTGGTGGTGGGGGTGTGAGGTGGTGTGGATAGAGGGTGGGTTGGATGGTGGTGGGGTGGTTGGTGAAATGTCACTTATGGAACTTTTTTTCCCTAATGTTATTAGGAAAGTCATGTTTCCTCATTTTAAGGAACTTGTTTTGCTAAAGATGTGGGTTTAACCATTTTACCTATTAAGTTACTCATATTTTATGAGGATAATATGGGTTGACTCATATTGGACCATTTTAAATTAATTGGATATCCAACCCATTTTAAATGGGTTGAGGCAGCCAGATAACCATATCTTTTACCCATTTTGCCACCCGTGACAACCATGACTCGTGTCATCGATCGTCGGGAGTCCTCACAAAGCTGATGAATCCCTTTTGTCCACAGCATAAAGATCCCTCTAATGGATGATGGAGTGATTCTTTTATTTACTTATTGTAAACCCTAGTTGTCAAGTATATGTGGAAACTCATCTATTATCCTACACCCATAATGATATATTTATTTGCTAGTAATAGGATTTATGAGGAGGACTAACTAATGAGTTAACAGGCTAGTTAACACTCCTTATGGATGGACTCGATCCAATAACAATTTTCAAACATTTCTTTTACGTTGTTATAAAATGATAGCAATAGCAATATAAGACAAGAGATGTAGACAAAGAAGTAGAGAGGAGGATGAGACTTTCTTCTTATTTCAAGTATATGTTTCACCTCCTTCAAAGATGAATAACATCCCAATTTATATATTTTAAGCAATTGTAATGAAGATGTTGTATTTGTCTTTTTAGATCTTTTAACTTTAGGCTGAAGTCATCTGCAACTTCACTTTTGTTTGTAATTTCTTTTTCGCATTTATTGTTCAATCTTGTAAAAATAAATTCATTTGTAATTGTATATAATTTATACAATTATTTGGTCATTGACCACCAAGGGATATATTAATATATACCCTTGAAAATATAAACCTTGTGTTTCTTTACTTTTTCGCTGCATTTACTCTATAAAGGTTTATAACTGTTTTATCACAATGTTGCCTCAGATGTTGACACAACATTGAAGGCAACATCCAGAAACTGTTTTAATTGTTCTAGCTGTTACAATTTTATTCTTACATATTCTTGCTTATTCGTAGTCCCGGACCCAACACAGAGGATTCGTGTTATGGAAGGATACAAATAATTACAAAGTTAATTCATTCTTGAACTACATGTAATCAATATGTGGGAAAGAATTTATGTGGAAACTCCTCAATCTATTCGGTAGGTAATTCAAAAAATAAAACTCCTAAACCTAGCCAAGAGTAAATCCACAGATAACCAAAAATATAAATGAAGAAAATAAAGTCCTTTAAATATTCAAGCAGATAGTAAATAGTATTAAAGTTTTAACATTATACAAATCGTTATAAATAGTATTAAATATTTTGTAATAGACATAATTTGATAATTAATGCAGACCAGAAAATTGATGAAAAGCATCATACCATACGCATTCCACCACCAATTCCAAATACACCACCCAAAAAATCCTGCTAGCAATGCCATTAAGGGAAATATTAACATTCCTGAAGGTTAACCCTTAGTTTCATATATAATAAGATAATATAAAATGTTAATAGAGATTAATCAAATAAAATGGCACAGGTTAATTAACTTCATATAATAGTTTGAGAATTAGACTACTAAAAAAATAGGAATTAGCGATGAAAGCTTCCTGTAGCTAAGCAACAAAATTCATCATTAATCTTGTTTAATGACATATTATCAAAAAAATGTTAGCTATGAGCTTTTAATTAGCGGTAGATTAGCGATGAAATTCACAGTTAATTTTAATTAATATATACCTGCTTCTTTGAAGGTAAAATTGTAAAAATTGTAGCCAGAGAAAATTGAACTGATGAGATGATCCAGTATACAACCCACTTGCCTCCATTTGAATTATGCCCTGCACAAGATTGAACACTACCTTTACAACGTAAAACATTAACAAATTAACAATGACATAAAGGGTTAGACATGGATATGATAGATTTTATTTTGCCAAAAAATATTTATTATTGATTTTTTGTAGAAAACAAAACATGAAACTAACAAAAAGTAAATATAACAATATCACTTGCCTGTAATACAAAACAAACTGGGACAATGTTCTTCAAATTTAACATTAGAACTTCCTACTAAAAATTTGTTGGAAATTTACTAATGTGAATTTAAGTTTATCACATTATTTATGACTCAAATAATTGGGGCCCCGCACGTCGGAAATGTCATTTCCACACACGTGCACACGTAGTGTCAAGTATCGCAAATTTCATTACTGAAAGAGATATTGGTACGTATGTAATACGTTTGAGACATAGAATGATGGACGGTTATTGGCCATATGACAAATTATTCCACGTTGGTAAGCGAAGGAAGAAGTATACGAAGTGTAAGATGAAACGAGTCGGAAATCGCCGCGGAGACGCGAAGGGCCACGGCGCAGCCCCGTCGGAGCTGAGGCGCCTGAGCGCCTCCCAGGCAGCGCCGCGGTGCTAATTGGGTGTCCAGTCACTGGAGTTGTGGTGCCGTGGCGCTAATTCGCAGAGCCAAGGCGCCGGAGCGCCGCGGCGCCTCCCAGGCAGCGCCGCGGTGCTAATTGGGTGTCCAGTCACTGGAGCTGCGGTGCTGCGGCGCTAATTCGCATAGCCGCAGCACTTCGGAGGCAGAATGCTGCGGCGGAAAGATGGAAAGTTCTGACTTTTGGGCTAGTTTTGGAGCATTGAATCTCCATTATTTGGCACATGAATTCAGCCATTATTTGGCTGAATGTAACCCCTCAATAAGTGTCATTACATGGCTATTGAAGGCCACTAGTTGGCTAGTTGAGGGGTCATCTCATTACATTATAAATTGAGGCATTTGGCTCAATTGTTCACTACCAAGAAAACACTTATTGAATTTTCTGAAATCTTCTTCTACCTCTCTAGCAAAGTTACTATACTCAAAGTTCTTCAAGAGTAACACTTGAGTTTCCTTTGCTCATTTGTTAAGTTGTTGTTATATCTTGGGAGACTATTGCCCGACAACGTAAAAGGATATATACGGGGCAATCTTGTCTTAAAGACAGAGTGCCGTCACTCAACTCAGCAAATCACACAAGGAGTTTGTTTCATTCTTGATTCTAGTTTGTTGTAATCTTTAGTTTTCCTTTCTAGAAAATTATAATATTTACTTACTTTCCGTTTCCTGCAATTGTTGTAACCCACAATTTTAAGACAAGATTGTTGTAAGTGCTTAGAAAGATGACTGGAAGAGAACAACTCGCTTCTGATTCTGCTGCTGCTGCTACTCAAGGCAACCCCTCTGCCTTCCCCACTGCTCAAGGCACACTCAATGCCTTTTCGGTTGCTCAAGGCTCATCCAACGCCTTTCCTGTTACTCAAGGGAACGTTACAGTTCCTCCACCCACTGGATTCCACCATGAACGCCTAGAAAAGTTCATGGGCTCCAACTTCAAGAGATGGCAGTAGAAGATGTTGTTTTATCTGACTATTATGGGAATGACTCGTTTCCTAACAGAAGATCCTCCACAAGCTGGAGATGAAATGGACCATTCGCCTACTGAAACGTTGAAGAGGGCCAAGGTATCCATGTCATTAATGGAATGAAGATGGTTCTTGATGCATGAAGTCATAGTGATTTCATGTGTAAGAATTATATTTTGAACTGCCTGTCAGACCCACTCTACACGGTGTATTGCACCGTAGGCACCGCTAAAGAGTTATGGGAAAAACTGCAGAAGAAGTACAATGCACAAGATGCTGGTACAAAGAAATTCATCGTTGGAAAATTTCTGAAATTTCAAATGGTGGATAGTAAAACAGTGATGTCCCAAGTCCAGGAATTCCAAATGATTCTACATCACCTGGATTTGGAAAGTATGAAACCAAATGAGCAGTTTTTTGTTGCATCACTGATTGAGAAGTTACCTCTCTCATGGAATGAGTTAATATGAGTTACTTAAAACTCAAGACAAAGGAAATGACCTTTGAGGAACTTATATCAAACTCCAGATTCAGGAAGATAATAAGACGGTCTTGCCCAAGGGGAAACAACCCGCTGAGGTAAAGGCAAATCTGGCTGAGGCCAAAGGGAACCCAAGCAAGAAGCGCAAGTTCCAGAAAGACAGAAAGGCCCAGGTGGCAGAGAAGTTCAAAGAAAACTGTCACCACTGTGCAAAACCTGGTCACATGATCAAGGACTGTCGCAAGCTCAAGACTGAGCGACAAGAGAAGGGCAAGGCCAAAGGCAAGGCTTAGGCTAACGTCGTTAAGGACATGCTTCTGGATGACATAATTGAGGAGTTCTCAACGGTGGTGCTTGAAGCAAACCTTGGTGAGAATCTCATGCAATGGTGGATGGACACGGGTGCTACTAGACACATCTGTTCCAATAAAGATGCCTTCTCCACATATACACCAGTTACAAATAAGAAATTGTTCATGGGTAACAACGCTTCCTCTGACGTGATGGAGGTAGGAAAGGTAGTCCTGAAGATGACTTCTGGAAAGGAGCTCACTCTGAATGAGGTGATGCATGTCCCTGAGATTAGGAAAATTTTAATTTCAGGTCATTTATTGGTTAATGTTGGTTAGGCTAGTATTTGAGTCCAATAAGTTTGTAATCACCAAGAATGGAACTTTTGTGGGAAGAGGCTTCGTCTGTGAAGGCCTCTTCAAAGTTAACGCCATGTATGTAATACGTGCAAGCAATAATATTGAAGCTTCTTCTTACTTTCTTGAGTCCTCTAATTTATAGCATCATAGAATAGGACATGTTAACTACAAGTCCATCCAAAGGTTGGTTAAGTTGGAGTTGTTTCCGTCAATCGACGTAAACCCTCAACATAAGTATGAGGTGTGCGTAGAGGCAAAACTCACAAAGCTTCATTTTTTATCCGTCGAAAGGAATATCGCTCCTCTAGAACTTATTCACACAGATATATATATTTGAAGTTTGCACAAACTAGGGGAGGGAACAAGTACTTTGTGACATTCATTGATGATAACATAAGGTATTGTTACCTTTACTTATTGAAAAGTAAAGATGAAGCTTTTGAAGCGTTCCGACGTTACAAAGCAGAAGTTGAAAACCAACTAAGCATGCGGATTAAATCCATTCGTAGCGATAGAGGGGGAGAATATGTAGCGCCATTTGAGGAATATTGTGTCAAATCGGGCATTGTTCATCAAACGATAGCTCAATACTCACCTCAGTCGAACGGTGTTGCGGAATGCAAGAACCGCACATTGAAGGAAATGATGAATGCCCTGCTCATCAATTCCGGTCTTCCCTAAAACATGTTGGGAGAAGCCATCCTTACCGCTAATATAATTCTTAACAGAGTCCCACATAAGGGTAAGGACAAAACTCCATATGAATCATGAAAGGGAAAGAAACTCACCTATAAATATTTAATGGTGTTGAGTTGTTTGGCAAATGTCGAAGTACCCAAGTCAAAGCAGGTCAAGATTGGGCCTAAGACTGTAGATTGCATTTTCATCGGATATGAAAATAACAGTAGTGCTTATCGCTTCTTAGTGCATAAGTCAGATGTTCCAGATATCCACGGGGGTACAATCATGGAATCAAGGAATGCTCAATTCTTTGAGGATACTTTTCCTAGAAAGGAAAAAGACATAACCTCTCGCAAATGAAGTTATGAACAAAGCTCTCAGGAACCGGGAGTCGTTGACTGCCTGGATCTAGATGGTTCAGATCTAGTAGACTTCAAAGTGGCTGAATATCCGGAATCTAGTGTTCCAGATTCTCAGAACTTGGAGACTCCAGAGATGGAACCAAGGCGAAGTAAAAGGGCCAGGAAGGATAAATCATTCGGTCTTGACTTTGTAGCTTATATGGTTGATTATGAACCAAGGAAAATTGTTGAAGCATTGTCAACTCCAGAGGCACCGCTCTGGAAAGAAGCTATTAAGAGTAAAATAGACTCTATCCTGCATAACCATACTTGGGAGTTGGTTGATCTTCCTCCGGGAAATAAACCATTGGGTAGTAAATGGATACTCAAACGGAAGTATAAAGCAGATGGATCTATAGATAAGTACAAGGCCATGTTGGTAGTCAAGGGCTATCGGTAGAAGGAATGCCTTGACTATTTTGACACATACTCCCTGGTGTCTCGGATGACGTCCATACGGGTATTCATTGCGATCGTAGCATTGCGTGACCTTGAGTTACATCAATTGGATGTCAAGACAGCCTTTCTAAATGGTGATTTGAAAGAAGAAATTTATATGGAACAACCCGAGGGGTATGTGGTTCCAAGGCAAGAGAAGAAAGTCTGTCGACTTGTTAAATCTTTGTACGGGCTGAAACAAGCCCCGAAACAATGGCACGAAAAATTTGATAGTACTCTATTATCAAAGGGTTTCTCCATTAATGAGTGTGACAAATGTGTCTATACGAAAGGTAACTCTGACTCGTTCGTCATGATATGCATGTACGTAGACGACATGTTTATCACAAGGAGCAGTCATAGCTTGATCCTAGAGACTAAGAACATGTTGAAACAATGTTTCGACATGAATGATATGGGTATCACAGATGTCATCTTAGGGATAAAGATCTCTAAGACGTCTGACGGACTGGTCTTATCTCAGTCTCACTACATCGAGGATGTGTTGAGAAAGTTTGAAATATTTGACAGTTCGCCTATAAAGTCACCACTGGATAGAAATCAAAAGCTTGATAAAAATTATGGTGCACCAGTATGCCAAGAGCAATATGCACAGGTGATTGGGAGTTTGCTATACCTAACAAACTACATCCGGCCTGATATTGCTTATGCAGTCAACAAATTGGCTAGGTTTACCCGTAATCCAAGTAATGATCATTGGAAGGCGTTGAATCGGGTGCTACGATACCTGAAATACACTCTAACTTAAGGGTTGCATTATTTGAGATATCCAGTTGTACTAGAGGGGTACAATGATGCAAACTGGATATCTGATATAGAGAACACCAAGTCCACCAGTGTGTATGTATTTACAATTGGTGGTGGGGCTGTGTCTTGGAAATCCTCTAAGCAAACTTGCATCGCCCAATCCACAATGGAATCGGAGTTTATCGCTTTAGACAAAGCAGGAGAAGAAGTTGAGTGGCTTCACGACTTCTTAGAGGATGTTCCTTGTTGGGACAAACTCGTACCTTCTGTAATGATCCACTACGACAGTCAGTGACTGTCGACTCTAGGAAGGGCACAAAATTCTATGTACAACGGCAAGTCTCGTCATATTCGGCGAAGACATAAGACCGTTAGGCAGCTGATCACCACGGGTATAATATCCATTGATTACATAAAATCAAAGGATAACATAGCAGACCCACTGACAAAGGGCTTACCCAAAGATCAGATATTTTTCATGTTTAGGGGAATGGGCTTAAAACCTAAGCTATAAGGACCAATACGGTGGTAACCCAACCTTACTGACTGGAGATCCTAGAAATTAGGTTCAATGGGAAAACTAATCTGTAAAGGTTCAGTTGAGCGCTTCGGTGGAAGCATGACCACTTCGGCTAGTGATTTATGTAAAGAAATATCAAATCCAAAGTCGTTCCCACTATAGACGTTAAGTGCTATCTGCAGTGTGGGTAAAGGTTAAGTTTCCAAAACCTTTAATGATCCTCAACGATTGAGGTTAGGTTTGGCGAATCTTTTAATGATTTCTAACACTTGTAAAGTGGGGTATAGCAGGATACCTTAAAGGAGACCACCTATTTAAGTGTGAGGATGGGCCACCTCAAATGAACGCACTTAAGAATCCAAGAAGTGTCCACAGCCACAACGGACAAAATATTACGAAGAACATAGTAAGGGAAGTTGTTGTGTTGGTATCGTTGACTTGGCTTACACTAAACACTGACGGTTCAAGACATCACGTTTACCGCGCATTAAGTAAGTCCGATGGTATTCAACTATGGAAGGTTCAAAGCAGAAGAAACCTATCCAGATGCAACATTTGTCCGCTAAAAGATTGCTGGAAAAGGCACTATGTGAGTGCGCCAAAATCTCTTTCAAGAGGGGATTGTTAGAAATTTACTAATGTGGAATTAAGTTTATCCTATTATTTATGACTCGAACAATTGGGTCCCCGCACGTCGAAAATGTCATTTCCACACACGTGCACACGTAGTGTCAAGTATCGCAAATTTCATTAGTGAAAGAGATATTGATACGTACGTAATACGTTTGAGACAGAGAATGATGGACGGTTATTGGCCAAATGACAAATTATTTCACGTTGGTAAACGAAGGAAGAAGTGTAAGATGAAATGAGTCGGAAATCGCCGCGTAAGGCCGTGGCGCAGCCCCATCGGAGCTGCGGCGCCGCGGTGCTAATTCACAGAGCCGCGGCGCTTCGGAGGCAGAATACTGCGACGGGAAGATGGAATGTTCCGACTTTTGGGCTAGTTTTGGAGCATTGAATCTCCATTATTTGGCATATGAATTCAACCATTAATTGGTTGAATGGAACCCCTCAATAAGTGTCATTACATGGCTATTGAAGGTCATTAGTTGGCCAGTTGAGGGGTCATCTCATTACACTATAAATTGAGGCATTTGGCTCAATTGTTCACTACTAAGAAAACACTTACAGAATTTTCTGAAATCTTCTTCTGCCTCTCTAGCAAAATTACTATACTCAAAGTTCTTCAAGAGTAACACTTGAGTTTCTTTTGCTCATTTGTTAAGTTGTTGTTGTATCTTGGGAGACTATTTTCCGACAACGTAAAAGGATATATACGGGACAATCTTGTCTTAAAGACAGAGTGTCATCACTTGACTCAGCAAACCACACAAGGAGTTTGTTTCGTTCTTGATTCCATTTTGTTGTAATCTTTAGTTTTCCTTTCTAGCAAATTGTAATATTTACTTACTTTCCGTTTCCTGCAATTGTTGTAACCCACAAAATTTACTTAGAATTGCATTTGAAAAATATTGTTGCATACAATTAACAGATGTGGTATCAATACCTTCAACTTTTGCACCAATTGGACCTTAGATCTGTTAATTTAGCTTGGACGTAGTATATACATCATGCATAATCAAGAAGAATAACATAGTTAATACATTAATAAGCTCAAATCATATATTGATCTCTAATTGTTACAAAGAACCTATTAGAGACGGAAAGAACCTAATTAGGTCGTTGTAGGTTTTATAATACATATTGTTGTGCATTGGGGATTTTATTGGATACTTGGAGATCCTCTTATAGAAATTGTTTTAGTTTAGGACTATTATTAATGAATATTAAATTTTATTTCCTATAATAATTAGTACACCTTGACTCTAGTCACGAGATACCAAATTAATAAAGAAGGATTTGTATACTGTAAAAAAATGGCCAAAAATAACGACAGGTTTTTATTTTAGCCCTGTCCAAATAAAAAAACATAAATTATCAAATATCCAATATAACACCTAAAATGTGCATATCATATTACATGCAGTATACTTATCGTATTAGTTGCGGAGGCCACCAACTTTAACATGCAGAATACTTATCATATATATAAGAAAATTGATTACATGTAAACTTTGATTTGAACTCAACTGTAGCTCTATCAAATTATCAATCCAATCATCACTACAAAACGGGGCAAAATTACGTTATTACAAACAAATGACGTGGGTTTAAAAAAATTTTAAATTCTAAATATTACAATATAATATTCTTGTTGGTGAGTTTTCAACAGATGCTTGCTACATAAACCTTGCACGATTGACCCAAACACTTGTGGTTGCTTCCTGCAATATTTTTTTTGCCCGAATAATAGGGTTGGAGTTTGTGTTGTTTCTAGAATCTATGGTTATAATTCTATGCCAAAAATAAGAACTTCAAAACCAAAAAAGACTTCTAAGTGCAGAAAGTTTCCTACTTCAATTATTTCACTTTACGTTTCTTGTAGTACAAATTTATTATGTTATATAGTCCAATTAAGGACAGATTCATCACACGAAAATTAATGTTAAATATCAAGGAAATAATTAAATGACCATTCCTATATATTAGGAAAAAAATATAATTAATTAATAATTTGAGGTAAATAGTAAATGACTATTTTGTATATTGTAGAATATTTTAATAAAGGGTAAAAAGTTCAATCAACATATTTAAAGCCCTTCGTGTTTTTAATAAATCATTTGTTGTGATCGCCAAACCAAACTCTCGAAGGTTTTCCTGATTTTTCTTGACTGCAAGAATGATTTTCTTGAGATTCTTGAAGGATTGGAGTGCCTAGGTTCTTTAGGGATGGAGGTAGAGAGAGTATGAATAGTCTCTTAGGGTTTAAAATAGTTTTAGAGACGCTTTTACTTGAATAAAATAATAAAATAAGGAGTCCTAATTCGAGTAGGAAAAGACTCAAAAACGTAACCCAAAATTTGAAAATTTTGCTCCAACCAACGTTAGTAAAACATGCATAACTCTTAGCACAACCCTCTGTTTGAGCTGGGGAATATATTGTTTAAAAGGTATTTCAAAGAGCTACAACATTCATGAAGGAAGTGTTTCCAAATTCCTTATAGATACATCCATAAACTCGCTTTAAGTGAGGTCTGCTGCAAACTCACTTGAAAACATTCTCCGTAGAGTAGCTTCCGACTCTAATTTTCCTAAGACCCTTCTTATGCCTTGATTAGTTTTCAAAACACTTCCTACACTCCTCATCTTGGTTCCATCATGTTCCCATCGTATGGTTCAAACCATATCCCGAAGGTACGAAGTATTACAATCTCCCCTATAACTTTGACTTCCTCTAGCTCCACACACCATCAACAACCAGAGAAATACAACAAGAACAACATAAACAACAAGGCACAATATATCACGACGAGCGGCAAGCTCGGATTGGAACTCATACAACCCTTGTCACCCGTTATGAATTTATTAATTTGACTCAATAATATCTATAACATGATGACAAATATATTCATCCATTTTTCAGCCTTATATCTCAAAAATAACAAGAAAACTCATTTGGGCATTTTATCGAGCAACTTATGTGCATGAAGTTTATACATTCTTTTATATTCAAATTTACATGAATTTTCGAAACTACAAACTCTCCTCCATATCCTCAACCTCGTAAACATCTTAATAAGCTCATATCATACTCCTAATTCACACAAATCAAACCAACAATAATACAACTCAAGTTCAAAGCTTCTAAGAGTTGGTTTATGAAAATCTTTCAACAATTCCATCTTAACCACTTGTATAATCTTAAGAATATGATGGAGGAGATGAAACTTACCTTAAAACACAAGAAATACTTCAATTTCAAGCTTACTTCACCACCCAACTTCCTCCAAAATCGTTAGAACAAGGAACCCACTAGCACTACGGGATTCCCGGCGTTTGATTTGCATAGTTTTCTTTGGATTTTTACTCTTGGATGGTTGGGGGTTCTTAGAGAGCATTTGAGGGGTGTTTGGGACTGATATTTGGGGGGGGGGGTGATATAAGTTGAATCGAGCTCTCGGTTCTATTTTTAAAAGAATTCGCAAAGTTCAATATTCACTATTCATGGCACTATTTATCCGCGAAAATAAATACGATCCGTATTTTCAACGAAACGTATTCTATTTGCCTTTTTAACCTCTATCCCTTTCGACACTTACTAATCACTTGTAACTTCAAAGATAATCGTGTTCCCCAAGCTTACGTCGACTAGCTTATGACGTAACTTAACGTATGAATATACGTGATATAATAGTAAGATCTTCTATCTGAGATAATAGACATTGGAATATCCTAAAGTCGTACGTTCTTCTTCTATAAATTTTACTTGTATGATCCTCAGCTGTGCGAATAGCTCATTCTGGCGAGAAATGGGTCAATCTTATAAATCTGTCGATCATCCATCATCTGGGTCGCATCTCGGATAAGGGCGGGGTGAACTCATACTGAATTTTACCTTTGAGCTACCTTTCTATTCTTTCGTCGGGAGCTCTATTCTCTGAATTGTCCCTCTAGGACAAGATATGCTATCGTTACTTGTTGTCCATTGAGTTATTATGCCAAACTCGGCAATACTCATTTTCATGTTATTACATCAATATGTGCCTTTAGTACCCCGGTATATCTTCATCGAACTAAATGAAATAAGATAGTGGGAATAATGTGCCTCCGCTCAAACCTTGCTCTGAAACCAGTTAAATCGAGGACACACTTATCAGAGAACTTTGTCTCCCTTTAACTCGAATATTGGCTCCCTTATCCATGGGACTTTCTTTTCCGATGGTACTGACTCTATATACTCATATTGTTACTTTGTTACCATTGCCACAGGAGAAACACTGCTACCTTCTGCGTTACAACCTTCTTATCATTAGAGCCCTGAGATTATACTCTTAAATTTGCTAACTGCTGAAGCTTTTTTAGCTAACATTCTCTTTCCCCGACGTCTAGATAAGCAAAGCTGCCCATACATCATTTATTATGTTTCCCTGAAGGCTGACGCTTTATTATGTTAACTCTCTCTTTTAAACCGTAATAGGACGGAATCCCAATATTGTTATTCTTTAACTTTTACCACCCAAGAGCCATTGTTAAGTTCTAATTAGTAACTCTGTCTTCAAAACCATTTTCTCTAAATGAGGATCTTATTCTGCCATTTCATCTAGGCTTACCTTTATTTATCCTTTTTACTCCCAAGAAGCATTACTCTCTTTTAAGAAGACTCATAGGGTTTCTATATCATTGCAACTCCTCCTGGGGGCGCCTTTATCATTAGTAGAAAAAACTCATCTCGATTGTTTTTGCTACCATCCCTCTGATTGGTGTTTCCGACAGGCTTCGCCCTCTTCCCACGTGCACCGAGAGAACAAGCCTAACCCCCTTAAGCCACTAAATTAATTAAAGATGATTAAGACTCCAAAAAATGGGAGTTTTCCTACCTAATTTATTGCTTAATTAAATGAATGATGGATAGACCATAGGGAGGGATTCAGATTCGTATGCATATATGTTTGTCCCAGATAATTCTCAACATAATTGTTTGACGTGGAAAGTAAAAGAAATGATTTGACAATGAATTCCTGTCAAATTATTCGTTCCACTAGTCTTTAAGTGTGGGTGCGTTGCATATGTGTTTTGCGTCTATCATAACGTGTATCGAATAAAATGAATTATGTGTAATAAATGACTATTAACGTGAAGACAACATTCAACAACAAATAACTAAGTACTATATTAAAACTATAGGGAATCATTTTTTGGAATGAACGAATATATATATATATATATATATATATATATATATATATATATAACAACTCATTCAAAATACATTTGTCTTCTTGTTTCATCCCGTGCTTAATTTAGGTTTATATTTTGACCAATTTAACTCTTAATATTATATTATAATCGATTTCTCTTTACTTTCTATTTCACCGCCAATGTTCTTCTTATGGAAACAAATATTTGTACCCTCTTGAAAAAGTGGTTTATATGTGAATTTAAAATAAGGTTAAGTGTTAAATATTAGGACATCCAACATAGTTCAAATAAGAAAAAAATTAGTAACTAATTTAGTTGATTTTGAAGTCAATATTTGGAAGGAATTAGTTAAGTGACAATTTTTTCTAATATGAAATATATTTCTAAAGAATAAAAATTGATCAATACTTCACGTAAAGACTTTGTAATTTTATAACCAGTGCAATAAGGAAAGAAATTATGTGTACGAAATAAAAGGACTGTATTTATATATCAATTTGAGTGCAATAATGAAAAAAGTTACATGGACAAATGACAATGTATTTTCCTATTTATTGTTTGTAACTTATTAAGCTATATACATATATCATGACCAAAAATAAAAGTTATATACCTATAGCATAATATTTTCTTACACTTAACTTTTGACATAATAAATATTTTAAAGATACTCATTTAAGCACAAAATAAAAATTATAGCTGTAAACAGTTGCGATCTAAGCTAATTCTAGACTGCATGTGCATTCCACCGCAGAATTGAGCATCGGATGCAAGGAGAAGAAAATTTTGTGGAAGCTTTTCTTTTCATAAATTTTGTCTAATCTATTACAAAGCTAATGAACCTATATTTATAGAAATAAAAAATACCCCAGCTCACTTAATTCAAAATAACCAACTCAACAACTCCAACTAACTACTTAACAACTCAAACTAACTCAACATTAAATATCTTGTGTGCTATGGACCATGTGAGCCTTGCTCTCTGCATTCATCTCAACACCCCCTGCAAGCTAGGTTCTAAGAATAAATTCTTCAGACCTAGCTTGGATAACAAATAAGTATGGTGACCTTGAGTTAGGCCTTTAGTCAGCACATCTGTTGGTTGCTCAGCAGTAGCTACATACAAAGTAGAAACCAGACCTTGTTGCACCTTCTCCCGGATGAAGTGTCAATCAATATCTATGTATTTCGTGCGTTCATGAAACACTGGATTGGCAGCAATCTGGATAGCAGACTTACTATCACAATATAGAGGAATAGGCAACTTCAAACATACATTCTGTTCTGCAAATAAACCAGAAATCCAAACCACTTCAACTACAACAGAGGCCAAACTCTTAAACTCAGCTTCTGCTAAGCTCTTCGAAATTGTGGGTTGTTTCTTGGACTTCCAATAGATGATGGAAGATCCAAAAAATACAAAATACCCTGATATAGACCTTTTAGTGTTGCGGCAAGATGCCCAATCAGCATCACAGTAGGCAGACATAGTGTTCGAATCCTGTGCATGCAGGAAAATACCCAAGCCTGGTGCTTGCTTGATGTATCTAACTACTCTAATAGCTGCTATCATGTGTGAAACCTTTGGTACTTGTATAAATTGACTCAAACACTGAATAACAAAGGTTATATTTGGCCTGGTATTAGTTAAATAGAGAAGCCTCCCAACAAACCTCTGATAACCAGTAGAATCATCCAAAAGAGGATCACTAATCAAATTGCTAGTATCACCACTAGCAGCTGCAATATCATTCACATATTGATAAAATACAGCAGAAGTTAACTTGACATTCAACTCCATTGGTGATCCAACAGGCTTAGCTCCTGTCAAACCCATATCAGTTATCAACTCAAGTGAATACTTTCTCTGATGCATCACAATACCACTCTTGTTCCTAGCAAACTTAAAACCTAAAAAATATATCGATTCCCCTAGATCTTAAAATGTTGTTGTAGTGTAGCTTTAGTTTCTCTAATAAGATTCTCATCATTCCCAGTAATGAGCAAATCATCAATATGGATAAGAACTATAACTATCTTGCCCTTGTCCTTCTTTGTGAGAAGTGAATAGTCTAGATGACTTTGTGTAAAACCAAGAAAGACATCAAGGCAGTGGTTAACTTATTATTTCACTATCTTGAGGTTTGCTTGAGTCCATACAATGACTTGAGTAGCCTACATACCTTCCCTTGCTCATGTGCAAAACCTTAAGGCAAACTCATGTATACCTCTTCATTAAGATCTCCTTGTAAAAATGCATTAAACACATCCATTTGATGCACAATCCAACTCTTTGCAGCAGCAACTGAAATTACTGACCTTACTGTCACCATCTTCACCACTAGTGAGAAGGTGTCCTGATAATCAATGCATTCATTCTGGTTGTACCATTTTGGCCACTAACCTTGCCTTAAACCTTTCCACTTCACCTGTGGTCTTGTACTTAATCTTATATACCCATTTGCAGCCTATTACCTTCTTGTTACTTGGTAAGTCAACCACCTCCCAAATCTTATTATCTTTTAGGGCCTGAATTTCAGCCCTCATAGCCTCTATCCACCTCTTGTCATTTGCTGCCTCAAAGTATGACTGTGGTTCATGCTCTTCTGAAGTTTTATCTATAAAACTTTGATAAGACACAGACAAACCCAACATAATTAACAACATCAGACAATGGATATAAACATGTCTTCATACTTCTTGAATCAGTTGCGGGCTGAATGAAATCTTTCATCTATGTAGGAGGTCTTCTGTCCCTAGTGGATCTTTTAGTCTCCAAGGGTGCATGAGTGATGGGCAGATCTTGTGGAGAAAACATAACCTCAGATTGAGAAAGATCAGTAGTAACATGTCATTTATCAACATCAGGAGTTGATTCTGACATGATATCATCAGTAGTTGGCAAACTTATTTCTCCTGGCTCAACAATATCGTCAACTGCAACCTACTTGTGTATAGTATCATCAATATGTGTATCAAGAGTAGGAAAGTAGTTAGTGTCAATGTCTGCAATATGTGACTCAACATCACACTGCATGTGCTGTCCAAAATGAGAAATTTCTTCATAGAAAGTCATATCTCTACTCACAAAAATAGTTTTGTTTGCCAGATCAAGCAGTTTATATCATTTTTGTCTAGTTGCATAACCAAGAAACACTGACTTAATGGCTCTAACATCAAAATTGTCCTTCTTGACCAAGTTAGTTGCATAACATAAACATCATATAACCTTCATGTGAGATAAGGAAAGTGTCCTCTTAAACTGCTTCTCATAGGCGACACATTTCCTAACACCACAGAATGAATCTTGTTAATCAAATAAACTCTGCCTCCACACAATCTCCCCAAAACCTTGCTGGCAAATGGCTTTGGAATTTGATAGCTCTAGCAATCTCCAAGATGTATTTGTGCCTCCTTTTCACCACTCCATTTGGTTGTGGAGTGTATGGACAAGAGCTTTGATGTATAATCTCATGTTAACTAAACAACTCACTACAAAAACTATTAATGAACTCTGAACCATTATCTGATCTAACACTTCTAAAAACCATATTGAATTATGTTTTGATTATTGCAAACAAATTCTTAAGAATAGTAGCCACATCAGATTTAATATGCAATAAAAACACCCAAGTCCATTTGGTGTAATCATTAACAACTGTGAGAAAATACCTCATGCCAATATAGGTGGGAATCCTATATGGTCCCCATACATCAAGATGCAGTAACTGAAAACCAAATTCTGTTTTACTGCTACTAACAGAAAATGACATCCAAGTTGCCTAGCCACTGGGCAAACATCACAATGCCTTATTGCAAAACTAGATTTGTCACCAAAACCATCTATCTTCCTAAGCACACTCATTGGCACATGTCCTAGCCTCCTATGCAGAGTCCTGCTTGTAACTCAACTGTTGTAACTGTAGTTGATACATGTACTTGTGCTTGTGCCTATATCAGTTCAGAACAGCTCCTATTTTACTCTAGCATGTATAATCCATCCATTTCTTTACCAATTTCCTTCACTTTCCCAGTGAAGAGATCCTGTAGGACAAAGAAATCAGGAAAGAAACTTGCACAACAGTTTAAATCCCTTGTTAACTTTGAAACTGAAAGAAGATTAAACTTAAAACATAGCACATTGAACACATGATTTATGAGATCACCTTCTGTTAGTTTGCAACTTCATGTTTGAGTAATTGCTACTGTATCACCAGTAGGCAGTTGCACTTGTCCTGCATTTTCTACTAAATCACCTTTTTTCAATCATACTCTTATCATTAACCATATGGTTAGTTGCACCTGAATCCACTATCCAACTAGGACTACTTTCCTTATTGAACATAGGCTTACCTGCCATGTGGGATATGGGTGTTGGAGCATTGCCATGATGTACACCATCATCTGTATGTTGATTCAGCATTGCAAGCACCTTATCATACTTATCTGGAGTGCATGATCTCAACAAAAAATTAATCTGCTCATGTTGATCCTGGGATAGTTGTCTCAATCCTCCCATATACCTCTGATTTGAGTATCCCATATGTCCACCACAAGGCTGTTGGTATGAGCTACCTCCTTCTCCATGTTGAGCACCTGATATAACTACATTGACCTTCTTCTTTCATTCGAAATCATGAGGATAACCTATAAGCCTATAACAATTATTCCTAACATGCCCCTTATTTTTACAGTAATCACAGTACATCAACCTATAACATGTCTCCTTAGTATGCCCCTTCATTTGACAAAAGTCACATAATGCATTTAGAAGATATGACTTATTTGGTTTATGTTGAGGAGATCTACTAAACAGAGTTGTAGGCTCAACGGACTCTCATATGGTTGTGTATCCTCTTGTGATCATTTTTGGCTTTCATCTTGTGCAATAATTGCATATGATTGATTTACACTAGGAGTAGGTGACATTAGAAGGATGTGGCTCTGTGCTTGAATGTAACCATCATTAAGTCCCATGAGAAAGTCTAGCAATCTCTGATTTGTTAGGTGTTCTATATACTCCCTAGGGCTATCACAGTCACATGAAGGTGGATGAATGATTGAATCAATTTCATCCCATAGATCCTTCATCCTTGAGTAATAACTAGACGCATGTGATACACTAATACACTCTAGATAAGTTGATTTTGTCGAATCGTTCTTTCAAATCCTTCCATACTGCATATGCACTAGATCTGTAAAGTATACCACTGAGAAAATTCTTATTTACATTTCTCATAATCCATGAAATTACCATTGCATTACACCGATCTCATTGATTTACCTGATTTGGACCATAAGTATCTCGTTTGACTGATCTATCAATGAAACCAATTTTATTCTTCGTTAACAGAGTTAATTTCATAGCGCGATTCCATAATGTATAATTCTCCATTCCTACTAACTGAATTTCTACTTGCACAACTCTATGTGTATCGGATGCACTTAAGAAAGTGGATGATTATGGTCTACGATGTTCGAGTTCGAGCTCGAGCTTTGCTCAACAATTAACGACGCAATTGGCGATGTGTTTTCCATGATTAATCACAACTATGAGAACACTTACGCTGCCCTACATTGATTCAGATAGAAAACTAAGCTACGCAACTCACATATTTGAAGACGAACTCACAGAGTCAAAACAACTCAGTTCTCGCGCTAAATCCCTTGATCTCCGGCTGCAATTTGCAGGATAATCCCTCGATTCAATCCACAAGTGCTCTGATACCATGTAAACAGTTGCGATCTAAGCTAATTCTAGACTGCATGTGCAGTCCACCGCATAATCGAGCATCAGATGCAATGAGAAGAGAATTTTGTGGAAGCTTTTCTTTTCATATATTTTGTCTAATCTATTACAAAGCTAATGAACCTATATTTATAGAAATGAAAAACACCCAGCTCACTTAATTTAAAATAACCAACTCAACAACTAACTAACTACTTAACAACTCTAACTAACTCAATACTAAATATCTTGTGTGCTATGGACTGAATTTCTACTTGCACAACTCCAGGTGTATCGGATGCACTTAAGAAAAGTGGATGATTATGATATATGATGTTCGAGCTCGATCTTTCCTCAATAATTAACGACGCAATTGGCGATGTGTTTTCCATGATTAATCACAACTATGAGAACACTTACGCTGCATTACCCTGATTCAGATAGAAAATTAAAGTACGCAACTCACAGATTTGAAGACGAACTCACAAAGTCGAAACAGCTCAGATCTTAACCCGTCTAAATTTTAACTTGCTTTGTTATGATTTAATATTTTTTTCTATTTTTGTCCTGCTCCATCGAGCCTTTTTAAAAATTTCTTTTACTTTTTAAATAAGAATAATTTTGAATTTCTTTTAATACTTTCTTGATTTTTCAAAAAGTCACTTATATTGAAATTTAATTAAATATCTACAAAATCACTTAAAAGGGATGTAATTTTCATAACTTTAAACCTATGCATTAAAGCACATAAGTTTTCATTTGAAGTCTCCAATCTTTTAATAAATATTCTTCTTAGAAAATTCACTAAATTTACGGGGAACGTCCAAAGCTAGAAAGGAAGAAAAAATTTACAATTTTATCCTCTCTTTCAAAATTGAATTCTAAAGCTAATGTAGGATATAAAGAGATTTTAAATGTTAATGGAATTCATATCTACGTTTGGGCTGTCCAAAATATTTTGTTGAATAGAAAGCGACGTATATTTAACATTAGTTAATTAAGCAAGAGGGAAGCTAATAAATAAAAAGATATTATAATTTCAAGATAATATTAGTAAGCTATATAGTAACAACAAACTTGAATTACATATTATTAGCTTCTGAATTTGATTTGAAAGAGATTTTTTAAATTTTGAATTGAAGACAAATATTTTTCTAAAAATAAAGATAAATACAATAATGTAACTATATGGTTATAACGTTTTTTGTATTATTTAAAGATTATTTACTAACCACAAGACCCGTTTCCTCTTATTTTATTTGTTATTGCGAATATTTTGTAGAGAAACAAAATTATAGTTCAAAAATTATTATGGAACAAAATTATAGTCGTGCTTAACCATGTTTATCATCATGTAATCTTTTCGTAATTTAAACCCTGCTTCGCCCGGCCCACCCAACTTTACTCCCTCCCTCTTAACAAATCTCTGTCGGAGATCTAACTTTGTTAGTTGTAAAACATCCCGTATTACATAAATCTAAAACATCAGCTACATTTATGGACTCAAAAAAGATTCCTATTTATAATAGTCACAAGTACCATTCTTCATTCTTCATTCTTCATTCTTTGTGCCTCGTCTCTATCTAATAATACTACTATTTGGGTAGTGGAAGAGGACTCTTAGGGAGTTCAATGGGGAAGCTTTTCATGGGGTTTTGGGGTGTGGTTTTTGTCGGGTTTTTGGTGCTTAACAAATGGGTTGAATCTTATGAATATGAAGATTTCCTTTTCAACAAAACTGAGGGGACACTCTTTTATGGAGCCTCCTCTACAACAGGGGACATTAGTCTCACTCCTCTTATGATTGGTCTTACCCTCATTCCGGGAGCTGCTGCTAAAGGAGCTGGTCTGTTATTGTATCAATTCACTTCTAATACATTGTTACTTATCCCACTCCTTGTTAAGTTTTCTTTTTGGATCTTCTTTTAGCTCAATGAAAACGATAAGTCCATTTGGTTGATTAAGATAGAATTTTTTCTCATATGCTGATTAGCTTTGGTCAATTGTAATTATTGCTAAGCGGTTGTGTAATTAAGACTGTTTGACCACCTCTTCTTTTACGTTTTTTACAGTGTGTCTGGATGGAACTCTACCAGGTTATCACATACATCCTGGTTATGGGTCAGGGGCAGACAGTTGGCTCATTCAATTGGAGGTATACTACACACCTCTCTCTGTTGATTGATTCCTCAGTTACAGCTTCCTCCTTTAATGCTCACTTAATTGTCTTAGCTGTCACTAGGGGTGGCAAACTCAGCCTAAAATATCATGACCCACCCAATCTGTTTAGATTTGGGCGGGTTAATGACATGCTTATTTGAAAAACTTAGTAAGAATTGAGCGGGTTACGTTATGACCCGGTTTTTAGCCCATTTCAGCCCAAATAACTTTTGGGCGGGTCAATGACCTGCTTATTTATTAACTCAGCCCAACCAGCACATTTGACACCCCTAGCTGTCACCATTCATGAGAGTTGGTAGATTTGTTTGTCTTACATATTTTTACTTGAGATCGAGGATTAGTTGGTACCTTGACTAATTGATTGTTGGGTGCGGTGCTAAGCTCATGACTAAAATAGATGTCACGGACAAGTTGGTATTCTTATAATGTCGGACTAAATGGAGCGACATGAACAATGATGATTCATATAGCTGACCCCCAACTCGAATGTGATTGAGGCAGTTATTTTGTTGTTGGACAAGTTGGTCTTTAACATAAGAGTTTGGTGTTCGTAGAAAGGAGAGTTGATCGGCATAACAGTACAGTCTCTGATCATGATTATAGGAATTGTACTCCATTTCAGTTTTGTGAATTTCCTGCTTCTCTAAATTGAGGAATTAAGTACGTGCTACATCTAGCGTTATACACTGATTCAGAACCTTCACTGAGTGATACTTCTTGTGGCAGGGTGGAGGATGGTGTAACACTGTCAGAAGTTGTGTTTACCGCAAAACGACGAGACGTGGCTCATCAAAATTCATGGAAAAACAGATTCCATTTACTGGAATTTTAAGTAACACGGCTGAAGGAAATCCAGGTCCTCTGATGATAGTAATTGACACTAAGTATTTTATATATTTTGCTTTTCCTTACTGTCTCTTCTGTGAATGCAGATTTTTTTAAGTGGAATAGAGTAAAACTTCGTTACTGCGATGGTGCCTCCTTTACAGGGGACAGTGAAGATAAGGTTTGTAAGATCATGCACCATTTTCATCTTTTACTTTTTCATTGGTTATGTAAACATCCTGTTAGTCTGCAAAAATTAGCGGAGGGAGAAGAAAATGAGAGCTGAAACTTGTCACACTACTATGAGATTACTCCAAATCGGTTTACCTTTTAACCATTTTGTTTTCTATACATTCTTTGATGTCTGGTCTTTTTTTTCTTGCTCTCTTGGCATTTGAATGGTAGAAGGGACATGACGTTTATGAAGTTGATATTCTTCTTGCTGGAGGTTGGGAAAAGGACAGTAATCTTTTGTCTCCCTTCCTTTCTTTTTAGCTCAATTGTGGTGAGAATTGAAAAAAAGTGTGTGAACTTTTGGCATTTCTGTGTTGCTCTTCCTGAGTTTCATGCTTCCGGTGAGGCAGAGGATGTGCTTAGAAAATTTAAGTTCTCAAGGTGGTAGTATTTTCAGAATCAGAAGAATCATTTAACTAGTGTTAATAATAGTTGTCCTCAAAATTTTATACTTTTGGTGTAGGGGAAGTATGATAGAAGACTTAGACAAGTACATAGACTTTATAGAAGTTTTGAGATTGTAACAGTTGCAGATGTGTGTAATTTGCGTGCTTTTAGTTCCTCCTTGGTACTTTATCAATAAAATTTACATTACCTTATCTGAAAAAAACTTTTCAAGGTGCTCTTATCTTTTGCATCTGCTTGTGAATACCTCTTCTCATTGTAAAGCTCCGAATAGAGGTGTAAATTTCAGGACCATTTTTTTTGGTAAGGCGTAAATTTCAGAACCATGTTCTCACTGAGACACAGCATAGTTCTGCTTGAAGGACAAATATTAGCAAATGCTAAATTTTCTGTTCAAATTCGATAACACCCTACTTGTAGCTCCCTCTTATCCTCCGACTGTTTCTATGCTTGGAGAATTTTCCCAGAGACTAATTATGAAATAGGCAGGTGCTGGAACAGGGCACTGTGAGATGCCCCTTTACCTGAAATTTCAGAAATTTTACCTATAACCATGATACCAATGATCTATCTAACTCTACAAGTTAAACCATCTGATGTCCACACATACACCTGTTACGAATTTTCAGTTTTCGGGAAGTATAAGAAGCATTTAAAGTTATTATATGATCTTACTGTATGAAATGAATTGTATTTTTCATTAAAACAATTGCTGTCTTGTTTATCTACCTTGTTTTTTTTATATATAAAAAAAATTATATCACATTTCTCTCCAGGCTGCACAACTGCAATTTAGAGGTCAACGTATATGGGAAGCAGCAATGGCCGAGTTAATGTCGAAAGGAATGCGAAATGCCCAGCAGGTCAAAATTACTTCTTGCCTTGGTCATTTTGCTTGTTCTTGTCATTCATAATCTGATATCGATAATCGTTCTTCAGGCTCTTCTCTCTGGATGTTCTGCTGGTGGTCTAGCTTCAATATTGCATTGTGACGAGTTCCGCACTTTGTTCCCAAGTAGTACCAAAGTGAAGTGCCTAAGTGATGCTGGATTATTTATGGATGCGTACTTTCCTAATCTTGAAACCTTAATATACTTTTTTTACTTAAATTCTAGAAATACAAGGCATTACATGCTCTTCAACTCCTTTAGTAACAATATTTTTTTGGATGTGCAGAACTGATGTATCTGGTGGGCACGCACTCAGAGATTTATTTCAAGGCGTAGTTAGCTTGCAGGTTCGGACAACTCAAACTCTATGTTGGTCAATTTTTCATCAAGCTACTAACATTTGCATGTTTGATTGTCGAAACACTGTTAACGACTAAATTATTTATCTTAGTTAAGGATTAATTGTTGTCAAGTTCCTCCTACAGTTATGGAGATGCTGCAGTCTTCTTACCAAGTCAGTACCCTTCGAGAAATAAAAGAAGTCTGAAACATGAAATGCAGTTTCAACCGAATAACTACTAATAATGTCTTTCTTGACCACCTCAATCAATCAAATATCTCTCCTTTTCAAAACAAAATAAAATAAATAAAATAATCTCAATCCCGAACTAGTTGATGTTGACTAAATGAATTTTCTATATTCATTTGGATCTATTTGGTCTCACTTTGGTGCGTGTTGTACTCACGAAGGACCCGACGGCTTGAAACTTGATTTGATTATCTAAGGAAGCCGTGTTCCAATTCTGAGTTATTTTCTTAAGAAAATTAGAGGTTCTCTGAATATTTCACTTATCTATATACTGATCCAGACTAAAAGGACTTTTTTTTAATTATTAAAAGGACTCATTCAACCGGACATAATGCAAATGTAACAACTAAGTCTTACCACATTATTTGGTAACGCCTATGTGGATCATATACTTTAGTTGTATTCTGTTCTTAGCTAAATCTGCATTGATTTCAAGAGGTTATAGTTCCTTTAATAAAGTTCCTTTATTAGATTGGATCACTAAATAAAAGAATAACCGTTAAAGAAATTCTTGTTTAGATTGTCAGTTTTACTAATGTTAACAGGGTCTTCAGAAGACGCTGCCAAGTACTTGTACCAAGCAACATGATCCAACCTCTGTAAGTCCTTTTGATATAATTGTCCTTTCAATATCTGATATCTTGTCGCGTTGCTATTACAATTCCTAGATTTGTCGCTTTTCAGTGCTTCTTTCCTCAGAATGTGATCGGCAATATCAAGACCCCTCTGTTTCTACTGAATGCTGCCTATGATTCCTGGCAGGTAAATAATTTAATTCCCTCAATTCTTAGTTTTCTCCTATTTGGAGATGAACGAGATTAACTATTCAGTGTTTGCATACATTGCAATGATTGAATTTTGTTCTTTTGCTACTTGCTATAGGTTCAATCCAGTTTGGCTCCTCCAATAGCTGATCCAAAGGGCTTGTGGAATGATTGTAAACGCAATAATGAAAAATGTTCTGCATCACAAATTCAATTTCTACAAGGTATGCTCCAATCAAGCTGTTGGCCTTTTTTCCCTTTTCAGTATTCTTAGACCGTGGACTCAGATGTTGACAAAAAACATTTTGTGGCAGGTTTCAGAAATGATATGCTAAATGCCATTAAAGGCTTCGCTGCCTCAACGGAAAATGGATTATTCATAAACTCATGCTTTGCTCACTGCCAATCCGAGAGGCAGGATACATGGTTTGCTGATGATTCTCCCCTTATCGATAACAAGGTACGTTTAAGATTTTCTTCCTTCTCCTCTATACTACTTTTTTCTTTGGAGATTAAGTTGTTGGAAACATTGATTACTGCAAAAGATAATTTACATTTATATCATCATTGACAAATAAACATTGGAACTATATGCAGCCGGTTGCACTTGCAGTTGGAGATTGGTATTTTGATAGAGCAGGAGTGAAGGCGATTGACTGTGCTTATCCATGTGATAAAACATGTCACAACCTGGTCTTCAAATAAGCTACATTCATATTCTTTATCTGCTAACTTTGCAGAAACTGTGTAATATGTTTTATCTTCGTAATAAATTCCCTCCATTCATTTAATGTCTACAAGTGTAACAGAGTTTTACTGTAGAGGATGAAGTCATCACTTTAGTCAGAATTACAGTTAGCCTTGAAGAGCTCGAACAGGATACCTACGCCAGCTACTGTATCAACATTCAACATTATCCATAGTCTTGTTATGGATCCAGCCCAATGTTCTAAGTCAAAGCTGACCCAAGAAATTGCACAGTTTTCCCTTGTTTACACGTAAAACGGTACTGTTGAGTTTTTATACGTGGTCAAAGACACGTGAATCTCAAGTGACTGATTTGGCAATAATGCTAGATAAAATATACTGCAAGTAAATAATATTAAGACAAAGCAAAGTAATAATTAGTCTGAGCTTTGTGTTAGCCTCTGGACAAAGTCACCACAATTCGTATGAAAACACAATAATCGGGAGAGTGAGAAAGTATATTGTAGTAACTTGAATCTGATCCTTTACAATGGAATTATGTGCCCTTTTTATACATGAGTTTCACGGGTTCACACCCCACGAAATATGCCTCATTAATACAAGAGATGAAATGTTGTAATAATTGGATAATTAGTATCTTCATAAATGTCATTAATGATTTGTTGGAAGGTGTAAAATTGGTTCTGTAACGTCTGCCCGTTATGATTCAAATAGCTCATCTGACCTTCTGAGTTACTGGTACCATATATGCATACAACTCTCCCGAGAAGTGGATGAAGACCCCATGATTTGACGGAAAATTTGAAACGCAATGATTGAAGTAACATCAAATGTCACATCTCTTCAATGCTTCTGAAACGACGACAACTGACCAATTGCTCTGATCGACTTAAAGTATTGCAATGATGATGCACGTCTTTTCATTTCCAAACGTTATATTCTCATACCATAAATAGGAGGCCAAATCTCCACACGGAAGGCAACTACAATCTTCTTCAAATTTACAATCTTCATAGACTTTCTTTCCTTCTTCAAATTTTCTTCCATAATGTCGTCCACTAGGTCTTCTCCTGACAACAACGATGGTCCTTCAAACTGTCGTCCTGGGAAAGAACATATTTCCCTAAGAATCAAGAAGTTGACTTGCACTCCATTGCTGTAGAAATTCTTCCTTCTAGTTTCGATTTCTCAGGAGACCTTCGTGTTCGAGGGAACTTCGAACATGTTGAAGAAATTGAATTCATGATAACTGTCAAAATTCTCCCCGAAGTTATGAAAGATTGTAACTTCACCTCTGACACAGTCATTAGAACAGTTGATCCAATCGACCAAGTGCATCACCATGTTGAAGGGTTTTCCATGGATTACACATACCCTTTTACTATTGGTTTCAAACTTCCTATGCCAAATATCATCGAAAACATTTGTCGTCGATATAGAGTTTGTTTGGGACAAGTTGCTCCGCAATTTGAAGATTGGTATACTGCATACAGTTGCTGGCCGATAATGACAATGCTCCATTCACCATTGATCATCTTCTCCTTCTTTACTACCCTCGGGTTTTTCGGGGTGGAATCATCCAATTATACCCCGTGGAATTCGTAGCCTCCTCAATGCTGAAGATGATTTTGACTGAGGTTGGTTAATCCAGTTTATTATGATCAAGACCGACCAAATCCATCAAACTTCTTCAGATCCTTTTCCTGAAGAATGGAACCCATCCCGTGAGTATCTTTAGCCATAAACTTATTTATTTCTGCTCTGAATAAAGGAATTACTTATTCTCATGTAATAATTGCATTTTCACAGCCATTTTAGTTTAGTCGCAACTAATTGAAGGGATTTTCGAGTGAGTTGTTAATATTTTCTGTGCCTCTCCTGATATAACCTGCTCTAAATATTACTTCCAAGTGGTGGAAGGGAAAATACAATGATAAGATTTAACCCCTTATATAAGGTCATCCCCTGGTTTTCTCGGGATTCATTTTTATTCTATTCACTCTATCCAGAGTTGCAACAACTATGGGGGTATCAAGCAGCTGAGCCACTCTATGAAAGTTTGAGAAAGAGTTGTGGAGACGAGGGTGAGGAGAGGTGTGTTTATTTCCGAGAACCAGTTTGGATTCATGCCGGGGCGTTCGACTACCAAAGTCATTCATCTTATTAGGAGGTTGGTGGAGCAGTATAGAGAGAGAAAGAAATACTTACATATGGTTTACATCGACCTCTAGAAGGCAAACGACAAAGTCCCTAGGGAGGTTCTATAGAGATGTTTGGAGGTTAGAGGTATACCTGTGGCGTACACTGGGCGAGAAAGGTTATGTATGATGGAGCTAAGACTAGAGTATGGACAATAGGAGTAGACTTGGAGCACTTTCCAGTGATGATGGGGCTGCACCAAGAATCATCTCTTAGACCATTCTTATTTGCCTTAGTGATGGACGGACTGACGCGACAAATCCAAAGGGAGGTACCATGGTGTATGTTATTCGCAGATGACATAGTCCTGATTGATGAGACTCGCAGCAGAGTGAATGCCAAGCTGAAGGTTAGGAGACAAACTCTGGAGTCTAAAGGGTTCAGGTTGAGTAGGACCAAGACAGAATATTTGGAGTGCAAGTTCAGCAACAGGAGCGACCTTGAGACAAGCGTGGAGGTAAGGCTTGTCACTCAGGTCATTCCAAAGAAAGAAAGATTTAAGTACCTAGGGTCTATTATCCAAGGGAATGTAGAGATTGATGACGATATCACACATCGTATTGGGGCAGGGTGGATGAAATGGAGGCTCACATCTGGAGTCTTGTGCGATAAAAAAGTGCCACCAAAACTTAAAGACATGTTCTATAGGGTGGTGGTTAGACCGACTATATTGTATGGGGCGGAGTGTTGGCCAGTCAAGACTCCGCACATACAAAAGATGAAAGTTACGGAGATGAGGATGCTGAGATAGATGTGTGGACATACAAGGACAAATATGATTAGAAATGATGATATCTGGGAGAAAGTGAGAGTGACCTCAGTGGATGATAAGATGCGGGAAACGAGGTTGAGATGGTTCGAGCATGTGTAGAAGATAGACACAGATACCCCAGTGCGGAGGTGTGAAAGGTTGGATATGGACGGGTTCAGAAGGGGTAGAGGTAGGCCGAAGAAGTATTGGGGAGAGGTTATTAGATGAGATATGGCGCAGGTGCAACATACTAAGGATATGACCTTAGATAGGGGGTTGTGGAGGACACAAATTAGGGTAGAAGAGTAGTAGGTACTCGAGCGTAGTCCTACTTATGCTTACAAATTGATAGTGCTAGTGTTATTATTGTAGGTCCGATTAGCCTATCACACTTATAAGCACATTATTGCTTTATAATCCACTATAGTTTGATTTTTCCTGCTATGTGGTCTTTACTGTATTTTATTTAGCTTTTTTAGTTGTGTTAGTTGCTGCTCCCTTTTGTTCGAATGAACTTTATACTGCTTTAATTCCTTATCTTAGCCTAACCATTTCTCTTGCTATACTCTTTACTCTTGTTTTACTCTTTCTTTGTTTTGATTTCCTTGCTTGTGATTATGCTTTTTCTTGAGCCAAGGGTCTCCCAGAAACAACCGCTCTACATACCAAGGTGGAGATAAGGTCTATATACACTTTACCCTTCCTAGACCCCACGGTGTGGGATTTCACTGGGTATGTTGTTGTTTGTTGTTGTACTCTATCCGCAAGGCTCCCGGCAAGAAAATCTGCAGCCCAGAAGGAGCCTTCCCGCGCTACCACTTTGTCCAACATTCTTTAGTCTGCTTCCAGTAATCGGAAGCAGAAAACTCAAGAAGAAGTTCCCGTGACCCCGGTGGGAATTGGTTCCAGGGTCAGGAACCGTCGTCGGCACACTGAGCTTTGAAAGAGGTATAAGCCGGCGAAATTCAAATCGGCGAGGAAGATAAGGTAAATGATGAAAGCACTCGACTCGAGAGTCTCCTACGTGATGTTCCGGAGACTAAGGCAATTGTTTCCCTGGCTGATCCTTCTAAGCACAGCTCGATCCCTACTTCCAGTACTGAGGCCGAGGCATCCGCTCTTTCTCCCCGAAAATCTCCCAACGCCACTCTAGAGGCTTCTCTTACACACCTTACAGACTTACTTTTACAGGTAAAATATTTCCTCTTTTTAATTGTTCTTCATATATCCTTGCCTCATCACCGACTTTAATTCCCTTGTCCAGGGTCATGCCACTGCACTCTCTACTGTGGATGTAGATAGGGCGATAGACCCTTTTCAAGAGGAAAAGAAATTGAAGGAGGAAATTCAGTACCTTCGGGAAGAAGGTGAAGACCTCACAGTTAATCTCATAGATTCGAGCTCTCTTCAAGCCTCCCTCTGGCTACGTCTGCAGAATGCCATTGATTCACTACATGACCGGGAGAATTTTCTTCAGGTCTTAACTACTTCCTATGTGATCCTTCAAGGGAGAATGGCTAGGCTGTTAGCAGACTTGGCAGAGGCCCAAGGGTAGCTAAACTCCTCCGAGCATACCATCGCCGAACTCTAGGAGAAATGCCAAATATGGAAGCTTCTTAGGGATCTGGCAGTTCTGAAGAGTCATATGGATACCTTTAAAGAAGCTAGCAAACCAGGGATTGATATCCATTCTAAACTCTTAGACGCAAAGATTGACCTTCACGATGCTGATCTATCCTTGGAAGCTCTTCGTGGAGATAGAGAGGATTCAGATGTGGAAGTTGGTGATGAGCCCCCCCCCTGTTTGACATTTTGGTCTTTTTATGCTCATAACATTTGAAACACCCCCGGCGAACCATGGAGCGGGTGTACCGTAACTTTTGACGTGGGTTTTAATTTCTGTCCTATTTTTTGAATGCTACCGAGTCACTTTTGGGTTACGTTGTTATCTTTTGTAACCGGTTAATTTCAGCCCAAAAAAAATATGAATGAAAGAATTTTCTTTTCCGCAATTCTGCTCAAGGTCTCTATTCTATGTTTTGATTTTTAGAAGAAAATTTTTATTACTTCTGTGAGTCTATTTGTTGACTATGACTTCTTTGCTTCATAAATTGAAACCTTACTTTAAATCTGGTAAGTACTAAGCTTTGAAAGTTTTTAAGAACTTTCCATCAAACATGAATTTACTTTAAAATATATTTTTTTCATCTTATATCGTGGCTTCTCGTAGCCTTTATAGTTGGTTTTGGACTTGCCTTGGTTCCAGTCAACTTAAAACTCTGTTACTCTTAGTATCTAGAGCCTTCACTTTTATTTTTTGTTAAGGGTTTTAATAAGAGATGGCTCTTATTTTTAATGGTGATATAGAAGAGGACGTCTCCTGTTCATTATGGCACATAATTTTTGATATGTTTAAGTCAACATACGTATTTATGCTCGTGATGACAAAGATTTTTTAATCATAAAGGAAAATTTTATTAATTCCTTTAACTTACAAATGGGAAGACAAGTGCAAGAATAATTTGGCTGCCATCTAGTGTGGTCAATCCGGTTACATGTAATTGAAAATCTTGGCAGTCCCCAACATCTAGGAAGTCTCCAGTATCAGGCGCTTTTCTTTGAAGCGCTAAAATTTCCATAAAATCTTAAAATTTCTGTAAAATATTCTTCACTCCTATCCAGGTGTATATGGCCCCCAGTGTCTGAGAGTTCATGCTATATAGACCTGGACACTGTACATCTCTCTTCGTAATAAGACTATCAACATTCTTATATGTGGGTGTTGCCTCATTAAAAAACATACCGGAAAAACCAAATTGGGACAAAACCCGGACGAAGGAAAAAGAGTGCATCGCATGTTTATTTTACTACACGTAATACTTCTTTAAATGGCTTACATTCCAATTACTAGGAAGTTTGTTTCCTTGTTGGTCTGTCAGCTGATAAGCTCCTTTACCGGCGATACCTATGATGGGACCTTTCCAGTTTGCGCCTAGTTTTCCGGCATTGTGTTCTTGGGTACTCCGAGTTACCCTCCAGAGCACTAAGTCCTCGAGTTTGAAGTGTTGGAGATTCGTGCGCCAGTTATAGTATCGTTCCATTCTTTGTGCACCAGTTATAATACTTTTTCAAGTCTTATTCTTTGTTTAAAACAAACAAATAACATGAGTAGAAGAATTCGGAAGCATTCGCAACATCAGGGATAACACTAATAACATCCCACTCGGACCAGATGGCATGCCGATAGGAACCCCGACACCTGAGGACCTGATGGTTGCAGAAGGAGCCACTTCCGGAGGCGGACAAACTCGGTAGGAAGATGTTTCCAATGAAAAAACACTCGAGAAAGCCATACAAAATCTAAGGGCGCAGAATGCCGCTATGAGCGAATAGTTGGAGCAACCAATGCAGTTTCACTTAGAATATTTGTCCAAGAATGCTGGCAGTACTCCAACGGACTAACCGGCACCTCCACCAAATATTAATAGGGATATCGGAAACCACCAGAGTAGATTGAGAAATGATGGGACTTCAAAAAGTGAAGCCGTTCCTGAAAATCCTTTCCAAGAACTAGTTTTGAATTTTATGAAGGATATGATGAACAAAGTAGACACCAACTTAGAGAAGGCATAGAAAAATGCCAAGGTAAATCAAATACCAAGAGCCCCTCATGTGGTTGAACGGCCAGACACAAGGAGATATATTCAATTGACGTATAAGCCAGAGGCTCGCTCGAACTGATCCCTAAAAGGTTTAAAATTCCTTTTGTAACCAAGTATGATGGGACTACTAATCCACATGAGCACATAACAGACTATACTACGGTCGTAAAAGGATATGATCTAAGGGAACACGAAATAAAATCGGTTCTGATCAAGAAGTTTGCTGAAACAGTTGCTAAGAGAGCCTTCACATGATATTCACTCCTCCCTGAGCATTCGATTGGATCGTTCTTTCAACTCATCGACATATTCATAAAAGCTCATGCGGGGGCATGTAAGGTGAAGATGCGCAAGGCGGATATCTTTTGCATTACACAAGGAGAAATATAATGCTACCTGCAGTCCCAGATAAGTGGGATGTAGAGGCTTTCACAAAAGGTTTGAATTCCTCAAGCTCAAACGCCTCGCGAAAGCTCAAGGAAAATTTCTTGGAATTCCAGGTTGCAACCTGGGAAGATGTACACAACCGATATGAGTCCAAAATGCGAATATAAGATGATTTGCTGGAGACTCAGTTCGGGAGTATTTTTCGTAAGTCGGACAAAGGGGCTAGAACAGACCGAAACTCCTCGAAGAATCGCTTCCAACCTTGTCCACCTACTTGTTTTCCGGGAGCAGGATAAGGTTGGAAGCTGTTGTTCGAGGAGTTTGTCCGACTTATGAAAAAAAACTCCCAGCCTGAGTCCCCAGCAAATCATCTTTTATCCGAATCTTGGAATGATACCGGTTGTGAACATCTTCCTAGGTTGTAGCTTGTAATTTCATGAGATTTTCCTTGAGCTTTCGCGATGCGTCTGAACTCGAAGGATTCAAACCTTTTATGAAAGCCTTTGCAGCCCACTCGTCTGGGACTGCGGGTAGCAGCATACGTTCCTTCTAGAACCGCAAAATGAAGTCCTTAAGGAGTTCTGTTTCTCCCTGCGCAATGCAAAAGATATCTGCCTTGCGCGTCTTCACCTTCAGTGCCCTCGTATGAGGTTTTATGAACATGTCGGCAAGCTGGGCGAACGATCCAATTGAATGCTCAATGAGGAGTGAATACCATGTCAAGGCTCCCTTAGCAAGTGTTTCAACAAACTTCTTAATCAGAATCGATTTTATTTCGTGTTCTCTTAGATCATTTCCATTTCCATTTACGGTCATAGTACATGTTCCTGTAGATTAGTAGTCCCATCATACTTGGCTACAAAAGGCATTTTAAACCTTTTGGGGAACAGTTCAGGCGCAACCTCTGGCTTATATGCCAACTAAATATATCTCTTTGCATCTGGCCCTTCCACTATAGGAGGGCTCCCAATATTGATTTAACTGGTTCCGGAACTCCTTGGTATTATTCTATGCCTTCTCTGCGTTGGTGTCTACTTTGTTCACCATATCCTTCATAAATTTCAAAACCTGTTCCTGGAAAGGATTTTCAGGAACAGCTTCGCTTTCTGAAGTGTCATCATTTCTTGATCTACTCTGATCATTTCCGGTATCCCCATTGGTATTTGGTGGAGGTGTTGGTTCATCCGTTGGAGTACTACCAACATTCTTGAACATATATTCTGAATGAAACTACATCACACGGTCCAACTGTTCGCTCATAGCGGCATTCTGCGCCCTCAAATTTTGTATGGCTTCCTCGGGTATTTCGTTATTGGGAACATCCTCCTGCCAAGTCTGTCCGCCTCCAGAAGTGGCTCCTTCTGCAACCATTGAGTCCTCAAGTATCGGGGTACCTATCAGCATGCCAATTGGTCTAAGTGGGATGTTGTTAGTGTTATCCCCGATATTACGACTGCTTCCTTGTTCTCCTACTCATGTCATCTGTTTGTTCTAAACAAAGAACAAGACTTGAAGAAAAAAATAGATTAGTAGAAAGAGGGGTCACTTGTAACACCGCAATTGTCCAGGCCCTACGGTAGGCGCCAAACTGTTACCCGTAAAATGGTACAGTTGAATTTGTATACGTGGTCAAGAATACGTGGATCTCAAGTTACGAATTTCACAATAATGCTAGATAAAATATACTGCAAATAAATAATATTAAGACAAAGTAAATTAATAATTAGCCTGAGTCTTGTGTTAGCCTCTGGGCAAAGTCATCGCAACTCGTATGAAAGCACAATAATCGGGAAAGAGTGAGAAAGAATATTGTAATAACTTGAATCTGATCTTTTACAATGGAATTATGTGTCCTATTTATATATGAGCTTCACGGGTACACGTCCCACGAAATATGTCTCATTAATACAGGAGAATGAATATTGTAATAATTGGATAATTAGTATATTTATAAATGTCATTAATGCTCTGTTGGAAGTTGTAAAACCGATTCAGTAACGTCTGTCCGTTATGATTCAAACGACTCTTCTGACCTTCTGAGTTACCGGTATCACATACGCATACGACGCTCCTGATCTTGCTTGCGTTTCACCGGTAGCGTCTCAGGCTGACCTATACTTGACTCAACATCAACTGCCACATGTCATATTAGTAGAGTTGTTTTATATAATTTTTTTCCCTATACAACCGTTCAAGTGAGTTGGTCTTTAATTTTTGGGGAATCAACACAAATGCCTATTGAAGAGAAAGAATTTATCCGCTCATCCGCCTCCTAAAGAAATAACATAAGCTACCCGTTCGACTATAACTAATTATCTGTGTACCTACTTTACATAGTGCACTGGAAACCTAACATTTTTAACTACGCCTACCGGTAAAATATGTCTTTTTCTCTTGCTCACATCTAGACACATCCATAGGGTCATTGGGGACTGGACCCGGCCAATAAAACATAAATTAAGCAATAATTTTTAGGCTGAGAAAAAGAGTTCTAAAATAATTTCATCGTAGCCCAGGTCGGAGTTTTAGTGGTCGAGAAAATTATTCATTGTCAGGCTACTAAAACCTAAAATTGCAAGTCAAATTTGACACTCAATTAATTGAGCGTGTTGATTTCAAAATATTTTTAATATAATTTATATTATTTTCCTTCATTAATATTTATTTTGTACTTATATATATATATATATATCTAATCTACATTTAGCTTCGACATAAAATAAGATATACACAAATTTGGTGATTATTAATTATATATTTATATTATTAGTCATTTTGTTAATATCATGAAAGCATAATGTAGAAATAAAGTAGTTGTAAATTGGTGAAACTTTAAATGGTCATAACTCTGCTCGGATGTCGTTTTATCCAAAAAATTTTGATTTTGCATATTTTTTCGAGACAACGATGAAAGTGAGAGACCAATTTTAGAAAACGCGATTTTCCAATCAATTTGTGTTTTTCCCAAATCGATTTCCAATTCTCTTTTCTTTAGTCAAGATTTCACGATATACAATACATTTTGGAGAAATTTCGTGGTAATGTAGGGTGAATACCAATTTTTTGAAAATTCAATTTTAAAAAAAAAATCTCGACTGACCCGACCGCCAAAAAAAATCGTCGACATTGAGGCCGACCGTGACCGTAGAGGGTTATAAGGGTTATCTAGGTAGTGAATTTTTAAAAAATATAGGTCGAGGGCACATAGTGCACGGACGGAGGAAAGCACTGCACACGTGCTTACGTCACGGCAGGTAAAGTATGTCTTTTTCTCTTGCTCACATCACTGCACATATACTCATTCTTCTCTTTCTTTTGTCTTTTTCTTGTTTTTTGTTTTTTCCTTTCTTTCTTTTGTTAAATATATAAATAAATATAATAGTTAACTATTTTAGCTTATGAAAATATAATAAAATTAAATAATTAGAATATAGTAAAAAATAATATAAGAAAATTATCAGTCACTTAGTTTTTTTATTAAAATCTAAATTAATAGAAAATATATTTTCATAATTGTGTTCTCTTTTACAAATGCAAGAAAAGTTATATCTAAAATATGACTCTATGTTTTGTAATAATTTTACAAATTTTTAACTTGCTAAAAATGATACAAAAATTAATATATCAAAATTAAGCTTAAACTCTATTTGTTATATTTTTTCTTTTGAAGGAATGAACATGTCCTCTATGATACGTTATAAGTATATGATATATATATCACGTGTGTATCATAAAGGACCGATGAGGTTTTTTGAAGTAACGAATCGATCTTTTATGATACTCTATCAGTACATGATATATACCATGTGAGTATCATAGAGGATTGAGAAGTATCTTAAAGAAAATGAACCAACCCTCTATTCAAAGAAAATCCTTTATTATACCATCATGGTATATTAATATACGCAGATGGTATCATGGAGGATTGAGAAATGTCATTGAAGGAATGAAACAGTCCTCCATGATACCATCTTAGTATATAGTGTATACCATGATGGTATTATGAAAGACTGCTGACACATGTGAAGGACTCATGAAGTCCTCCATGATACCATCTCAGTATATGTTTATACGATGATGGTATCATGGAGGATTCGGGACTGTTGCAATTAAGGGCTTCAAAAACCTTTCATGATACCATCTGAGTATATGGTATATACCATGATGGTATCACGTACGACTGTTGAAGAGTGTCTCATTGAAGGAATATATTGTGATGGTATTATGTAGTAGTATATATCAGGATGATATCATAGATGACTGGGTATTTTCATGAAGGAATGAACTGTCAATCCTTTATGATACTCTATTAGTATATGATATACCATGTGGGTATCATAGATGATTGAATAATATTTTTTGAAGGAATGAATCAACCTTCTATGATACCCTGTCAGTATATGATATATATCATGTGGTTATCATAATATATTGTAAAGTTATATTTCAATTGCTAATGATTTGCTATACTTTATGCTAGGATAAGTTTGTTTTTTGATAATTGATATAGAAAAAAATATACTATATCAGTTATCTTATTATTGATATAGAAAGAAATAAAATACAAAATATATTTTAGATATAACTTTATTTTTATTTGCAAAAATAAAAATAAAAATTAAAATTATAAAAATATTTCTTTATTAATTTATGTTCTTAATAAATAGGTAAAATGTCAAATATACCCTCTACTTTATTTTATTAGCTAACTTTACCATCTGTTAGCGATTGTGAACAAAAATAACCCTGTCGTTACCAAACTTTATACCTATAATCCTGTGTTTGGATGGAAAACTCAAATCAAATCCAATTCCCATTTTCACTTAAAATTACCCATTTTGAAAGGAGCCTCCACTACTGATCCGCTTCGCAACACAACTTCCTCCTTAAAGTTAAACCTTCAACTGTAGAATCATCCTCGTTTGCCGGCAAATTTCTTTCCGATCATCTCCATGGCGAATTTGAACCCTAGGTTCTCTTCTTAATCCGCACAAAAACCTTATTTCCCTTTTTAAATTTAGATTATTATGAGTTGCAAAAATCAGTATGCAAAGTTGCTCAGTATCTGCTCAATTTGCATGAAGAAAAATTGAATTTCCCCCCTTTAAAAGAAGGTACCAAAGAAGAAGAAAAGGAAAATTCAAAAATCCTTTGCATAATTTATTCTTCTTCCTCTTCAGAAACTCATTTGCTCAATTTCTTAGTAAATCTTGTTCCTTGTACATGAATTCCATATACAAACAGACCCAAATCACAAAACCTACATCCAACGATTGGGTTTTGAATGTATGGTAGTGAAAAAAAATAATGAAACTCAAATCCCTTAACTCAGTTCCACCTACAAAGCCACCATCAGGTCTCAATCTCTTCCCCACTCTCAACCCACCAGAAAAGACACTAACTTTCCACATTTTTTTTATCCTTTTCATACCTTTAATATCATATGCAGGTTTTCATGCCTATAGAAAACCACTTAGTATAGTAAAATCAATTCTTGAACCAAAACTCAAAGCTCTAAATGGAGCCAATACTACCATTGTTGCAACTGGGTAAGCCCCATCTGAGGGTCCAAGTGGACACCACCGTTTGGGAGAGCTTGATCTTGCATTCTTATTAGCATACTCAGTTGCGATATATTTTGCGCATATAGGTAAAAAATATTGATTTGAGATTTTTTTTGACTGTTGGAATGTTGGGTATAAACCATCAATAATAGCAGCATCGACGCTTCTGTGTGCAACCGATAGTTGATTCCTGCAATTCTCTTCTTTTCAGAATGTGAATATGGATGCGTCGGTTTTAAAATAAATGGGTCAGTTTTTAATGGATGGGTTGAGGTGGGGATTGGGGACTGTGTTTAATTGGTGGATCGGATCGGATCATCAGTAGGAGGTATGAATGTGTAAATTTGTTTGGGGGCATCCAAGTAAAGGAGGTATGAATGTGTAGATTAGCATACATTTATGTTCTTTCCCCTTAGTTTTTGCTTCTCAAATGGAACTTATGCCTTCCGGGGCATAAATTTTTTACGGAATCCGATATAAATTGTGCCAGATTCCATAAAGAACTTATGCGTCAGAAGGCATAAGTTCCATTTGAGGGAAAAAAATTAAAGATCATTACAAAATAGGGGAAAAAGTGAAAATAACCTAAACTGATCAAATAAAGGCTTTGGGGTTTTATTTTGAGCTAATTACGAAAATATACAAACAAAATAAGAAGTTTATTTGCAATGTCATTTCCATCCCTTAATCATTTTTAGCCACAAAAATTTAACCATAATATACAACACTCACAAAACCTAGGAAAAGATGATTGTTTTTAATGGGAATGATTGAAATTTGTTGAAAATACATAGATGAAGCAATGAGAAAGATTGGAGGTAATTTGGAGTAAAAAATTGTAGTTGACAGTTGAGTTGAAAACTATCTCTGAGACACATGTCTCTCACATGGGTGTACATCGAACATAGGGGGATATATATGTTAGATAAATGTTATTCATGTAAAATTTTGCAGTTTGAATTCAAAATAGATATGATAAGCTTTACGAGTCCTAAACTAGTTTGCTTATGTTTAAACTTTACTCTAGTCTATCCTACTGATTGTACACCACTATATATATAGGAAACTTCATCTCCTCAGATACTCATTGAATACAACTCATATTTCCTCTTTTAGTTATAACTTTTATATGGTACCAGAATAAAGCCTTGACTAACGTCCAATGACTTCACCATCGCTTACCAACATCACCTCAACAATTGCCAACAATTCCCTTGCTCCAAACGTAACACTCTCACCTAATCAAACTATAAAGGAACAACTACATCATATGGAAGTCTCAAGTTCTTCCAATGTTGAGAGGCCATGACTTGGATGGATATGTCTAGGGATGGCAACGGATCGGATCTGGACCGGATCCTACTAGATCCAGATCCAGATTTATTTTTCATACCTGAATCCAGATCCGGATCCAGATCCATCGGGTCCATAAAAAACAGATCCAAATCCGGATCCATCGGATCTACCGGGTCCACGGATCGGATTTGGATCCACATGTAAAAAAATTTACCTTGCTAAGAATTTTTTTTTTAACTGACAAACGATTTTTACTTAGCTAACAGTTTACTGTGTTTCAATTTTGAAATGTTCATATGAGATATTTTGTTCGTTGTCTCGTTTTGATTGTGAGCTATTAATTGAAAATATTGGACAATGACAATAGTTGTGGAAAATGCTGACTAGTATTTTCACAATGCAGAACTTGCATGTGCTTGGAATCTTCACAAATGAAGTGAATATAATTTTAACTACTTGTCTATGGAGATGTTAGTCATTCACTAATATAACAATGATTTTATTATTGAAGTTACCTCTTTATTTTTTGGTTTTTGAGTTAATGAGGGAATAAATTAAACTTATTTTGAGAATTAAAGTTGCAAGGATGTGCTTAGCAATTTTAAGAAAATACTTATAAAATTACATTCTAAAGTTATAAATATATTTAATAAAAAATGGATCCACGGGTCGGATCTGGACCGAATACGGATCTCAAATACAAGATCCAGATCCAGATCCGATCCGCCAGAAACGGATCCGGGTCCGATCCGAATCCGTCGGATCCAAATTTTGAAGATCCATATCCTATAAAACGGATCTGGATCCATCGGATCCGGACCGGGTCCATGATCCACTGCCATCTCTAGATATGTCGATGGTTCTTTAGAGCGTCCATCAAAGTTTCTGGAAAGCGGTCCAAATGAAGGTAGCACTGCTACACTAGTTGTTAACCCTACATATCTGAACTGGCAAAAACAATACCAACTTCTCCTAGGTTGGTTACTGTCATCTCTTACCGAAAGAGTTCTTGCACAAGTAGGGATGGCAATCAAGGGCGGGCGCGGTACCCTCCTCCGCACTGCAGCTCGCCAAAAATTATACCCGCCACCCGTGGCGGGTACAATTTTCAACATCCATACCCGCCTAGGCGGGTATATTCCTAAATCCACACCCGCCTAGGCGGGTATATTCCTAAATTCACACCCCGCTCCACCACCCAAGTGGATATCCGTCACCCGTCAATACCCGCCTGTACCCGCCTGCCATATTTTGTAATCAATTCATTTTTGATCAATTAGTGATCACACATGATCCCAAAAATTATCCCAAAATTTTGAGTCACGAATCAATACTGTCACGATCTCATTTTCTTTGGGAGAGAGGGAGGAGAATTTCAGATTTTTTCACCATCAGAATTCCCCATTTTTTTCACCTCTTCCCCGTTGCACAACAAAGAATCAAGAAAATAAAATTTCCAAGAAACCCAAAAAATTATCCACCCAAATAACTATATATTACAAATGTAGACAAAACTCAGATATTATTTTAGCTATATAAGCTAGGCGGGTAGGCGGACGGGTAGGTAGGCGGGCAGGCGGGCGGGTAGACGGGCGGGTAGGCGGATATGACTGCAAATCCACCACCTACCCGCCTACCCGTGACGGGTACATTTTCAATACCCATACCCGCCTACTACCCGCCAAAGTTATACCCATACCCGCCCCAATTGGGGCGGGTGCGGAATCCGCAAAATTATACCCACCTTCCATCCCTATGCACAAGTAGTTGGATGTGAAACGTCCAAAGAAGTCTGGGAAGCCTTGGAGAACATGTTTATTTCTAAATATAGGGCAAGAATTATGCAATTAAAGCAACAGTTGCAAATAACTAAGAAAGGAACCATGAATGTGGTTGATTATTTGCAAAAAATGAAGACTCGTGCAGATAGTCTCGCAACGGCAATCCAGCCAGTGTCGAATGAGGATTTAATTTTATTCTTGGGAGGTCTTCGACCAGATTATGATGCTTTAATGGTGTCTGTTACATCAAGGGTTGAGTCAATTACCATCACTAATCTACATGGTTTACTACCCAGTCATGAGTTTAGGTTGGAACAAAATAGTGGAATTGAACAAAGTCTTGGTCCAGAAAATCTCACTATGAAGAATTTCTCCAACTCAAAGGGATATAACAACTTTAAGCGTTCACAAAATTTTGGACAATATAATGGTGGACGAGGAGGTAGAGGTCGTGGAAAGTATACACGACAGAATTATAATCACCCAGGTCATTCTTCCACCTCACCTAATGTGAATAGTGGCTCTACTTAGTGTCAGGTTTGTTCCAAATTTGGGCATTCTGCACTCACCTGTTATCACCTCTATGATCATGCATATCAAGCACAATCTAAGCATTGAATGGTGGCCATAGTTGTGCAGCCTTCAACTATTATTGATCCATCATGGTTTCCTGATTCGGGTGCGACAAATCATCTCACAAATGACTTGAATAATCTGAATTTAAGAGGAGAATACATAGGCAACATACATATTCATGTGGGAAACGGTGCAGGTTTGGCAATATCTTATATTGGTGACTCAAATCTGCCTACTAATGCTCGTACTTTAATTTTACGCAATATTCTTCATGTGCCAGAAATTACCAAAAACTTATTGAGTGTTGCTCAATTTACTGCTGATAATAATGTGTTTATTGAGTTTCACCCTCATTTTTGTCTTGTGAAGTATCTAGCAACGCGAAAGGTGCGGAATCTTGAGCATGACTTATACAAGATTCAACCACAACCTTCTCGCACTCGTCCACATGTTCAACCTCAAGTTCTTCTAGCTTCAACAACTTCTTTTGATCTCTAATATAGTCTCTTAGGATATGCTCCAATAATAGTTGTTCATAAATTCATTAGGACCATTCAACTACATGTTTCTAGTTATTCCTTATCTCATGTTTGTTCTTCATGTCAATATGGGAAAAGTAAAAAAAATTCCATTTCCTATTTCATTATCTAGCTCTGTTTATATGTTGGATCTAATCCATTATGATGTATGGGGACATGCTCCTTATCTTTCAAATAATAAATTTCGCTATTATGTGTTCATTGACGATTTTAGTACATTTTCTTGAATATTCCCTATGACAACCAAACATGAAGTGTTCAATATATTCTTACGTTTCAAATTCCAAGTTAAAAATTTCTTTGCACCTAAGAGTAAAGTTGTTCAATCAGATTGGGGATGTGAATATAAAAAATGTTCAAAATATTTTGAACAAGTTGGTATTACTCATCATGTTTCTTGTCCTCACACTCATGAGAAAAATGGTTCTGCTGAACGAAAGCATAGGCACATTGTTGAAACTGGTCTTACTTTACTAGCACATGCCTCACTTTCTTTACATTTTTGGAATGATGCTTTCTAAACTACTGTTTACCTAATAAACAGAATGCCTACACCTACTTTGAATAATTGTTCTCCTTTTGAAAAATTGTATGGCAAGGTTCCTAATTATCTTTTCCTTAAAGTTTTTGGATGTGCTTGTTATCCTTACCTCAGACCGTATAACAGTCACAAACTTGCCTTCCGATCCCAACAACGTGTCTTTTTGGGCTATAGTTCCCAACACAAAGGATATAAGTGCTATCATGTCTCAACTAGTCACATGTATATTTCTCAGCATGTTGTGTTTGATGAAACTTTATTTCCCTTTTCTAACTCCTCAAGTTCATCTCCCAGTTCTAACTCTAATTCCACAAGTCTAGTTCTATTAGAAGTTGTTGCATCATGTAACACTCTAACCTCACTGCCCAACAACAATTCATCTTTTTTGCGTGATTCACCAGGTTCATCTGAGACCTTCGTAGCTCCTCTTCATGCTTTAGTAAACTGTGAAACCATACCTTTTAGTAATCCTACTGTTGAGCTTCCCTCTCAAAACATTCCCGCTTAAACTACTGCTGCTTCTGGAATCTCTTGGCAACCAAAGCACAAACCCCTTCCTCCCCCTCATCATATGGTTACACACTTAAAGAGACCGAATTCTGTCTTACAAGCCAACTATACCACTAAATATCCTCTTCCTCCTTCATCCCTTCCATCAGAACCTACTTGTTTCACTCAGGACAATAAGAACCCCAAATGGCGTCAAGATATGCTCGAAGAGTACAATGCCCTTATTTAAAATGACACATGGTCATTAGTACCTTCCTCGGCTACTAAGAATCTTGTTGGCTATAAGTGGGTTTTCAAGTTGAAACTCAATCCAAACGGTTCAATTGAACGCTATAAAGTGCGATTTGTAGCTAAGGGTTTCAATCAAGAGGAAGGGGTGGATTATCACGAGACGTTTAGTCATGTTGTAAAGCCTACAACTATTCCGGTTGTATTAACATTGTCAATTTAAAAAGGATGGTTAGTTCGTCAACTTGACGTAAAAAAATGTATTTGTACATGGGGATTTATGTGAAGAGGTGTACATGTCAAAACTAGTTGGATTTATTAATCCATCTTTTCCTCACCATGTGTGTAAACTTCACAAGACCCCCTATGGCCTTAAGTAGGCCCCTCGAGCATGGGTTGAGCATCTAAGCTCCTCACTATTTGAGCTTGGCTTCTCTTCCTCCATGTCGAACAACTCTTTGTTCATTCAACATCAAGGTTCTCATATTACCATTTTGCTTGTTTATGTTGATGACCTTTTAATTACAGACAGTTCACATGATCTTGTTTGTAAATTGATTTCTCACCTATCATCTGCCTTTGCTCTCAAAGACTTGGGTTACCTTCACTAATTTTTTGCTATTGAAGCGTCTTATACTTCACAAGATTTAGTTCTCTGTTAAGAAAAGTATATACGTGATCTACTTACCAGGGCTTCAAAGGATGGTGCTAAACCAATTTCTACCCTATGGTTAGTGGTTTACAACTATCACAATATGGTTCTAGTCCATTTCATGACCCCTCTCTCTATAGGAGCATTGTAAGTGCCTTGCAGTACATCACCATTACAATAAGACCGAATGTTTCATTTACTATGAACAGGTTATGTCAATATATGCATTCATCTTCTGAAGCTCATTTCAATGCCATGAAAAGACTGCTCAAATACCTGAAAGGTACTATGCATCTCGTCTTGCTACTTAAACCAGCTTCTTCTTTGAGAATAAATGGTTACTCCGATGGGAATTGGGTTGGATGTCCTGATGATAGATGATCTACACATGATATTTGTATTTTTTTGGGACCTAATATTATCTCATGGTGTTATAAGAAGCAACATGTAGTTGCTTGTTCAACCACTGAGTCAGAATATAGGGGTCTTGCAGCTGCTACTGCCGAAATAACTTGGATCCAGAACATAATTCTTGAGCTGCGTGTTATGCTGCCAAACGCACCTACATTTTGTCTACAACATACCTTACAACGAATCCTATTTTTCATACTCGCATCAAACATATTGAAGTTGATTTTAACTTTGTATGTGAGAAAGTTGCATCCAAGGATTTGGAATTGCGTTATATCACCTCACTTGATCAAATAGATGAAATTCTCACCATAAGCTTATTATCCAGGAGGTTCAATTTCCTTAGAGACAAGCTTGTTGTGGTTGCACCTCAGTTGCACTTGCAGGGGACTGTTAGATAAATGTTATCCATGTAAAATATTGTAGTTTGAATTTGAAATAGATACGATAAGCTTTAGGAGTCCTAAACTAGTTTGGTTATGTTTAAACTTTGTTCTAGTCTATCCTACTGGTTGTACACCACTATATATAGGAGACTTCATCTCCTCAGATACTCATTGAATACAACTCATATTTCCTCTTCTAATTATAACTCTTATAATATACCCATCGAAAAAGGGTCAAATATATTCCCTTACTATACGAAATAGTTTAAAAATTACTATCCGTTTAAGTATTAGTTTACATCTACCTTACCTTTATACTATTGCTCAAATATATCCTAATGCCTAACAGAAGGACATGTGCTGCTAGCTGCAATTTAAACCCACCCAAAATAATGAACCCAGTTCTTTAAACAAATGTTAACCCATTCTCTCTCACTTAAACCCTCGAAAATTCCCAAAGCCAGAAACACAAAAATGAATGAGAAAATACATCATTATCCACCTAAAATAGGATTTTTTTTCAAAAGACAATTGAACTTTGCCGGGGTCTATTACCCTACTAAATAGCTTTGAATTGATATAATTATCTCCTTTTTTGATCAACCTCAATTTTAAGAAGAAAAATATTATCACGCTCCAATCATTACGTGACACGTATCAATTTCGTTAAAAATATATTTTTCTTTTCTTTCTTTTTCCTTTTTCTTTTTTGCTCTTTCTCTTTCTTTCTTTTTTTCACCACTCTCCTCCATTTTTATATCACATATACAATAATAGAACCCAATTATAAAATCATAACTGAATTTGACCCTTCCGCCTTATCTTCTTTTTTTAATTTTTGTATTAGCAAATTAAAGGAAAATGAAATATAAAATTATGGTGTATTTGAGAAAGGGGCGGCTGACTTTGTGCGAGAAAAGAGAAGAGGAGAAAAAAGAGAAAAAGAGAAGAATGAAAGAGAAAGGAAAAAAAAATCTAAGGAAGAGCTGCTGCAAGTCTGCAACGAGCTTCTCTTAAGGAGAAGAAGTGATAAGAAGAACAAAAAAAAAGAGAAAAAGGAAAAGGAAAAAAAGTAATGAAATACATTTAAAATAATATTACTCTATCTGTTTCAAAAAGACTATCCTACTTTCATTATTATTTGATTCCAAAAAGATTAACACCTTTCTATTTTAAGAAATAATTTAACATTATAAAATAATCTATAATAGTCCGGAAAAATACCAAGGAAAAGTACTATTATAGGACCATGGGGTCATACCTAATATATCCTTCCCCTCTACCTTCCACATCTAATAGGTAGAGAACGCACCGGGAAAGGCACGATTAAAAGAGATGCTAATACCCTCTTCCCTTTCCACTCTTAATAGTCCATGTAAAGCACCAAGGACTCGACTAACCAAAAAGGGGTCGTCCTTGTCTCTCTTGTCTCTTTTCAAGAGACCACAGCAACACAAATATCTAAGGTTTATTTTGGACCACACATTTCAAAAGTCTTCCTTTATTTCGTAAACTCCGTACCAAGTCAAATTATGACAATTTTTTTGGGACTGAGGGAGTATAAAAGAATAATTTTAATCATATTTTTTTGTGTGTTCATGCTCCCTAGGAGAGTGTATGCCACTTTCTATGCCAGGTGGTAACAAAAAGGTCCAATAATTCGATATCAAATTGGTTCAAGGGGTAATAGTATCCCCACAAAGTTCAAGTGTCTTTTTGAGGAAGGATCCTATTTCAGGAGGTAATGATGTATTTTCTTAAAAAAGAATTGCATATTTCAACGCATTCTGCACATTCAACACTCTAAACATCACATTTCAGCACATACTTTGCACATTTGGCACACAAATTTCAAATTTCAAATTTCACCACTCTAAACTTCACATTTTAGCACATTATCACATTCCAACACCAAAAGATGCATATTCCATGATAAACATAAAACCAACACTGATGACTAGGGGTGGCCAACGGGGCGGGTTCGGGGCGTGGCGGGCGGGTCTCGGCGGGACGGATTAGACGAGACAGGGGGAAGGGCGGGACCGGTCCTCCGACGGGATTGGCGGGATCCGCCGATGTCTCATCCCGTTCCCGATCATGTCGGAAAAGGGGACAAGTCTTATTGGGCCGGGGCGGGGCGGGGTTGGATCGGGATCGAGTTTTTCAATTTTTTTTGCACTTTATTTTTAAAAATAACATATATAAACACCTCCATAATTGAACAAGACAGTGTAATAAAAATATCCCAGGGCTGTTTTTGTGCCTCTTATATTATTTAATAGAAATATAATTTTTTTTTGTAATACAATTTCAAAATTGCAACTTTGTGGTGTTGAAAGTTGCAAATAACATAGTAAAATTACAATTAAAAAAATCACATATTTATAAATACCTTTTCTAGTTTCTTCACAATGTCTTGTGGTTTTTCGGTTGAAATTGGAATTTGTTGGTCAAATTGCTTGACGTCGCTTCCACCTCTGTCAGATAAGATTTCGTTGTAGTTTTCGTCGTCTTCTTCGTTGATCTCCGGTTCTACGCTCCGCTCGTATCCAATCTCTAAATAAAATTGCAATCTCCAAGCTGTCTCCCGCTAATGAGTGTCTGTGCTCTCTTATTTGAAATCTTCCGGCAGAAAAAATGCTTTCAGACGCTGTTGATGACGCTTGAATGTTCAATATATCTCGGGCCATGTTTTATAGTGTCAGAAATGTCTTCTCATTCTCCCTCCAGTATTTCAGCAAGTCTTCACGTCCTTCTTCATTGAGAACTGCTTGGTATGGTACAACACCCTGCAAAACAATAAACATCAAACTCGCTAACTTGATTAGTAGTGGTACCACTATACATTCTATTTCTAAGGCTTTCAATACTAGTCGCAGAAACACCATGTCTTTTTTGAGGTTGTATTCAAGAAGAAGAAGATGGTATGGAAGACTATTGGTTGCTAGCACTTTCTTGTTGGTAATATCTATATACTATTTTACATTCATCGTGTATGCTAGATAAAACTTCTTCTTTAGTTGGTTCCTTAGGTGGTTGGTCATTTGAATTTTTTGGAGTTGGAGGTGGAAGTACAACTATGCAATCATAAATAATTTCAATAAGTGCTTTACAACCGTCTATTTTAACAGTTAGATTTAATAGAACACAAATAATATAAATAGTGGGAATAGAAAAAAATATTTTTTAAATTTGATAAATATTTTTTAATAGGTGCCTTATAAGATGAGTTTTTCATATATTCACTAAGTAACAAAAATATTAGAGCTATATAAAATAACATATTTGAAATAGTAGGCTAATAAATACTGAAATTTTTTTTAGTAGCTTGAAAAAATTTCTCTAAAAATACAATAAGTTATGAAATTTTTTCCCAATCGTTATCTACAACCATATCAGTTGAATTTCAATTATGTGCGTTAAAAAATAAAGTTATAGGTCTTCTATAATCATAAGCAACAAGTAGTTGTTCATATAAATAATTCCACCTAGTCGCTACTTCTTTGGAAATTTTTCTATAAGGCAGTCCATAATCGTGACAGGTTTTTATATTCTTTTTTTTCTTTGTATTCTATTACTTCTAAAAATAAAATTTATAGCAAATTATATTTTATTAAGAATGTCTTCAAAAAGTGATAGACCATCCTTTACAACTAAGTTATAAATATGACACACACATTTTATATGAAAATGATTAAGAAAAGATGGAGTTAAAAGATCCTTTAAAAGTCTAATAGCATAATTATTAGAAGAATCATTATCTAACGTAATTTTCATTATTTTGTCAGTTATACCATAATACTCGCAAATTTGATGAATATTTTCTGCAATAAAACTTTCAGTGTGCCTATCATCAATATATCTATATGCTAAAATACGTTTTTGCATAGACCATTTATAATCTATCAAATGACATGTTACAGTTAAATAATCATGGCCGTTAGTACTACGACCTATATCAGACGTGATAGATACTTTGCAAGGAAAATGATATAATGAATACCGTAAATACTGTTGATATTCATGTGCAAATTTAAAAACATCTCTCCTAACAGTTGATCTAGGAACAATGTTAAAAGCAGGATTATACATATCTCTAATGTACTGAATATAACCAGGAGAGGACGAAAATGAAAAAGGAAAACTCTCCACCGCAACTAATTTTGCTATTGCTTTCCTATCTCTATGTTTGTCATATTTAGGACCTACAATTCCCCCGTTGTCGGGTTAATTTGACCCTATACTTGGTTCGAGACACTATGTGAACCTTGTCCCTACCGAGAGCGCATTGACGCACTCAACTTTGTAGCATCGTATTCATCCTACCTAGCTATGTGAAAACTTTGTACATTTCTCAATAAACCTCCCGTCCTACCCTGACCTTTTTCCCATTTTAAATTTATAAACATTTTTACAAATTTGGCATCTAACTACTTAATTCTCTTGGTCCATATCAAAAAAATCCCATGCAACAGATTTTAATTTTCGTTGTGTGGGGCCTCGTTTCATACTAGGGGGAATATGAGGCGTTCCAATTTCAGTTTGAGGAGGTGCACTAGTGGGTGTGTCATCTACATTTGTGGGCGTGTCATCTAGATTATCTTCTAAATTAAAGTCTGGTTGAGTTGCAGAATATATATTATCGTCTAATGGTATATCATTAAAAAATTCAGTTTCATCTATATGAGTATAATTTATCAAATCATCATGTCTAGGAATATGATGACTAGAAGAAGTACCCTGCCCGTGTTACCCCTACTAGAAGAATCACCCTTACTCTTACCCTTTAACATACCTCTTAATCCTTACATTTTAATTATGCAAATAAATAGTTAAGATAATGAAATTAAGTGCTATAATTAAGATAAAATAATAATAATAATTTAAATAAGGAACGAAGGTACCAAACGCCGACTTAATGTCGACTTGTAATCGAGGTTGAAAATTGAAACTTTGCTCGATGGATGATCCTCAAGCTAGTTGCCAACTTCACTCTCAATTTTTTAACTTTGATATAAATGAGCAAAAAAATATAATATTTAGTAGGCAATGTAGAATTGTAGAGAGATAAATTAAGAGATTACAGAGATTGTTGAAAGATTTGTGAGAAAGATGAAGAGAAAATGAGGTATTTATAGTTGAAAAATTTGGTTAAAGTATAAATATATTAACTAAGGGTTAAAAATAAATATCAAGGGGGTAGGGGGTTGGGGAGGCCAAAAATAATATAAAATGATTGTTGTGCAACATACATTTTTTGCAAAGGGGAGGCGGACGGGCGGGACGGGGGCGGGATCGGGCCTAGGGCGGGACGAGCCCAAGTCCCGTCCCCCTTTTTTTTCCAGGCGGGATCGGGGTAGGGTCGCGGCGGGGTCGGGTCAGGACCTGGCCGACCCGGCCCACTGTCCAGCCCTCCAACAATCAATTACATTTAAATTGATAAATAGGTGTCATATTATAACCCTAAAAACTTTCACAACCTATGTCATATATTAATAATAACAAAAGATAAATTAGGTTTGCCGCTTGAAAAGGCAAAAATAACATTTAGGTTCAGTATATTAAGCTAATCAATTAAAAAAAAAACTCATATCAATATTTCCAAAATAGCCGCAACAATCACCAACCTAACACAGAAAACAGTTGAAACCCGCCTCAGAAATATCATCCATTCACATAAGCACTATTTTGAGGTATAAACTAAAGAAATCCCACAGAAATTAACAGAAGGGTTAAAATCTTGAGAATTTTTATTTAAAAAATAATTTTAAAAATTTAAAAAGGTATATTTGTTTTAAGGGCAAAAATGAGCCAAAAAGTGAGCTGAGGGGTAATTTTAGTAAAATAAATGAATAAAAGGTATATTTAAGCCTTTTAAGATAGTACATGGGCATTGTTGGTCCTTTTTCCATTTTTAACGGTTTAAGTGAGAAGAGGAATGGGTTATACAATCATTTTTCTATAACGACATCCTCATATAACAACATCTCTCTATAACATTTAAATTTTTATAAAATCGATTTTTATGTTATATTATACCTCTCTATAACAACTTTTCATCTATAACAAGATATTCATATTTATAACAGTACGCTTTTTGTAAAATTACTCCTCTATAATAACTGTCTACTTATTTTTGGCAATATAATGATTAATCATTTTTATAGAAAGAATTTCTAAGATTACCAATAATAGGTCTAGAGACGTTGACCAAATATTTTGATACTTTATGTAAGATCCCGTGTGTTTGATCATCTTGGAACCGTTATATATTACCTTGATATGATATATATTTTCTTTGAAGTAAAATATTTTAGTAAAAGTGTGATAATAATGATTTTATTATTACTACTTTTTGGGATACGCTTTAAGTTTATATATGACATTCCCGTTTTGAAAATTAATAGTACAAAAATTTGAGTTCTTGATATTAGCTTGAAAAAATTAAAATTTCATAATATATAATTTTTATCAGTATCTTAATCTTCATGACATATAAGTATATTTTTTAATTTTATAAAGTACACATGATTTACTTATAGTAGAAATTTTGTAGTTGGTTTTGAAGAAATTAGTTAAGTTATTGGATAAATATTATGTGGACATAGTTTATGTGTGTCATTGATACGGGCAACAAGTATATATATGCATATAAGTAAGGGTGTGGTGGCATGTTAAGTGATGAGTGTATAAGGATTAGTTAGGAGAGTGACATGTGTAAAGGTAGAATGATTCTTCAAACTTTTATTTCTAATTCATTTACATTTTCACGTGAGAAGGAGGTGCTACAACCATTTCTTTCTGTTTTAGATCCTTTCCATGTATAAACTTAACAAAAACGTACCATCAAACATTTATTTTGAGACGTTTTCTTCTTTAGCTAATCAATTGGATTTTTAAGTAAGGAAGAAATAATATTTTTTCCATTTTAAGTAAATCGAAGGTTACTTTGAAGCGAAGTAAGATGACGAACAACTTTTCAGAAGGCGACTTAAGTTCGACTCCTCATCTACGACCTTCTGCGAGCTCGTATGGGAAGTTAAGGTTAAATTTCTCTCGAACGGAAAAACTCGTGGTAGTTATTCAAAGATGCATTTGATGTACATAAGGCTATTCCTTTCATTCGCTGCTACGGCATGACGTGTGTTTATTTATTTGTTGAACAAATTATACCGTCTAGAGTTTATGGAAATATATTAAATTCATGTTATAAACACCGTAAGCTAAATATGAAAATACGTTACGTGTTCATGATTTGATTTGTCATTCAAGTTTATTACTTCAAAGGTCAAGTCACTAAGTTATCATTATGGGATTAGAGTTTTTTCCTTAGATGGGTTGATATTTGACAGGTTGCGAAATAAGGCTAAAGGGATTATATGTCATTGTCTAAGATGAACACGATGTGGATAGTTTTTATGTGATTGAAATTGAGGTATAGAAACTCACTCAAGGTGAACTAAGTTGATATGAACATTATAGACTTCATGGGGATATGAAAAAATAAAGAGCTAGAATACAGGTTCATGAAGCACCAATAAGGATTATAGTAAAGTAAGTACATATGTCCCTATCGCATCCAACAACATGAAGTCTTATCATTTTTGCCAATCCAAGTCAGAAGACTGAGTCTCAATTCCTTGTCTATATGTGTTTCATATAATAAGGTATTGTGAGTCGTCCATTCAGATATAGTTGTTTCTTCCATGTAATATCATTTGTATTGTGTTGAGCCTTCATAAGGTTATATAGAACTCTCCTGGTTTAGCAAGAAGGTCAAATTTTGCTGCTTGAGCAACCCATATATTATATGTGTATTGAATAAATCAGTCCACACATAAACGACCCTATAAGAATCATATGAAAGGGCTATTTGTTTGCTTTCTTTGGAAGGATCTTGTCCATATGTTGTGTTTTCTTTCCAGGGAAACTCCAAAGAAACGTTTATCGTAAGTACTCCACTCATGGTAAAAGATAAGTTTCATATGTTCATCATTTGATATTGTTCTATACCCGTTCTCCTTCATATTTAAAGAACCTTAAGGAAATGAACTGTCGTAGAACCTCTAGTCATATACTTGATAGTTGTCTAACTTGTTCAACTGATTTAGGTCAGGACCACAAAGTCGTTATTTGATCATTTAATACCTTATTTAATTCCCTAGACTAATTGAATTCCTTAGTTGTATTATTTGCAAGTTAGTATTATCATTTGAGTAGTTGAATCAGTTGTAAAATAAGTTAGTATTATCATTTGAGTAGTTGAATCAGTTGTAAAACTTTCCTAGGTAAACCAGGTAATTAGAAAGAACCGTTTAAGCTAAGTAGGTATATATAGACGAGTGTAATTGTTGTATATAGTATGAAGCCTAAATGGGCATATATGGGAACACTATTTGCTAGCCCACAATGGCTTATTTGCTGGCTACTGAGGCTTATTTGCTGGCCTACTAAGGGTTACTTGTTGGCCCACAGAGGTTTATTTGCCGGAGGGTATTTATTGTACTTATACATACAAGACTTGTTGTGGTTCAGCGGATTATTTATCATGTGCTCATATGGTTATGTGTTTTAAAAAGAGGTAAGGAATGAATCTAAAGTACAATAACTAAATCATGTGATAAAAAATGTTACATTGAACAATCCTTGAACGTCGCTTCCACACAGTGACCCAAAGCTATCATTAGAAAGACTCAGAAGAATGTTCAGAATGAATTAAATACGGTAAGACATAATAAGTGTTCCTATAGAATATTTTAGAGCCTTCTATGTTTAAGGCCATAAAGTGCTCGCCTGAGGCGGCAAACAGAGATAGAATGATTTTTGAAGATGAATTATCGGTAATGTATTTGATTGATTACATTTTATTTGTCTCTTGTATGAGCTTGGTTCTCGTATATGCTTTTTTGTCTTCCATAGGTATTCAATAAAATTTATCTGTACTGATGTCCCTTTTATCATGGATGCTGTATTTGTTATTTTCCACATTGTAGGTCCAGATTTACAGTTGGAAGACTTTCCCGCTAGATAGTGAAGATGTTCATCGGAATAGTTGTAAGCTACATTTGTACCTGGAGCTAAGTCAGGTCTAGTATTCTCATTGATGTTAGAGTTACGGGTAGGCTGGGGCCCTATCCCGAAACTTGTATCAGGTGTTTAGTCATATGTATTCATAGTGGCTTCATAGATAATATTGACGGGTTTATTTGTATTCGGTTGTACATCAGTTGCATGAATTAGGCCAGTGGCCATATTTGTATAGTGAAATCATTTGCAGTTCTCATTGTCATCAAAAGTTATGTCATGTAATTTGTTACAAGTTCATATTAGTTACATATAGAGCATGGTCCGTCTCATTCAGATTTAGGGCGTTACAAAGTGGTATCAGAGTAGTTCAGTTCTTAGGAGTCTATGAAGTCGTGTCTAGTAGAGTCTCACTTATTGATGTGTTGCGCGCCACACATATAATTGGGAGCCTACATGACATTTAAGAAATATTACCCTTCTTTCATACTCTAGATAGTGCAATAGAGTGGTGCCTTAAGGAATTGTTCTACTTTGTGCGACTGTGACTAGAGCGATAAGTAAATGCGAAGTCCCTTATAACGCTCCAAACCATGGCCTGGGCAAAACACTACACTCGGTGCCTGATTGCATGTGACCGAGCGAACCATAGGCTTACTAAATCAACATGTGTATCAAAATATGCTATAGTGATGATTTAAAACATGCAAACTGAATACTGAAATATAGTGTGAAAATATATTGCGAAAATACTCTAATAAACATGATAAGTCTGAATAACTACATGACTAACATGACATGTTAAACTAGTCTATGAAACCTCTGAACATGAGTCTGACTACTAAAGTTATTTACCAGGACAAGGCCCTAACATACCTTCACTATAAAGCATAACATGTAAAATGAGTAAACTAACACCCGAAGTGAAATGGGGCTCACCAATAGCTGATACCTGATGAAATCCTAATGAGATGATATGTCATCCTGAAACTCAGTACCCGCATCGTAAAGTGCAGGCCCCGAGCAAAAGGGACATAAGTGCATTTGAATTGTACTCATATGTAAAACAACTGAATGAATTAGCAGACACATGAAATAATAGGGACATAAAAATTGAAACTGAACAATGAACATGAACATGATCTGACATGAATGTAAAAACATGTATAAAATTTGCATGTCAGTATATCTGTATATTTGTATAACTGTGTGAGAGCATTAACAAAACCGATATGTAATCACCATGTGTGAATGTTGCTTCTGATATCTGCCCAATTAGCAAAGCCATCTCGTACCTATCCGGGATACGAGACATGAAAATGATATGATGGATCCAATAACCCGCAATGGAGAACATGAAGGTATCGTCCTAAATGGGTGAAACTATCTCAGGCTTTCTGAGCCTTCTCGGTAATTTGTGCAACTCCCAAAACATGAACATGAATATATTTAGCTTGTAAGCCCTTGAATTTCATGAAAATAATTTGTAAAACATGGTTTGTAATTATAATTTAGCATGTGAATATATATAATATAACTTTTATAAATCATGAAAAACATGTATAATTTTATGGATTGAGTAACAATGATTCATGACTTGTTTTTAAGAACTCATGGAATTCAACACATGTGTTCATGTATTACAGACAGGTTCATGACAATCATAATGACCTATCATGAATACAATCGACGCATTGTAATAGAGACATGACATATAATCTTACATGTAGTTGGGGTTATCATGCTAATAGAATAAAATCCTAAACTTATGGAAATTCGTGTTTCATGGATAAACGTAGCGTGAGGAAGAACATGGATATTACCACACGTGGATAAAAGATATACATACCTTAGTCGCTCCAAAACTTGAAGAAAAGGTCTAAGGCAAAAATTAAAGACCACCCCAAAATAGGAGCATTTGTGCGAATGACCCAACTAAGAACCATAACTTAATTAGGGATCCATTACGAATTAGGTATACAGTCAAACCTCTCTACAATTGTCATTCGTTATAACAACATTACACTATAATAACATGATTTTCTTCAGAACCAATTTGTCATGTTATTTTACTTCTCTTTAACAACATACTACCTAGAACAATAATGACATTCATTATAGCGATACACCATTTGTAAATTTACCTCTCTATAATAGTCGTACTCAAATATGGTGTAAAAATATTTTGTAAGAAATATATTATGTTTCAAATTAAATTTTAAAACATTTATGGTAATCATCATGATAGTCATGCACATAGTAAATTTCAAGTACGAATATCTAAAAAGATATCTAATAACAACAAATTCAACTTACGACAAGAAATTAACACTCTTGTAGGAGCATGAAAGATGTTAAGACCTCTACCATTCTCCATTGTTGGAGAAATACCAAAATTCTACCTACAGATAACACCCCAATGTTAATAGTGAAAATATAGAACTTGTAGAGGATGTTGGTAGTGTGTCAAATATCATCTCATAACACCAATCGAGCAATGGATGCTACCACGTATATGGAGTTTGATGAAACACTTTCAATCCTTGAAACTTACATCGATGAAACAAGTGATTGGAGTGGAAGAACAAGAGACAACGGGTGCAAAAGGTGACAACAATAATGTTGATGAAGAGCCTAAACCTACTGCTATTTATGGTGAGATAGAAGAGTCAACTGTTAAGGTCTTAGACAACCTTCAAGGGAAAACTATTGAATTCCCTTTTGCTGAAAGTTTGGAAAATATTCTTTGTCAATTTAAGCATTATATTATCACTAAAATACTGGAATTTATGATACAACCTACAATTGTAGGATGTTGGTCACTTATAGCTCAAATATCATCTCATAACACCAATCGAGCAATGTATGCTACAACTTAGATGGAGTTTGATGCAACACTTTCAATCCTTGAAACTTACATCGATAAAACAAGTGATTGGAGTGGAAGAACAAGAGACAACGGATGCAAAAGGTGACAACAATAATGTTGATGAAGAACCTAAACCTACTGCTACTTAGGGTGATATAGAAGAGTCAACTATTAAGGTCTTAGACAACCTTCAAGGAAAAACTATTGAATTCCCTTTTGCTGAAAGTTTGGAAAAAATTCTTTGTCAATTTAAGCGTTGTATTATCACTAAAATACTGGAATTTACGATACAACCTACAATTGTAGAATTCTTACGTTAAACTTGAAATATTTAAATTCTCAATAATTTTAAATGCATATGTTCCTTAAATTTTAATTCTTTATCGGTATGGCTATCATAGAATATATAAGAAACAACCATACCAAACCAGTGGATTTATCACCACCTCTAATGCCCGATGGCTTAATATGACCTTCAGTATTTATAAACTATATACATCCTCGAATTGGAATCTAAAGAGTAAATGGTAACCTATCTTGAAAGACGAGCATGAGCCACAAACCATCAGACCTGAGTTTTTCCCTTTCGGAGTGCCTCTGAACGTTCAAAGTCTATCAAATATGAAATCTACATTAATACCTGAGTCCGTAGACACTCATATTGGCTACATAAAAGTCTGGGTCAAAACCACCCCAAAAAGTGATTCGAAAATATTTCACCCTAAGCCTAAGGATTTCAAATCCAGAAAGCCAAATAAATAAGTCTTGATCTTAGCATTCAATTTTCCTTTTTCGCTAATTTTACCTTAGGGGTAAAATCCCCCAATTACAACTAACCCAATCATGGAACAAAGCTAAATAATGGATTTAACCAATGTGAAATACTAAAATACGAGTTATGATTGTATCCCCATGAAGAATCAAAGCCTTAGCACTTGAAATCACCTCCAACCGAGCTCCAGAACTTGAGTTACGGTAACATGAAGTCTAAGTTCGAAATGAGAGATTTTATTACTACTCCCCGATCCTTAATCGTGATTGCCGATAGACCATCACGATCGTAAGATGATGCGTGCTAAGGGTGGCCAAGTTGCGGGTCTTTGCGGTCGCGTGTGGGATCTCACAATCGCAAAGAGCTCGGTTGGACCAGGTCCCAGAAGACTCATTAACATCCAATCCAACACCCGAAACTTGTTCGAAATCCCCCGAACACAAACCAAATATGATACCCAAGTATAAATGATGATACAAACTCGCTCGCTCACTCAAAACACTAATCTGACATCTTTAAGATATGTTTTCCCACAAAATTTCTCTAAACTTCTTAAAAAACTAAAACTTAGAAACCAAGCATCAAAAACACTCCCGAACCCCTCGGGACATGTACCAACCACCAAACTAAATCATAAATCACGTTCTGGGCCTAACAGAACTTTCAGTATCCCATTCCAAACAAGTCCACCCAAAAGTCAACTTTTAGTCAAGCTTCTCATAACCCAAACTTAAGAAACTCAAAACTAGGATTTTTTTCTTCGATACTAATTTGATTTCCTCGATATTCACGCCACCCATCCCTGTATGTCAAATATTCCAAAATAAAGCTAAGGAAGGTCACTTTAGGGAAAAAGAGTCAAAAAGTACAAAACGAACTGGTTGTTACATCAGATACCAATCAAATAAACATTTGTCCTCGAATGGAAAGAAACAAAGGAAAGATGCCTGAATTGACAAACAAATGGGGTAATCTACTCTGTATATCTACCTTGATCTCTAAGTAGCCTCCTTGATCAGACGATGCTTCCATTGTACCTTTACTGAAGTTATATACTTGGACCTCAACTTTCTAACTTGCATGTCTAATATTTCCATCAGATCTTAAAAGTGTAAGAGGGGAGGGGGTGAATTGTATTTTTTTCTTAGTCGACTACCTCAAGGTGCTAGTCGACTGTTAACCGATATAGTGCAGAAATGAACTGCTAAAAGTAAATAAAGCCAGATGTTTTTGTACTGGTTCACATTCAATATGAATCCTAGTCCAGTCCCCTTAGGTTGCAAGGATGTTCTATATAGATCTTTTAATGTTTGGTTTGGTACAATGATAGTTTGAATGGAGCTCCTATGTATACACTTAAACACTCATAATCTTTTGATACAATGACTCACCAACTATACGATATCTCTTCTCACTTTTTTGTATACACTATAAATCACTCAGAATTATAATTCTTATTAAAAGTAAAGTATAGAACGTGCGAAGTTGATATGAAAGTAGATTGGTTCGTCTCTTTGAGCCGTCATATATAGTCCAAGGACTTGTAGTCATTTTTGGCTTATTTTGCAGAGAAGGAAACCTAAGAGATTTAATCCTTGGAAAATAGAAATATCAAGGATCTTAGTTTCAAAGAATAAGGCAAGAGCATATGTATTGATTGATCTTCGTTATCTTCCTTCCCTGAGAGGAACGTCTCTAGTACAAAGTGGGATTTTCTGATTTGATTATTTCCTTAAAGCTTTTCATTGATGAAGATCCTTGATTGATGTTGATGATTTGTACATGCTTCCTTAATTACAGAGATCTTCAGTTGTTCTTTAATTAATGAAAACACGTTGAGTATATTTCTCCTAGTCTTTCTTTGGCCGAGTAGTAGCCCTTTCTTCAAGTGAGCTTAACTTTAGTTGATTAATGTTGGCTTGTGTAGTCAGCTATTGGGCTTGCCAAGCAGATTTACATCCTTTGAGTATTTCCTGCATAGTGACACACAATCATCATTAAAAATATGACACGAACAATTTCCCTTTTTTTTGATGATGACAATAAAAACTCAAAAGTAAAGTCGACTTCCATATTTTGGTGATGTACTCCCCCTTAGTAGTTGACTTGGTGCACCTAGTCAACTGCAGAGAATATTTACTCACCCTGAGTAGTTGACTTACTGCATATAGTCGACTCCCCCTGATTTCTTCTATTTCTCCACTTTTGGCATCAATAAAAAAACAAGAAAGGCATAGAAGCAATAAACAAGCATAAGGAGTACTGATATCTCAACACCATCATAAAAAAAACAAATAAAGTATTTGGACTTATGTCCACAAAATATATTGTCTAAACTGAAAAAAACAGTAAACTAGCAAATTTTCACAGCTCTTGAGCTGTGTCAGTGTCCATCTCATGCCTATCATCTAGTGCCTGCTTTTGCTCTTTCCCTTGCTGTTGTGCTTGATCCTACTGTTCCTGGGAAGAAGGTCAAAGAAAATATGCCAAGGTGTTTACCATTGTAGTCTTCATAGAGTCTAAAATGTCCGACATCTTTTTAGGAATGTCATTGACACATGTCTGGATTTTAGTGGTTAACTTAGCATCTTTATTGAGGGCATAGAGCTTTTTTGTACGTTAGAAACCAGAGCATAGAGAACAGTCAAAGAGGATACGGGTACCAAAAACTAGAGTTTCTACTTCATCATCTTTAGTAGTGCGAAGATTAGCATAGAACATTAGAATATGATGTTTATAGACACGAGATGAGGAATAAGAAAAGATGTTTGACCAACCTTGGTGGTCAAAGGGCTTCCGGATATGACAGTGAAGAGAGGAGATGACTTCAAAATCAACAATGTGTCCATGGGCAAGGGTTTTTCTTTTGAATGATACTCAAAATTATTAGAATAGCGGGTTCCCCAGAAATTTCTACGATTAAAAAAGGATTCTTCATAATCAAAATTTACCCTTTTTGATGACTCAGCATACTCATATAGAGTGGCAGTGCGTTTTCCAGAGGATTTAAGAAAGAGAGTTGGAAGAGTTGTGAGGGGATGCGAATATGGAAGCATCAGAGTCAATTTGAATAGGAGAGGAGAGGTTTTTTTTTTGTTTTGGTTCGAGTGCTTTTGCGGGTGGTTTTGGATGAAGTTTGTTGGTTTTGGCCATGACGGAGAAGTAGAGAGAGATGCGAGCAGATGAGTGAAGTGAAAGAGAGAGAGAGATGAGATAACGTAGTGATGAAGGAAGGTAAATGGACGTGGAAGAGGAAGAGAAAGAGTTTTTAAGGAGTGGAGAAACGGAGGCGTCAGAGGAGTGAAAGGACAGATGGGTCAAATCAATTTAAATGAGGGAAGTTGGAGAACATGTAGAGGTGGGAAAAGGTGGAGGTAATTATGGAAGGTGTGAATAAAATCCGAGTGAAAGATTTAGTAAAAACAATTACCAAGTAGGCGAGTAACTAGTAAGGAAAATACAACTTTTATACAAGTTTAGCAATAATACCAAGTAATGTTCTAAACATGCAAAATCTTTCCTCTAGCAAGGGTTTTGTGAAAATATCAACAAGTTGATTTTCAGTGCTCACAAATTGTAATTCAATAGCACCCCTAAGGATATAATGTCTAACAAAATGATGCTTAATGTCTATATGTTTTGCTCTTGAATTATGCACATGATTGTTAGTGAAACATATAGCACTAGAGTTATCACAAAGGATTTTAACAAGTTTAAATAATAAATCATAGTCACTTAATTGATGAATCATCCACAGTAGTTGAGCACAACACGACCCAATTAAAATGTACTCATCTTTAGTAGTGGATAATGAAACACTTCCCTATTTGTTTCTATTACATGATATTAAAGATTGTTCAAGTAGTTGACATGTACCACTAGTGCTTTTATGATCATCTTTGTCTCCTGCAAAATTAGCATCAGAAAAACCTTCTAATTTGAAGGAGTTAGTTTTAGGATACCATAGACCATGGGAGACAGTTCCAATTAGATATCTGATATCTGGCACACTTGAGCACACTAAACATGATGTCTGGTCGACTAATAGTAAGATATATTAATGAACCAATCATTCCCTTATATTTTGGTACATATACAGGATTACCTTCATTATCTTTGTGATGAAAGCAGGTAGGACTCATTGGAGTTCCCATGACCTTTGCATCACTCATACCAAACTTTTTGAATAAGCTCTTTGGTATACTTGCATTGTCATATGAATATTCCTTTTTCAGTTTGATGAATTTGTAATCCCAGAAAGAATGTTAATTCTCCAATCATGCTCATCTCAAATTCACTTTGCATAAGATTAAAAAATTCCTTAAACAAAGATGGGTTAGAACTTCCAAATAAAATATCATCAACATAGATCTGAATAATAAAAGTTCCAGAGGATGTTCTTTTAATAAATAAGATTGAATCAATTTTTCCTCTAGAAAAATCACGCTTAGTTAAAAATGCACTCAATCTATCATACCAAGCTTTTGGAGCTTGCTTGAGACCATAATAGTTTGAAAATATGATAAGGAAAATTAGGGTTTTCAAAACCGGCTGGTTGTTTGACAAATACTTCTTCAACAATGAAGACATTTAAAAATGCACTTTTTTCACATCCATTTGAAAAAGTTTAAAACCTTTAAAAGAAGCATAAGCAACATGTGAATAGATTCTAACCGGGCGACTGGGAAAAATGTTTCATCATCGATTCATTCTTTTTAAGAGTATCCTTGTGCAACAAGTCGAGTTTTATTTCTTATAACTTTCCCCTGTTTCATTCAGCTTCTTTCAATACATCGATTTGGTTCCAACAACTGAAGCATTCTCAAGCTTAGGAACAAGACTCCATACTTTGTTTTTCTCAAATTGGTCTAGTTCTCCCTTCATAGCCTTAATCCGGTTTTCATCTTTCAAAGCTTCATCAACTTTCTTTGGCTCTACTTGTGAAATAAGAGCCAAGTTTTCATTATTCTTGGTTGAAGACCTAGTCTTCATTTCCTAATTAGTATCTCCTATAACAAACTTCTTTGGATAGTTAGGTTCACTCCTCCATTCATTTGGAACATTTCCAACTGTTAGGTTTGTCGACTTGTCCGATTAGGTAGTTGACTCTTTGTCACTATTTTTCTCAACAATGGAAGTAATTTCTATGGTTGGTAGTTGACTATCTTCATCATCTGCAGTTTTCCCTTTCTCATCCAAGCCATTAGCATTATCAAAGATTACATGAATAGATTCTTTAACAAGTTAAAGTACATTTATTAAATATTCTAAAGGATCTACTATTAATTGAATAGTCAAGAAAAATACCTTCATCACTGCGTGGATCAAACTTACCAAGATTTCCTTCCCATTGTTATGGACGAAGCACTTGCATCTAAAAAGATGAAAGTAACTTATGTTAGTCTTCTTACCTATCCATAGCTCATATGGATTTTTCTTCAAGATCAGTCTAATCAAACATCTATTTAGTTCATGACATGTTGTGCTTATAGCCTCAGCCCAAAAGTGATGTGGTAGGTTGTTTTCCACCATCATTATTCTAGACATATCTTGTAGTGTTCTGTTTTTCCTTTCAACAACACCATTTTTTCTAGGGAGAGCTTGGTGAAGAGAAATTATGAGTGTATCCATCTTCATTACAAAACTCTTCAAATGCCTTGTTTTTAATTTAAAATTCATTAATGTATCATCCTTATGATCAAGGAATATAACTCATGTTAATCGAGAATAATCATCTATTATAACAAAAGTGTATATCTTTCCTCCAATATTGGTAGTTTTAGTGGGACCAACTAGGTCCATATGAAGCAGCTGCAATTGTTTAGAGGTAGATACAATATCTTTAGAATTAAATGAGTTTCTCATTTGCTTACCTTTTTGGCAGGCATCACACATATAATCCTTAGTGTCGTTCAACTTCGATAGTCCAACAACTAGTTAATGCTTTGTAAGTTTTTATATTAGTCACATACTTGCATGTCCAAGCTTCTTGTGCTAGATCCATGTGTATTCTTCTAGTGATGCCAAGCATATATGTCCTACAAGACTTTTTACTGAATCAAGAATGTATACATTCTTATTTCTGCTTCCAGGTAACACATGCTTTCCTGAGAGGTCTTCAATGATGCACCCTATTTTTCTAAATCTAACTTCTAGATAGGAGTCATTAGTTGACTTATGATCAGTAGATTGTATCTAAGACCCTTCAAAATATGGGCATTAATAATATCACCGGAATGATTAAATGCAATAGTTCCTGTACCAATTACAGTTCCAGTGGTGTTGTCTCCAAAGGTTATCAGTCCTCCATCAAAATCCATAATTGCTTTGAATAGGCTTTTGTCACCAGTCATGTGACTTGAACACATAGTATAAATACAATTTACCTATTGATTTTTCCTTGTAGTGTTCCTCGTTGGTTTCACCAATTGCCATGAAGCGTATGTTGTCAATTTCTTCATTCTCATCTTCTGAGATTTCATCTTCACTCTAGCTGTTGGATGCTCTTTATTTTTATTGTCCTCTAAATGTATTTCTTTTTTACTCTGGGCACTCAGAGGCTATGTGATCATACTTACCACATTCATAGCATTTTCTATCATTTCTAGGTTGATCACTTTGACATTTACCTTTTCCAAAGTTTGAAGAATTTCTCTTGTTGTTGCAAGATCTTCTCATAACTTCCACCACAGATCTAGATGTCATAGAAATTTCCTCCTCCCTAATAGCATCATCAAACTATTCAACTTGAGATTTCAATGCTACAACTTTCTTCTTACTGTCATCTTATTCAGGCTTGTTAAGATAGGTCTTTTCAAAATCTATTAAGTCTCATCTTACTTCATCATAGGTAAGTGTCTTGAGATTTATTCTCACAAGAGAAACAACTTTAGCATGCCACTATGGAGGAAGACATCTAAGAATCTTCCTAATGTTATCCACATACGAGAAGACCTTTCTTGAGGCCTTGAGTTCAACTAGAGTCTTGTTGAACCTTGCAAACATGTTCTCCACTATTTCTCTATCTTTCATCTTGAAGGTTTAATATTCATAGACAAGGAGACTGACAATAGTTTCCTTTACTTTGTTTGTACCTTCATAGATGAATCAAGTTTATCCCACATTTCTTTAGCAGTTTCACAGGTGGAGATCTTTTCATATTCTTCTCCACTGATAGCATTGTGTAATAGGTTCCTTGATTTTGAGTTTATTTATATCACCTCCATTTGTGCATGAGTATAGTCAGCTAGAGAGGCCAACTCATCAGTTGATATAGCTTATTCCTTCTTGTTATCATCAATCTTCATTTTGCCAATAGGAATGTCTCCCAACTTGATGACCCTCCAGATCTTAACATCATGTGACTTGTTGTAAGTTTTCATTCTAACTTTCCAATGAGAGAAATGCTTCCCATTGAAGTAGGGTGGTCTACTATCACACCTCAACCTTAGGGGGGTGTGACCGACACCCAGCACCCGAGGGCCTGAGCGAACCACTGTGGTATCGAGAACCCGAAATACATCACTTGGTACTACAAGGCCTCCATATTTCCATATGAAACAAGAATGAATGACAACCTGCACACAGAAGAGTCCCAACATGATATAGACAAGGCTATAAGAAGAGTACTACCACTGACAAAAGGGGCCAAAAAGGCTACGACATATATACACTTACCATACACAAGTATGGAAGCCTCTAAGAGTGACATAATATATCTACAGGTCAGGACAGGGCCCCTTCATACCCAAAAATGCTAGTAGTATATATACAACAATACCTAAAGACTCCAGATAGAAAATCCGAAGGAGGGGAGCGCAACAATCATAGCTGAATAGGAAACATACTGAGGAGGAACGCCGACGTGTCTAGTTGTACCTACGGGCATGCCCCAAAAAGGGGATATCAGTACCAAAGATGTACTGAATATGTAAGATAGGTAACAAACATGAACATAAGATATAACATAAAAATAAGGGTATAGAAGTCAACCTGAAACTCATAGCCGACGTCCGAAGGCCTATTTGTCACAATTTTTAAAATATATGCATGTCTGTAAAACCAAGCCGCTCAGTGGGGCCATTTAATGTAATATACAACCTCTCTGTGGGGAGAATCATAACATAATATATATATATATATCGCACTCGTCCTCGATGAGAACTCAGTCGTACTCAGCCTAAATGTAGGACTCAATAATTTCAAAACCAACTGCAGTGGTGTACACAAATAAGTGGCGTACCCGACCGACTATAGCGAGGCTCGGTAAGAAAATAACTAAATATAGATAAGTGAAATGGAAGAAAGACTTCAAAGGATATCACAGTCAGAGCCGGAGTGACCTATCATCGTTATCCTCCGACTATCGTTATTGGTGCTACGTTCATGAATCTCAATACTATTAATTTAGAATGTATGAAATCTTAGAGATGTTTATGAATTGAAAATACAGGAGGAATATGATCGATTTTTAAGGAATTCATATCATTAGTGGTTACACGAGATGGAATTTACTTTCAAGTTAACATTTTGTTAAGTCATGTCGAGAAAGAAAGTTACCCTACATACCTTGTCAATGAAGCTGGTTATGTTCTACATAGCCTTACACGTGGTGTAGATGATTATCTACATTAAAAGAGGGGTTTTCATTAATATCAAATTTATATCTTATAAGGGATTTCATTTAGGAAATTCGTCGAATAATTTATGTGCGTAGAGTACTAGATTTATGCTATAGTGGATTTTCATTCAAATTAGCACCATCGTCATCTATAGTTCATTTCCTCAACTTCACAACCTCACCAACATGATTCAACACCAATATTTACTTTTAATATCAAACAACAATACGAATCAATAAGTTACCATGGTTTTTATACAACAAGAGATGTTTCTTCCAAGTTCATATCACCAAACTCTTATAATCTCCAAGTTACCTCCATCAGTCCATCTAGACATGTTAAGATATCTCAAGGACACATAAAAAGGGGATGAAACCTTACCTCAACCAGCCAAGAAACTTGCCATAACAACCTTCAACTCTAACTCAAAGGGATTCACAAGTTTGCCATGCTAGCTAGAGAGGTTACCAAGATGTTCTTGATCTTTGGAGGAGAAAATTACCTTGGATACTTGTAGAAGTCTCTAATGGTAGAGGGTCTTAGAGAGTATTTAGGAGGTGTCTAGGGCTCAAGGAGTCGAAAATGAGATAGGGAGAGAAATTGGCCTTCTTTGGACATAAATAAGTCACCCAACCGCCTCACACATGCGGCTGCATATGCGGCACATATGCCCATGTGCAGCCATATATGCTAGTGCATATGGTGGGTAAAATGTGGCTTTAATAATCGGTCACTTTCGTGAGGCAGAATGGCATCAACGACACAAAATGTGAGGTGTATCATTGTAACTTTGTCAATCTTTCTCCAGTTGTACTTAATTTGGTACTATTGACTTACAAACTTCTTAAATCATTCCTTAGCATCCTTATACTTCATAGGAACCCTCAGAAATGATTTCGAGTTCTCACTGCTCAAGTCGGTTGACTATACTTTCATCCGGGTGTGAAACTACGGGGCGTAACATCCTTCTCCCCTTAAGAACATTCATCCTTAAATGATGAATGTCCTTCTAACGCTTAGGATTTCAGAAAATTTTGGCAAGTTTCCCCTGTTAATAGGGCTATCCAAAACCTGCCAACCAACCCAAACAGATAACCACAGCCACCCAAGGCTACAAAATAGCAAAACAACATCCAATTGGCCTCACACGACGTTTATATATGCAAGAATCAAAGAGGGTTAGCCATAACTCACCTTAGTCATCATATGATGTAGTCTGAGCTACGATTGCCATATTTGTCTCAACATTAGCACTTAAACAAGGCATATAAATTAATATTAATAAATAAGTAAGAATAAGGGAACCCTATCGCACGAGTGCCGATATTAAACTAAAGACTGAAATAAGTAAGGATATCTGGATTTCATATCTTTCTCTGCCTCCCATGTCATTTCCCCCATATTATTGTTTCTCTAGAGTACCTTAACCGAAGCGACTTCTTTGGTTTGCAATTTACGGACTTAGCGATGTAGAATAGCAATAAGGACTTCTTCATACGATAAGTCTTCTGTGACTTGAACATCCTCAATAGGGGTAATGCAGGAGGGATCACCCAGACATTTATAAAACATAGATACGTGGAATACATGATGAACGACTTCTAACTCCGTGGGCAACTCAAGCTCGTAGACGACTTGGCCTATTATTTGAATGATCTGATATGGTCCGACGTACATGGGCTAAGCTTGCCTTTTTTGCCAAACCTCATCAAGCCTTTCATAAGCGATACCTTTAAGAACACCCAGTCTCCCACAACAAATTATAAGTCTCGACGTCGGTTATATGTATAGGACTCCTGTCAACTTTGGGCTGTCAACAGTCACTCCTGAATCATTTTCACTTTCTCTACAACTTGTTGTACCAAATCATGCCCTAATAATGTTTTCTCGCCAATATCAAACCACACAATAGGGGACCTGCATTTTCGTCCATACAGAGCCTCATATAGCACCATCTAAATACTAGAATAGTAACTATTATTATAAGCAAACTCAATAAGCGATAGGTGATCTTCCCAACTTCCCTTGAAGTCTAAGACACAAGATCGCAACACTTCTTCGAGCGTATAAATAGTGCGCTCGGCCTGCCCGTTTGTCTGGGGATGAAAAATTGTGCTAAGACTAATTTGATTACCCAAATCCACTGAAAGGACCTCCAAAAGTTAGTTGTACACTGAGCACCTCTATCAGATATAATAGATACTAGAATTCCATGAAGTCGGACTATCTCTTTGATATATAATCGAGCATAATCTTCGGCTGAATAAGTAATCTTGACGAGTAGAAAATGAGTTGACTTCGTTAGTCTATCCACAATGACCCATATAGAATCGAATTTCCGACAAGAATTAGGTAGACCCGTAATAAAATCCATGTTGACCTCCTCCTATTTTCACGTCAGAATCTCAATATTCTGTAACAATCCCCAGTTGAAAATTTTAACAATGAGCTATAAATTTTGCGATATTCTTCTTTATATCATTTTACCAGTGTAGTTGTTGAAGGTTATGAAACATCTTAGTGGAACCGGGATGAATGGAGTACCTTGACTGGTGAATCTCTACCATAATCTTTCCTCGAAGTCCTGCAACGTCAGATACATACAATCGGCCCTTATACTTAAGAACTTTATCTTCCGATACTTTAAACAACCACTTCTTTTGAAAGGGAACACCTTCTTTAATTGTTACCAAGGTAAGAACATCAAATTGCCGTGCCATCACTTTTTTCACTAAGGAGGATTCATCGGCATTCTAAACTATGGCAACCTCGTCGCCTGTATCAACTAATCACACATTCAGATTGGCCAATCGATACAAATCTTTTTCCATTTCTAATTTATCGACTTCCATAGACTTCCGACATAAGCGTCGGCCAAAACGTTTGCTTTCATAGGATGGTACAAAATATCAACATCATAGTCTTTCAACAGCTCAAGTCATCTTCATTGCCTCAAATTCAACTCCTTCTGCCTGAATATATACTGTAAGATCTTATGATCTGTAAATATATCAACATGGACCCCATACAGATAGTGATGCCATATCTTTAAAGTAAATACAACAGCCGCTGACTCAAGATCATGGGTCAGGTAATTCTGCTCATGTTTCCTTAATTTCCTTGAAGCATATGCAATGACTTCACCATAATACATTAGAACACATCCCAATCCTACTCTAGAATCATCATGGTACAAAACATAGCCTTTTGAGCCCTCATGAAGTGCTATAATGGGTGTTGATGTTAAACCGCTCTTCAAGTCCTAGAAACACTTTTCGCAAGCATCTGACCACTGAAACTTAGCTGCTTTATGAGTCAATTTTGTCAGTGATGCAGAAATGGAGGAATAATTCTCTACAAACCTCCGATAGTAACCTGGCAAGCCCAAGAAACTATGCACCTCAGTAGGAGTTGTGGGCCTTGGCCATTTATTTACCGCCTGGATCTTCTGATTATCAACTTTAATGACTTCATCTGATACTATATAACCCAGAAAATCCACCGAGTTCAAGCAGAATTCACATTTAGAAAACTTAGCATACAACTTGCGATCCTGGAGCATCTGTAATACCACTCTCAGATGATTTGTGTGCTCTGCTTCTGAGGGAGAGTATACCAAGATGTCATCAATAAATAATATTACAAAGATATCCAGAAATGGTTTAAACACCCTATTCATCAAATCTATAAAAGTTGCCAGTGCGTTAGTTAAATCAAAAGACAACCAGAAAGTCACAATGGCCATATCGGGTGCGAAAGGTTGTCTTTGGAATGTATCTCCTTAACTCCCAGCTGATGATATCCAGACCAAAGATCGATCTTTGAGAAATACTTGGCTCCTTGCAGTTGATCAAATAAATGGTCGATCCTAGGAAGTGGGTATTTATTTTAATAGTCACCTTATTCAACTGACAGTAATCAATACACATTCTTAATGAACCGTCCTTTTTATGAATGAATAACACTGCTGCACCCCAAGGGGAAGTACTGGGCCTAATAAAGACCTTCTCCAGAAGATCTTTTAGCTGAGCTTTCAATTCTTTTAGTTTGGCAAGAGCCATTCGATATGGAGGAATAGATATAGGTTGGGAATCTGGAAGCACATCTATAGAGAAATTGATTTCCCTTTAGGGAGGAATACCAAGAAGTTCGTCAGGGAATACATCAGGATATTTGTTAACGACAGTAACTGACTGAAGTGCTAGAGGCTTTGCCTCCGTGTCCTGAACTCGCACGAGGTGGTGAATATAGCTTTTTGAGATCATCTTCCGAGGCTTGAGTTAGGAAATAAACATACACTTAGGCGCTGCAACATTACCATTCTATTCAAAACGGGCTTACCCAAAAAATTAAAGTGAATGACTTTCATCCAACAATCCATATTAGTATAACAAGAAGCCAACCAATCCATACCCATGAAAACATCAAATTCCACCATTTTCAGCTCATTCAAATTTGCTAAATTATGGTGATCATATATATTTACATCACAATTTCTATACACCCGCCTAACAACTACGAGCTCACCCACATGTGTAGAGACTTATGTAACAATTCAGGCTCTTTTCCACACTTACCAACAACAAAAGGTGTAATATATGACAAGATGGAACCTGGATTTATCAAAGCATATAAGTTAAGAGAGAAGCCAGATAATATAGCTATAACTACGTCTGGAGATGACTCAAGGTCCTGACGACCTGATACAACTAGATGATGTTACTTTTCCTCTGCCTCTACCAACTGATGTATGTGTACCCTACCTAGAAGGATGTACTAATGAAGAAGAAACTTCTACAGACCCTGTCGGCTATGCCATATCACCCCCGCCTCTCGTCGGATAGAACTACATAATATAATCAGGCTGTCACATAAATAATACAGATTCGAACCCTGGCGGCATTGCCTAAAATGAGTCCTACCTATTCAACCACAATATGATATTAGTAGCCTCACCTGACTGGACTCTCATACATATTGGAATCCTGATGCCCATGAAGTAATCAGAATACGACACTGGCCCTAAATTGTGGTGGCACACTAGTAGTCGGATAAGTTGGGCGCTTAGGAAACTGAGGCCTAAATCCACCTCAAAACTCCCCCATATCACCTGCGGACCAGGAAATCTCATGTTGGACCCTATCATGCTCTCGACTGGCTCGTTGTTACCTCTTACGGTCCTCTAAATTCTGTGCATAGGCCCGAATGCGGGAGATATCCATATTGGGTTCAGGGAATCTGTAGTACACTCATTTACCAAGTGTGGCTCCAAACCATTAACAAACTGATGTACCCGGTCGCATATATCAGCAAAAATCATAGGAGCATACCTAGCCAAAGAGTTGAACTGTAAACTATACTCTCAGACGCTCATATTACCTGCTCTAAGTGTAAGAACCTATCTTTCCTGGCTCGTCAAAGTTTGATCGGCAAATACTATTGTAAAAAGACCTCAGAGAACTCTCTCCAGCCCATAAGTGGGGCTTAGGGTCTCCGAGTCTGTTCCCAAGTCCCAAACCAGGTCGCGACCATATCCGCAACCTATAGGAAGCCAACTCTGCTGTCTCAATATTTGTACCGTGCATAACCCGTAACGTCTGCTGCATCCTATCCAAAAACAAATATGGCTCCACATTAGGATCTGTCCCTATAATTATTAGAGGGTCCAAGTTAGCAAAGTCCTAAACTCTTACAGTCATAGCCTTATCATCAATATCGAGGGTCTGACACTGGGCTTGAGAGGCCACTAACCTAGTTAAGAACTGCACTACACTACGCATGTCTAGGTCTTGGTCAGGAGCCATCAGGAGAGGAACTAGAGGTACATCAGCTCCCTTCTACCCCTCTGGAGATGGTGGTGGGGTGGAGTCCTGGAGGCTCGAGAGACAACCTCATCTTAGTGATCCTATCTCCCCGAGTTAGTGGGTGGTACCTGACTGGCCCCCTCTCCCGCCTCCTTATCCAACCTCTGTCGGGCCTCATATCGTCAAGTAGTAGCAGGCATAGATGGGAGTATAAATAAGAAGAATATTAGGAATGAACACTTACGATCCAGCGCTATCGCACGATCTAGATCAGGAAGAAAAGTAACCATCATAAATATCTTGTAGCCTCCTACTTATAGGTGTAGTGCACAACTCACCCATAAAAAAGACTCTACTACATATAGCTTGCAGACTCCCTAAGATATACCTACTCTGATATCAAGTTTGTCACACCCCAACCTTAGGGGGTGTGGCCAACACCTAACACCTGAAGACCTGAGTAAATCATTGTGGTACCGAGAACCTGAAATACGTCACTTGGGCCAACAAAGCCTCCATATTCCAATATAAAATAAGAATAAATGACAACCTGCACGCAGATGATTCCCAGCATAATATATATATAGATAACCAAGGCTGACAAAGCCATAAGAAAAGTATATTAGCCTTTCCCAAATGATAAATTATAGTGATGTCGAAATCCTTGAGAAACTCCATCCACCTATGCTGCCTCGATTTTAGGTCCCTTTGATTGAACATATGTTAAAGACTACAATGGCCTGTGAATACCTCACAATACACACCATAAAGATAATGCCTCTAAATCTTTAAGGCAAATACTACCGCCGCCAACTCCAAGTCACGAGTGGGATAGTTCTTCTCATGTACCTTAAACTACCTCCAAGCATACACTACCACCTTGCATTCTTGTATCAACACACAACCCAATCCAATTCGTGAAGCATCATAATAGACGATCAAATCCTTCCCTTCCACCTGCAGAGCCAAAATCGCACTAGTCAAACCATTGAAAGGCCACATTCTTCTGAGTCAGTCTGGTCAAATATGAAGAAATAAATGAAAACCCTTTCATGAAACTCTGAATTTTGATAACCAAATTTGGTGTGGCCCAATATCAAACTGCCTCAATCTTCTTAGGATCTACCATGATGCCATCCTTAGACATAACATGCCTTAAAAATTCCACCGAACTAAGCCAAAACTCACACTTCGAAAACTTGGCATATAATTCCTTGTCATTCGACAACCCAAGTACAATCCTAAAATGCTTCTCATGATCCTCCCTACAGTGAGAATAAACCAATATGTTGTCATTAAGGACGATGATGAAGGAATATAAATAGGGCTTGAGAACTTTATTCATCAAATCCATAAAAGTTACAGGGGCATTGGTAAGCCGAAAGAACTCGTAGTTACCTTATCTTTAGTTGATGATATACTGATCTCAAATTGATCTTAGAGAATAAAGATGCACCCAAAAGCTGATAAAAAAGTCTTCATCAATGCGAGGTATCAGATACCTATTCCTAATTGTTACCTTTTTCAACTAGATAGTCGATACACATCTGCATGGTACCATCCTTCTTCTTAAAAAAAAGTATAGGAGCACCGCAAGGGGTGTTAAGTCTACACACCTAATAATTTAACCTATACGACACCTAATTTTTGCCTATAGGATAAAATACGTTACCCTACCTATTCTATGTGTCGTGTTTGCGGAATAATAAAGAAAAGTAAAGTAAGGAAACAATATTTTTATGTGGAAATCATCGGCTCACAAGGGCAAAAATAACCATGACCTACACCTCTGTAGGATTTATCTCCAACTCCACTACAAAGTGAGTCTCTGCAAATTTGAGTTACAAACTTTATAACCTAGGAACTATGAACTCTAATTCCAATCTCACTAATCTACCCATACTAGTAAGCAACATTCAAGTTAAACTCTAAGTTGAGGTTGAATTTGATTAACTTGTATACCTATACAATATTATTCTATGAAAGCGGATAAAGGTACAACTGGATAATCAAACCTAATACAAGAATCTAGACTTAAGAACAGGAAACATAAACTTTGTAACACAACTTCTTCAATTTGCTTTGATGTATTAGGGCGACACTTCTTGAATCAGAACTCTCATTATATCATTGATAGTTTTTGCTCAATATTCTGATTTTTCTCTTTATGAGTGCTCGATGTTCTTCATAGCAAGACTTGATATTTATAGCTCTTGGACTTCTTCATTGCAGCTGAACTAAACCCTGCTTGATACGGTCTATCAAGGTAGAATAGGGTTTGAAGATTAGGATTCTTACACCTTCTCGCATATTTAGTGGCCTTGTAGGACTCTGACATATCTTGATAAGTATGGTGCAAAATCCTGATAAGTATAACACGGAATCATTCCGCCTTTTACGCTAAGTCTTTACCATAAAAAACACAAATCCCAGTTGCTGTAGGAGTTGTTTGAAACATGTTTTTGGACATGTTTCATGTACCTGGTACACCAGCCTCTGAATCTTTCAACTCTCTGAGCTAGAACATGTTCATATACTTATTCCATCTATCTCCTCTCATACATTTTGCATCTAGCTTTGACCTGCTTATGAGATGTTGGATGGAACATGTTGAAAGACCTGTTTCATTCATTATGTGATGCTTTAAGCTCGATTAATTTATTTTTGTACTACATTTGTCCTTTGATAGATCAACTTCACAGACCTGGTTCATTCAACCACTACATCTACTGACCCTTTGAGGTAGAATAAGTTTGCACAATTTCTTTACTCTATCATGTAACTGCACAATTTGTTCCCCTAATATGTTCATATAAATATTAGCATAATTATGTTATTTGAGCATGATATTAATATGCTCAGCAGTAATTTGTAAGGTATCATTTTCAAATAATAATGAAAAGGCTGTAAAATGTATAACAATATTATCTTTTTCAATAACAAAAGGTTGCTGGGGAGGTAAAGCAGTGTGAAAAATTTCCCCATTTGCTAATTTATAATCTTTTTCCAACACAGAGATATAATCTCGTACATACTTATCCATAAACCAAGGTACAAAAGATATAATCTTGTTGGCTCTAGAAAGATTTGTATAAATATCTTTTTGTAGAGAAGTTTGTTCTTCATTATTAAAAGAAGAAAAAACAATTTTTTAAATGGCTCCCATCTAGGTTTAAAGAAATCCTCACTTATCATTTTTCATGCGGGTGATCCCCGACTAAAATCAATTTTTTGTTATGTATTCATCATGACAAAGGAAAATTTATATCTGACTCAGTTATTTCTGGGTCTTCCTCTTGGATACCAGGGATAATATTGTCCTTATCAATTCTGATACTATCCATTCTATTATCAGTAGATTCTCTAATTTGAGAAGTAGATGCTCTTGATGGAGACCTTACCACATATTCAACTGGTGAAATGTAAGAACGATTTGAAAAATTAGATCTAGTAGATCTGGATCTAAAGCTTTTAGCATAATTTTTTCCTAGTAAATAATTTGGTTCGGCAAATCGTAATTTAATAGTCTCATCTGGGGTTTGCTCTATTTCAGTAATATCTTAATTAAATCATTTTGGGGAGGAACAGCTCCTTCTATGACCCATTCTTTGAGAAAATCAATTTCATCCCATTTGATAGGTCTTCTTGTCATAATCTTAGATTTACCAAAATTAATTTCTATTAAAATAGTCTCATTTTTAAAATTCATGATCTTACACATAGGATTCATAGTGTATAATCGTTTAAAATATATTCTATAACAAATACATATAACCTCAGTTCCCGGTATATAATCATACCCATGTAATTTTATGCTTAATATTAAAGCATTTCAAAGAATTCTCATCCTGCAAGGTTACCTGTAAGTTAGGATAAGCATTAAAATATACAGGACCATAAGCCAAACTGGTTTGAACAGTCCCTATTAGAGATTTTTTCCAATTCTAGTTCATGCCATCTCTTAAAGTTGCTATAAAACTTTCCGGTAAGCCTCTTAATGTAAGTGGCTTAAATGCAACTTGTACTAACCCAATATGCATAAATCTATGGGTTTCCCTTTAAGGGGCAATATCATTGTCATTTAATAATTTAAAAGTAGCATGATCGCTATCTACAATGATGGTCTGTTCAGTAGTTTAAACAACTTATTTGAAACCTAAATTTTCAAGAGTACCCATTTGATATATGAACCTGGGTTTTTATCTTTGGAATAGTCCACTTATTAAGTAGATATAAGTGTTGAGGTATGTCATATTCCTCTTTTTTACTTTTTTAACAGTATTTTTGTTCCTGATGATATTCATCATTGCAAGAGAGTGTTGCACAAATGTTACCTATGACTACATGAATATCATGGCTCTGATAAAAGTGACAATCAATACCTTTTATATACTTACCCTCCATAAAAATCTATGTTGTTTAGTTCAAGCAAGTTGTTAATTCCCTTGTACTGTATTTCACTGATAATTTTACCTGAATTATCCATTGATTATTTACTACACATATATCACCACCGGCAAATTTAAGAAAATGAAGAGATCAACCGGAGGAAACTATTATGAACAACGAAAGTTAAGAAGTTTTAAGAACATTTTAAATTATTGATGTGTTGGGATCAAAATAACAGGGCTCCATGCGAAGCTAACCATTGCAAACATTAAACAACGATAAATCAGACAATAAAAAAATACTAAAAAGACATAATATTATAATATGATTTGGTCAAGTGACCTACATATTGAGTAACTAATATAAAGAAGTATAAATCCTTTTGAGAGAATAATCTCTCCCTAAATAAAATTTTTAATGACTGCATTCTGGATGCTATTGTGTTGTAGTTGTGGAAATGAGGTCTTTAATTTATAGATGTCGTTTGTGGGAAGGAGGTCTTTAATTTATAGATGTCCCAAACTTTTCCTCCAAGACAAGTAATAGCTAAATATGAAACAAAATTATATTTTTCTTAAAAGAAAAGTAAAAGCAATTATGGTACTTTGTGAATTGAAGTTACGCTCTCTCTCTCTCTCTCTCTTTAAATAACCAAAAATAACGGTAACCCTAATCCCTAACATCCAAATCGACGGCGATGGCCGTGGTGGACACCGGAGATCCACTAATGGAGGTTGTTCAGGCACCTAACCCGGTGCAACAACCGCACATAACCTCATACGCTAACACCCTAATCCCCAATTCTTATCCAATTGCTAAACCTATTCCACTAAAATCCATCACTTATCTTCACGGAGAACCTCAATGTATTTGGAATGAATAAGAAATTGAGCAGATGATTATCAAAGAAAATCTATAGTATGAAATCATTGGTAAGTTTTTGTATGGATGGCCGGATATCAAAGAATTGCGTACATTGATCCCTAAATAATGTGAATTAAAGGGGAGTGAACTATAGGATTATTACGAAATAGGTATATGCTTCTCAGACCATCACTTTTGGAAGATTACGTCAAGTTATTATCAAAGCTGACTTTCTATATCACATACATGAACTGGTCTTATCCAATAAGGATGTTGAAGTGGGACCCATGGTTTGATCCCGATGAAGAAACCTTGATTGCAATTGCATGAATATCTTTTCCATATTTGCCTTCCAATTACTTTGTAAAAAAAGCAGTGTTCTCTCTGGATTCAGCAGTAGGTAAACCTTTATAGGTTGATATGACTACTAGAAATCAAACTCGACCTAGTTGTGCTAGGGTTAAAGTGGAGGTGAATTTGTTTAGTGAATTTCCGAAAAGAATCAACATTGGGATGAGGAATAAAAATAGAGATTTTGTGGATCAATGGGTTCATATTAATTATGATCATGTCCCAAAATATTGTGAGAGGCATAAACTATAGGGTCACAATGAACAAGATTGTTTTGTCATTCACCCAGAATTATATCCAAAATATGATGATGAAGCAATAGAAGAAAACAAAGAAGGAGAAGGTAGAAGAAAGGAATCTAATAAGAAATTGGAGAGCAAGGAGAAAATGATTGAGGGTAAAAAGACAAATAACAAGGGAGAGGAAAAAGGTAAGAAGGACAAATATACAAAGGGAGACAAGCACAAAATTGATAACAATAATGGCGGTGAGAAGAAGCAGCATTATGGTGGATATCAGAGAAAAAATCAACAGTGGAAATCTATTGCAAATAAAAGATTAGGAAAGGGGAGGAGCCATCAGGGTGAAAGGAATAAAGACACAAAAGAATAGTGATGAGATTGAGAACAATAATAAATTCTCAGCACTTCAGAACATTGATGAAGTGGAGATAGAGAAAATAAACAATGATTATCAATCAGAGAATAGAAATGAAAGCAATAAGAGCACTGCAGAATTGAAGGTGAGTACAGAGAAATGAGAACAATCAAACATTATGAATAACAAGGAGCAGAAGGATCAAGCAACAAAGAATATCACAAAATCAAGCAAGACCTGGGTGAAGTAGTCTTTTGGTAAAATAGGTAAAAAAAAAACCAAGTACTAGCAGTCAACCAGATGATACAAAGGAAGTTAAGACTTCAGAGGGAGAGAAGTGTCATTAGATTGCAAATGAACATGGAAAGTTAGAAGAGCATACAAAGACAAATATAGATTCAAAGTGTATAGATGATGATGTTGAGAGTGACATATTGACTCAGGTAAAGCCTTTGCAAATCTTGTATCTTGATGAGCATACATGTGATACAGAGAATAAAGAGTATCAATTAGAAGTTCAGCTTCCATAGATCATAACAGCACAGAGAGAAGAGGCTCATTTGCTTGGCCCTTATCAAGCCAAAATCATCCCAAAACACCCCAACCCGTCGCCTCAACAACCGACAGTCCAATCACCCAAACTGAAAGCCCAAATAGCCCATCCCCTTCAAACCCCAATTTCATTTCCCCATCCAAGTCCAGGGTCCAAATCGGCCAAGACCCGAGCCCAAATTCCCCAAATAAATCCCCATCACCCAAAACTATCTCAACCAAACAACCCCTAATGCTAACCAGAACCGAACGATTCCTCTCCAAAACCAGCGGCCTTTCACCCGACGTCTCTTCCACCACGTCCCCTCCCTCTTCGCCTATCTCCTATCAAGCCTCTTCATATCCGATGGATAGAGGCAAGAATCAGCGGATTTTCCACCCAACGTTCCAAACAACTACTTTCCTTTCAAATCGGACTGAAAAGCTGAGATTTTCACCCTTTTATGACTTCTTCTATCGAAATGTCACACATATTTTTTCCCTTATGTTTGAATTCGAATTTTAAACTGATGCCTCTTGAAGAAGCTGTTGAAACCCCTCAATTTTTGGTTATAAATACAACATTTGGGTTGTGTTTAGAGGGGGGTCCGAGAATCAAAAAATTGAGGTCAATATTTAAAAGTCTTCTTTTGGTCCAGGTCGAAAAAAATCACAAATTAAAGTTTGTTCTTGAGTCTGAAAAATCAGAAAGAATACTACTTTGTGCCCAAAATTCTCGGTTAAAAAATACTCTTTGTTTCATTGATTTAAGTCCGGAAATAACCCTTTTCGGATATTATTTTCAATCCTCAAAATTCCTTCTTTTGCCCTTTTTTTTCCTTTACTTTTTCCGGGTCGGGTCGGGTATGCTTTCTAATTCGGGTTGAAACCAGTGCCAAAAATCCAAAAATAGGTTGGTTCTTATATGATTTATTGTTAATGATTTTTTTTTACCTCTGATTGGTTATCTGAAATTTGCAATGGAAACAAATGTATTTCTCGGATTCGACACTGTTTTCCGGTTTTATGGCTATGCTACTGATTTTATATTGTACTAATCGATTCGGGGTACTGTGTTACTTTGCCTTGCTGCTATTTTCTTGATTCTAATGTGTTGGACTGATGCTGTGCGATTTTCAATTTTCAGGTCACTGTTCCGGGTCGGGTTATTGTTCCGACGGGTAAAGTTTTCAGAATTTTATTTCAATATTTTGTTGTTGGTTATCTGGAAAAAAAATTGTTTGATTCTGGGTCGGGTCCGTTCTGTCTCGGGTTGGATTTTCATAAGCGGATTCGAATTCTGTTTCGGTTCAAAAATTCAGAATTTGGGTCGGATGTTTTGATCTCGGACTGCTGGTTTATTTTGTATTTGAATATCCATTGCGTGGCTACTTTGTTATTTTACTAATTTGAACAAATACTACACTTAGGCCAATGAAATCGAATTTGAGGCCGTTTCCCTTCGGAAAACGGTTCCCGATTTCGGTTTGCTGTTTTGGGTATAATTTACTGATTTGAACATGATACTACACTTTGGCCAATGAAAATATCCGTCGATTTTGAGGCCTCTACAGTTGGAAAGACGGAAATAAAAGTTCTGGGCAAGGATGAAACTTAAATTATTTTTCCATCCAAGAGACCAACATGTTTGGTAGGCAAGGAAACAAAAATGACCAACGAGTCATATGTTCGCAACCACGACGTGATTGGAATGATCTTTTCAAAATTTAAGTTTGAGCCTTCCGTAATCAAAATATTTATTATTTTGGATACAGACCCGAAGTTATTTATATTCAACTGTGTCTAACCGTTTGTTCTTAACAGCTTGCAAGGAACACTTATGAAAGTTAAAGAAGACAAGTTACCCCTCGGAGATGATTTATTTTATTGTTGTTTTATTTTCTTTAATTCAGCTTTATATTATTCTGTATTGTAATGTTATTTATTGTACTTGTGTAATTATTAAAATGTTTAGAATAGGTAGACTTACAATTAATAATCTAGAAAGAGTAGATTTAAAATCGGAAACCGCTAGTTTATCTATTTTAGGCTCGTCACTCATACCTTCAAAACGCTAGATTATTTTTGAACTGTTCAGAATTTTCAAAACTATTAATCATACAAAATAGAGTCTTATTTTTATCCGATTCGTTATTTAAATGACTTCCAAAAAATCATTTTCTTTGCATTACAAATAAGTTGTTCTTCTTCTTACAAAAATCACTTTATAAAATTTTATAAACAATGTCATACAAATGCATGTTTTATCCAAAAAATTACTTTGCATATATTCTGTAAAATGCAATCAAAATGTGTGTCTTTATCCAACAAATTACTTTGCATGTATTTTTATAAATAATACAATACAAATACATATTTCACCCCAAAAATCACCTTGTATATATTTTTGTCAACTTTCATACAAATGCATACTTTTATCCAAAATCAACTTTACATGTATTTTTTAAACAAAGCCATACAAATGCATATTTGTACAAAATGCATCATTTCATTAAATACTTGCAACATCATTTTAACTTTATATTTTTAAACATGCATTTTCTAAGTACAAAAAATTAACCTAAGTTTGACCGGATAACCGCAAGTTAGCGGATCTTAAAGATGCCTAACCCCTTCCCTTTAGGATAATAAAGAACCCATACCTAGAGTCGCATTAGTTTTTCAGCATTTAGTTTACATTTAGGTGCCCTAATTCACCTTAGAATAATTAGGTGGCGACTCCTCAACCACATTAATCAATCCATAGAGAGGGAATCGACCCATTACGTCGCAAACCACGATAAAAAACGGATGCGACAATCATATTGCAAGCTGTAGGACAAGTTTAGATATTATAAATAAATAAAAAAGAACTACTTTTGAAAGAATATTCCCAACAAATAAAGTGACCAAGGAAAAATAAGATTTGAAAATAAAATATGAATATTCAAGAAAAAATACAAAAGAATAAACAAAAATTATAAATTATAAAAAGAGTGTTATTGGAAGAAGTAATAATATCCAACTTAAATACTTAGAATATAGTGCGAAAGAGATGAAATTAGAAAATGATATAAAACAATTAGAACAACAATGTAATAAATCTACAAAAATATGAATTGATATGGGAAATGGATGGAAGAAAAGAATTAATAATCCTGAGTAGCCTTAATGAAAAAGTGAATGCGCTATGGCATGAAATAATAATAAAAGAACAATTAAAAAAAAGACTTTACTAGGCATGGATGAAATAAGAGAAAATCAAACTCAAATAAAATAATTAATACAAGAAGAATTGACGAAATTATGAAATGTATCACAAGTACCGACATTTAAATTAATATTAGAACATCTTAATATATTAGTAACACACATAAACAAAGGAAAACAAGAAGTTGAAAAGAACCTGAAACAAGTAATACTAATCAAGAAGAAACAATTACTATTATAAATCCTAATAAACCATAATTAGTACCAATTGATGCATTGAGATGAAGTAAAGAGCTCATAATGATAGATATTAGAAAAATGAAACCTAAATTACCAAAAGAGGTCAAAAAAATATTAAATAATTTAGCCTTATTACTCCAAAAAGGACAATTTTAATGGATACACACGAACATAGTGTAATAACGCTTCCTAAAAATCATGGAACGGATATAATTGAAAAAGAAAGATATAAATATGAACCTATGAAAAGCAAAGACTCTAAAAATATATCAAATAAAAATAATAATTCTTCAAAAGGTGGAAATATTGTAGACTTAAAAGAAACCGGAAAAAGTAAAAAAAATTGAATATTTACAATTAAAATTAGACAAACAAGAACAGATATCAGAATTAAGAAATGAAAATATAAAATTAAGATCACACGGTAATGAAGAATGGATAAATAAGTATAAAAAATACAAAAATAAGTATAGAGATACTAAGAAAGAATTAAAAGAAACTAAGAGAGAATTAAAACAAGTAAGAAATGAACTAAGTCAAGTAAAACAAGATATGGAAGAATTAAAAGAAGAATTAAATATTCTGAGAGAACGAATGAAAAATATTAATAGAAAGGAAAAGAAAAAATACAAAACAAGTGATGAAAGTTCATGTAATTCAGATAGTACTAATAGTATAACTGAACAAGAATTTACTAACTCTGCAAAAGAAAATGAATTAACCATGGAAACTCAAGGAATAAAAACAATAGATTTTATAGAAGAAATGAAAAGTGAAGAAAATTCTGAAATTGAAAAAGAAAATAATCAAATAATAGAAGCTTTCGGAAAAATGAAAAATGTTAATGCAATTATAGAAGAACAAGAAAGTGATATAGAAAATCAATTTAATAGACCGATAGAAACAGAAATAGAAACAGATGATATAATAAATGAAGATGCTAATGACTACCCTGAAGAAGAATTAGTAGACCCTAATTTAGAAACAATACGCAGAAGACATACTAAAATATCATACCATATACCGATAGGACAACAAGCTGAATTTAAAGAATTTATAGGATTAATGTCACAAGGTGTAAGTTTTAATGGATATTTTTTTGACTTAGACAATGTTTATGATGAACAAGAAATAAGTAGACTAATAAATGACTGAAATCTTGAAATGTACATAGAATTAATAAAGTCTACACATAGTGATAACTTAGATTATATTTATGACTTAATAACTAAAACATTATTAGGAAAAGTAGCATTTTGAGTAGAATCCATAGCACATCAATTAAGACCACAAGTATTTAGTCATGCAAAAGATTGGAAATCTATGTTAATGTTATTTGATATAGTATTAAAAAGTGAATTCTTAGGAGAAAGATAGTTAGTAGCAAGAGAGAATGTACTAGCAGAAAGAAAAATAGAAATCATAATGAACCTAAATAATATGAAATGTTGTAAAATTAATAAATTACCAGAATATACAATAAGTTTTAGTAAATTCTTTTATGAAGCAAGATTCTTACCAGATGAAGGTATAATATATCAATAATTTTATTATGACTATTGACCATCACCTTACAATACTGAAGTATCTAAAGAATATAACCAATTAGAACCGAAAGAAAATACATTAGGGGAAAGAATAAGAGTATTAAGAGCATACTTAATGAGAAAATGTGAAGAATACATAATACAACAAAAGATTAAAAAAGATTAAAAAAAATAAGGATTAAAAGAAATATGTTAATTTACAGAAAAAAGACTAGTATTTGGATGTAATGATAAAAGAAAAGAAAGGAGTTATAAGAAAGGTCATAAAAATAAAAAATATCAAAGAAAAAGATATCAAAAATATAATAATTATAATAAACAATACTACAAACTTTATAGGAAAAAGAGTTTTACAAGATATAGAAATACTCCTGATAATAGAAAGAAATTTAAACATAAAAAAAATTTAGGGAAAGAAAATATATAAAACCTTTAGAAGAAGATATTAAAGAATGTAAATGTTGGAATTGTAATGAAAAATGACACTATGCAAATAAGTGTCCATGTTAAACAAGGTAATATACCCGTGATATACACTTGATATACATAGTGTATACCACGGGTACCGAATGCAGAAGCCCAACGGCAGTGGCCTGTAGAGGCCCAACGGTGCCCATCACGGGAAATGTAACAAATGTATATTAGGAAAGTATATTTGTAGTATATTGTAGTGTAAATGTTACCTAAATTAGGATTATACACTTACCATAATTGTATAGTTAGAATTATGGTAGAATAAGGTTTTAGGAGTAGAATAGGAATATGATTCTCCTATTTTGTAACTTGTATAAATACCTTTCAATTAATGAAAATAATCAAGGGGGTTATTTCTTTCATGGTATCAAGAGACTAGGTCTAAACAAAATTTTTCTCTCTCAAATTTTGTGCCCTTTCTAGGCCAAAAACCCCCTCCCCCCTAGGGTTCTCTTCCAAATTTCGTCTTCCGCTCTCAAAAAATATCTCTTACTATTTCCAAATTTCCCCTCCTTCTTTGTTCTTTCAATATGTCTAAGAACAATTTTCATCATGCCCTCATGGTTTATAACATCAAAAACAATATCCCTATTGTGCTTGAGATGGAAAACGTCCAATATGCGACGTGGGCAAAATTGTTTAAAATTCACGCTATCTCCCATCAAGTTATCCATCACATAATTCCTCTCGCTACACCTCTTCCCGCGGAGGATTCTCAGTTATGGATTACGCTTGATGCTACCGTTCTCCAGTAGATCTATTCCACTATTTTGGTTGACCTCTTACAGACGATTATTGAGCTGGATACCACGGCTATGGCTACCTGGAATAGATTGCGTGACATATTAAATAACCAACATTCTCGTGTTGTCACACTCGAGCAGGAATTCTCTCTAGTTCGCATGGAAGAATTTCCAAACGTATTTGCATATTGCAAGAGACTCAAGGAGTTGGCAGACCAACTCCGTAACGTTGGCGCACCTGTAACAAATAATTGTCTGGTTCTACAACTGGTTGCCGGTCTTTCTGAGGCCTATAATGGCGTTGGGACTCTCCTTCATCAAAGCAACCCACTTCTCGCTTTTTATCAAGCCCACTCTATGCTTACTTTGGAAGAAGCCGATTTGACTAAAAAGATGGCTACCAGAGCAAGCCCCGTCGTCCTAATGACGTCCTCCACAAATTCTTCAAGTTTTGTTGATAATTCGGGCCAAACCATACTCATGGTGGAGGCAAAAATAATCGTAAGAATAATAACAAAAACCGCGGGGAAAACGCGGCTGTTCCGGTGGTCAGCAGGCCGACAGTGGGCCCCGTCCAGTGAACATTGGCCCTCCACCCTACTAGTCCCAGCAGTGGGGCCCATGGCAGTGGGGCTGGGGCAATGGGCCATGGGCCAGCAGCTTCCGGCAGCTAGTGGGCTGGCCAGTCTTTCAGGCCAACGATCGTGATCACGCCCATCGCCTACTGCCCAAAGAATTCTCCGATTAGCTAGGCAATTCCAGCGATTCTGACCCATAGCCCAGTTCTGGGATTCTTGGGCCCCGGCCTCCGCAAGCTCACCACACAACGGTCCCACTCACACCGACATTGAGGCCACAATGCACACACTTGGGTTGACGCAACTGGATCCAAATTGGTACATGGACACCGGCGCAACGACACACATGACCTCCAATCAAGGTACTCTCTCGTCTTATTCCAATTTGAGCAACCCTCGTGGTATAATTGTCAGAAATGGTAACTCTATTCCAATTCAGGGTTATGGTCATAAAACGTTGTCTCCCCCCCCCCCAATCCACCCCTTATCTTGAAAAATACTTTACATGCCCCCAAATTGATTAAAAACTTAGTGTATGTCCGCAAGTTCACCACTGACAATTCTGTTTCTGTTGAATTTGATCCTTTTGGTTTCTTTGTGAAGGATTTCAAGACGGGGAGTCCTCTCATGAGGTGTGATAGTAGGGGACATCTGTATCCTATCACACCTGATTTCAGTCCATCGAGTCAAGCCTTACCATCAGCTTTTACAGCTATTTCTCCTTCCTTATGGCATGCTCGCCTTGGTCATCCGGGATCTTCTATTTTATCAGTTTTAGATAAAAATAGTTTTATTTCTTGTAAGGGTACGAGTCGTACTTAAAATTGTCAATCTTGTTCGTTAGAAAAAATTGTTAAGTTGCCATTTGTAGACTCAAATTCTCATACTTCAATGCCATTTGATATTATTCATAGCGACCTATGGACGTCTCCTATTCTAAGTTCATTGGGTCATCGGTATTATGTTCTTTTTTTGGATGATTATTCTAAATTTTTGTGGATGTTTCCAATTGCAAATAAATCTCAAGTATTTTCCGTCTTCATAAAGTTTAGAGCATTCATTAGAACACAATTCGAAAGAGAAATAAAAAATATTCAGTGTGATAATGGAAAAGAGTATGACAATAGGGAGTTTCGGGAGTTCTGTGCCAATAATGGGATCAATTTTCATTTTTCGTGTCCTCATACATCTTCACAAAATGGGAAAGCCGAACGCAAAATTCGTTCCATAAATAACATTGTCCGAACTCTCTTAATTCATGCTTCCGTACCCCCATATTTTTGGCATCATGCTCTTCAAATGGCAACATATCTCCTTAACATAATTCCTTCCAAAGGTCTGACATATTCTTCCCCCCTCCAAATTTTATATAATAAAAATTCGTCTTATTCTCATCTTCGGGTTTTTGGGTGCTTATGTTATCCGTTATTCCCTTTCACCACAATTAACAAACTTCAGGCCCAGTCTACTCCGTGTGTGTTTTTGGGTTATCCATCGAATCATCGTGGTTACAAATGCTTTGATTTATCCTCCAAGAAAATCATAATTAATCGCCATGTAATTTTTTATGAAATCCAATTTCCATTTACTAAGGTTCATACTCCCAAGCTGAGTTCGTATAATTTTTTAGATGATGGTATATCCCCGTATATTACTCACCATTTTTCGAACATATCCCACACCCAAAATTCTCCAATGGCCCATCGCCTGCCCGGGCCCTACTATTCGAAAAGTGCGCTCACCATCGGATCAGTTCAGCGATTGGGCCACCCAGCCCACTCGAACTGGTCCGCCAAATTTCAGATTGCCGATTTGGGCCAGCAGGCCCACTGCTTGCTAGCCAGTCCATCCCGAGCCCAGCAAAATCCCAAAATTCACTCAATTCTTCCTCGAGTCATAGATCGGTCACACGTAGTCAGCGGAGTATTTTTACACCTAAAAGACATTTTAATTTATATTCTGATGTCTCTAAATCCCCTTGCCCCGTAATCCTGTGTCCGCCTTAAACGACCCGAATTGAAAAATTGCTATGACTGATGAATATAATGCTCTTATTGATAATAAGACGTGGGAATTGGTGCCCCATCCATTTGGTATTAATGTTATCAGGTCTATGTGGATTTTTTCTCATAAGAAAAATTCAGATGGGTCATTCGCTCGACATAAGGCGCAGCTTGTGGGTGATGGTAAGACTCAGTAGGTTGGGATATATTGTGGTGAGACGTTTAGCCTGGTGGTCAAGCCGGCTACATTCGCACTATGCTTATCTTGGCTCTTTCAAAGGCATGGCCTATTCATCAGTTGGATGTCAAGAATGCTTTCCTACATGGTGATCTCAAGAAAATAGTCTATATGCATCAGCCGTTGGGATTCAGGGATCCCAACCTTCCTCATCATGTCTGTTTATTGAAGAAGTCCTTATATGGTCTTAAGCAGTCTCCACGGGCCTGGTATACGAGGTTTGTTGACTTTGTTTCGACTATTGGGTTCACTTACAGCAGGTCAGATAATTCCTTGTTCATCTACCGTCGTGGTTCGTCCTTGGCCTACATTCTGTTGTATGTGGATGATATCATTTTGACTGCCTCTTCCGATGCCTTACGCCAATCTATCATGGCCATGCTTAGCTTTGAGTTTGCTATGAAAGACTTAGGCCCTTGAGTTGCTTTTTGGGGATTGCCGTCAAACGTCATTCAGATGGTTTATTTTTGTCTCAAAGAAAGTATGCGGCTGAGATCATCGAGAGGGCTAGGATGTCATCATGTAAGTCCACTTCCACTCCAGTTGATACAAAGCCCAAGCTTAGTGCCGCGGCCGGCGCACCATACGAGGACCCGACCCGCTATCGCAGTCTTGCAGGGCCCCTTCAGTATATTACTTTTAAAAGATCGAATATTACGTATGCCGTCCAACAGGTGTGTTTATTCATGCATGATCCCCGAATTGAGCACATGAATAAAATCAAACGCATCATTAGGTATATTCAGGGTACACTGGACTATGGTTTGTATTTATATCCTTCCTCTCCATCCACACTTGTATCATACACAGATGCTGATTGGCGTGGTTGTCCAGACACCAGACGGTCGACGTCTGGCTACTGTATGTTCCTTGGCAACAACTTGCTCTCCTGGTCTACGAAGCGTCAGGCAACTCTATCCCGATCAAGTGCAGAGGCCGAATATCGAGAGGTAGCTAATGTGGTCTCAGAATCATGTTGGTTATGTAATTTGCTTTTGGAGCTTCATTGTTCCATTCAGAAGGCAACCTTGGTATATTGCGATAATATTAGTGTAATCTACCTTTCAGGTAACCCGGTTCAGCACCAACGCACTAAGCATATCGAAATGGACATTCACTTTGTCCGTGAAAAGGTTGCTCAGGGTCACGTTCGCGTATGCCATGTCCCATCCCGATATCAAGTTGCAGACATCTTTACAAAGGGTCTACCCACGGTCCTTTTTGAAGATTTTAGGGACAGTCTCAGCGTTTGAAGACCGCCAGCTATGACTGTGGGGGGTGTGTTAAACAAGGTAATATACCTGTGATATACACTTGATATACATAGTGTATACCACAGGTACCGAATGCAGAAGCCCAATGGCAGTGGCCTGTAGAGGCCCAACGGTGCCCATCACGGGCAGTGTAACAAATGTATATTAGGAAAGTATATTTGTAGTATATTGTAGTGTAAAGGATACCTAAATTAGGATTGTACACTTACCATAATTGTATAGTTAGAATTATGGTAGAATAAGGTTTTAGGAGTAGAATAGGAATAGGATTCTCCTATTTTGTAACTTGTATAAATACCTTTCAATTAATGAAAATAATCAAGAGGATTATTTCTTTCAGTCCAAAATTAAAGAAAAAAGGTGTAAAATATATTAATACGACACAGTTTATAATGAATTTACAACAAATAAAAGAAGATAATAATAAATCGTATGAATATGAAGATTTTTATGTTAGCCAAACAGAAAATGAAAGTGAAAAAGAATCAGAAAATATTAACTTTATTAACCAATACTCAAATAATGAAAGCAATTATGAATAAAATGGAAGTTAAAGAAGAAGAAAGAGATTGAGTGAAATAAGATGGTAAGAATTAAGAGAAATAAGGAAAATAGTAAAAGAAATAGAACAAGATCCTAACATTCAACAAGAATTAAAAGAGAGAAGAAATCAAAAAATTGAAAATCTAATGATAGCAATTTATATAGAAGCTCATCTAGAGTACAAGCCTAATAAAATGATAAAGCAAAAATTATTCATAGATAGTGGAGCAGATGTATGTTTAGCAAAGAAAAATATATTAGTATCACACAGATGAAAAAAATCTAAAGGACATAGGATAAAAGTAACACGATTTAATGAACAAATGAAAGAATTAGATATAATAGCAAAAAATATAAGAATAATATTAGGAAAAACAATATTTAAATTACCAATAATATATCAAGAAAATACTATGAAACAACCAGTATTATTAGGAAATAACTTCCTAGACTTCTTTAAGACACAAATAATAAACAATAGTACTTTGAATTTACAAACACCTTGTAATAAATGGATAATATTAAAAAGAGTAATACCAATACAAACACTGAAATTGTGTAATTTAAGATCAGACATGAATAATAACTTAGAAATATTAAAAGAAAAATATCTCAACATACTAAAAACAAATTTTGGAGAAAACCCTATACAATTATGGGATAAAGAGAAAGTATATGCTGAAATAAAATTAATAAATCCTAATGATACAACAAGATGTAAACCTATTAGGTAGCTCAACCGATCAAAAAGAATTTGAAACCCAAATTAAAGAAATATTAGACATACGAATAATACAAGAAAGTAAAAGCTCATATAGCAGTCCAGCCTTTTTAGTTAGAAAACATAGTGAACAAAAAAGAGAAAAGACTAGGATAGTAATAGATTATAGAGAATTAAATAAAAATATAATATTTGATGGATTTTTATACCATATAAAAGAAATCTTATTAACCGATTAGGAGGGGAAAACGGTTTAGTAAATTTGATTGTAAGAGTGGATTTTGGCAAATTAAATTAACGAATGAATCAAAATCCTTAACAACATTTAGTGCCCCCCAAGGACACTATGAGTGGAATGTATTACCATTTGGATTAAAAAATGCACATCAAATATTTCAAAGAAGAATGGATCAGGTATTTAGAAAATTACAAGACTTTTGTATAGTATATGTTGATGACATACTAATATATAGTGATACCTTAAAAGATCATATAGACCACTTAGAGAATTTTATAAAAACCACAAAACAACATGGAATATTATTATCTTAAAAGAAATCTGAAATCTTCAAAAATAGTATAGAATATTTTGGATATGTTATAGACAAGGATGGAATACAACTGCAAGAACATATTGTACCAAAATTTTAAAGATAAGCTAGAAAATAAGAAAGAAGTACAACAATTCTTAGGATTAATAAATTATGTTTCAGACCATATAAAAGATCTACCAATAATAAGAAAACCATTACAAGAGCTGATAAAAGGAAAAAACAAAACATTTGAGTGGAAAGAAGAACATGATAAAGCTATTAAAAATATTAAAGAAATAGTACAAGCTTTACCAAAATATAGAATACCAACTGAACAAGATCAATTAGAATTATACACTTATGCTAGTGATATAGGATGGAGAGCAGTCCTCATAGCATATGAAAAAAAATAATATCGATAAAGAAAAACCATTGATGATAAGGGGATATGAAGGAGGAACTTGGAAACCAAATGAGAAAAATTATCATATTAATGAAAAAGAGTTATTAGCTGTAAAATTAGGAATAAAACGGTTTCATTATCATTCATTACAAGTAAAATTTATTGTTAGAACTGATAATACTTAAGTAAAAACCTTTATTACTAATAAAATAGACTCTTTGCCAGAATTTAATAGAAGAAGAAAATGACAATTCTGTTGTTATGATTTTATTGTTAAAAATATCTTAGCAACTAAGAATATTTTAGCTGATTTTCTTAGCAGGTACAACAATGTCAATTACCAGTGATAATTTTGAAGACTATGTTATCAATGTCATGGATTCCATTATCCAAACCAATGAGACCTTAATATCCAAGATACAAGAAAATACACATCTTGTTAACCAGCTTAGAGAAACCTTGCAAGATTTACAAACCTATAAAACCTTAAAATCACCACAATCACCTAAACCTACCACGGAAAAACCAAACCTCTCTACTACAAACCTAAAAACTTTTTCATCCAAACTTGCAACCATGCCATCAGCCATGTCACCATCTTCCCAATTACCAGTAGTATCTATGAGTGATAAATTAAAATTTTCACCAGATTATATTAGTGCATATGAACAGATAAATAAGTTTTATGATTATAAATCTAACCCCTATATTTTGAGAAGTGCTACATTAAATAAATATCCTAGATTTTTATGCAATGAAAATACTAACCCCGATATAGTTTTAAAATTATTTACTTATGGCTTTACTGATAAAATAATAGTAGATGACACTTTTTATAATATTTGCAAACTACCTAATGTTATCATTGACTATGTTAGAGCCATGATGAACTCCTTTGGAAAAGACATATATGGCATACAACTTTTTGATGCATCAACCGATTTAACTGGTAAACCTATTGTTATTTGTCAATTATTTAAAACCAAAAAAAATAGCAATATAAGTGGAGATGATGAAAATTTAAAAATGAAGATTCCTTGTACTATTGATAAATTTCATAAATGACTAAGTTCTAAAAGAGTCATTGGACTACTAACATTAAAATAAAAAATAGAAGACATGTTAAAGACAAGAAAAGCTTGTATTATTGGAACCTCCAAAGGTGGAGAAGTGGAAGAAATTATTACTCTATACTATAACAATGATATCATATCACATGATACTATGGGACTGACAAATTTGCATGATAGAATTATAAATATGAAACATCGACATGCAAAGGAGACTATGAAACAATATCACATGATAATAGGTCAAAGAAAGAGGCCTTTAATCCATGCTAGACATACTACTAATGTAATAAAAAGAGAAGAATCTTCTGATCCTTTTGCCTAAAAATATAATCTCATATGATACTTTGATAGGGATCATGTAGTCATACTACATGAAGCCCAATATGATATTATGTTAAGGCCCAATGTAGTTTTACTACAGTAAGTCATATACTACTCATATTACAATTCATATTACTCTATGCAACAAGAAAAATAGAAACATTCAAGAAAAACGTGACAAGATAAGCTGACAAAAACAGATAAAGATAGCTGACACCAATGGAAAAAGAAGGCAACTGAAAAATTATTTGTGAAAAAAATAGCAGTGGTCCCAGCAATTATAAAAGCCGCCGGACCCATGAAGATAACACAATGACAAAGTTTAGGCAAGTCATTCTTTGCAAAAGATGAAAATATTTTCAAAGATAAAAGAGACAAGAAAGGGACATGACAACATAAATTGATGACACCAATGGAAAAAGATAGCTGACACCAATGGAAAAAGATAGCTGACACCAATGGAAAAAGAAGACAGCTGGAAAATTATTTGTGAAAAAATAGTAGTGGTCCCAGCAATTATAAAAGCTGTCGGACCCATGAAGATAACACAATGACAAAGTTTAGGCAAGTCATTCTTTGCAAAAGATGAAAATATTTTCAAAGATAAAAGAGACAAGAAAGGGACACGACAACATAAATTGATGAAACAGACATGACACAAATGGAAGAAAAATACAACAAGTTCTCTGCAAAGATGAAAGAAGGCACTATTTCACTTTGGACACAATGACAAGAAGACAAACAACTATCACAATCAAGTTAGATAAGTTTATGACTTTTGAAAAAATAGTAGACAAGACATTGTAGCCTTTACGACTTTTAGAATTTTTTTTTATCTTACAATCATGTATATGATAGAGGTTATCTATATAAAGAGCCTCTTGTAAACATTGTAATTCATTCAAAAAGTCTTTCAGTAAAAACTCTTCCTTTGAAAAAATTCATGTCTAGCTAAACTCTCTCCTAGTCTATAATCAATATCAAGAATAACATCATAATACCAGAGAAAAAACACTTTGAAAGTTTATATTTAAAATCATATTAGTCTCTAAACATGCATCTTAAAATAATTTTAGAAAGAGTCTGTTGAGTCTCCTAGCACCTAGGCCATTTAGCTCGTCGAATTCAGTGAAGAAAAAGAGAGTCAAGTGCCAGGGTGGGTGAGCATTCCGGTGATCTGAAATTCTGCTAAGAGGTATGATTTTTAGACTATGTGTTTTAATTATAATCTTGATAAGTGTAGTCTCTGCAATTATGATGTTAATATTGGATGAAGGTTATAGACTTTTATTTTAAAAAATAAATTTTAAGTTAATAATAACTGCTTCCATGCTACCTACTTATTATGTGATAAATATTAAAATAATTAATATTGATATAATATCATCTATATTCCTTTCTTTTTAGGGTTATTAGATGATGAAAAGATCCACCCTAATAATAATGGTAGAATTTGAAGGATTTCACCATAGAGTTTGTTATTTCTTACTTCATTATTTTTTAATTATGTTTTTATTTTCCTTTCATCTTTTATTTTTCATTTCTACTACGAGTAGCTAAATTGTATAGTTAATGTTGTGAACTCTTATGACATTAATATGAATGAATAATAGTTTACCTTGCATATTAGTACTTGGGGTTACTGATTATCTACTTGTTTGTATTTTTATTTGTCAATTTGGTGATTGCAAACGCTAGATTAAGCGCTATACATCTATTTTTTAAATTATTATGTTTGATTAATGAAATTTAACTAGAAATAGGGAGATTTGTACTTGAATTTTATCAATTAGGTCTTATATAGTCTTTTGGGTTTGGAAAAAGCCATAAGATAAGCTGGCTAGAATTGAAAATTTCTAGTGAGTAATTAGCAATTGAATCATAATGATCATTAATTTGCATTTAAACAAGATACCTATATTCATGAATTAGCTATGTCATATTGAGGTTACAACTTCGGTCTCTCTTTTAATTGAAAACAAAACATATTTTCTAGCTTAGTACAATAGTCTAGTTTTAGAAATGCGGGAGAGAAAACATGAATGTTTTTTTCTCTTTCAAGAGATTCTGTCTCAGAATCGCTCGACCAGCGTGAGCGTGTTCGACCATCCGCCTTGTTGAGAGTCGACCGACGGCCCCGCTCAACCGATTAAAGCCTATCTGCGCCCACTCCGAGGAAATGGTTCACGTACGGTATGACAACGATAAGGAAGGAGATCTATGGATAATGGGATATAGAAGTCAGGTGCGACAGTCCTGTCTTATCTGCCTTGCCCACTCCACCTTATTTGTAGGAGGGAGGATACAATTGTCAATATTCTCTTGTTTGAAGATTACTTTAGGAATTTCTAAATTCTCACACATTTTATCATCTTTAACACACACATTCCTCGTGGGATATACCCCAACCATTTTTGGGTTTATTAGTGCTACGCCCGAAATACTACATTTTAATAGGATTGGACTTTACCAATTACCCATTTGTAACCGATCAAACACACACAAAAATATATATTTGAAATGTTTTTTATGGCTCTGTGAATGATTAACTACAACATCGGAAATAAGACCTGTGAAATGAACCAATAATAATTTATACCTCAAGTTAAGGAACATAGACATTATTTTAGTGTATCATTATACATATCAAGTTAAGAATTAACTAGGTCTGTGCAAGAGGTTCATGTCATTATGTGTTTACATGACAGAGCAAGCATTAGGGTTCTCATCGCTGAACCACTGCGGGGCATATACATAGTGAACAAAATATGGAATTTCACCCTCGGTTTTTGCTTCTACTTTCTTCACTTCCTTAAATTCAACAATTTTTTCTGTTTTTTTCACTTCAATTGTTACTTTTTCTTCTTTCTTCACTTCCTTCTTTACGATTTCTGCGTGTTTGCGAAAATTCTTTCTCACATATGTCACAACGTTTTCTGATTCGAGGACTGTCTCAACTGTTATTGTTTGAGCTTTGAAGTCTGTTTTCACATTATGAATACCTGCAAAAAATGCATATGAAAATAGAGATTATTGAAATAAATATCTCTGGAAACAAAAGTATCTTGTTGGACTCTATATAAATTTTTACCTTTGTGTTTGAGTAACCTCGTCTTCATGTCAAGTTCACACTTCTTGCAATGCATGTACACTTTCAATGTTGTTGTCTTAATAGTTTCCTTCGACATCCAATACAGAAAAGTCAATCGAAGGATCGACTCTTAAGTAAGCGTTTGGACATGAGTCGGTTGATATTGTAAAAAATAGTATTTAAAATTAAGTTAAATAATATTTGAAAGTTGAAGTAATGAATTAATTTAATAAACTGATATTTATTTGAAATAATATATTATTTTGAATTTTTTGAAACAACACCTATCGACAAAAAACCTCTTCCAATTTCACAATATATATAATCATCGGAATGCTTGCATTTAAGAGAACGAAAAGTATATGAGTTTAGTTGTTAAACACTACAGTGTAATTTTTTAAATTATATTAGGTCACTTAAAATATTACCACACATAACCTTATATAAAAAACAGGATTACTAACTAATATGGAAAATAAGAAAGTATATGCTATAATGTATTAAAGTAAAAGTATTATAAAATAATTATATCGCAATATGAAATTGCATTGATTGAAGTGAATGGATAATTGAGTTTTAACTTTTATATCACTCTATATAAAAAAAACTTTTATACTCTCACATCATTTAGAAATAATTACAGGTAATTTCTCATAAAAGTGAGATTACTAACTATACTTAAGTAGAAAATACCAGTTATCAGTAAACCAGACTATTTGTTGCGTCTACAAATAAAAAAACAGAAGTTGTGTCAATAAAACTATTAAAAGGCTTATTGACAAAAACGTCTTTTTATTTTCCTTTAAGTCCCTCGATTTTCTTTAAATAAGAAAGATTTGCTGTCAATCATGTTAATATATATGTTAACAGTGTAAATATTATTTATATTGTCAGTATATATAAATTAAATTAATAATACATTTGTCTTAGATGACTTATCTATCTAAAACAGAGGCAGTAATTTTTGGTGAAAAATTACTCACTCAGTGTTTACATTAAATAATATTAACTTATTATGATTAAGTTATAAATTGGGATAAGAAAGTTGATTTGTTAATTATGATTTAGTGATATATAAGAGTGGTGTGTGGAGACATATATCATTTATTCATTGGGTTAATGTAAACATGGGTACAAATGGTTTTTTTTTTGTCGTAATTAATGGATTTAGCTGGTTTGTGTTAAAAACTATAGTCATGCTTACCTTTTTCACTTCCTTTTCCTTTTCAATTACTTTAACCTTTGCCTGGGATACTATCTCGACTTTCTTTTTACTCCATTTCTCCAAACGTTGGTGAATTTCCTTTCCGTCAATAGCACCTTTTACTGTAACTTCATCTTTCTCAAATTTCACATCCACAGTATGAACTCCTGAGCCATGTTAGATTTTGCACTTCATATCAAATTAAACCAACGGTGGCTGATGAAAATACAAGCAAGGCGCAATTGAAACAAGGGAAGAAAAACAGGAACTTTCATTTTATTAATGGAAAAGGGTTAAAAATTCCCTTAAACTGTTGAAAACATTATTTTAATATCTCAAAAAGATATGATCCAAATTATATCTAGGTTCAAACTATTAATATTATATTGATTGGTTTTTAATATATTACTTAATTGTTTTCAATAGTCATTACTTTGTGAAACAAATGTAGCCGTTAGTTATATATTGAATAGCATATTTAGCCAATTGCCGTTTTGCTTATTTGTGTTAAATGGATATTTACTCATTCATGAATTTGTTGGAAATTTGTCTTTGGCGAGGAAGTGCGTCCACCCATATTTAATGAATTAAACACTAGTGTTCCGCATGTTGGAGGTTTTGTCTCTTCTCACATGCATAATCTACTAAGTGAGTAGATGACCGTAGGGCCAAGAATCGTCAAATTTCGTTGAGAAATGAAAGAGATATTGGTCCACAAAGTAAGGTGTTTGAGGCATGGAAATATGGTGTGGGACAAATCTACCATATCGGTGGGAAAAAGAAGAATTGCTCTCTTTATAAGTCTCTAAAGTGGTAAAGGGTTTGGGACCCCAAGGGGTATCCCATGTGTTTAAAGGAGGGAGGACCTAGATGTGCTTGGGTTTAAGGCTAAGCCCACACGCGCGCCGCCGCCCGTCCCGTCCGATCATGGGCTGTGGGCTGTGGGGACTTTCTGATATTATCTTTTTGGACCCCAAATTGCTTAATATTTACAGTTTGGTCCCTAGAGTTTCTGGAAAGTTGATTTTGGGAAAGACGGAAGGCAGAAACTTTCTGCCTACCGTTTGGACTATTTTTTGGAGCATTAACCAGCCATTACTTGACTGTTAACTCCTCCATAAACAGCCCTCCTTCATGACCATAAATCAGCCTCTCTAAATGGCCATTAACAGCCTCTTTAATGCCATTAACAGCCCTCCTAATGACTATTTACAGCCATATTTGTGGCAGTTGAGGAGTCCCTCCTCCATGCTATATATTGATGCCTCTTTGGCTCAATAACGTGACTGGAAAATCATCACATACACGAAAATAGAAGCACATTTCAGTGACGAAACAGTGCACTAATAGTGAGAAAAACACACGAAAATACCCAAAAACAGTGACGAAATACAGTGTGATATACACGAGATATACACAACAGAGACACACTATATACACAGAGACAAAACAGAAGAGAAAACATAAACTCTTCCTTCCTTTTCCATATATTCAGCAAGTCGATTCATATTTGTTTTCTTCGTCAGGCTCAACCTATTGGCTTTGTAGCGTTGAGATTAAAGTGTTGTTTTATCTTGGAAGACTATTGCCCGCTAACGTAAAAGCATATATACGGGGCAATCTTGTCTTAAGGACAGAGGGCAATCACTCGACTCAACACACAACGTTGTACCCAGATTTAGTTGTTTCTTGATTTCAGGTTATTAAGATTCAAGACACAACAAGCTTGTTGCAGTTTTGAAAATTGACCATTTATTTATCCTTTCGAACACTTGTAATAGTTACTTACTTTCCGTACTGCTTTATAAAGTACAATAGAGTGCCAACAACTTAAGACAAGATTGTATTGTATTAGTGTTCGAAAGATGTCGGTCAAAAGTTGTGTGACCAAATCTGGATATGGTTGTGGTTTTCTGGTAGAAGAGAGTGATGATGATGAACGTGTTCATGGTGTCACCGCTCCCAAGAGTGGTGGGAACAAGCGCTCACGAGAGGCTGAGGATGTCAACTGGGACAAGAGGAGAAGGCTGAAGATGTGCTTCTATCTTGCAGCAGAAGGCCTATATCTGTCCCAGACAAAGGATCCGAATAATGGTAAGGAGAAAATGGACACTCAGTCCGATGAAGTGACTGAAGTGGGCCAGAATCTGAAATTGGGATAAGTAGTTTTTCTTACTTGTCAAGAATAAAGATTAAATGATGTCTGATTAAAAATGGCTTAAAGTAAGAAGGAATATGAAAATATTTTCACGAAATAATTTATATTCCTTACGCTTTAAAATCAGAAGTTTAATCTCTTTTTCCTTCCCGCTTAAAGATTGGATTTTGTAAACGACTTAAAAAGACTCGTTTTTAAGTGTAATTATTAAAAGTGTGTAAAGTGTGTTCGCACATACGAGGGAGAAAGATCCACTAACTGTGCGAAAAATGTTATCACTCTTAAGTAAGCGCCAAGAATTATCTAGGCACCAATCATAACGGAAGAAGACTAAAAGTTAAAGACGTTGAGCCTGCCACACTATTTGGCAGAAAATCCTTCATAGGATGATATTGGACACTCAGTCATACAAAGCCTCCGGGCGACTGGAGTGGGCCAAAATTTCTTTAATATGATGATATTGGACACTCAGTCATACAAAGCCTACGAGCGACTGGAGTGGGGCCAGAATTCATTTCATAGGTAAAGTAATAGACACCTAGTGTTGTGGGCCAGAGTTTCCAGGTCTTAAATGATCTGAAGGCCTAAAGAAAGGCAGAAAAGAAATTGGACACTCAGTCTGCCAAAGCAACTGGAATGGGCCAGAGTATCCAGATCACATATGATCCGGTTAAGCCCTAACCACGGGCAAGAGGTTGTTCATATGAAGCAACGCCACCTCTAAAATCAAAGGGGCTGGAGAGGTTGTCCTCAAAAGGACTTCAGGGAATGGGATCACTCTAAAATGAGGTGATACATGTCCCAAACTTGGTTTAATGGACGTTGTTGGTCAAGCTGATTTGAGACTAGTCCAACAGGTCTATAACAACTAAGAATGGTACAGTATGTCTGTAGCCAAATGAATGATATATTTGTAATCCGTGCATCTATGCCATCATAGATTAAGACACGTTAAATAGAAAGGCATTCAAAAGCTAGCGAAGTTGAGATTGTTCCCTTCTTTTGACGTAAACCCTCAAAATGAATGTGAGGTAGGCGAAGAGGCAAAATCACCTTTCCAAATTCCGTCAAAGGAATAGTGAAAGAAGCACCGCTCATCTAGAACTTAGTCACACCTTTATGGGTGATTTAAAGTTTATACAAAATAGAGGGGGAGACAAGTACTTTGTGACCTTCATTGATGATGGTACAACGTATAGAATCCTTTGTTTTATTTGAAAAGCAAAGATGAGGTTGTTGAAGCGAATAAGCGCTACAAAACAGAAGTTGAAAATCAACTAAGCCTACGGATTGAGGAATTCGCAGCGATAGAAGGGGAGAATGTGAAGCATCATTCATTAAACGACTGTTCATTACTCACCTCAGTCCAACGGTGTTAGCCAAGCGCAAAGTCGTACACCCAAATTATGTGGGGTGGCTTGGTAAAAGTTGGAATACCAAAACAGGTCAAGTTGTACCTAAGACTGTAGATTGCATATCCACTGGATTTGCAAATAACAGTAGTGCTTATCGCCTCTTGGTGTCAAAGAATGTTGAATTCTTTGAAGATAACTTTCCTTGAAAAGGAAATAGAAGTAATTGCTCAAGGTTAACAAGAACTCGCGAGGGCCTGACTGTCCGAAACTAGACGTTCCGTATCTATAGGACTCGAAAGTTGCTGGCTATCCGGAACTTAATATTCCAGATCTGCAGAACTCAGGGATTCTAGATGTTGAACCGAGACGGAGCAAAGAAGGGGACAAAGACTTGTTCCATTCCTTCTAGCTTGTATGGTTGAGAATGAACCATGGACAATTAACAAATATTTATCACCTCTAAAAGCGCTGCTTTGGAAAGAAGCTACAAAGAGAGAAATAGATTACATCATAATGGTTGATCTTCCTCCGGAAAAAGAACCTTTGGGTTGTGAAAATGGATACTCAAATGTGAGTACAAAGTAGATGGATCTACTGTCGAGTATAAGGCCTCAGCTACTTGTACAAGTGCTCCCCTGTGAGTAGCTTAACAACCTGGGCCATTGCAGTCTTGTGTGGCATGGATGTTGAAACAGCCTTCCCAACCGGAGAGTTGGAAGAAGAGGATCAGAGTTGGTTTGCTGGACTGTTGGGCTTCTTCCTGAACTTTCATTTTGGTCCCTGAAATGTTTACATTTTGGTCCCTGAAATGTTTACATTTTGGTCCTGGAAGTTTAAGATAAAACAGAAACAATGAATCTGACCACAGAAACATTGACTCTGAAGTTAGAAAGTCAACAGTTGGAAAACCAACTGTCTGAGAGTGGAAATTATATCGAAACAAAAGATATGGGTATCTCAGATGACATCTTAGGAAATGGATTTCTAAGACATCTAACAGACTGGTCTAACTCCAAACTCAGTTGTGAGATAGTTGACAGTCTCGTTGAAGCCACCAATAGATATGAATCATAGAACTGATTGGAATCATGGTGCACCCATAGAAAATGAGCGATATGCACAGGTCACGTGTAGTTCAATGTATTGTACACACTACAACCGACTTGGTATAGGTCTACAAACAGATCGGTTGAATTGAGGTTCACTGATGATTTTAATACATGATCAATAGAAGGCGTTAAGTCATATATGATAATAACTGATTTATTCTCTTATCTACGGATTATGGTATTCTGGATGTCCAGCGGTTCTGGGAGAACAAAGTGATGCAAACTGGACATCAGATATGAAGAACACTAAAGCCATAAGTAAATGTGTATGGTGGGTCTTGGAAAATCCTCTAAGCAAACTTGCATCGGCCGATGCATGATGAAATCTGAGTTTATCGCTTTATTCAAAGCATGACAGAAGTTGAGTAATTTCATGACTCATTAGAGGACGTCCCTTATTGGGAGAAACCCGTGCCCTCAGCAGTTATACACTGTGGCTAGCCGGTCGGCTTCAGAAAGGACACGGATGACGGCGTCTGGACATATCTGTCAGGATCTGTCGGAGACATAAGACCGTATGACAGTTGATCATCACGGGTGTCACTTCCTTATTTACTAACTAAGGGACTACCCGGAGATCAAGTGTTCTGCTTGTCTAGGGGAATGGGCTTAAAACCCAAACAATACGAACCTTTGCGGTGGAAAACCAATCATACTGATTGGAGATCCCATGAATTTGGTTCAATGGGAAAACTAAGCGGCACAAGGTTCAGTTGAGCGCTTCGGTGGAAGCAAGAAGCACTTCGGATGATGATTTCTGTATGGAAACATGAATCCAAAGCTGTTCCCGCGTTAGACATTAAAGTGCTACCTGTATGGTGGGTAAAGGTTAAGCTTCCAAACCTTTAAACGATCCTCAAAATGGTTGAGGTTAAGGTTGGGGAAACTTTTAATAATTCCTAACACTTGTGAAGTGGGGTATAGCAGGATACCTTGTAGGAGATCACCTATTTAAGTGCGAGGAAGGCCGCCTCAAATGAACGCACTTAAGAATCCAAGTGTTTCCACGGCCACAACGGACAAAAACGTAAGAATGAAAACGAATAAGGAGAGTTATTGTGTTGGTATCATTGTCTTGGTTTACACTAAATACTGACGGTTCAAGACATCACGTTCACCGCACAGTAAGTAAGTCCGATGGTATTCAATTAGGGAAGGTTCAAAGCGGAAGCTACCTCTCCTGATGCGATATTTTTTAGCTGAAAGATTGCTGAAAGTAGGCACCTTGTGTGTGCGCCACAAACTCTCTTTCATAGAGGGGATTGTTGGAAATTTGCCTTTGGCGGGGAGGTGCGTCCACCCATATTTAATGAATTAAACACTAGTGTTCCGCATATTGGAGGCCTTGTCTCTTCTCACATGCATAATCTACTAAGTGAGTAGATGACCGTAGGACCAAGAATCATCAAATTTCGTTGAGAAATGAAAGAGATATTGGTCCACAAAGTAAGGTGTTTGAGGCATGGAAATATGGTGTGGGAAAAATCTACCACATCGGTGGAAAAAGGAAGAATTGCTCTCTTTATAAGTCTCTAAAGTGATAAAGGGTTTGGGACCCCAAGGGGTATCCCATGTGTTTAAAGGAGGGAGGACCTAGATGTGCTTGGGTTCAAGGCTAAGCCCACACGCGCGCCGCTGCCCGTCCCGTCCGATCGTGGGCTGTGGGCTGTGGGGACTTTCTGATATTATCTTTTTGGACCCCAAATTGCTTAATATTTACAGTTTGGTCCCTAGAGTTTCTGAAAAGTTAATTTTGGGAAAGGCGGAAGGCAGAAACTTTCTGCCTACCGTTTGGACTATTTTTTGGAGCATTAACCAGTCATTACTTAGCTGTTAACTCCTCCATAAACAACCCTCCTTCATGACCATAAATCAGCCTCTCTAAATGGCCATTAACAGCCTCTCTAATGCCATTAACAGCCCTTCTAATGACTATTTACATCCATGTTTGTGGCAGTTGATGAGTCCCTCCTCCATGCTATATATTGATGCCTCTTTGGCTCAATAACGTGACTGGAAAATCATCACATACACGAAAATAGCAGCACATTTCAGTGACGAAACAGTGCACTAACAGTGAGAAAAACATACGAAAATACCCAAAAACAGTGTGATATACACGAGATATACACAACAGAGACACACTATATACACAGAGACAAAATAGAAGAGAAAACAGAAACTCTTCCTTCCTTTTCCATATCTTCAGCAAGTTGATTCATATGTGTTTTCTTCGTCAGGCTCAACCTATTGGCTTTGTAGCGTTTAGACTAAAGTGTTGTTTTATCTTGGGAGACTATTGTCCGCTAACGTAAAAGCATATATACGGGGCAATCTTGTCTTAAGAACAGAGGGCAATCACATGACTCAACACACAACGTTGTACCCATCCATATTTAGTTGTTTCTTGATTTCAGGTTATCAAGATTCAAGACACAACAAGCTTGCGTCAGTTTTGAAGATTGACCATTTATTTATCCTTTCGAACACTTGTAATAGTTACTTACTTTCCGTATTGCTTTATAAAGTACAATAGAGTACCAACAGAATTTAATACAATGAATAGTAGTATTATTATGTTACCCTTTTTTGGGAATCATCATTTGACTAATGACTATTAAAGAGTTACGCCTTTGGATCTATGTATATATTTGAAGTAGTCTTTTATGTAAATGAGAGAAGAGAATGACAAAATCTTTATCAAATGATAATTTAATGGGTTTTTCTCTTTAATATTTGTTAGATTCTGAATCTTAGTTTTATACCTTATTGAATTTGAGATACATTTATAACGAGTGGAATATCTTTAAGGACAGTGTTTCTGACACGCCTCAAGCTATAAAGAATTACTTGATGTGTTCGGCATCGATTATTTTTCGTAAGATTTCCAATATAAACTATGTCAAATTAAACAAAAATGCTCTCAGTTAATTATTTGGTCCAAATATGCCCATATTATTACTTAATTGGGTCAAAAATGCATTTTTTCTAATAAATATACTATTATTTTTCTTTTTAAACACATATTTTCTTAAATAAAAATATTATTTTAAAGAATCCTTTTCGTGTTTTTCTTTTTAAATCCCTTTTAACTAATAAAAAAGTGGGAAGGGCCAAGGGACGGGGCCGATCAAGGAAAGACGAGCAACTCAAGGACCCTAAGCTGGCCAAATCGATCATCACCAATAAGGAGAACAGTGCTGCGACTGAGGGTAACGGTATCCTAAATGCATTGAATAAGGAATCGGAGGTGAAAATCCTAGCTCTTGCTCAGGCGAAAATTGTGCGATTAGGGTTTATGGTTACTTCTCCAAATTCAGCGATGGTGAAGGAAGGTCAGAAAACCGCAGTGCAACCAGCGATTTTATCGGCGGTAACTCCTAAGCCTGCTAGTTTACCAATGAATGCACCGGCGTGAACTAATAGATTATTGAATTTAGCCACTCCTCCTGCTGCTATACCGGAAATTGAAGCGCCAAAGCAACCAGACCCAATTCCAGAAGGGCAGAAAAAGTGGGCAACACTGTTTACAGGTAATACCATGGCATCTAAAGGTGTGAGTCTACAATTTATAGTGCCAACTATTAAAAATGGTGTTAAAGTAGCTCAGCTTGAGAAATTCGAGATTGAGAAGGAAACATACCTTGAAAGAACGTAGTAATTTTGTATGTTGTTGAGGACTCTCCTACTATTGGAGCAATTTACAGATTTCTTAATCAATGGTCATTTGGGTATAAGCCTAACGTCTTCTACCATGAGGATGGTTATTTTGTTATCCAACTTGAGAACCCTGCTGACAGAGGACAGATAATGGCATACGGGCCTCACATGATCAATAGGAAGCCAGTCATAGTGAAGCCCTGGAGTGCTATGTTCAATTTTAGTGAGGAGATTCTTAAAGACTATTCCTATTTGGGTGTTGTTCCATAGTCTTCCTTTAAAATCCTGGAGTCCTAACTCATTGAGTAGGATTGCTAGCAATCTTGGAGTTCCTCTATGCGCGGATGAATGCACTTCTAGGAGGCATAAAGTGACTTATGCACATGTGTTGATAGAAATGGATGTGACTACACCTCCTAAAGTGGTAAATGTAATGGATCCTTGTGGCACTATTTTTTATCAGTTTGTTAGCTATGAATGGCGGCCTCAATATTACACTTCATGCTATTAGATTGGTCATATATGCCAAGAACCAAAGCCTAAGCCACAACAGAAACTAGAGAAAGCCAGAGTAGAAAATAAGGGGCCTAAAGGGGATATTAAGAAGGCCAAGCAAGCTTGGAAGAATAAGGATGAGCCTGGTAGGGTTGATGAGAAAGCTGGGCAAGAAAATGTTCAAGCTGTTCATGGCCAAGACAATGAAAATGAAGGGTGGCAATTAGCTAAAGGGAAAGCAGTTAGTAGAGCTCCAATGGCAACCCAAGAGCAAACTGTGAAATCTGAAAATGGCTTTGTTCCCCTCAAAGACGTTACATTCCAGAAGATCTTTCAAGCTGCTGTGACTAGTCATGAAGCTGGACAGAGTGGTACAAGTAGAGGGAGAAGGGCCCCTGATCCACCTACAACTTCTTAATGATCATAGTCACTTGGAATGTAAGGGGCTTTAATAAGGTTTTTAAGCACAAGAAGTTTAGTAGAATAATTAATAAAGAAATAATTACAGTTATAGCTGTTACAAAACATAGAGTAGCTAAGCAGAGGGCAAAAAAGAATATGAAACAGGTTCTTCCAAACTTGAGATGGCATGACAATTATGATCACAATAACAGGGGCAGGATTTGGTTAGCATGGGATCCTAGCAAGGTAGATTTAGCTCTGATGCATGTTCATCCTCAGTTTATGCATTGTACACTGAAGGATCTCACAACTACATTGGTGGTTGAGTTCACTGTTGTATATGGAATGCATACCATTATAGATAGACAACCACTTTGGCTAGCTTTAGAGGTATGGATGCAAATATACAACTCCCATGGCTTATCATGGGGGATTTTAATGCTGTACTTGGTGAAAAGGATAGGATAGGGGAAGTCAAGTTCAAGATGTTGAAGTCAGGGATTTTAATGAGCTATTAGATAACACTGGCCTAACCATCATGAAGTCAGCAAGGAGATTCTTCACCTAGACTAACTCTCATGTCCATAGTAGGATTGACAGGGCACAGGTCAACTCTGCTTGGATGAACATTTGACCACACGTGAAAGTTGAAGTTAAAGATCCACAGTTCTCAGATCATGCTTTGCCAAGTTACTATTTGACCAGTTCAAAGATAAGGGGCTAAACTTTTTAGATTCCTGAATCATCTTTGCAAGCACAAAATTTTTATGAGTATTATACAGGAGACTAGGGAAAAGCATGTTCACCACACTGGCATGGCTAGAATATGGAACAAGCTCAAAATAATGAAGGAGGCAATGAAAAGTCTTAACACACAGGAGTTCTCCAAAGTTGAGAATAGAATTCAGGATACTAGACAGCAACTGCAAGATACTCAAGAGAATCTTAGAGTGATTTTCAGTGATCCCAGCCTATTTGTTCAAGAGAAAATACTGAAACAGGAGCTAGAGAAGTGGATTATGGTGGAAGAAAGCATTCTCAAGCAGAAGTCAAGGATGCAGTGGCTGAAACTAGGAGATTCTAACTCTGCTTATTTCCATGCCAGCATTAAAAGCACGATATCTCAGAAACGCATCACCAGGCTAGTGTCAGCTACAAGGGAGGTGTTGACAAATGACTCAGAAATAGAAAATGAAGCAATTGGGTTTTACAAGATCCTGTTGGGGACATGTGCAGAGCAATTTCCTGCAATTGATCCTAGAGTGATGATTTATGGGAAAATACTACATAGGGAGCAGCAGGTTCAACTCATAGCCCCAGTTACAAGAGAAGAGGTGAATAGGGCATTAAAGGATATCTCTGAACTAAAAGCACCAGGTTGTGATGGCTTTAATGCTTGCTTCTTCAAAAGAACCTGGTCTGTTATAGGAGAGGACATCATTGATGCAGTGTTGCAGTTTTTCCAAGATTCTAAATTGTTCAAAGTTATTAATTGCACCACAGTCACTTTAATTCCCAAGGTACGAAATCCCTCTTCCATCAAAGAGTTCAGGCCAATTTCCTGTTGTACTAGGCTTTACAAGATAATATCTTAAGTGTTGACTAAAAGAATGCAAAGTGTAATGGATTGCCTAGTAGATTGTAGTCAGGCAGGGTTTGTGTCACGCAGAGTTAACACTAATAATATACTCTTGAGTCATGAGTTTATAAAGGGGTATGGGAGGAAAGGTATGTCACCTAGATGCATGCTCAAAATTGACATTCAAAAAGTCTATGACTCAGTTGAGCTGCCCTACCTTGAGCAAATTCTACATAGTCTTTAACTTTCCAGGAAAATTTGTGGAGTGGATAATGAGTTGTGTGACCTCTGTCTCTTATTCTATTATTATAAATAGAAAGCCATCTCAGCCTTTTGATGCTAAAAAGGGTTTAAGACAGGAGGACTCTATATCCCCTTTCCTTTTTGTGTTAAGCATAGAATACCTCAGTAGAATATTAAAACAGTTGAAACATGTACCTGATTTTAATTATCACCCCAAGTGTGCCAATTTGAATATTGTACAACTAGCTTTTGAAGATGATTTACTTTTATTCTATAGAGGGGACACTAGTTCAGTGAAGTTGTTATATGAACAGTTCCAATGTTTTTCCCAAGATTCTGATCATATTGCCAATCCTTCAAAAAGTTCAGTGTACTGTTGTGGGGTTGATAGTGACACTCAAAGAGGAAATCTTATCAGTTCTGGGTTTCAGTCAGGGGGGAGCTCCCATTTAGATACTTAGGGGTGTCCGTAAGCACTAAAAGAGTTTCAATTGTATAGTGTAAGCCCTTAATAGACAAGATTCTAGAAAAAATTAAGTTTTGGATCACAAAGTTTCTCTCTCATATGAAGGAAGAGCTCAACTGATCAAATCAGTTCTGTTTCCAATACAAGTTTTTTGGGCTCAGGTATTTGTGCTTCCTAAGAAGGTGATCAAAGTTATTAAAGCTACTTGTAGAAGCTTCTTGTGGACAGGGAATGCTGAATTGTCAAAGAAAGCCCTTCTATCTTGGAAAATAGTGTATCAACCTGAGACATTAGGGGGACTAAACATCCTAATCATTGGTATATGAAACAAAGCAGCTATTGTTAAGCTACTAGGAAGTCTTAGCTACAAGAAGGATAAGCTTTGGGTGAGATGGATTCATTGCTATTATGGAAAGAATAGAGACATTTATGAAGATGTTCCTTAACAAGCATCCTGAATTATATAAAAAAATTTGAAGGCAAAGAAGTATATAGAGGCAGCAGGGTACAATATGGGAGAATTGCACCAAATGCAACAACTGGTTATCAAGCATATTTACCTAAAGCTTAGAGGTGATTTCCCAAAAGTGGAGTGGAGGAGGTTGACTTGTAATAACATGGGGTTGCCAAAGTGGATCTTTATGTTGAGGGTTGATGTACATCTCAGACTATATACAAGAGATAGACTAGTGAAATGGGGAATTACTGCAAATACTGAGTGTCCACTCTGTGAGCAAGCTGATGAGTCATTCTCGTTTATTTTTTTCATGCCAGTTCTCTGCACATGTTTGGTCCAAGGTGTTGAAATGGCGGAATATTAATAGAAGTCCCACCCGCTGGAAAAATGAAGTGCAATAGGCTAGTAGATTTGCTAAAGGGAAAAGTGCTGAGGCAGAGATATATAGAATGACAATGACTGCAGGTGTGTACCATCTGTGGAGGGAAAGAAATCAAAGAGTGTTTCAAAGGCAAAGGCATACAGAGGCTTTGTCAAGGAGATGATCCAAGAAGTGCATTATAGAGGTTGTGGTTCAGTGAAGCTTGCTAAATTGTTGGATCAACATAATTTCTATCCATGATAGTAATAAAACTTAGCACAGGAAGTGTCTGGTAGAGGTGGTATTAAGATGTTGCCCTTTAGATTATGGTGGGAAAGTTGTAACTGAAGTACTGGGGCTCAATGTCCAGTACTCAGTTCCTGTTACTGCTCTGTATTGTCATATCCTTTTTTGGTAATAAAAATCTTTTATTTATTATAAAATAAGTGGGAAGTAATCTTTTTTTTTTCTTAATCTCATTTTATCAATTAAAATAGAATAACCACTGATAATATAGGTCATATAGTAAGATCATAGTAATTCCATCATAATGATTATAAAATTCTTTTTTTCTAGAACGATAAAAAATATTCTTATTTATTAATCTTTTCGAATTGAAGTAATGGCATTTGTTAATATAGTCATTGGTTTTAAAATTAAGATACAACAATCATAATGTCGTAAAATAAGAAAATTTATTACATTCCTTCAAAGCACGAGCTATCTTTAAAATATTGTTGATGGAGTTATTGTTGACCCTTTTTTCAAATATGCTGTTATTCCATATATTTCAACTGGAAAACTTGATTAATCTTTTGGCAATAATATTATTCCATGTGGCACAATTCAGATTTCGAGAGTCAAAACCTATTATTTTTATGGTGTATTCATACAAAAAATCTTTAGTTTTTGATAAAGTTTGCATATTTAGAAACTACGTAAAAAGTACTATAAATTATAATAATTGATAATTCAAAATATATAAAAGACATGAAAAAATTATGATAAAAAAAATATGTTTGAATCACGAAATTCGAAAAATGCCACATATATTGAGACGAATGAAGTACTACTTTATTAGGTGCATACCACAGTCCATTAAGTTCTATCCTATATAAACTCAGTCCTTATTTTTACTCTAATTATGTGGAACAGTTCCACATAATAAGTAAATAAAATGCACTCTAACAGAGCTTAAACATTTAGAGCATGTTTGGATTGATTTATTTTAAGTGTTTTTAAGTTAAAATAGCTTATAAGCATTTTTGTGGTGTTTGAGTAAAATAAAAAAGTATTTTTAAGTAAAAATAACAAAAATAAGTCAAAAGCTAAAGTATATATGAGATGATCACACAACTTTGAGCAGGCAGATGTTTTGATTCAGTGTCACCGCTATCCATTATCAAAAATTAATTATGTGTACTCGGTTCATGAAAAATGAATTAAGTTAGCTCGTGAAGATGGGGCTATAAGCATATAAATAATTAGTATTAAATAAAAGTATAATAGTATCTATTATAATTTAAATTTTCAGATGAAATTGTCGTACATTTAAATAAATTATCATGAAAAGCTAGGATGAGATTAAGATTATTCACGCAAACAAATCAAAAAAAAAATTAAGATGTTGAGTACCTTGAGTTCTCAAGAGTGGTTTTCTGATATCATATGCACACTTTGGGCAGTGGAGACGAACTTTGTAAACTGCACTGATTACTTCAATTTTCTTCTCTTCTTTAGACATGGCAACCCCCTCAGCATTTACTAAAACAAGAGATAGGAAAATGTTTTCTTCGTCCCTTTTGATTTCCTTAAAGTACTTCACAAGAAAATTGGTTGGTGGGAATTAGCAGACGGTGGTTCACTAGTATGTGGAAGCTTAAGTTGTGGACAATTGAATTAAGGGAAAAGGTACAAATTTAATACAACTCCAGTTACAAAAGTATTCCAAAAACTACTATCTGTTCGGCAACAAAATCACTCATACGAAATATGTTAATTTTATCTCGTATAATTTAGCACTCATTCATGTTCTTATCGTTAGAATATGACTTTAACATAGCTCGAACCTGAACTACATGGATTCCACGTGTCACAATAATTTGGGAGAAAGGTTCAAATTTATCCTTATACTTTTGACTATATAGTTTAAAATTACTCCCTGATTATATTTCAAGTTGGAGCTAGCTTATAACCTGTTTGGCCAAACTTATTTTTCCCCAAAAGTGCTTATTTTTAAAAAGTGAGTTGTTTGGCCAAACTTTTGAGAGAAAATAAGTGTTTCTGGGGAGTAACAAAAACAGTTTTTCAGAAATAACTTTTGCCAAAAGCACTTTTTTGAAAAACACTTTTGAGAAAAATACACTTATAGACTGTTTGGCCGAACTTCTAAAATCAGTTTATTTTCAGAAGTATTTTTTTTCAAAAAAGTACTTTTGGCGAAAAATAATGTGTTTGGCCAATTAATTTTAAAAAAACACTTTTGAGCATCAATTAGTGTTTGGCCAAACTTTTAAAAAGTGTTTTTAAGTGTATTTTTTCAAAAGTGCTTTTCAAAAAGTATTTTTGGGCAAAAACTATTTTTTTAGCTTCTGAAAAACTGCTTCTGCTACTTCCCAGGAGCACTTATTTTCTTTCAAAAGCTTGACCAAATACCTCACTTTTTAAAAATAAGCACTTATTGAAAAAAATAAGCATTTTTGACGAAAAATAAGCTTGGCCAAACAGGCTTAGAAGCACTTTTTAAAAGCATGGCCAAACACTAATTGCTGCTTAAAAGTGCGTTTAAAATTAATTGGCCAAACACAAACTATTTTTCGCCAAAAATACTTTTTTGAAAAACATTTTTAAAAATAAGCCGATTTTAGAAGTTTGGCCAAACATGTTATTAGTAAGGACAAGAACAAGGACAAATAAGAGACAACTTGAACGTAGCGGCGAACTTATGTCCAATTTAGTGATGCTACAACACCCGTTAAACCTGACGTAGATTAGATATAGTTGTAAAAATTATATAAGACAATATGGTATAAAAACTCAAAAGCATCCTGTAAACCAAAATCATAGCTAGGTGCTTTGGTTTTCAGTCAGAACTTTAAAAATTTGGGTGGTTAGGGAATTTGTGTTCAAACCTCGTCTTATGATTTTATTTCATTAATTTTGATGAGGCACCCATGCCCTTTAAATCACGGGTCTGCCAAGCCGCTGAACTTCAGACTCGAGTGGAGAAATAGGGCAAAGCTTGAACGACAAATGTGTGAATAACCCCGAAGTGTAATTAAGGATGGAATTATTTTATTTCTCATAGCAAAGGAATATTATGAACCATTTTTTAATTTTTTTTTTAAAATCGACGGACTTCGTCTGTTTTCTGCAAAAAAGGCCAAAACAAATATAATCTAATTTCAGCTACAAACCAGCACTAATTGCTGCCAAAAAAATAATAAATGAGTTACAACATAAATAACATCCTAATTACTAATCAAATACGACGTTCAACACATCAAATACATTATAAAAAGTTCACCAAAGTTCAAAGTTTTCAAGTCATTCAACTAAAAGTACGAATATAACATACATAAGGGTTATTCTAAGTCCTAAGGCATCTCTTGATCTGGTGTACGGTCTACATATTCACCATCGTATTTCGGCTCGATCTCATCATCATCATCAGGGCGAGGATGGGGGAGCAGGCACACTAAATCTTCCACATGCAATGTGGCTCAGAACTTGTGCCTGGAGCATTTCAATCTCTCTTGCATCGCCCTATCTCCCTCCAATCATTTAGCTTCAGTCGCTGCTAATTTTCGATTAAGTTCTGCCATTTGTTGCGCCATAGCTGTGACTTGAACACCATCGACGCCCTTACCCTGTCGGGAAGTCCCTTAACCTCACAGTCTGACTAGAGGCGTTGAGAGTTGTTCCTCGGGCCTAGACTGTATGTTCTACTCTTTTGTGATCTAGCTACTTTGCACCACATTTCAATCTTCAATTCTGGTGGAGCTGGGTCGACTCTCCTTAAGGCTGAGTTTGCTGGTACTCATGGACCACATCTTAATACCCAACATGTACATTTAAAAATAAAAGTTAATAAATATCAAACATATAATAATTAAACTTATACTATAATTAATCAAAGACTAAAAGAATTACGCACCCAAGTGTTATTAGCCATGAGTTTGACCTATTGTACCTCATCTGTCTTGTTCTTCTTCTTTTTTACGTGGGTCTTTAGGAACAACTCATCCTAATTGGGAAAAACTCCCATCTTTTCTTTCTACAAATTTTTTTTATCATTCAATAATAACATATTGATTGTTCATAACTTTAAAAGTGTAAAATTACTTACCATTTTTCTAGCTACGCGGTCTTGAGTTCTTGCACCCGCAGTGTGCAATGAGCCACCTTTTTGGGATGCATGGGCAGCCTTTGCCTACTCAGACTTCGCAATGAACTCAGGAGTTCGTCAATATGCTTTAAGTTGATCCCATTGTCCGTCCGTTATCCAGAAAGGCTTCTGATTGTATTTTCTAACATAGGAAAACCAGTCAGATAATATTTCACTCCCTTTCCTCTCGAAGTTCGCATCAATCCTATCGGTGTCTTTTGGATTCCATGTACACACCATCTTCAAACCAAATGGATAAAGTTAGATGATATACATTACTAAATTAAAGCTTCAATTGAAAAAAAGATACAATCTTAAACTCATGCAACATCGCCAGTCGAGTCTCATATGGAATCACACTCCATGAAGTGTAAAAGTGACTTCCGTAAAGCCTTCAAACAACATCCACAATTGCTTTTTTAGTCTCATGGTCTGATAAAACTTGCATGTCACGACCAAAAATTCTATTCGTGTCGTGAGGGCACCTACACTGAACTCGTAGGCTAACCCCTTCCATAAAAGACAGAGAAAGTAATATTAAAAGTGGAAAAGTAAAGAACAAAGGAAGTACTAACAAAGTCTTAAATACTTAATACATAAGCCTTATAAACTATCTCTCAGAATATGGTTGTCATAAGTACAAAACATACTAATTAGAATACAAGTCTGAAGCTTAAATACATAACACTGCCTGAAATATGGTAGATAAAAGTAGATGATAAGATGAAGGAGTTCCAGTGTTGGGAAAGCGTCTGCAACTTACCCTGGACTCCTAAGAAAGCTCTCCAATGGGCCGCATCTAGTCTCCGCTCGTATTCGGATCAGTACCTACACATAAATTGCAGCAAGTGTAGAGTGAGTACGAGAATCACGTGTAGCCAACAACATCATCGATCGACCCTAACTATAGCGGAGACGAGGGTTGGTACTTTCCAATACTTCTCTACTAGTTAGTTAGCTAAAGTATAATCACATCAGGTATCTAACTCGACCAGTAAAGCCCTATAGTTCAATTAATCGTAAAGATCATTAATATTCACAAGTCTTTGCATAGTTCTCAACTTTACTAAAGTCAAGCCAAAATAGTGCTACCGGATCTAGCCTAAACCTCATTCATGGCATCTAGTCCCATCAAGTCTCATATCAAGAATTAGTTACAAATTTTCCGTATTTCTTCCACTAAGAGCCACATGATCATAAAGTCTGCAGCTTTACATCACCAAGTATACACAACATAAATTCAAGAAGTATAAATGAAATGCAATGCAAATAATATGTATTTAATGCAATGGACATATGTATTCGGTATACACACGCTCCTGCAGTAGGTGTCACGTGAACCATGGGGGACTCATGAGGTTCATATACCTATCCGGAATTTTCCGTCGGATCTCAGCTTTGTGACTTTAGTATCATCATTAATCATCGTTCTCTTACCATGTAACATATCCAATAACCGGCTAACAAACCCCATTTAGGTATCTCAACAATTCAATGCCAATAATAATATGAATGAATGATATGGATATGTATACATCATGTATAAGCATAATCAATACAATTAGCATTATCAATTTCTTTTCAAGATTTAGACGAGATGTAGAGTGATGAATGGACGACAAGTCAAATTAACAATAATCTATAATATGGCCACGAGCCCAAATAAATAGCAGACATACCAACCTAAGTGGATTTGTGCACCACGCTCATGACCTGAAGGCTAAACACATAATCTCTATCATGTATAAAAGACTAAATTATTTTAATTACCCTTTTAAGTACACTGGTACCCGAACAAGTGCTCATCACCTAACGAGTATGAGACTTCCAATTCTCCATTACTCCCATTAGTTAATCATTTACCAACACAAACACCACATTAAGGTCTAGAAAGTCTCAACTTGCATGAATTCAAAGCTAAAGAATCACTCGAGCTCCTTCCCCTTCCTTTGAGCCTTCGAACGTGCCCAATCTGTTCAAATATGGTATCTAGATGAGATTACAAGTCTAACGATGCCCACTTTGCTATAATAAAGGACTCAGGTCTAAAAAGGTCAATCCAAACCCCACCCCAAATCCCGAGGGTCAAAATAGTGATTTATCGCTAATATAAGTTTGACAAGGTGAAAACAAGACTCTATACGGTCATACGTATCCATCAACACCCATATTGATAAATAATTACTAGAATCCCCAAGCTAACCCAAAAAGGAAACCCCGGGCCGACAAAGGTAAAATGAGAAATTGAAAGTAAAACTATCTTACCCATCATCCATACAATCCATATCCTAAAAATCAACACAATATAAGACAATTGGTCCTTCAATTTCATGAAATATATAAACCCTAGTTCTAGGTGGGAAATCCTCAATTTCTCATTCATGAATCATGGAATAAATCCTAGAATAAAAGAATAAATCAATGGAAAAGGTTAGAATTAGAGTTTAGAAGCTACCCCTATGAAGAGCCTTGAATTTTGCCATTGAAATCACCAAAAACCGAGGTTTATAGCTCTTGGAAAGTGAAAAATGAAGAATGAGGTTCAAACTTAGAGTTTAATCTGTCCAGGCGTCAAAATGGCCTTCGTGATCGCGAGGCCAACCTGTCGCGATCGTGAATCACAACTCGGACCCGACCCGAATTTCCTTCTGTGCAATCACGACTCGCTTCCCCTTCCTTCATCGCAATCACGATGAAGAAACCAGATGACAACTGAAGCATGAAGTTTCTGGTTTTCTCAAATTATCGAACCAACACTCGGAAATCATTAGGAACCCAAATGACACAAACCAAATATGCATTTCTATCATAAAACACATTCCAAACCTGCTCGCGGTAGGGATCTAGTAGCTCAGTTGGTTGACTACCTGAACTTTCACCTTGTTGGTGAGGGTTCGAATCCCCACGTTGTAATTCCCTCCCCATTTACCCTTGTCCTACCCCCTATGTAATAAAAAAAAGTTAAAAACAAAGACCTGCTCGCGCACTAGAAATTCTTGAAAAAGGTCACTAAGGCTCGGGTTTGACCAAAGTCAACTCTTAAGTTCTAGTTTCTCTATATCACAACTAAACACCCAAAATGCACCCAGTCGCCTCGGGAACTGAACTGAAGGCTCGACTAAGTTATAAATGTCATTCCGAATCTAATAGAACCGATGAAACCACGAAAAGGACGTGTTTACCCACAAGTCAACTATGAGTCAAACCTCTCTATTCTCTTAACATAGGAATTTCTAAACTTCTCAGAAAGGATTCAGAGCCCACCCGATTACCTCGAGAACCATGCTACCCACCTTCGCAAGTCACAAGCAATCAAATAAAGGCTCGAGAAGGGTAATTTAAGGGTTTCTAAAAAAAATAAGAAAAATGTTTTTTTGAGTCATTACATTAGATATCACTTAAATAAACGTTCATCCTCGAACGGTAAAGAAAAGGAAATACATGGACTCTAAAAAATCTGAGGGTATCTAACCTGCATATCAGACTCAGTCTCCCAGGTAGCTTCCTCCATTGCACTTTAACAAAAGCTATCTCATTGGACCTCAACTTTCGTGCCTATCCAAAATAGCTATAGGCTCCTTTACATAAGCTAAGTTCTGATGAAGCATCACCAAATACCATCTAATCACATGAGAACCATCCGAATGGTACTTTTTCAACATCTAGACATGAAACACAAGGTGCACACTCGATATCCCAGGAGGTAAAACCAACTCATAGGCCACCTCACCAACTCTATGAACGATCTAAAAAGGCCCAATATACCTTAGGCTTAGCTTTCCCTTCTTCCTAAACCTCAGCACACCCTTCATGGGTGAAACCTTCAACAAACCTCGCTCTCCAACCATAAACTCTAAATCACGAACCTTTCGATCTGCATAACTCTTCGGTCTGCTCTGGGCTAAAGCCGATCTTGAATCAACTTAACTTTATCCAAAGAATCCCTTAAAATATCAGTACTCCATGGTCTAACCTCGAAAGCATCAAACCACCCAATCAGAGCTTGACACCTCGTACCATATAAAGCCTTGAATGGTGCTATCTTAATACTCGAGTGATAACAATTGTTGTAAGAAAAATCCACCAAGGGTAGAAACTGGTCCTAATCATCACCAACGTCAATCACACAAGCTCACAACATATTCTAGAAAACATAAATAGTCCACTCAGACTGGCCGTCCGTCTGAGGGTGGTAAGTTGTGCTAAGTTTCACTATAGTACCCAACTCCTTATGCATAGACCGTCAAAGTTAGAAGTAAACTGCGTGCCACGATCCGAAATAATAGAAATGGGCACCCCATTCAATCGAACTATCTCCGGGATGCAAATCTTGGCCAACTTCTCTAAATTTTAAGTAGTCTAGACCGGAATGAAATGTATAGATTTGGTCAACCTATCCACAATAACCCATATATAATCAAACATGCCTAATGTACGCGACAATCCCACCACGAAGTCCATAGTAATCCGCTCCCACTTCCACTCGAGTATGGGCATCATCTGAATTACGCCACCAGGCCTCTAGTGCTTATATTTTATTCGTTGGCAATTCAAACACCGAGACAGAAACTCATCTATGTCTCACTTCATCCTACACCACCAATAATATTTGTTCAAGTCACGGTACATCTTTGTAGCCCTTGTGTGAATGGAATATCTCAAACTATAAGCCTCATCCATAATCAATCTGGTCAAACCACCCACCCTAAGAACACAAACTCGACCCTTGATACTAAAAACACCATAATCATAAAATAATAGTCTCCTTAGCCTCTCCCCGCAACACCTTGTCACAAATCTTGCATAACTGTACATCATCAAACTGCTGAGATCTAATATGCTCCAATAAAGAAGACTACACCTCCATACAATCTATAACTCTACCGGGCTCTGAAATATCAAGCCGCATGAACCGATTTGCCAAAGATTGAAATAGTCGGACCTCAAATAAATCTTAGAAAAGATCGAAGCACCCTGAAGCTAATTAAATAAGTCACTAAATACGAGGATCATGTACTTATTATTAATAGCCACCTTGTTCAACTGCCTATAATCGATATACATGCACATAGACCCATAATTTTTGTTTACAAATAACACAGGAGCACCCCAAGGAGAAACACTGGGTTGAATAAACCCCTTATTCAATAGATCTTACAATTGTTCCTTCAACTCTCTCAACTCGGCCGGTGCCATCTGATATGGCAGAATATAAATGGGTTGAGCGCCGGCTCTAGATCAATACAAAAGTCAATATCACGATCCGGTGGAACACCAGAAAGGTATGTAGGAAATACATCTGGATACTCTTGAACTACTGGAACTGACTCCAATGAAGGATTCTTTGCACTTGTATCATGAATATAAGCTAAATAAGAGAGATACCCCTTTTCCACCATCTTCTGAGCCTTAAGAAATGAGATCACCTTTTTCGGATACTAACTAAGAGCATCCTTCCATACTAACTAAGGAATACCTGACATGGTTAAGGTAACTGTCTTGGCATAAAAATCCAAGACCGCATGATATAGAGCTAACTAATCCATACCTAGAATTACGTTAGAATCTACCATATCCAAAACTTTCAAGTCTACATGAGTATCATACAGAATCCCCAACAGTTGTAGAAACATGAATAGGCATGGCTAAGGGCTCACATAATAAATCTAAACTCATAATGACCCATACCTCTAGATGAGGCAACCACATGAGTGCTAAAATGAGGCCTCTTGACCACTCCCTCCTCATAATCCTACCGCCTAATAAACTCGGCCTCTGTAACTGCATCAACAATCTGCTGGAAGGTGGAACCTATGACTGCATTTGTGCTGGAATCAAACAAAAAGGACAAATAAACCCATTGGTGAACTTTCTCACCCTCTCAGTCTCATCAGGAAGAATCATCAACGCATGGCAAGACAAAGCATGAAACCATGTTCCATACTCTGTCACAAACATACCCCTAGCGTAACCCCTCAAACTGAGCTCTCCTTCTCTCTCTAACACTGCGAGGCATAAACTTCTCTAAGAAGGCTTGAGTAAATAAAATCCAAGTAAGAGGAGGAGACCCTACTAGTCTAGTCTCAACATATGACCTCCACCACTGCTTGGTAGGTCAAACCATCTGGAAAGTAGTATAATCAACTCCCCGAGACTCCACTAAACCGAGGTTGTGCAACCTTTCATGACAGCTAATTAAGAACTCATAAGCATCATCCTCTAGGTCTCCATCATATATAGGAGGATCCAACTTCCTGAACCGCTCAAACATCTTCTGCTCATCTACAAACATTACGGGCTGAGCAGCTGGAGGTGAAGAAAGACCATGCATTGTCACACCTATGAAAAGAGGAACCCTAGAAGGTGCTGGCTGAACCTCCTATATCTGTAATTCGGGCATAGTCATATGATCAGGAGACTGTCCTCAAACCCTAGTCTGTGATCCATCAAAAGTGACCGGCTGAATACCCTAAGCTATAATCTCAAAAAAGCTCATCATACTAACCAGAGTATCATGAAGTACCGGTGTGGCAATAAAACTCGGGGGCGCCTAAGTTGGCCCTGCCTCGTCAGCTTGACCCTGGTCATCTTCATCCATCCGAACCTGATCATCCTCTGGAATAACCTCAATCTCTAGAGACTTTTCTCTATTACGAGCTTGAGAAACTGTAGGTTCTCGGCCTCGGGCTGATGCTATAAATTGAGGTCTATATCTATATCTCCCTCTACCTCTACCCCGTGCACCACCTTTAATAATGAGTACGGGTGCAAGTGCAAACTCCTGATCTCCTCCTACAGCTGAGCGAGTCCTCACCATCTGTGAGAACAAGTGAAATAAAAGAGATTTAGAATTCATATAGTCAAATAACATGAAATAATAAAAGAAATAAAATTTCCTAAATGTCCTATAGCCTCTCAAAGATAGATACATACGTCTACATACTGATCTGCGATGCTCTAGTAGACATTGCTCTTGTACTCATGAGGCCAATGAACCTACTGCTCTGATACTAATTTGTCATGAACTAAAATCTTATTCATGCAGTGAGCGCACCTAATATAAACTCGTAGGCGAACCCCTTTCATACAAGACAGAGAAAGTAATAATAAAAGCAGAAAAGTGAATAACAAATGAAGTACTGACAAAACCTTAAATTCTTAATACATAAGCCATATAAACCATCTCCCCAAATCTGGTTGTCATGAGTACATAACTTACTAATTAGAATACAAGTCTGAAGCTTAAATACATAGCACTGTGTAAAATATGGGACATAAAAGTAAATGATAAGATGAAGGAGTGCTAGTGGTGGGAAAGTATTTGTAGCTCACCTTAGACTACTAAGAAAGCTCTCCAATGCACCGCGTATAGTCTCCGCTCGTATCCCAATCAGTACCTGCACATAAAGTGCAACAAGTGTAGAATGAGTATGGGAAGCACGTGTACCCAACTGCAGCATCGATCGACCCTAATGTTACGCCCTATAGTTCGTGTTCCATTATGTATTTGATAAATACCGATGTCTTAGAGAGAGGTACAATATTACGAAAGGGTATTGAAAATTTATGGCTTGTTTATGGAAGTCCTGAGGTGTTGAGAAGTCAAACAGATCGATGAAAGTACATTTTGATGAAATAAAAAAATTGGGCAATTTGACAGGAAGGTTGACGAACCATCAATTTTCCTACTCAGAGTCGTAAAATACCCTTACATTTTGATAGAAAGATTGATGGACAATCGAGTATTTGATGGTACCATTAATCCCACTGTTGAATAACGGTGGTAAATAAAATTTTTGAGTTAAAAGTAGGTTTAGTCGATTGTTCCTCATTCCTCCCCCCCCAAAAATCAGATTTCCAAGCTCTCAAACCCCCCTCTATCATAACGTATCATTACTAGATAAAATAAAAGCTGAAATATGTGTGATTAACGTGATAAGCCCCACAGATATTGTGGAAATCTTCTTCTACGAAAGGAGTCCATTTCGGGAACCCTTGGAAATGGAATATTCCACTATTTTACGAGGATTTTGAGGCATAAAGGTAAATTTTAACCTCCTTTATCTATAATTATGATTAATCGATGATTTTGGGTACGTTATGAAAGGACTTTTGTAATCAAACCTCATAGATAAGGGAAATCACGAGAATATGAATTGTGGGCTGTTTTGCTTAGATTATGAATTGATATTGATAAATAAATTAATTATTGGTATTGTGAAACCAAGAAGGGTTGTTTCGGAGAATCGGGGGATCCAACTACATAAGAATCTTTGTTAAGATATTTAAGAACCCTTTGTATTAGGATTGTCGATACGATACATAAATGAGGTTTTATTATGGAATATGGATTCGATATTGATATCAACCCCGTTGTTTGCTATATATAACTATCGTAAAGAGTATGAGGACTTGTAAGGCAATTGTAACTTCAAGGAAGGTATGTAAGGAAAACCTTCTTTCTTGGCATGACTTGTTACGTCGTTTTGTTTGGATAGAAATCTCGTTGGCGAAATGAAGTAGCGACATGTCTTTTTTGACAATCAATCATAATTCTTGAATATTTTCTTGTTTATAGAATCTTTCGGTTTATATGAGTCCCAAATGTTCATATGAAGGTTCTTGAACTTAGCACCAATAAAAATAGTCGGAGGATAACGATTATAGGTCACTCCGGCTCTACTTGTGGTATCTGATAGAGTCTATCTTGCATTGCACTTATATATATGTGTATTTATTTTCTTATCAAGCAGCGTTATAGTCACCGGGTATGGCACGTAGATATGCACCCAACTACAGTTGGTTTAATATCAGATATTACCGAGTCCTACATTTAGGTCGGGTACGACTGAGTCCTCTTCAAGGCAGGGTATGATAAATATGTATTATGATAGATTTTCCCCATAGAGGAATGATTTTTACAGACATGCATACATATGTTTCTGATTATGATAGAGTAAGGCCCCCAAAGGTTGTTATGAGTTTCAGGTTGATTCTTATCTCCATATCTCTCATGTTATATCTCATGTTTACATATGTTACCTTCCTTACATATTCAATACATCTTTCATACTGATGCCTTTCTCCAGGGAACTGCGTTCATGCCTACAAGTACAGATAGGAAGAGCGGCGCTCTTCCTCAATAGGTGATCTCCTACATGTGATTGTTGCACTCATTTCTCTCGGAGTTGCATTTTGCAGGAGCCTTAGGTACTGATACATGTCCTACTTATGTTTGGGGTATGGCAGGGCCCTGTCCCGACCTTCTGTTGTGTGTATGTCACTCTTAGAGGCTTGCAGACCTGTGTACAATAGGTGTTGGTATGTCGTGACATTGTTGGTACTTTTGATAGTAGTATACCTATATTGTGGCCTTATCGACCTTGGCTATCTATTCACATGTATATATCATGTTCGGACTCTTCTATGTGCAGTTTTCTTTCAGTGTCGTCATATATGGTTATTTGGATGCCTTATTGGACCAAGTTTCATATTTTAAGGTTCGGATACTATAGTGGTACGCTTAGGCCTTCAAGCACTGAGTGTCGGCTACACCCCCCAAGGCTGGGTGCAACAAACTTGATATCAGAGCCAGGTCAGTCCTAGGTAGTCTGTGAGATGTGTCTAGCATAGTCTTGTTTATGGGTGTGTTGTGCACAACACTTATAAGCGAGAGGATGTCAGTCATTTAGTGATAGTTTATGTTTTTTCATCTCATAGATCATGTGGTAGAGTTGAGTTGTGAATATTCTAGTGTAACATATGCTTTACGCAGTTTCAGTTCTGACAATAACCATAAAGACCCTGGTTAACTCGTATTCAAAGCCAGCCCACGAATACTTTTGATCAGATTGTTGATACACCAAAGGTGCGAGTATGATATTGAAATTTCAGAGTTTGAGCAACTGCCTTCCCTTTACATACGAAGGAAGTGATATAAGCCCAAAAAGATAAAACATTTACTTTAGAAATATAAGAGGAGTAAGGTGATGGAGGTACCTAAAGTATGAAGTATAGAAGATCGTAACGAGACCGAAATCCAGATAACAATGAACAAGGTAATGCAGTTCCACCTTAAGCGGTGGTGGAATCCTAGTAAGAAGTAACTATTTCTATTATTGATCTATTGACATTAATGGACATATTCTCAAAAGAAGTGGGACCTCAGGATATAGCAAGGATTTAGCACGATTCTCAGCATGGACGATACCGAAGAATAGTACGATTAGGTAGTGATACCTCCCTTTTGGGAACTTATACATGATGTACCTGGGAATTGTTAGCCAAGTATGACCTTGAAAGAATTTAAAGATTAGGGATCCATGCATGAAGCCCTCTATGTGAAAGATAAATGTTTCCCTTGGTGAGACTCTTGTTAGAAAGTAGAGGCGAGGAGGAAGTTAGACAAAGGAAGGAAATATTATATTATGATGGTATAGACAAGGATAGAGGGTGAGGTTGGTAGCAAGATAATGACGCAAAGATAAATGAAACACTGGAATAAAGCTATGAAATGACTAAGAGTCATGACATTTAATATAGAAGGATGGCAAGCCGTGGCCAATAAAGATAGAAAGTGATAAAGTAGTGCGGTTGGGGTATCCAGAGGAAGGTGTTGTGAGATCGAGTATCTACTACGAGAATCATATAAGCCAGAAATCGATAGGATAAGCTGTCAAAAGGATTTATCCATTAAATCAAGGAACATTAAGGTTGATTATATCCGTCAGGTAGGATGGAATAAGAGTTGAAGACTCTCGAGATGACATAATAAAAAGATATCGCAGAATGAAAAAATAAGCAGGTAGGTAGTAAAGGAATAAACAATAAGGAAAGGCAATCCTTGAAGGTTAGCAGGAAATGAGTCCCTAAGATTAACATTTTTTTAATGAAATTAAGTGTGCCGGTCATGAACATGTGACACCATACCTATGTGAACGATTTAGTTACCCTATTAAGGGATATTGCTTAAAAGAAAGTTGTAAGTTGTTAAAGGATCGGACATTTTAATAAACGTCGATTTAACAACCTGATAACCTAAGGAGAAATTCCAGGTGCGTGAAGAGCGACCCGTGTGGGATGATACAGGAAAGAACCAACATATACTCGTGCAATAGTTTAGCAAGCAAATGTAAGGCCCACAAAGAGAAGTTTTGCGACGATTAAGATTGCGTTTACTAGAGTTGGTGAGAAGTGCCATAAATAACAATGGATATGTACGTACTAATATTGAGACCGAAATGGTAGTGACCTCCCATCTAGATGGGGATAAAGAAACGACAAGGACCACTAAACGTCTTCGATTCAGGAAAGAAGGCATGGAGAGTAATCAATGAAAAGTCAGATGGAGGCTCAGGAGGAGCCACTCGAGGTTCATCGAAAAGGGGTAAGTTGAGTTACCTTAAAGAAATATGCATTTGAAACCTCGAAGAAGATGAGTTAAACGGTAACAATTCTTGAGAAGTATTTCGAGCAGGAAGTAATGATGAGAAGGGCTAATGTAAAGCGATCGAGCCAAGGAGCTATAGAGCCTGAAAGTAAAAAGCCCATGGTTAAAGATGATACTCACGATGAACGAAATGAGATGTAATGGTAATGAGGGTAAGTGGTAAAAAATTAAGGATATTCAAGATCCTGAAGGAATATAGGATTACAAAATTGCTAAAAATATATCGCTGGTAGATATCTACTAAGAACAAGAGAAGGATTTAGTCCGCATACAGAAGGGAATTACTCACCGATAATGATGATGATTAAGTAAGGGCCAAGATTTAATCCCAGAAGGGAGCACAAGATTAGTTAAACAAGGGACCAAGAATAATAGAAGTTAAAATCCGTCGATGTATGGTAATGTGAAAACTTAAGGTGAACAAAAGGACGAGGTTGTTTACACTAAAGGAGCGGATGGAGAAGATAAGCCCATGACTTAGGATCAACAACAATAAGACGCATTAAGGGTGAAGTCACAAGGACTTCCAATATAAAAATTGAGGGAGCTCTCTCACCAGTACGTAAAGATGTCCTCTCAGACGAGCTGCTATGGCATAAAGGCTTATGAGCCCTCTTAACAGAAATAGAAGTTCTTGGAAAGGAGAAGAAATTATGTAAACAAAGGTGAACCCCGATGATGTATTTAGCATGATTCTTCTTAGGAGAAAAAGTTTTCAAATAAATTTGACTTCAGCAAATGGGTAGCCACGAATATGATGGAAAGACAAGAGCATAACATAGTTCTAGCCGATCGATTGAGAGTCTGAGGAGGGGACTAAATTAATGATAGAGGTATTATATAGAACTCAGTGGTATCCCTCCTTTATGGGATGGAGTGGAAGATGATCACATAAGAGTTCAATCTTACTATATTTCAAGGCAGGTAAGTTTTGGTGGTCAGCTACGTGAGCGTAGTTTTCAAGAATTGAAGGACAGGTTAACATCTGCACCTGTGTTAGCTCTTCTCGAAGGTATTGAAGGGTATGTGGTTCATTGTGATGCCTCCAGAGTTGGCCTATAATGTGTTCTGATGCAACATGAAAAGGTTATAGCATACACTTCAAAGTAGTTAAGGAAGTACGATGTGAATCATCTGACTTGTGATATCGAGTTGGCAGCGGTAATCTTTGCCTTGAAGATGTGGCTTCATTATTTATAGGGAGTCCACGTTGACATATTCACGGACCACAAAAGTCTACAATATATCTTTCGTCAGAATGAGTTGAATTTAAGGCAAAGGAGATGACTGGATTTATTGAAAGGCTACGACATAGATATTTTATACCATCCCGGAAAGGCAAATGTCATAGCTGATGCCTTAAGTCGTAAGTCTATGGAAAGTTTAGATGTTGTTTAAGCTAACAAGATGGAAATGACCAAAGGACTACGTCACTTAGCTAGTTTAAATGTACGATTGTTGGAGATGGATGATGGTGGAGCAGTGGTGTAGAATACTGTAGAATCATCTTTGATAGCAAAGGTGAAAACAAGACAATTTCATGACCTTGAGATGGTTCGAATGAAAGAAGAGATCTTCTTGCAGAAGAAGCCAAAATTGGAACTTACGGGAGGTGGAGTCCTTAGGTATCAGTGTCGACTATGTGTACCAAATGTAGGAGGACTCCGAGCACAAATTATGGCTGAAATCCACTTGTCCAAATATTCCATTCTCCCTGGATCAACCAAGATGTACCATGACCTCTGACAAGTTTATTGGTAGAATGACATGAATAAAGATATCGCAATATTTATAGCTCAATGCCCGAATTGTCAATAAGTTAAGATCGAGCATCAGAAGCCTGGAGGGCTACTACATCATATCAAAATCCCTACTTGAAAGTGGAAAATGATTAATATGGATTTCATTACCGGGTTACCTCGTTCTTATTGTAGTTCGATTCCATTTGAGTTATTGTTGACAGGCTTACAAAATTAGCTCATTTTCTACCTATTCCTACTACCTTCTCAGCTAAAGATATGCCAAGCTATACACTAAATAAATAGTCTGTATATATGGTGTTCCTATCTCTATTATATCCGACAGAGGTTCTCAGTTTACAACTCATTTTTGGAGGTCGTTTCAGAAAGGTTTAGGCACCCAAGTAAACCTTAGTACAAATTTCCACCCACAGATCGACATCCAGGCCGAGTGCACAATTCATACCCTTGAAGATATGCTACAGTCTTGTGTATTGGATTTCAAAGGTAGCTGGGATGATCATTTGCCCCTTATCTAGTTCTCTTATAATAATAGCTATCATTCCAACATACAGATGGCCCCGTCTGAGGCATTGTATGGACGGAAGTGTAGATCCCTAATTAGGTGGTTTTAAGTGGCTGAATTCGAGTTACTAGGTCATGATTTGGTCCAACAGGCAATGGAGAAAGTAAAGCTAATCTAAGATCACCTATTGACTGCACATAGTCGACAAAAATCTTATTCAGATATTCGGCGTCGCAACTTAGAATTTGCAGTTGGCTATTGGGCATTCTTAAAGGTTTCCCTAATGAAAGAAGTCATGAGATTTGGCAAGAAAGGGAAACTTAGTCCCAGATATGTCAGACCATATGAGATTATTCGCAGGATAGGCCAAGTGGCTTATGAACTTGAATAACCCTCAAAATTGAAAGTAGTTCACCTGGTGTTTTATGTATCAATATTGCGTAAATGCATAAGAGATACCATCCAGTATTACTCCCGTAGAGGATGTGCAAATTACCGAAGATTTAACCTATGAAGAAATTCTGGTATCCATTTTAGATCGGCAAGTTCATAAACTGAGAACTAAAGAAGTTACCTCTGTTAAAGGTTCTATGGAGAAATAACAATACAGAGGAGATGACTTGGGAGGCCGAAGAAGATATGTGATCCAGATATCCCTACTTGTTTCATTCCTCAAGTTTATACCAATACTCGTGCGATACGATTTTCTCATTTCTATCCTATTCAACAAATCCTAATCCTATACCTTATTTAGGTGTTACTATCGAGGCAGATATGGCAGATGTAGCTCAGAGTACGGAAGAGGATAATTGAGGTGAGTTATGACTAACTTTCTTAATTTTGGTGTATACCGATGGTCGTGTGAGCCCTAATTGATATTAGTTTATTTTTATGTTGCCCTGTGTGGCATTGGATATATATTTGGGCTATTTAACAGGTTTCGGGATAGTCCAGTTTACAAAGGAAACTCTGCTGAAAATTTTAGAACCCTCGAGAGTCAAAGAATATCCTTATCATTTGATGACGAATGTTCCTAAGGGGGGAAGTATGTTACACCCCGTAGTTCATGTTCTGTTGTGTTGTTGATAAATACCGATATTCCGAGGAGAGGTACGACCTTATGAGAGGGTAATGAAAGTTTATGGTTTGTTTATGAAAGTCTCGGGGTGTTGAGAAGTCAAAGGAACGATGAAAGTAGTTCAACAAAATCGGAAAACTGGGTAATTTGACGGGAGGGTCGACGGACTATCAAATATTTGACGGACTATCAATTTCCCACTTTGAGTCGTAAAATACGTAGGCAGTTTGACGCGAATATTTACAGACTATTGAGTATATCACGGTACCGTCAATCCCACTGTCGAATTAGGGCGGTGAAGAAATTTTTCTAGGTAAAAGCGGGTTCAGTCAATTGTTCCTCATTTTCCCCCAAGAATCAGATTTCCAAGCTCTCCAAACCCCATCTATCATAGCTTATCATTCCTAGATAAAATAAAAGCTGAAATACGTGTGATTAACGTGATAATCCCAGCGGATATCGTGGAAATCCTCCTCCAAAAGAAATCCATTTCGGGAACCCTTGGAGATGGAATAGCCCATTTTTATGAGGATTTTGAGGCATAAAGGTAAATTTTAACCTCCTTTATCTATAATTATGATTAATCGATGATTCAGGGTACGTTATGAAATGATTTTTATAATCGAACCTCATAGATATGAGAAATCATGGGAATATAAATTGTGGGCTGTTTTGCTTGGATTATGAATTGATATTGATAAATAAATCGATTATTGGTATTTTGAAACCAAGAAGGGTTGTTTCAGAGAATCGGGGTATCAAACAATATAAGTATCTTTGTTAAGAAATTTAAGAACCCTTTGTATTAGGATTGTCGATATTATACATAAATGAAGTTTCATTATGGAATATGGATTGGATATTGATATCGACCCCGTTGTTTGCTATTGATAACTACTGTAAGGAGTACGAGGACTTTTAAGACGATTTTAACTTCAAGGACAAGGTAAGTAAGGCAAACCTTCTTTCTTGGCATGACTTATTACGTCGTTTTGTTTTGATAGAAATCTCATTGGCGAAATGAAGTAGCGACATATATTTTTATTGACAATCTCTCATAATTCTTGAACATTTTCGTGTTCATAGCATCTTTCGGGTTATATGAGTTCCAAATGTTCATATCAAGGTTCTTGAACTTAGCGCCAATAAAAATAGTTGGAGGATAAGGATTTTAGGTCACTCCGGCTCTACTTGTCAGTGATGCATTTTTATAATATAAACCACTATGAACCTGGCTTTAAGAAGGTCTATTTGATAGAGTCTATCTTGCATTGCACTTATATATATGTGTATTTATTTTCTTATCAAGCAGCGTTATAGTCGATCGGGTATGGCACGTAGATGTGCACCAAACTGTAGTTGGTTTAATATCAGATATTACCGAGTCCTATATTTGGGTCGGGTACGATTGAGTCCTCTTCGAGGCAGGGTATGATATATATGTATTATGACAGATTTTCCCCACAGAGGCATGATTTTTACAGACATACATACATATGTTTCTGATTATGATAAAGTAAGGCCCCCAAAGGCTATTATGAGTTTCAGGTTGATTCTTATCTCCATATCTCACATGTTATATCTCATGTTTACATATGTTACCTGCCTTACATATTCAGTACATCTTTCATACTGATGCCTTTCTCTAGGGAACTGCGTTCATGCCTACAAATATAGATAGGCAGAGCGGCGCTCCTCCTCAGTAGGTGATCTGCTACATGTGATTGTTGCACTCATTTCTCTCAAAGTTGCATTTTGCAGGAGTCTTAGGTACTGATGCATGTCCTACTTATGTTTGGGTTTGTACTTTTCGACACTTCACTACTAGTTAGTTAACTAAAGTATAATCACATCAGGTATCTAACTCTACCGGTAAAGCCCTATAGTTCAATTACTCGTAAAGATCATCAATATTCACAAGTCTTTCCATAGTTCCCAACTTTACTGATGTTAAGCCAAAATAGTGTTATCGGATCCAGCATGTACCCCGTTTAGGGCGTCTAGTCCAATCTAGTGTCATATCAAGAATAAGTTACAAAGTTCCCGTATTTCCTCCACTAAGAGCCACATGATCATAAAGTCTACAACTTTACATCACCAAGTACACACAACATAAATTATACATCAAGAAGTATGAATGAAATGCAATGCAAATGATACGTATGTAATGCAATGGCCATATGTACCCAGTATACACAGGCTCATGCAGTAGGTGTCTCGTGACCCATGGGAGACTCATGAGATATATATGCCTATCTAAAATTTTCCATCAAATCCCAGCTCTATGGTTGTAGTATCATCATCAATCATCACTCTTTTACCATGTAACATATCCAATAATCGTCTTACAAGCCCCTTGTTGACACCCAATTTTGTCCCATCTTTTATGATTTTATTCGTAATTTTTAATATTTTTGACACTTTTAAAATAATTTTAAAATATAGGCATATATGTGTGTATCTTCGTATTATTATTATTATTCGCATATTTTATATCATTTGCATTTTTATAATAATCATAAGTTTTATCCGAAAATTCTATGTTAGTTTATTCTCGCAAAATTGCATCGCATTTCCTTTTTTTTAAGCATTAAACATTTCGTAAATATTATATGTTATTTTAAATAATTCACATCTTTTACAAAAAAATATATTTTTAATATTAAACCCCTCTTATATATTTTTTAAATCCATAACCCATTTTTATTTCCTAACCCAAAACAAATTCTACCCAACCTAAATTAAACCCCATTTTTTCGCCCAAAGCCCAATCCCCAATTAAATTCCCCTATACCCAAACCCAATACAAATTCTACCCAAACGTCCAAGCCCAATCCCCAATTAAATTCCCTTATACCCAAACCCAAAACAATTAAATTCCCTTACCACCAAAATCGGACAAACTGATTCCCACAACCCAAAACAATTAAACCCAAAACCCAATTCCCACATGACCCAAAACTCCAAGCCCAACAATTTAATTCCACCGAGGCTGACCCGTCGCTGACCAGGGCTCACCGACCAAAGTCGGCCCAAGCCCAACACCCGCTTCCCTTATACCCAAAACCCAAACCAAAAAAAACAAAAATCAGAAAAGAAAAAATCGAGGCAGAACCTCTTCTCCCAAATCGCGCCGACCCCACCCCCATCTGGCGACCCCACGTGGCGATCACCTCACCCGACACCAACACCCCAACCGCCACCGCAACTCCGTCGCCCGACCCGTACCCACAAAATCCGCAACCCATGCCCTCAAATCGGTTTTCTTTACCTTTAATTAATTCAAACTCGAAACGTTGAGGGTGCAAATACACCTATAAATACCCCATGTTGTTCTTCATTTTGAAGGGAAAAAGAAGGAGATTTTGGAGGGAAGAAAAAAATAGACTTCGGAAGGATTTTGGAAGATTATTCAATATATACATACATATTTTTGTTGTGTTCTTGATTTGAGAGTATTTGGCCGTTGTTGTTCCAGAATCAAGTCCGAAAGGTTTGTCATCCCCTTTGATTTCTCGATTTTCTGATTTGGGTCGGGTCGACCACAGACCGACCCTGGTTGGTATTATTTTAAATTCTTGCATTTCATGTTTATGTATGTTGGTTATCTGAATTTGGTGTAAGATTCGATCGGATCGCGATGTCGGGTGGTCCTGACCAGGTCGAATTCGACCGATTTAGATTTTCAATTTTCCTACATTCTTTGTTTGTTGTCATTGGTTATCACGAAATTGATGAAATTATTTGACTTGGGTTGAACACGATTGGGTCAGTCGCGACGTCGGTCGACCAATTTAGATTTTCAATTTTCCTACATTCTTTATTTGTTATCATTAGTTATCTGAAATTGATGAATTTGTTTGATCAGGGTTGAAACAACGATCCAGGTCAAGATCGACCGGTTTGAAATAACTTTATTTGAAATCCTTGCATTTCATATTCTTGTTATTGGTTATCACGAATTTGGTGTTGAAATCGATTGAGTTTGGATCAGCGATCAAGATTCAGTCACTGGCCGGTCGGTCGACGATTGAACATTTTGAAATTCTTGCATTCATATTCTTGTTATTAGTTATCAGAATTTGGTGTTGAAATCGATTTGATTTGGATCAACGATTTTGGGTGGGGTCAACGACCGGTCGGATCGACCATCGATTTGAACATTTTAAATTTCTTGCATTTCACATTCTCGTTCTTGGTTATCACGAAATTGGTGCTGAAATCGATTGGGTTTGAATCAACGACCGGGTCGGCGACCCGATTGAATATTTCCATAATTTGAACTTCGGGTGGGTATTTAAAATCGCTCATGCATTTCTTTAGCATTATTATTATGTTATTGATTGAATTAATACCGCATTCTCTTTGTTGTTTTATTGATTCAAACCAATATTGCGTCCATCTTGGAGGCGCTTCTGGTTCGTATTACTTTGTTTTCTTTGTTTCCCCGAATAAATCTGCGTCTGTTTTCTTGTTTTTACTATTTTTAAACTAAAACAATCGTCTAAGGCTATTTTCTACTTCGCTCACGCCTTTCACGCTGCGCTACGCTCACGCTCACGCTCTTCGCTGCTACGCTCTTTGCTCGCTATCAGCTCGCGCTTACGCCCATCGCCCGCTCAGCTGCACGCTGCGCTTCGCGCTACGCTCACGCTGCTCTTTGCGCTGCTTCTTTGCTGCTCTTGTTATTCTTTGTTTCATTGTTTTTGGTTTGATTTGCTCCCATTCAGTCTTTCTTTGCTTTATCATTTTCTTTGTTTTCTTTGAACACGCATTTTCAAACATTGCTTTCTATTTAGTTCAACTTGTTTGACATTCAAATATTTGTTCTCTTGTTTTTCTTGTTTTTAAACTAGACAGCGTCATTTTTGGAAGCTGTTTTCTTCTTACATTCTTGCTACCGCCCTCTTATTCTTGTTTCATTTTCTTGATTTGAACCACGATACTACACCGGCGATGAAAAATATCAGTCGATTTTGAGGCCTACGATTCAAAGACGGAAATATAACCACAGGCAAGGATGAAGACTTAAACCTTTTATCAGAGATCAACATGTTTAGTGGCGAGGTGAATTATATATTCGCGACCATGACGTGATTATAGTGATCTTTTCCATTTCACCGAGAGACCAACACGTTTAGTAGGCGAGGCAATCAAAATAAACCACATGAGTCATATGTTTGCAGCCACGCGTGATTGGAATGTTCTTTTCAAAATTTAAGTCTGAGCCCTCCGCGATCAAAACATTCAACGTTTTGAATACGGACATAAGTTATTTGTATACTTGTTTCTAACGTTTGTTATTGTGACTTGGGGGACTAAAGTAAATAAAGGCAATTATCCCTCGGGTTTATTCATTGTTATTTCTTTCTTTAATTCAGCTTTTATTTAAGCTTTGTATTGTAATATTATTTATCGCACTTATGTAATTATTGAAATGCTTAGAATAGAGCAAACTTAGGATTTATTCATAGGTTAGTTTAAGATTAGAAACCGTCGCTAGCTTATTTGTAGGCTGTAAACTTAGAAATCCTTAAGCTAGTTTATTTATTTTAGGCTAAATCCTTGTGAATTCAAGATTTTCAAAATAACTTTTGTCATCTTTTATTTTACTTTATTAATCATCTTGAATAAGTTTATCTTTTGTCGGGTTTACAATTCATTGATTTCTCAAAATTTTACTTCTTTGGCATTATAAATAAATTGTTTTACTATCAATCGTCAAAATACATATTTTCAACTCTATATGTATTTCTCTTTAGATATCATATAAATGCATATTTGAAAAATCTCTACATTCATCTATCTTTTTAAAATGCATCCCTTTTTATTAATTATTAACAAACATCTTTTAAACTTCATGCTTCAAACACGCATTTTTTCTAATAATAATTAACTGAGTTTCTGGGATAATCGCAAGTTAGCGGATCTTAAAGGATGCCTAACCCGCTTCCTTTGGGATAATAAAGAACCCTTACCTAGAATCTCACTAGTTTATGCAGGACCTTAAAATTGGAGTTACATTCGAAGACTTAGGTTTAAATATTTAGGTGTCCTAATTCACCGTAAAAAATAATTAGGTGGCGACTCCTCAATCCTTTACCCAGGAATCACCCCATACGTCCGAGCTCCGCTTTGACCCGAGCGAGGTCAAAAAAGGGCGCGTACAGCATGGCGACTTCACTGGGGAATTTTTCAGGTTCCTAACCATAGCAAATTCAGGTTAATTATAATTGTGTTTTACTTTCACTCTTTGTTTGATGTAATGCTTTGATTTGTTTCCTTTGTGAAATTTTTGCATGCATAACTGCTTTAATTTCCATATTTTTTACTGCTTATCTTAAATTGGCATTTCGCTCATATTTCTTCCACTCTGGAAAATTGACACTATCACACACTACCGCGAGGGTGTGTTTGCTTTCCCATAAATTTCTTCAATCTACCAAAATTTAGGGAGAGTTGGTAGTATGGCGAGTGGGACCATCTGGTGGCGCGTAGCCTTCTCACTCAGTAGTCGCTCGTGAACCTTGTGTCTAGGTCGACCAAATCTTAGAAAATTTAAGATAGAGCTATACCACCCCTTTATTTTTAAGTCATGCATACGCCTTGGGTGGAGTGATCCTTGATATCGACTCCACAATTAAGAAATCCGCCAAAGATGTCTCACGGGTCTCACAACCCACGACCAATCATCATATTATGTGTAGCGTGATAAGGATAGACTAATCCAAGCCTAATCATGACATCTTTGAAATTGGAAAATGTACATTCATTTTGTCTCATTTCCGACAAAGCATTGCGGTTTATGACTTGGATCAAAATCATCGTAATCCCGCATATCTGGCGTTTAGGCCGCTCGGCATAAGGAGGCCCCATGCATATTAGGATGCGCATTTAATTGCCTTACAATCATTTTGTTGTTTTCTCACCTTTTTCACTATGTGCGTATTATTTAAAGCAATAATTACTACTTGTACTAACTTGGTTTTCTTCATTTTTAGAAAGTTTATTTTCCTAATTATTCTTCCCAAGGTTGATTTGCGTTGACTAAAAATGGCGGATCATCCCTACTTCCACAGTCAAAGGCCTGATCCTTGACAAAATAGTGATTTAGATCGCATCCGAAACAGATGGCACGGAACTTATCGCTCTTCCAGGAGATGAACCGAGACTTAGAAAATAGAAATACTATTGTCCGAAAAAATACATATTATTTACAACGGATGGCAGCCATCGCAGACGAGATAAGCGGCTCAAAATCTCACCTTGCACGGCTCCGTTAAGCGCGAATACCCACTCCACTGAACAAGGGCGAATACCTTGCACCTGCAATTTTCTCATCTCTGAACGCCATTTCCCCAAAACCTCCCGATAATTCGCCACTGTGCAAAAACCAATCCACAACACACTAACATGAAGCAAGTCCACAACAAAGCCCGTTACAAAATGACCTACAACTCCACATTACCCAAATTAACCCACTCATCAAAACACCTCTTTCATGCAAAATCACCAAGCGAGTGCCACATATTGATGGCTGCGTCGGCTGATCCCAGCGACGACGTGCCACGATTATATGCAGCGGAGCTCAACCTTTTACAACCACGGTACCAAACATGACTCTTGAAATTGACGGTGTGAAGAAATGGACAGGCGGTGAAGATCGGAACGGTGAGTGTGGCGAGAGATTCATAACTGAAAGAAGCATTCAAGAATATCCAATCGACCAAAGGGCGCATGAAGGACTCGAGTATGAAGATGCGTAATACATCCAGGCATTGAATTGCACTGTAGGATATAAGGTGCCAAAATTTGACTTGTTTGATGGGAAAGGAAATCCTTACTCATTTGAGATCAAATCTTGCGACAAAGCGGTTGGGAGGTGGTAAAAATCAGGCCATCATAATGAAGTTGTTCGTAAGGAGTTTGGCGGGGAGAAGCACTGGTACACAAGCCAGGATCGCAAAAATGGTGTAATTGAGGCCTGATGGCACAAGATTTCGTGGGTGACAGATTTAAATTCAACATGACCTGATCTTGGGCCAGATTTTATCGATGAAGTTGGAAAGAAGTCCCACGAGACAGCCGAAGAATCGCCATGAAGTGGAGGCGGAAGCGGTAAAGTTCAACCCCCGAATAGCAGGAAGTGAAATGGCAACTCTCTTTGTACAATCTCTGAAAGATCGACATACTATATGAAAGAATGATAAGCGTCATGGGGACGAAGTTTCTCACGAAGTCGTAAGGATGGGAGAATTTTATAGAAGAAGGTATCAAAAGCGGGAGAATTGCAAACTTGGCAGCGTTGCAAAGCAACAAGTGAGACATAATCGGTCGGACTCATTTGAGGGCGATAGCGAGAAGAGAGATGGAGTGTCTCTGTGGTGTGATTCGAAACATAAGCCAAATCAAATGTCAACCTACCAAATGCCATCACCCGGCCTCCTACTACAATCACAACAACCCAAGTCCTCATCCCTTCCTATTATTACCATACACCCAAAGCCCTCGGCGCTACTATCAATACCCACTTTGGTCCCTGCCACGCTACCATACCCATCAATATATGCTTTGCCTCGGCGCTTTGTCTATCCGAATCCCCACAGATATCGGCCCGACTTGCGCCTCTCGCAGTCCATGCGCAAATGCACCAGACCGCGCAAAAATACGAAAGAAAGCCACCAAAACCTATACACCTTTAAGCGAACCTCGAGGCCCAATTATGAAAAGGCGAAAACCGCGAGAATACTCCAGACCTATCCAAGAAATGTCCCCAATCCTATTCCAAAATGGCACGATAAGACTAAGCATTGTGCGTACCACTGAATTCTGGGCACGACAGAAAATTGCTATGCCTCGAGAAGACAAAATTGAGACATTGATCAAAGAAGGAGTTATCAAGCGAAGGACCTCCTCTAATGTAAATGATAACCCTTTGCCAAATCAGCAGCGATGCCAGCGTAAATATGATTCACGTGATGAAGAACACAACTTGGAAGGGACCATTGTGCCAATCCCGGATAGAGAAAGGTTGAATCGCCGGCCTTTGTCACCCCTATGATTCTGATCCGATTAAGGGCACCGTTAGAGAAGTACTTCCTCCAAAGTCGCGGGTCATGTCACCATCTTTTCTTGGAAAAGCCTATCAACCAATCTCGAAGGAAGAGAGATGCTCTTTGCCAAGCACTTTGTTCCATCTAAAGTGAGTCATTCGTGAGCATCGCCACTCGGGAATCAAAGGAGGACAATGCGGCCAACCTCGTTGAGGATTCAAAGTCTTTCATTCTTGAAGAAGAAGCATGATGCGGTGTGATTCTCAATGATTACGCTAGAACTCAACCATTTGGGATCTTGAGCAAGTAGATGTTTTGGAAAAAGTGGACTGTGCCTGGCCTTGTTACTCCCGGAAACTAGTTAAGCTGCATCAATATTTAATGAAACAATGCGATTCCGATTGAGGCTGAATCACATATATGCATTTAATATGTTTTACCTTTACCTTTGAAAACTTAAAATGACAAATCTGCATTACGCTATTTTTAAAATATGTTTTGTTAAATAATTCTCTTTTTCTTTTTCATCATGCAAACTAATTTGTAGTGGTATGTGACGTATATAATGAAACAAGCCAACAAGGTCCCAAACAAGCAAGGCTTGAAGAATATAAGGAAGACTCACAAGCGGAAGAATTAAGGCATTTTGGAATAAGTCAAAGCCGATTTGGATGAAACATCAAGATGGTTGATAGTTACAAGCATTGGCGCGGACGTTTCCCCTTTGCACTCTTGGACTACCATACTACGATCGGGACTTCTCTTGGGAGTACTATATCTTTGCTAGACTGAACTACGTTATGACTGATTCCTCGGCGGGATCGTGGTGACCCACGTCGGCGGTCCCGTCTTTAGAAAAATCTTACAATCTCCTTTGCTTACACGAACTCACGTTATGACGCTGATTCCCTCGGCGAGGATCGTGGCGACCCACGTCGGCCGGTCCATCTTTAGAAAAACCCTTACAAATCTCTTTGCCCTTGTAATGAACTCGTCATGACTGATTCCTCATGGGGATCGTAGCGACCTAAATCGTCGGCCGGTCCCACCATTAGGAAATATTTTCTCCTTTATCTCACAAAGGCATTTTACTGCACCCATCGATCACCACGATGGGACAAGCAACAGACAAGACTTCGGTTGTCAGTTTAAAAGATCATCATCCTCACATATCAGGCGGGGCATTTTAAGGATCACTACCAGGAGGGCCGATAAACCTGGAAAAGCTTGTCGACAAACTAAGTCTTGACCTAAAGGATTTTGGATAAAGCGTTGCTCTGTTTCACCGCGTATCCTTTGCTCGACCAGAGATATTTACATATATGCCATACTTTCTTATAAGCAATTTATTTTTAACAAATATTTCCATTGAGTTAATGAGAACTTTTTACCTATATGCCTACTTTCTTATAAGCAATTTATTTTCCACTAAATACTTTCATTAGAGATCGACATAATTTTCTACATATATGCCTACTTTCTTACACGCATAGATTTATTTTCACCAAATATTTTCATTAGAGTTTGACAAGATATATTACATATATGCATACTTTCTTATAAACAAATCATTTTCAACAAATATTTTTTCATTAGAGTTGACAAGAACTTTTTAATAATAAGCATACTTTCTTATAAGCAACTTATTTTCAACAAAATGTTTTCATTAACGGTTAGCCAAGGCGGGAACCAGGCAGAACTGCAGTCGAATCGTGAGGACATACGGCCATCAAGAGCCAAAGCTACAAAGTCAGCCTTGAATCAGCCTCCCAAACTCACAAATTTTCTTTGAGTCTGAGTTCTTGAGTTGAGCGCGGAAATACATCGATTATGATCAATTCCCTAAAGAATTTGGCTACAACCCACTACAAGGATTACGTTCTTGTTCGGCATTTATCTGAAGACATCATCTTGACCTCTGAGGTCAGGCTATTATGTACGTACAAAGATGTTATTTCGGATCACAAGAAGCGACAACAAGGCAAACCGGCAAAGGCGTCGCATCACGACGCCGCGATGCCGGGGCGACATTTCAATTCACATGAGTTTGGATCGTGGAAGATTGACCTGAACGTGGAACCTATTACGGCGGCGTGACGGCAAGGGCGTCACCCATCGTCTTACAACAAGACAGCATTTCCGCGTCATCGGCGTTATGGCAACACGACATCTATTTTCACGGCATTACAATGGCGTCAACAACATTACAATGGCGCCGGCTCAACATCTACTGCTCGGCAAAACTACATTACAACAGCGTCCGCGGCGTTACGGCGACGCCTTGACTTTTTACAACATTACAACGGCGTCAACAACATTTCAACGACGTCTTGGTATTAGCGGCGTATCTCTTCTAACAAAGCGACATTACATTCTTGCAGCGTGCATCACGATGGCGTCTTCAACACTGCTGCGTCGATACAACGGCGACATCGACCGATTATCATTACAACGACATCAACAACATTACAATGATGTCATCGAACACGCCCATTACAAGCGGCGTCATCACAACATGGCGCCATACAACGGCGTCATGAACAACACGCCCTCTTGATGGCGTCTTACGCGCAACATTTTATTTTTCTGACATTACCAGCGACATCAACAACATTACAATGATGTCATGAACAACAGCCTTTCTATGCAATGGCGTCTTACACAACATTTATTTTCTGACATTACAGCGACATCAACAACATTACAATGATGTCATGACAACACTTTGCCTATACACGGCGTCTTACGCACAACATTTATTTTTCTGACATTACAAGCGACATCAACAACATTACAATGATGTCATCGACAATATCGTACAACGGCGTCTTACACCTAACATTTATTTTCTGACATTCTGGCGACATCAACAACATTACAATGATGTCATCAACAACAACTGTACAGCGATCTTACGCGCAACATTTATTTTTCTGACATTACAGCGACATCAACAACATTACAATGATGTCGCCTCAACAACACGCCTATGCAGCGGCGTCTTACGCACAACATTTATTTTTACGGCATTACAGCGACATCAACATTACAATGATGTCATCAACAACACGCCTATGCCTGCGGCGTCTTACGCACAACATTTATTTTTCTGACATTACATGACATCAACAACATTACAATGATGTCATCAACAACTGCGCCTATGGCGGCGTCTTACGCGCAACATTTATTTTTCTGACATTACAGCGACATCAACAACATTACAATGATGTCATCAACAACAACGCCTATGCAGCGGCGTCTTACGCACAACATTTATTTTCTGACATTACAGCGACATCAGCAACATTACAATGATGTCATCAACAACACGCGCTAACCAGCGGCGTCTTCGCGCACCAACATTTATTTTTACAGCATTACAATGGCGTCATGACATTACAACGGCGTCTTGACACACAATTATCTTTACGGCAAAAGCGGCATTACAACAGCGTCCTCGGCGTTACATGACACAACAAGCTGTCTTTTTTTTTTTGGCGTCAGCAACATTACAACGAGCGTCTTCAACACAACACGTCAATACAACGGCGTCATTTTGGTATCCCACGCTTATAATGCGGGTATTTTAATTCGGTATGCGCCTTATAATGAGGTATTTTTAATTTCGATTGATGCCACTCTAATGCGGGTATTTCCAAGTTTATTTTCTCAATATTTTCTCGTGATTATACACTAATTATATCTTAAGCTTTAGTTTGCGGAGTTTTAGTTTGCGGGAACTTCATCCGATGGGACTATCTCTTCTGACTGACAGGGGCAATTTGGTCAGCGACTACTTGACGTCGATCTCTCTTCCATTCAGTTTCTCACATCTGCGACCGGTGTCATCCTAGGTGGACTGGGGCATTGTCTTGAATGTGCACCATCTTTTTGCAACTTCATTTCCCCAGGGATTCTATTTCTTACCATGCGATCCAGATGATCGGGACAAAGATTAACTACTCAGTCAACTTCTTTGTGAAAACTCTTTCATCGTCTCAAGTCCAAGAGGCATCTGTTGACACAATTTTGTCCCATCTTTTATGATTTTATTCGTAATTTTTAATATTTTTGACACTTTTAAAATAATTTTAAAATATAGGCATATATGTGTATCTTATATGTATTATTATTATTCGCATATTTTATATCATTTGCATTTTATAATAATCATAAGTTTTATCCGAAAAATTCTATGTTAGTTTATTCTCATAAAATTGCATGTATTTCCTTTTTTAAGCATTAAACATTTAGTAAATATTATATGTTATTTTAAATAATTCACATCTTTTACAAAAAAATATATTTTAATATTAAACCCTCTTATATATTTTTAAATCCATAACCCATTTTATTTCCTAACGAAACAAATTCTACCCAACCTAAATTAAAACCCCATTTTCGTCCCAAAGCCCAATCCCCAATTAAATTCCCCTATACCCAAACCAATACAAATTCTACCCAAACGTCCGAAGCTGATCCCGAATTAAATTCACTTATACCCGAACCCAAAACAATTAAATTCACTTTACCACCAAAATCGGACAAGAATTCCACAACCCAAAACAATTAAACCCAAAACCCAATTCCCACAACCCAAAACTCCAAGCCCAACAATTTAATTCCACCAGACGACGTCAACCCAGACTCACGGGCAGTGACCCAAGCCCCAATGACACCACTTATGCCCAAAACCCAAACCAAAAAAAAACAAAAAATCGAAAAGAAAAAAAATCGAGCGAACCTCTCTTCTCCCAAATGCGCGCCGACCCACACCCCAATCTGGCGACCCAGCGTCGCGGTCCACCTCACACACCCCAACCCCTGCCACCACCTGACTCCGAGTCACTTCGACCCATACCCACAAAATCCGCAACCCATGCCCCTCAAATCCGGATTTTTCTTTACCTTTAATTCGAATTCAAACTCGAACGTTGAGGGGTGCAAATACACCTATAAATACCCCCATGTTGTTCTTCATTTGAAGGGAAAAAGAAGGAGATTTTGGAGGAAGAAAAAATAGACTTTCGGAAGGATTTTCGGAAGATTATTCAATATATACATACATATTTTGTTGTGTTCTTGATTTGAGAGTATTTGGCTTCGTTGTTGTTCCAAGAATCAAGTCCGAAAAGGTTTGTCATCCCGGCTTTGATTTCTCTGATTTTTTCTTGATTTGGTCGGGTCGATGACCATAGGCGACCTAGTTGGGTATTATTTTCAAATTCTTGCATTTCATGTTTATGTATGTTGGTTATCACGAATTTGGTGTAAGATCGATTCGGATCAGCGATGTAGTCGGGTCTTGACCAGTCGAATCGACGGTTTAGATTTTTCAATTTTCCTACATTCTTTGTTTGTTGTCATTGGTTATACGAAATTGATGAAATTATTTGACCGGGTTGAACACACGATTCGGGTCAGACGTCTTGACCGGTCGAGATCGACGATTTAGATTTTCAATTTTCCTACATTCTTTGTTTGTTATCATTAGTTATCTGAAATTGATGAATTTGTTTGATCAGGGTTGAAGCTCTGATCAAGATGGTCGACCGGTTTAAGTAACATTTGAAATCCTTGCATTTCATATTCTTGTTATTGGTTATCTGAATTTGGTGTTGAAATCGATTGAGTTTGGATCTTTGATCAGATCAGTCAACGACCGGTCAGATCGACCCGATTGAACATTTGAAATTCTTGCATTTCATATTCTTGTTATTGGTTATCTACGAATTTGGTGTTGAAATCGGTTTGATTTGGATCAACGATTTTAGATTCGGTCAACGACGGTCGAGATCGACACGATTTGAACATTTCGAAATTTCTTGCATTTCACATTCGTTCTTGGTTATCAAATTGGTCTTTGAAATCTGATTTGGGTTTTGAATCAACGACCGATCGAAATGCGACCGATTGAATATTTCCATAATTCCGAACTGGTCGAATTATTTAAAATCGCATCTGTTTCTTTGGCATTATTATTATGTTATTGATTGAATTAATACCGCATTCTCTTTGTTGTTTTATTGATTCAAACCAATATTGCGTCCATCTTGGGAGGCGCTTCTAGGTTCATATCTTTGTTTTTCTTGTTTTGAATAAATCTGCGTCTGTTTTTTCTGTTTTTACTATTTTTAAACTAAAACACGTCATCTGGAAACTATTTTTCTACTTCTTTGCTTTCACGCCCTCGCTCTGCTCGCTCTTGCTCTTACTCGCTCTGCTCACGCTACCGTGCGCTACGCTCACTGCTACCGCTCCTGCTTCGCTACATTCGCTGCTCACGCTCGCTCAGCTCTCGCTCTGCTCACTTGCTTCTTCGCTCTGCTTTGTTATTCTTGTTTCATTGTTTTTCGGTTTGGTTTGCTCCCCATTCCGGATTCTTGTTTCTTGCTTTATCATTTCTTGTTTCATTGAACAGCATTTTTCAAACATTGCTTTCTATTTAGATTCAACTTTGTTGACATTCAAATATTTGTTCTCTTGTTTCTTGTTTTAAACTAGACAGCGTCATTTTTTGGAAGCCCATGTTTTTCTTCTTACCATTCTTTGCTACAGCCTTCTTTATTCTTGTTTCATTTTTCTTGATTTGAACACGATACTACCTTTGGCCGATGAAAAATATCCAAGTCGATTTTGAGGCCTACAGTTACAAGGCGGAAATATAACCACGGAGCAAGGATGAAGACTTAAACCTTTATCAGAGATCAACATGTTTAGTAGGCGAGGTGAATTATATATTCGCATGACCACGACGTGATTATAGTGATCTTTTCCATTTCACGAGAGACCAACACGTTTAGTAGGCGAGAGCAATCAAAATAAACCACATGAGTCATATGTTTGCGACTCGACGTGATTGGAATGTTCTTTTCAAAATTTAAATCTGAGCCCTCCGCGATCAAAACATTCCTTTGTTTTGAATCTGGACATGAAGTTATTTGTACTTAGCGTTTCTAACCGTTTGTTATTGGCGACTTGCCAGGGACTAAAGTAAATAAAGGCAATTATCCTCGGAGTTTATTCATTGTTATTTCTTTCTTTAATTAGAAACTTTTATTTACTTTGTATTGTAATATTATTTATCGCACTTATGTAATTATTGAAATGCTTAGAATAGGCAAACTTAGGATTTATTCATAGGTTAGTTTAAGATTGAAACCACAGTCGCTAGCTTATTTGTAGGCTCATAAACTTAGAAATCCTTAAGCTAGTTTATTTATTTTAGGCTCGTCAGCGAATTCAAGATTTTCAAAATAACTTTTGTCATCTTTTATTTTACTTTATTAATCATCTTGAATAAGTTTATCTTTTGTGGGTTTACAATTCATTGATTTCTCAAAATTTTACTTCTTTGGCATTATAAATAAATTGTTTTACTATCAATCGTCAAAATACATATTTTCAACTCTATATGTATTTCTCTTTAGATATCATATAAATGCATATTTGAAAAATCTCTACATTCATCTATCTTTTAAAATGCACCCCTTTATTAATTATTAACAAACATCTTTTAAACTTCATGCTTCAAACACGCATTTTCTAATAATAATTAACTGAGTTTTACTGGGATGTCATAAGTTAGCGGATCTTAAAGGATGCCTAACCCCTTCCCTTTAGGATAATAAAGAACCCTTACCTAGAATCTCACTAGTTTATGAGACAAAATTGGAGTTACATTTGGCACTTAGTTTAAATATTTAGGTGTCCTAATTCACCGTAAAAAATAATTAGGTGGCGACTCCTCAATCCTTTACCCAGGAATCACCCCATACGTCCGAGCTCCGCTTTGACCCGAGCGAGGTCAAAAAAGGGCGCGTACACCCCTTTGTAGCATCTCAACAATTAGATGCCAATAATAAAATGAATGACATGACATGAATATGTGTACACCATGCATAAGCATAATCAATACAATCAGCGTTATCAATTTCTTTTAAAGATTTAGATGAGATGTAGAGTGATGAATGCATGACAAGTCAAAATCACAATAATCTATCAACATGGCTACGAGCCCAAATAAGCAACAAACATACCAACCTAAGTGGATTTATGCACCACGCTCACGGTCCTAAGGCTAAACACATAATCTCTATCATGTATAATAGACTAAATTATTTTAATTAACCTTTTAAGTACACTGGTACCTGTACAAGTGCTTGTCACCTCACGAGTATGGGACCCCTAATTTCCCATTACTCCCCTTAGTTAATCATTTACCAATACACACCACATTAAGGTCTAGAAAATCTCAACTTGCCTGAATCCGAAGCAAAAATATCACTTGAGCTCCTTTTCCTTCCTTTGAGCCTCTGAACGTGCCTAATCTGCTCAAATATGGTATCTAGATGAGATTAGAGTCTAATGATGCCCACTTTGCTATACATAAGGATTCAGGTCTATAAAGGTCAATCCATACCCCATCCCCAAATCCCGAGGGTCAAAATGATAATGTATCGCTAATAAAGTTCGACAAGGTAAAAAAAAGACTCTATATGGTCATACGAAACCATCAACACCTATATTGATAAAAAAAATCTAGAATCCCCAAGCTAACCCAAAAAGGGAACCCCAGACCGACGAGGGTAAACCAAAAAATTGAAAGTAGAAATATCTCACCCATCATCTATACAGTCCATATCATAAAAGTCAACGCAATCTAAGCCCAATTAACCCTTCAATTTCATGAAATATATAAATCCTAGTTCTAGGTGGAAAATCCCCAATTTCTTGTTCATGAATCATGGATTAATGCCTAGAATAAAAGAACAAATCAATGGAAAAGATTAGAAGTTACCCCAACGAAGAACCTTGAATTTTTCCCTTGAAATCACCCAAAATCGAGGTCTATAGCTCTTGGAAAGTGAAAAAATGAGAAATGAGGTTCAAACTTAGAATTGAATCTATCCAGGCGTCAAAATGGCCTTCGTGATCGCGAGGCCCACTTGTCTCGATTGCGAAGCACAATCGGACCCAACCCAAATTTCCTCCCGCGCGATCACGACCCGACCCTTCACGATCGTGACCCACTTCCCCTTCCTTCATCGCATTCATGAGACCTTCATCACGATCGCGATGAATAAAACCAGATGACAGCTGAAGCCTAAAATTTTTGGTCTTCCAAAATTCTCGAACCAACACAGAAATCGTTCAGAATCTAAAAGACACAAACCAAATATGCCTTTCTATCATAAAATGAATTTCGGACCTGTTCGCAGACTCAGAATTCCCAAAAAAGGTCTCTAAGGCTTGGGTTTGACCAAAGTCAATCCTTAAGTTCTTGTTTCTCTATTTCACAACTAAACACCCAAAACACACCCGGTCACCTTAGGAACCACACCGAAGGCTCAACTAAGTCATAAATGTCATTCCGGATCTAATAGAACTGATGAAACCATGAAAATGGTACGCTTACCCACAAGTCAACTATGAGTTAAACCTCCCTATTCTTTTAACTTACAAATTTCTAAACTTCTCAAAAAGGATTTGAATCCCGCTCGATTACCTCAGGAACCATACTTCCCACACCCTCAAGTCACATTTAAGAAAATAAAGGCAGAGAGAGGGTAATTTAAGGGTATATAAACAAAATAAGCAAAATAACTTTTTGAGTCACTACCACCTGATGACATCTGCATACAAACTTACGTTATTATAAAAAATAATTAACAAGTATAGAATAGAATAAAATAAAATTACTTTATATATGTGAATTAAAATAACATGCTACGTACTAATCATCTTCGCCACCATCCTCCCTTTCATCCTCCTTGTTAGATTCATTATCATCACATGATTCATCTTCCTCGCTTGTTTCATTTCCATCAGTAGAGTATGACAGCTACCTCATCATCTCCAACTTCTTCTAATAGGTGTTGAGGATGTTCCAGACTATTTTCTAACTCTATGTCCACTGTATGACGAACAACTGATAGATCGTTTTGATACACCACAACTACCTTATTATTGACCTCAATCCTATCCACATGCTTAGTCTTTGTAACCACCCACCAATCAGCTTTATCCCTACGCAAAGGATATGGAGCATAATATACTTGCCTAATATTTTGTGCAATTATGAAGGAATCATACTAACCATACTATCTCTTGTGGTTGACTTCAATTATGTTATGCTGACAATTCACCCCTGTACCTCTATGGCTTGGATCAAACCACTTGCACCGAAATAATACTATCTTCTTCTTAGGATAACCAGGATATTAAAGTTGTATGATATTCTGTAGCACACTGTAATAATCAGCAGTTACACCGTTACCATCAACATCGCCTTTGATGCACACTCCACTATTATTGATTTTCTTATACTGAGAAACTTCTTTCGGTTGAAACTTGTAATCACTTACAATGTACTTATTCATTGTCTTAACTTGAGTGTTAGGCCCAAGGGCTATATCTTTCACAAATTAGATATGTTCTCCAGTATTCGGTTGATAACCCTATATAAGATTATTAGATAATTACAAATCAACAACTATCATATGTATTGTCATTTAATAGAAATTATGCAATGAAATTCAAGACATACAAAATCATGCAACCAATTCAAAAACTTTATATGTATTGCGTCATTTCCCTCCAGATCTACAAAGTAATTGTTAGAGATTTTGATAATTTTTATTAGTTTCATCCTTATCAATACTTCACGTAATTCAATAACATAATTATAAATTTACCGAAGAAATACTTGAATTTCAGGGCAGTTGAGCAAAACATGTGTCATGGATGATTGCATCTCCATACTACTCAAGGCCTGTTTTGGAGGCATTTTAGAACCTCGGCTTGGTTGATTGAATATGGACATTGATAGGTAGTCATGATCAACCTCACCTACATCATTACCGTTGGCCCTATTTCTCATACACAACAATTGGTCACTGATGTAATAAGAACACAAATGAGCGATTTCCTTAGCAATATAAGCTTCACGAATACATCCTTCAATGTATGTCTCTGCTTAGCTAATATTTTGCATTTTCTAATGGTCCTGCACATATTTAATATCTTATTATACAGTAATTAATTAAAAATATAAATTAAGGCATTAAGTTTGATTCATTATCTCTAGAAAGAATACATCCACCTATATTGAACCAGGCTCCAAGGCGTGTCTCTTGTACAAGATGAATAGGAAGATGTTCCATCACATCAAAAAATCCACATGGAAAGATCTTCTCGGGCTTAGTCGTAATGACTGACATATTCTGTTCCATCCTTATAATATTATCTCCGTCAAAGTGTTAGAGCAAAAATCCTTGAAGAACAAACTTAATTCCATGATTGGTTTAGCCTCAATAGGTTTGGTATTGTAAGGCTTAACACCTTACTTGTACTCTCCCCGTTGGGGCCCCATATACTTTACTTTTTGATAAATAGAAAATAGCCCCGGACTGCGAGTCTGGTGGATTAGGGGGTGGGCAAAAAATTCGAAGAACTAAAAAATCGAACCGAATCAGGATTTAGTGATTCAGTTCGGTTTTTTTATTTTGGATATGAACCGAATCGAAAAAACTGAATTAAATATATTTATTTTTTATTTTTTATTTTTTATTTTTTATTTTTTATTTTAGGCTACTACTATCTCTTGAATCATAGTAATTGAAGCTAATCTATGAAGCTAATCTGAAAGTCGCATGCGGCATGAACTTGATTAACGTATCACGGAAGCATTGACATAAAATGTAGGGAGAAAAAGTAGTTGTAAATTGATAAAATTTTAAATGGTCATAACTCTGCGCTCGGATGTCAGTTTTACCCAATTTTTTTGATTTTGCGTATTTTTTTGAGACGGGGCCGTTTTGGCGCAGCCAATTTTTAGAAAAACGTCCATTTTTCCAATCAATTTGTGTTTTCCTCAAAATCGATTTCTAATTTTCCTTTTTCTTTAGTTAACATTTCACGATACACAATAGATTTCAACGTCGAAATTTCATGATAGTGTAGGTGTGAATGTCAATTTCAGTTTTGAAATTCAATTTTTTTTTTTTTAAAAAAAATTCCCCGACCCGACCCACTAGAAAAACCGATATAATCCGATACGTTCGGCATATAAACCGAACATATCGGTTTTTTAAAAAAAGTTGTATTCGGTTCATATTTTTCGGATACAAAACCGAACCGATCCGAACTGATATACGCCCACCCCTATGGTGGATTGCAAAAAAAAAAACTCCATGATTGGTTTTCATAATCTCTGAGGTAGGCCACTAAATGCAATAGGAATCAAGGTTTCTATGAAAATATGGCAGTAATGAGTTTTCATACCAACCAACTTTCCTTTAGTACACTTGTCAAAATTTGATGCATAGCCCTCTGGCATCCGCAAATTCTTAACCCACTGAAAAATATCTCGTTTCTCATCCAAGGTGAATGAAAAACTAGCCTTGTATTTGAATACTTTCTTATTAGTTGATTCCTGCAAAGACAATTCAGGGCACCTAAAATATTCATTTAAGTTCATTCTAGCCTTTGGGTTATCTTTGTCTTTCCCTTAACATCCATCACGGTGTTGAATAAATTATTAAAGTAATTAGATTATACCGTAGAAGATTATCCTTCCAATACAGTAACTCACAGAATATGCTCTGTTAGTATAATTATGTTCAACACCATAACCAGGCAATCTATAAGGTGTAACTTTTGTAACCTTAGGCAAGTGACAAACCCTTTCCCAAATTTCCTCTCATGTCAACGTTCGAGGTGGCGAATCATTTTCAACTTTATTCTTTCTAAATGTTTGTTTTATTTTTCTGAATTCATGATACATAGGCAAGAATTGACGATGAAAATCACACCATGAATTTTTACGGTCATGTTTTAAAGTGAAGGCTTTACTATTTTCCATGCAATGCGGACAAGCTAGCTTTCCAGCAGTCATCCAACCAGACAATATCCCATACACAGGAAAATCATTAACATTTCACATTAAAGAATCACACAAGATGAAATTAGTCTTAGTTGAAACATCATATGTCACTACACATTCACACCACAATTGTTTTAAATTATCAATCAAACACGGTAGACAAGCATCAATCAGAACTTTTGGATTACGAGGACTAGGGATAATACAATTCAGGAATATGTACGGACTTGTCATACACATCTCAGGAGAAAAATTATACGGAGTAAGAAATACATGCCAACAAGAATAAGGTGCAGCAAAAACTAAGAATTGTGTGAAATCATCCGCACACAAACCCAAATGAATGTTCCTGGGTTTACTAGCAAAATCAGGATAAGTTCTATCAAAATATTTCCACGCTTCTCCATCTGATAGGTGACCAAGGTTGTACGCATCGTCGAGTTCTGCTTCTCATATGAGATGAGACACTGAAAGTAGAATGAAATATGATGTAGAAATAGAAACTGATGATATAATAAATGAAGATGCAAATGATTACCCAGAAGAAGAGTTAGTAAAAAAAGAAATGAAAGCTTCCTGAGGATTAAGGCTTGATGACGAAAGGACTAAAACGAGCATGTCCACTTAATTTACAATGTTCTAAATCAACATCTTGCTTATAAAAAAACATACAAACATTTGGATAACAATGAATTCTATCATACGTCAACCCTAACTTGAAAACCAGTCTCTTTGCCTGATAGTAATTTTTACTTATGTCAAATTCAAGACTAACTAGTTCCCCCACAATCTTAATTAGAGTGTCCATAACACCTTCAACAACATTCCAATCTGATTTGATATTAATAAACTGCAACATACAACTTAGAATGAGGACTCCTGATTCAAAGTGGACAACTAGCCTCTTCTAATTCTTGATAGACGTGCATTCCTTCTCCATTGGGAGGTTGCTCAATAATTTATTCAGGTTCAAACCCAGAATGTATCCCAAAAGCATCATTGACATGAATTAACTCTATCATATTGGAAATGAATATTTTCCTGTGACCTACTACTTTCACCAACAACCAAATTATAATATATACCATTGACCTTATCACCCTCTCCGTGATCAGTCCAAATAGAATATCTGGCCTTAAATCCCTTACGATATAAATGAAGCTTAACCATTTCCAATTTAAAATACTTTATACACTTGCAAATAAAACAAAGACACCTAATTACTCATTCATTTTGGTAAGGATCAAGTGACATTGCATGTATGATAAACCCTTTAACACCTTCAATAAATTTATTATTAACAGCCACACGGTTACTATTATTCCTATTATACATCCACATACGATGATCCATCTACAAAAATACCCATAAAATAAAAATATTAAATTATCAGTTAGGTTGAATTATACTATTAATTAAACTACAACTAATTTGTGGTTGAAATATTAATTTTAATTATTGCATATTCTTTGGAATATGCTTAATTAACGAAATTCTTTTAATTAAAATGCATCCTTAATAATTAAGAATCTACAAATGATTAACGTAATTTTTCAAAACTAGTGAGATCTACATTTATAATGATATTGAACATAGATATAGCCAATTTCAACAAAACAACAATATAAAGTGGTCCCTATACATTTTTGACAAATAAAGTCTACTTTTTATGTCAAATTCAAATTCATACACATCAATAAATTACAAACATTACATAAATAAACTAATTACATACACATTAAAGCTAGAAACTAAGATTATCTACAAAAAATCCAAAAGAAATCATCATAAAAATATTGGCAAAAAAGTCTATATTTGTTTCACAAAATCAAGTTTCTACACATCAATACTACTATAAAGTTATAAATTAAAGGAAAACTAACCTAAATAGACTAATGTATTAATAATGAACCTACAAATTTAAAGATAACAATAAAATTTCAAGAAAATTTAAAAATCCTTGTTTGAGGAACTTACCTCATTGTTTTGGGAAAGAGAGGGATTGGGAGCACGTGGCGGTCGCCGGTGGGCGGGTATGGCTGATGTTGGTTGGGGATAAGGGAAGAGTTGGTGGCATTGGTGGGGGGTGGGGATGGGAAGGGTTATTTTATTTTTTATGATTTGGGGAAGAGGGAGATGGGGATTAAAGACCCGATCTGGTCTGATATAAATAACGAAACCGACGCGGTCTGTCAGTTTTATCTGTCATTTGACTACGTTGACCAATATTTTGTAAAAAAAAATAAAACGACGGAATTTGTTGTTTTTATTTAAAATAATTAAGAATATTTTATTAATCAAATTAAAATTTAAAAATAATTTTTTAATAATAAACTGACGGACTCCGTCGGTTTTTATATATTAATTTTAATTTAATTTAATTTTAGTTAAACCAACGTAGTTCGTTGATTTAAAAAAATTAAAAATTATTAAAACCGACGGACTGCGTCGATTTTCGTCGATTTATTTTTCCGAAGCAGTCCGTCGATTTTTAGCAGTTTTTTTGTAGTGTACTTCTGAAAATGGAATATGAACAACCAAAACGTTATTGAAATTGAATGTTAAAGAAAATAATATCATGACAATCGACAATACTGTCTAACTTAAAATTCAGTTATCTCTTTTTATATTTATATCTTTCTTTTTCGCTTCATATTAATGCATAATCGATCAACCTTTATGTTTGAATTTGTCCTTTTTTAAATATCTTTTCTATTTTCCCCATTTATTGCTACATCAAAACAAAAAAGGGAAAAGGTTCAAATATATCCCTTAACTCCGCGATTTAAAACAGATATACCCCTCATTAAAAAGTGGTGCATACATACCCTTTCCGTTACATAAATGATGCAAATATGCCCTTTTGCTGATGAAATATTTTTTAAAAATTAATTGGCTTATTTTTTAATTAAAAAAATACCACGGCCTTTTAAAAAAAGTCTACCCATTTTGTTGGGGTAGACTTATTTTTTTAAACCACGTGATAATTCTTTTTGGGTAGATTGAGTCTGGTTCGTTTAAAAATGGATAGACTTATTTTTTTAAAGCCACATACTTTTAAAATGAACCAGATTCGATCCACCAGAAAAAAAAATTACCACGTGACTTTAGAAAAGTAAATCTACTAACAAAATGGGTAGACTTATTTTTTTAACGCCACGTGGCTATTTTTAAATTAAAAATTAAGCTAAATAATTTGTAGAAAAATCCTGTCAGAGAAAAGGGTATATTTGCACAATTTGTGTAATGACAGGGGTATATCGCATCATTTGTGTAACAATAGGGATATATATACACCACTTTTTAAACGAGGAATGTATCTGTTCTACATCGTAAAGTTAAGAGATATATTTATACATTTGCCCTTAAAAAACCACAAAAGTCACTCTTTGAACTCTCTCAATTATGTATCTACTAGAAAGGCACCCCGACAACGTGGTTCTCTAGTTTAGCTGAAGTATTTTAGTAAAGAAATTGTGTACAAATAATATCTGTCATGTATTATAGCAACATGTACAAAATTATATTCTATGTCGACTTTAGTTACAATTACACAAACTTGAGTGTTAGGAAACTAATCAATCATGTCTACTGTCGTTGATGCAAGTATTTTTTCAATCTATCCGAGATTATCTCCCGTTTGTAATCTCAACTATATGTGATGAAAGCTTTTGAAGGTGAAAATACTTCCAACTTTTTTTTCTGGACATATAGTAACCTGCAAATACATTATAGTAATAGGTTACAAATTACAATGTAGCTCAAAAACACTCAAGGCATGAAGTTTACTTGCTTGGAAAAATGAGGGAAACAAAATATATGAGCAAAAAGGATTCTGATGAGAAATATGGCTCGAATTAAAAAATAAATTAACAGATGTGTCAGTTAAATTATTTTGTTGCTTTCTTTTCAGTTGCCTCCTATTATAAAGTTCTTTCAGACACTTGATACGGCAATATGTTGTAGCTGGGATATTTTCATTTTACATTATAATTATGTAAGAGCAAACGCGTAATGCTAACACATCTATTTATGCATTTAATAGCTCAGTTATCTAACACTTTTGAAAAGTAATGCGATACAATAAACATCTTCTTTCTCCAAACTTTTTGCTTCATTATAGTGAAAACAAACTGTTATCAAGTGTAAAGTAGAACATCACTTTGAAAGAGGAGATTATTATCACAGTTCTTATGAATCAAGAGTGCACGTGATTTATAAAGTTTAACACACTAACCATCATTTTTTTTTTAAATAGGACACAAAATAAAGCTTCCTGATTATTTCTATTAACGTGTACCTAAACACGCAGTAGCCTGAGGTGGAGCGGCGTGTGTCCGGACAGCCTGCCCAATCAGCATCCGTGTAGGCTAACAATTTGACTGGTGCTGAGGGGTATAGAAGAGTTGCAAATGTTGTTGCTAAGACCTGCTGGTAGGGGTGAGCGGGTCCGGGTACCCTAACTTTTTTAAACTACCCGGACCCTACCCAGTAAACGATCGGTTCCTAAATCTGTTACCCGGAACCTACCCATAGCAATCATTACCCGGAACCTACCCGGACCCTGCGGTTCCGGGTAGGTTCCAGTACTCTAGAAACATTTGTCATAAATAGTATACTACTGCATAGGGATTGCATAATATGGAATGAAGCTGACAAAATATGTGTGAAATATTGCATAATATGGAACGGCAAAGAGAAAAGCAAGAAATTGGACACTTCATTACAACAGAGATATACCGCAACCCGACCTTTTAAATGACTACAACACAAACACAAATCACAATGACCAAAAGAAGAAAACATTGCAAAATTACATGCATTGACATCCGTGATTTTGAGATCGCATTGATGCCGCCGCCGCATTGCCGCCTGCCAGATTCTTCATTGTCGCATCGCCAGATTGTCGCCGCCAGATTGTCCGCCGTGATTGTCTGCCGCCAGATCTTCTTTGCCGGGCCGTGACTAACATCTACATTTTGAGAAGAGTTTAAATGTCACACGTCCACTTGCATACTAATCCACCATTATGTCTTCCGTGACACAAGTAAGCTCTACAAAAATAAAATAAAACTATTGTGAGATTCCAAGACAAAAGATAATACACAAAAATAAAAATTCTAAATAACCCAAATCCATAAAACAAAAATAAAGAAAGACTTAGTGAGTAGTGACTTACCTTCCTCATATTTTTCTGCATCTTCCATATATTTCTCAACACTAATTGATTTTGAAGATGAGCGCAACCAATCTTGGCAACAAATCAAAGCTTCCACAAATTTAGGAGTTAGAGAGCTGCGAAATTGATCAAGCACTCGACCAGATGTGCTAAAAGCCGATTCCGAGGCTACCGTGGATACGGGGATGGCTAAGATGTCTCTAGCCATCAAACTGAGAACCTTGTAAGTCGACTTAGCAGCATTCCACCACATCAATAAATCAAATATTTCATTTTTGGGCTCACGAGGACTACTAAGGTACCTTTCCAATTCAGATCTTAAATCCCCACTAAGTTCATCTTGGTCATCCTGGTACCAATCTTTGACAAGTGAAGCTGGATCAACAAAACCAAAATTTTCTCCACCAACATTGTCAATAGAGCCTTGAGACTCATCCAATACATTAGAATCAAGCATAGAAGAATGATTTTTGTCATAGAATGCAAAAAGACGTTCCAATACATTCATTACCTTACTAACGATCAATTCTATTTTAGCATCATCAACACCAATCCTTCTACAACTCCAATTCAGAAATCTCAACTTATATCGAGGATCTAGTACTACGGCTATCAACACCATCATGTTTGTTTTCTCAATACTCCCATAATACTTGTCAAATTTGGCTCTCATTTTTGTAGCCATTGCCTTAAGGTTTTCATTATTATTTTGGCTTTCACATTGATTAATGTTGAAAACATGCTAATAACTTCATGAAAATAATGGTTAGTTGTCACATAGAGACTTCTGACATCCTAATAGTAGCCTCATAGAAATTTCTCAAAAATAAAGACAACAAGGATGCATTTTCCCAATCCTCATCTTTCGGGACACCACAATCAAGCTCGCCACAAAAGCCATATCATCATCTTCAAGTCTTACAAATGCTTGTTTGAACTTACTAGCACTTTCTAACATAAGATATGTAGAATTCCACCTCGTACTAATATCAAGACAAACAGAGCCCTTATAAGTTATGCCCTCTTCAGTTATACAACGTTGGAATTGTTGTGCTCTACTTGGGAACTCCTAACATACTTAATGGCCGAATTCAACTAATTGATTCACGAACCTCACTCAACCCATCTTTCACAATCAAATTTAATATATGAGCTGCACATCTCATATGAAAAAACTCACCCCCCAAAACAAGGGCATTTCTTAACTTGTCCTTCAAATAAGCAATTGCCACATCATTAGAGCTCGCATTATCAACTGTAATTGTTGATATACGATCTCTAATTCCCCACTCAATTATACATTTTTCTACCATCTTACCAATATCCCTACCTTTATGGCTAGGCATAACAACAAAGTTTAGCAATCGCTTATGCAAATTACAATTTTCATCAATAAAGTGAGCGGTAAGACATAAGTAACTCAAATTTTGAATGGAAGTCCAAATGTCAGTGGTGAGAGCAATCCTAGATTTAAGAGATGACAACTTATCTTTTAAGCATGAGTTTTCACAAACATAAAGTTTCATGCAATCCCTAGCAATTGTGAATCTTGAAATATGCTTAAATAAAGGTTGTAATGCCGACACAAAACCCCTAAAACCTTCACGTTCAACCGTTCTAAATGGTTGCTCATCAATAATAATCATCCTAGCCAACATGTGCCTACAAAACTCTTTATCATATTTCCAAGTGCTAAGCATATGCTCATTATCCCCATTTATACTACCTTTAAAATGACCACCAAGCAATTTTTGCTTCTTGTCAATATTGTGAGGATACTTTTGCAACTTCTCAAATGTTTCCACATGGATGAGGTACCATTGCTAACACTATAAGCTAAGCCTTCATTGCAATAGTTACAAATAGAAACAACATTACCAGGTTTTCTCATCTATTGCTTTACCAAAATGCTCCCAAACCTCGATTTTGTTGCCTTCTTTTCGATGGTGCACGAGTTGTGGATGCCGTGCTAGCCTCAGTCATCTACCAAAAAAAGTATCAAAATAAAAGGGAAATATCAACCCAAATACTAGCTTTTCTAACAGTAAATCAACCCAAATACTAACAACAAACAATAAAAATAAAAAGCAAGAACATCATAATACGTAAATAAAAACAAGAACATTATAATACGTAAATCAACCCAATAAAATCAACCCAACAAATGCAAAAATCTAATGTTCTTCACTATGCAACAACTTTAAGGGTTATTCATTACCTTTAACAAAACCGAGAGGAATTCGAGCACAATACAACAACCTTTGTCAAGCTTCTGGAGTGAGAGAGTAGACTGGCGATGGCGAGACGCGAGCTACGTAATGGCGACTGGCGACGGCGATGGCGAGCTGCGTAGTAGTGCGACTGCGAACTGCAAACAAGTTAACAACAAACAATAAAAGGGAAATATCAACCCAAATACTAGCTTTTCTAACAGAAATCAACCCAAATACTAACAACAAACAATAAAAAATAAAAAAACATTAACATCATAATACAGAAATAAAAAACAGTAACATTATAATACAGAAATCAACCCAAGAAATCAACTAAATACAGAAATCAACCCAAGAAATCAACCCAAGAAATGCAAAAATCTAATGTTCTTCACTATGCAACAACTTTAAGGGTTATTCATTACCTTTAGCAAAACCGAGAGGAATTCGAGCACAATACAACAACCTTTGTCAAGCTTCTGGCGACTGGCGACTGGTGACGGCGATGGCGAGCTGCGTAGTAGTGCGACTGCGAAGTGAACTGTGAGTGTGAGTGTGAGCTGCGAGCTATGGCGAAGTGCGAAGTGAACCTGTGAGCGAGCTGCGGCGAAGTGCGAAGTGCGAAGTGCGAGTGAACTGTGGTCTGTGAGTGTGAGTGTGAGTGTGAGGCTGTGAGCTGCGAACTGATGAAGTGAAGATTTTGAAATTAGGGCGAAGTAAAGATTTTGGAAATTTGGGCGAAGAGAAGTAGTGAAATGCGAATTCCTTTTAACCGGACTGGGCCAAATAATCGGACTGGGCCAAAAATTTAAAAGCTCCAAAGCCCAAAACTAAATAATTTAAATTGGGGTAGGTTCATAGGGTCCGGGTATCGGTTCCGGGTCCGGGTACCCGGTTTATATTTATCGGAACCGGAACCGGACCCGATATTGATCGGTTCCTAATTTTAATACCCGGAACCTACCCGTTATTATAATATATCTACCCGGAACCTACCCGATAGTATCGGTTCCGGTCGGGTATCTGGGTACCCTGTACCCGTGCTCACCCCTACCTGCTGGCTCCGAAACCTTCTTTTGGAGCTTCACTGTCCCTTGCGTCAGGCGTCTGTCGTCTATTGTGATAACATATCCGCTATTTATTTATCTCTTAATCCGGTTCAACATCAGTGGACCAAGCATATTGAGATGGATATACACTTTGTTCGTGAGAAGGTTCCTCTCGGTCATGTTAAGGTATTGCATGTGCCTTCCTCATATCAATACGCGGATATCTTCACGAAGGGTCTTCCTCGACTTTAGATCCAATCTCAGTGTTCGGCCTCCTCCCGCTTAAACTGAGGGGGTGTATTAACGTGTATGTTAAACAAAGTAATATACCTGTGATATACACCCAATATACAGAAGTGTATATCACGGGTAAATGATCTTGAAAGTGGGCTTCAGCCCATCTCGGGCAGTGGCTTCAGCCCTTCACGGGCAGAAGCAGTGTAGTATATTTGGAATGTATATTGTTGGTATATTGTAGTGTAAATGTTACCTTAATTAGTCTTATACACTTACCATAATTGTATAGTTAGAATTATGGTAGAATAAGGTTTTAGGGATAGAATAGGAATATGATTCTCCTATTATGGAAATATGTCACTTGTATATATACCTTTCAATTAATGAAAATAATCAAGGGGATTATTTCTTTCATGGTATCAAAAGTCTAGGTCAAACAAAAATTTCTCTCTCAATTTTTGTTCATCCTCTCGGCCGAGACCCCCCCCCCCTTCGGGTTTACCAAATTTGTTCTTCCGCTCTCAAAATCTCTCTTACAAATTCCTCTTTCACCTCTTGTTCTTTCGTTATGTCTACGTCAAATAACACATTTCACCCTGCCCTTATTGTTTCTAACATCAAGAATCATATCCTATTAATTCTTGAAATAGAAAACGTCCAATACGCGACGTGGGCCAAGTTATTCAAAATTCACGCTCGTTCGCATCAAGTCATCCATCACATCATCCCCGCGGCGCTTGATGATACAGAGGTGCCTAAACGCGAGGATGATCCTAAATTATGGACAACGCTTGATGCCACTGTCCTTCAGTGGATATATTCTATTATCTCCACCAATCTATTGCAGACGATTATCGAGCTAGACGCAACAGCGATGGCCGCATAGGATAGACTGCGTGACATATTCCAGGATAGTCAAAATTCCAGAGTTGTTACTCTTGAACAGGATTTTTCCCACGTCAACATAGAAAATTTCCTGAACGTTTCAGCATATTGCAAAAGGTTGAAAGAATTGGCGGACCAACTCCGCAACGTTGGTGCGCCAGTTAGTGAAGATCGTCTTGTTTTACAGATGGTTGCTGGCCTATCCGAGGCCTATAGTGGCATTGGAACTCTCCTTCATCAAAGTAATCCTCTTCCAAGGTTCTATCAAGCCCGCTCCATGCTTACCTTGGAAGAAGCCGGTTTGGCTAAAAAGGCAGCTAATAATACTAGTCCCGTGGTCATGATGACTTCCTCCCCTAGTCATCAAAATTTTGGTAACAATTCTAACCAAAATCGATCACAAGAGGGCAACAAAAATGGCCGAAAAAATAATGGGAAAAATCGAGGGGGAAAATGCGGCTGCTCCGGCGGCAGTCACGGTGGCCAAAGCAGCAGCAGTGGACCCCATCCAGGTTACAGTGGGCCACCAACCCACTGGTCTCGACTGGAGCCTGCGGGCCGTGGGCTTGACCCGATGGGCGGTGGCCCTACGGCCCACATCCGCGGCGACATTCTAGCGGCGGCGATGGGCCTTCCAGCCTAACGGCCCATCGCCCACAGGCCCAGACACCCGGCTCAGAAGCTGATTCTGACCCCAGTTCAGCCCAGGTCTGGAATTCTTGGGTCTCGGCCTCCGCAAGCTCACCATGCAGCAGGCCCCACTCAGACCGATATCGAGGCCGCGATGCACACATTGGGTTTGCCTCAATCGGATCAAAATTGGTGTATGGACACCGGTGCCACTACCCACATGACATCCGATTCAGGTAATCTCTCATCTTATTCCAATTTGAGTAACCCTCGGGGTATAATTGTTGGTAATGGCAACTCTATTCCAATTCAGGGTTATGGTCAGAAAATGTTGTCTCCCCCCAATCCACTCCTTATCTTGAAAAATACTTTACATGCCCCCAAATTGATTAAAAACTTAGTGTATGTCCGAAAGCTCACCACTGACAATTCTGTTTCTATTGAATTTGATCCTTTTGGTTTCTCTGTGAAGGATTTCAAGACGGGGTGTCCTCTTATGAGGTGTGATAGTAGGGGAGATCTTTATCCTATCACGCCCGATTTCAGTCCATCGAGTCAAGCCTTGCCATCAGCCTTTGCAGCCATTTCTCCTTCCTTGTGGCATGCTCGCCTTGGTCATCCGGGATCCTCTATTTTGTCCGTTTTAGATAAAAATAGTTTTATTTCTTGTAAGGGTACGAGTCGTACTCCACTTTGTCAATCATGTTCGTTAGGAAAAATTGTTAAGTTGCCATTTGTAGACTCAAATTCTCATACTTCAATGCCATTTGATATTATTCATAGCGACCTATGGACGTCTCATATTCTAAGTTCGTTGGGTCATCGGTATTATGTTCACTTTTTGGATGATTATTCTAAATTTTTGTGGACGTTTCCAATTGCAAATAAATCTCAAGTGTTTTCCGTCTTCATAAAATTTAGAGCATTCATTAGAACACAATTCGAAAGAGAAATAAAAAATATTCAGTGTGATAATGGAAAAAAGTATGATAATAGGGTGTTTCGGGAGTTCTGTGCTAATAATTAGATCAATTTTTATTTTTCTTGTCCTCATACATCTTCACAAAATGGGAAAGCCGAACGCAAAATTCGTTCTATAAATAACATTGTCCGCACTCTCTTAATTCATGCTTCCGTACCCCCATATTTTTGGCATCATACTCTTCAAATGGCGACATATCTCCTTAACATAATTCCTTCCAAAGGTCTGACATATTCTTCCCCCCTCCTAATTTTATTTAATAAGAATCCTTCTTATTCTCATCTTCGGGTTTTGGGTACTTATGTTATCCGTTATTCCTTTCCACCACAATTAACAAACTTCAGGCTCGGTCCACTCCGTGTGTGTTTTTGAGTTATCCGTCTAATCATCGTGGTTACAAATGCTTTGATTTATCCTCCAAGAAAATCATCATTAATCGCCATGTAATTTTTGATGAAACTCAATTTCCCTTTACTAAAGTTCATACTCCCGAGCTTAGTTCGTATAACTTTTTGGATGATGGTATATCCACATACATTACTTACCATTTTTCGGACATATCCCGCACCCAAAATTCTCCAGCGAACCGCTTGGCCCGGCCCACTGTTCGTTGCGGTTCCGTCAACTGGATCAGTTCGGCGATTGGGCGATCGGCCCAGTGCAGGAACTGGTCGATCCACTCGATTTACGAGTTGGGCGGCCAGCCCAGCTGCTATTGGCGATGCATCCCGAGCCCAGAAAATTCTCAAAATCTGCCCACCTCTTCCTCGAGTCTTAGACAAGTCACTCGTAGCCAATGGGGTATTTTTACACCAAAAAGACATTTTAGTTTATATTCGAATGTCTCTAAATCCCCCTTGCCCAGTAATCCTGTGTCTGTCTTAAACGATCCGAATTGGAAAATTGCTATGACTGATGAATATAATGCTCTTATTGATAATAAGATGTGGGAGTTGGTGCCCCGTCCCTCTGGTATTAATGTTATCAGGTCTATGTGGATTTTTGCTCATAGGGAAAATTCAGATGGTTCATTCGCTCGATATAAGGCACGGCTTGTGGGTGATGGTAAGACTCAGTAGGTTGGGATAGATTGTGGTGAGACATTTAGTCCGGTGGTCAAGCCGGCTACCATTCGCACTGTGCTTAGCTTGGCTATTTCAAAGGCATGGCATATTCATCAGTTGGATGTCAAGAACGCTTTCCTCCATGGTAATCTCAAGGAAACAGTCTATATGCATCAGCCGTTGGGGTTCAGGGATCCCAACCATCCTCATCATGTCTGTTTGTTGAAGAAGTCCTTATATGGGCTTAAGCAGTCACCACAGGCCTGGTATACAAGGTTTGCTGACTATATGTGTCGACTATTGGGTTCACTCATAGCCGGTCAGATAATTCATTGTTCATCTACCGTCGTGGTTCGTCCTTGGCCTACATTCTGTTGTATGTGGATGATATCATTTTGACTGCCTCTTCCGATGTCTTACGCCAGTCTATCATGACCATGCTCATCTCTGAGTTTGATATGAAAGACTTAGGGCCCTTGGGTTATTTTTTGGGGATTGCCGTTAAGCGACATTCAGATGGATTGTTTTTGTCTCAGCGAAAGTATGCAGCTGAGATCATCGAGAGAGCCGGGATGTCATCCTGTAAATCCACTTCTACTCCAGTTGATACTAAGCCCAAGCTTGGTGCCGCGGCCGGCGTCCTTTATGAGAATCCGACCCGTTATCGCAGTCTTGCAGGGGCCCTTCAGTATCTTACCTTTACCAGACATGATATTACGTATGCTGTTCAGCAGGTGTGTTTATTCATGCATGATCCCAGAGTTGAGCACATGAATGCAATCAAACGCATCATTCAGTATATTCAGGGTACACTGGACTATGGTTTGCATTTGTATCCTTCATCGACATCCACACTTGTCTCATACACAGTTGCGGATTGGGGTGGTTGTCCGGACATCAGATGGTCTACGTCTGGCTATTGTATGTTTCTTGGCAACAACTTGGTCTCCTGGTCTGCAAAGCGTCAGACGACTCTATCCCGCTCAAGTGCCGAGGCAGAATATCGAGGGGTAGCTAATGTGGTCTCAGAATCATGTTGGTTACATAACTTGCTTTTAGAGCTTCATTGTCCCATTTAGAAGGCGACCTTAGTGTATTGTGATAATATTAGTGTCATCTACCTGTCAGGTAATCCGGTTCAGCACCAACGCACTAAGCATATCGAGATGGACATTCACTTTGTCCGTGAAAAGGTTGCTCGGGGACAGGTACACGTATGTCATGTCCCGTCAAGATATCAAGTTGCAGACATCTTTACAAATGGTCTTCCCTCGGTACTCTTTGAAGATTTTAGGGACAGTCTCAGCGTTCGAAGACCGTCCGCTATGACTGCGGGGGTGTGTTAAACAAAGCAATATACCCGTGATATACACCAAATATACATAAGTGTATATCACGGGCAAATGATCTTGGTAGTGGGCTTCAGCCCATCTTGGCGATAATTGACCCATCTCGAGCGATGGCTTGACCCATCACGGGTAGAAGCAGTGTAGTATATTTGGAATGTATATTGCTGGTATATTGTAGTGTAAAGGTTACCTTAATTAGTCTTGTACACTTACCATAATTGTATAGTTAGAATTATGGTAGAATAAGGTTTTAGGAATAGAATAGGAATAGGATTCTCCTATTATGGAAATATGTAACTTGTATATATACCTTTCAATTAATGAAAATAATCAAGGGGATTATTTCTTTCAGTGTACCTATGTGTTTAGAATCCTAATTCTATCCCACCACCATAATTAGAATATATTCCATATATTTTGTATGGAATTATGGTAAGTAGAGGATTCATTATTGTACTAGGGTTATACTACACATTGTATACTATATATATTTGTATTAATGAGAAAGTCTCCCTAAGAGAGATTAATACTATTCTACAATTTCTCTCCTTCATTACCACACATGTTAATGAAAAGATAGCACAATTTTCTTTTTCAAGGTGTATAGTTAAGCAGGTAACAATACGAACAACATACCGCTTTTCCGTATTTTTTCTAGAAAATTGGTCGAAAGGAACTTAATACCAAGCACCACGCACAAAGAGAACTCTTACATAATCATCATAATCTAAAAAAATATTACTCAGCAGACTTGCAGCTTTAACAATGGACTACTAAATTTTTAATTCAAAACTGCATATTGCAGGATAGTGTAATTCTTGTACCCTATAGAACGCATGGAATTATTAATATTCATCTCAAAAGATATTTAGCAAACTACAATAACTATTGCACTCTTAAAGTATATTGAACATGTGGTTACCCCTGACATCTATATACCGCAGTAGCTAAGACAACTCAATTTCATTTGCATTGTATTTGAAATTAAATTTTTTATTTTTAATGTGAAACTGCTCGAAAGTGAAAGCTTAAAACAAAGTGATAGTGCCAAAACATCCGGAAATGGCACCACTATTATTCCTTCAATGCCCAGTAACTATTCTGCACAATCTTTTTTTTTTCTTTCTATTTTCAGGATCCTTCAAGGAGTGAAATCCAAAACATACTTTAATTAGAAAGGATATTCCGTAACAGATTCATAAGAACTGTGCCAAGGAATAAGTGCAAACCACAGTTGGTGCTCCACATTTTTTAACGCAGAAGATAGAGTGAAGAATTGAAGCAGTATAGTGTGTTCTCCCGTTACTAATACTGCACTGAATTGAAAGAATAAAAAGAACAAATTAAGAATTTCTTAAGACAAAAGTAGTCAAAAGCGGGGACATAACTATTAGTGAATATTACATTATATTCACCTGAAAATTAGGTGTTTCAGGGTTTGACTCTTGATTCAATGTAAGATTGTATTAATCTCTCTTGAGGAGTGTTTCTCATTAATACAAATATATATAATTATGGTAAATATAGGATCCTTATTCTATTACGATTCCACATTGTACACACTATATATATTTGTATTAATGAGAAAGACTCCCCAAGTGAGATTAATACAATCTTACATGGTATCAAGAGCCAAACACTGAAACACCTAATTTTTCTTCTCTTTCTCGTGTAGCCCCCCCCCCCTTACCTCCCTCGGCCGACGGAACACTACCAACCCTTATAATTTTTTTTCTTTCTTCCATTCTCATCGTCCAATGGCACCAACGACTACCCCTGTCTTCACCGAAGAATCCTCTTCCGCCCCAATCGTCACCCACACCACACTCACTACCTCCTCCACCCCTTCTTTCCATCCGGAGTTTGCCGTCACAAACATCAAGAACTTCGTTCCTATAGTTCTTGATCAAGAAGATGGTCAATATTATTCGTGAGTTGAACTTTTTCGCATTCATGCATGTGCCTATAAAGTGCTGAATCATATTGATGACACTTTCCCGCGTCCTGTAGAGGTTGATGAACTGACATGGCGCCGCCTTGACGCCATCGTCAAACAGTGGATTTATGGCACCATCTCTAAGGACTTACTTCATACGATTATGAAAACCGGTGCCTCGGCTCGTGAATTGTGGCAACGTTTGGAGGAGATATTTCAGGACAATAAGCACACTCGTGCCGTGTATTTAGAGGAGCATTTCAATAATACATGTCTTGAAATTGTTTCCAACATGTCTGAGTATTGTAAACACTTGAAACTACTTGCGGACCAATTATCCAATGTGGGGACACCAATTTTTGAAACAAATATGGTTTTCCAATTAGTTGCAGGCTAGCCGAAGGGTGAATACGATACTCTAGCAACCATGATAGAACAAGCCGATCCACTACCCAGCTTCAACAAGACCCGTTCACAATTATTGTTGGAAGAAATCCGGCGTGCCAAACAGGATGAACACACTTAAAAAGAGTTAGCGGTTGAAAATCTGAAAAAAATGATGTCTCCACCGTCCAACCACCATCGTAGGACAACCAACAACCGTGGGGTAGCCGCAGAGGTGGAAAAAGTGGCAGAGGCCACGACAACAGAAAGGGCGGCAGAGGCCGCAGACACGGAGGTCGCAACCTGCAGCAGCAGACATTCTGGCCGCCCAACGCTTCAATTATGGGTCGATCCAGGCGGTGGCCCAATCCCAAAGAATCGGGCCACGACTCCATTCTCACCGCAATGTAACGAACCAAGACGGTACCTAACTCCTGGCAGCCTGGGATTTTGGGTAGTGCCCCAGGCCCATGCCATTCACATATTCTGGCCTAGCAAGCCAATGTTGCAATAGCCCAGGTCCAGCAGTCAGCATATGGTCTGACCCCCACTGATTTGGGCAAGGCCTTCAGCTCTTTGAACATACAGTAGCCAAATAAAAATTGGTATATGGATACGGGAGCCACATCTCACTTCACCCGATCCTCAGGTAATCTTTTCAAACTGTCTCGTTTAAAGTATCCTCAATTTATTACATTTGGTAATGGTCATCACATTCTAATCACGGTTATGGTACAACCTACACCCAACCACCTCACCTGCTTTTCACCCTAAATAACGTCCTCTATGCTCCCAACATTATTAAAAAATTAATATCCACTCGTAACAATTCTGTGTCTATTGAGTTTGACCCCTTTGGTTTTTGTGAAAGATCTACTTACGGGGACACCTCTTACGAGATGCAATAGTGTGAGGGATCTCTATCCATTCTCATTCACCTCCGCTGCCAGATCCCGCTTTCACACCTCCCTCGCCGCAATCTCTCTGTCAACCTGACACAATAGACTTGGACATCCGGGAGCTCCTGTTTTTAATTTTATTAGAAGCAATATATTTATTCATTGTAATAATGGGAAATTTGCCCAACATTGTTTTTCTTGCCTGTTAGGCAAACATGTTCGTCTTCCTTTTCAGACTTCTTTAAGTGTTACGTTTTCTCCCTTTGACATTGTACATGCAGATTTATGAATATCTCCCATTACTAGCTCGTTGGGTCATAAATTTTATCTCATTTTATTAGATGATTTTCTCACTTTATATGGATTTATCCACTTAAATTCAAGTCTGAAGTGTTTTCCAAGTTTCTTGAATTCTGTGCCGATGTCAAAATACAATTTGAAAAAGCCATAAAATCATTCCAATGTGATAATGGTCATGAGTTCAATAATTCCGCTTTTCACAATTTTTGCACTAATAATGGCATGGTGTTCCGATATTCGTGTCCCCATACCTCCCCTTAAAATGGAAAGGCCGCACGAATCATTCGTATTATTAATAACATGCTTCGTACGATTTTTTTTCATGCCTCTCTCCCCCCTCCATTTTGGGTTTATGATGTTAAAATGGATGAATATATCCTTAATATTTTGCCTACCCATACTCTCCAAAATAGAACATCCACCAAAATTCAATTCTGTCGGATCCCCTCTTATGATCACCTACGAATTTTAGGATGCATGTGTTACCCAAATCTTGCATCTACGACCCCGCATAAACTTGCACCCCGCACCACCCTTTGTGTTTTTCTTAGGTTTCCTACCCAATCATAGGGGTTGTTGTGTTATGACATGTCTTCCCGTAAGATCACCGTGTATCATCATGTCACGTTTAACGAAGCAATCTTCCCATTTGCAAATATCCAAAAATATCAGACCACGGATTACATGTTTCTCGATGAGTCTGAGCCCTCCCCCGTCGTCCACCACATACTCTGCCGTGACTCCATTGTCCCGTCATGCCTAGTTTCGTCCGCCCCATCCCCACCAGATACCGCCGTTGCCATCCCTATCCCATTCAATCAACCATCACCGGCCCAACCCCAGACCGACACTGCCCCTACCCACTGGCTTGACAACCCGACACACCCACCAACATCGAATTATGACACCTTCCATCTCAATAACACTCTCGACACCAATCACAGTCGTAATTCCGACCAGCTGACCCCTCACCGTTATAACCAAATCCCGACCCAAACTATCTGACCCATCTTGCACCCAAATTTCGACACTACTACCTGTCGAAAACCATTCCCGACGCCCGTCACAATCACCGCCAAATCCTCACCCTCAAGTAACCCTGCTACTGCCTTTACCCAACTCATATTTGACCTGAGATACTACTGACCCGAACCCTCCTGCCCAAACAACCCCTATCCCCACCCATAGAATAGAGACATGTGCTCATCACGTGTTTCAAACCCAAATTCTATTTTAATATTTTTCTCTCAAATCATATCCCCACTCTCTAAAACCCCAAATTAGCCACACCTGACCCGAATTGGAATGTGGTCATGCGTGAGGAATTTAATGCTTTAACGAAACAACACACTTGGGATTTGGTTCCTATACCGGATGGGGTGAATGTGATCCAATTCATGTGGCTTTATCGTCACAAATTCAGAGACAGTGGTGACCTAGAATGGTATAAGGCGAGACTTGTGGCTAATGGTACTAATCAGCAAGAGAGTGTTGATTGTGGTAAGAATTTCATTCCAGTGGTTAAACCGGCTACCACTCGCACAATTCTGAGTATTTTTATGGGTAAGTGTTGGCCAATCCATCAGCTTGATGTAAAGAATGCATTCTTACATGGGACTTGAAAGAAACTGTTTACATGCATCAACCACCAGGTTTTGTTCATCCGGAGGAGCCTCATTATGTCTGTCGTCTTCGTAAGTCACTTTATGGTTTAAAACATGCCCCAAAGTGTGGTATGAACACTTTGCTAATTACATTATGCTGATTGGGTTTGTATGCATCAAGTGTGATAATTCTCTCTTTATTTTTCATCGAGGTAGTAACATTGCTTATTTATTGTTATATGTGGATGACATTGTGCTTACTGCCTCCTCTGATGTGTTGAAAAATAAGATCATTGCTCTTCTTAAATCCGAATTTTCTATGACTGACTTGGGGAAGTTGAGCTATTTGTTGGGGATATCCGTGACTAGATTCGCAAATACTATGTTCATGTGTCAGCGTAAGTATGCAGAAGAAATTATGTATAGGGCTAAAATGGCGAACTGCAAAATCATGCCTACTCCGATTGACTCAAAATCAAAGCTCAGTGTTGTTGACGGTAATCCAGTGTCTGATCCCACGCTTTATAGGAGCCTTGCAGGTGCACTTCAGTATCTTACTTTAACTAGGCTTGATATTGCTTATGTTGTTCAACATGTGTGTTTGTTTATGCACACCCCCAGGGAGCCTCATTTTACTGCTCTTAAACGTATCATTCGATACGTTAAGGACATACTTGATTATGGATTGCATCTCTACCCCTCTACACAGACCAAATTATTATTATATACGGATGCAGATTGGGAAGGCTGTCCGGACACACGATGCTCCACCTCCGGCTATTATGTGTTTTTAGGGGATAATCTTATTTCACAGTCTGCTAAGAGACAAGCCACCCTATCCCGTTCAAGTGTAGAAGCAGAGTATAGAGGCGTTGCATATGTTGTTGCTGAGATCTGCTGGCTCCAAAACCTTCTTTTGGAGATTCAGTGTCCCTTGCGTAAGTCGTCTATAGTGTACTGTGATAACATATCCGCGATATACTCATAATCCGGTTCAGCATCAGCGAACCAAGCACATTGAGATGTATATATATATTTTATTCATGAGAAGGTTGCTATAGGTCATGTTAAGGTATTGCATGTGCCTTTTTTCGTATCAGTATGAGGCTATCTTCACAAAAGGACTTCCTAGACAGCTATTTCTAGACTTCAGATCCAGACTCACCGTCCGACCTCCTCCCGCTCCGTCTGGCTGGGCATATTAGTGAATATTACATTATATTCACCATATAATTTGTAATTAATAGTAGTGTATAATTATAGTAAATATAGGATCATTATTCTATTAGGATTTCACATTGTACACACTATATATATTTATATTAATGAGAAAGACTCTTCAAGGGAGATTAATACAATCTTAGGATAACATTTGTGGAGCATTGTGCACTAACTTTTTTTTTAGAAAATCTGTTTTCCGACTTTTCATTTGCACGGTTTTTAATATTTTAGCATCAAGGTAATAAGTTCTCCCTCAACATAGAAACGTAGGTTTACTGTGACATACACATACATTCAAAATACATGTTAGTATATGGAAAAAAAGTCATTTCTTTTAGTACAGAAAAAAAGTCATTGGTCTTCTTTGTCTACATTATGAAAATAACTTATTTTTCAATAAAGCAAAGATAAAATGCTCTGAGAACATAAAAAAGAAACTAATAGTAGTCATTACTTGTTAAATGATAAAATCATCGTCATACTCTTGAATTAGACAGAGAGAAAATTTTGAGAACTATACTAAGAACCTCAACTATATCCGTGAGATATGGGCATGAGAAAAAATTAAGCTATATAAACTTCAAATTCCAGAGAGTTGCACAAGAAAAGAATTTCAAACTTGAGGTTTCCCTGACAAGAAATAAATCTTCATCTTTTTATGAACACAAAAAACTCAACTGTTACGAAATAGCAGTACGATCAATCAGAAAACTTATAGAAGTGATAATATATCTTGCCTTGTATGCTTCAGAAGCCAGCCCAAAGTAAATTGTTTTGCCTCCGAAAAGCAAGTATAATCTGTCGAACAACTCATATACTTTACTGCTTGCTTGGTGAATTCAAGTTGTCACAGTCTGTCTATCTCCGGATAGACGTTCTGTTGCGAAAAACGCTGGGACGCTGTCACAAAATTCAAAAAATTTAAGCTGATTTCAGTTTTTTAATATTGGTAGGTAAAAATGGTGTCAAAAAGATTAAACAAAACAAACGGTTGAGTCGAGAGATGACTCTTTGTCTTTAAGACAAAATTAACCCGTATAGATACTTTTACGGTGATGGACAATAGTCTCCCAAGATAAAACATCAACAATCAACTATACAAAGTAAATAAAGTTGATTCTAGTGAAGATATAAACATAGAACAGCTTGCTGATTCTATTTCTGTGTTTCGAATAGAACAACTAGAAGAAAAGAGTTTATGTTTCTGTTCCTGTGTTTCAAACAGAACAAACAGAAGAAAAGAGTTATGTTTCTGTATATTTTTTAACAAAAAAAAAAAGAAAGGAGTTTGTGTTATGTATATCAAACTGAACAGTAAAGTGTTCAACTTATATTAGAAGAGGAGGGCCGTCGCAACTTTTCAGAACTCTTTCGAACAGTGGCAATGTTTCCGGACTCTGCCGGAAGAAAGTCATATTATCTTAGCTTGATGGTTCTGGGGCCACGATTCAAGATTTGGTTCATCATGTTGCCTATTATCGTCTTCCACGCACTAAAGATGCAAGTTGATAAGTTGATTGGAACACTAATGGTTCGAGAGACAATTTACTATTAGCTCAATTGTGTCTCCCCTGATAGGATGCCATTATCAGAGAAACAAACACTGGTTAAGAGTACAATTTTAGATTTTATGAGGCCTAGTATGGTACACCTGGAGGAGAAAAGAAGAGGATTAGTATTACACTTGAGATTTTATGAGGCCTAGATTACTCTTTCTTGATGAATCAATAAGTGTACTAGACAGGTAATGTGCATACGAATAGATCACTTGGTTAATGTTGGAAATTTACTGATGTGGGATTGAGTTTATTCCGTCTTTAATGATTTAAACACGTGTTCCTCGCATGTTGGAAACATCATTTCTTCGCACATGCCTAATCTACTAAGTGAGTACATGATGTTAGTGCCAAGTATCATCAAATTTCAATAAAAAATGAAAGAGATATTGGTACACAAAGTAAGGTGTTTGAGACATGAAAAGATGGATTATTTTTGGCCAAAAATGACAAATCTCCCTCATTGGTAGAAAATGGAAGGATTGTGCAATATATAAAATAAACTCTAAGTTTGAGTAAGGGTTTGGGACCCCAAGGGGTAACTCATATGTTTAGAAGGGAGAGGACATAGGTGAACTTGGATTCGGGGCTAAGTCCCACACGCGCACTGCCGCCGCCCGCCCGATCCGGTCCTGTCGGGTTCTCGGGTCACGGGCTATTACAACTATATAAACTTCAAATTCTAGAGAGTTACATAAGAAAAGAATTTCAAACTTGAGGTTTCCTTGACAAGAAATAAATCTTCATCTTTTTATGAACACAAAAAACTCAACTGCTACGAAATAGCAGTACGATCAATCAGAAAACTTATAGGAGAGACAATATATCTTGCCTTGTATGCTTCAGAAGCCAGCGCAAAGTAAACTGTTTTCCCTCCGAAAAGCAAGTATAATCTGTCGAACAACTCATATACTTTACTACTTGCTTGTCTCCCGAACCATTAGCGTTCGAATCAACTTATCAACTTGCATCTTTAGTGCGTGGAAGACGATAATGGGCAACATGATGAACCAAATCTTGAATCGTGGCCCCAGAACCATCAAGCTAAGATAAATTGATTTTCTTCCGGCAGAGTCCTGAGTGCTCCTAGAAATTTTCCTGCTACAACCCAAAAAAGGAAAAAGATTACTCCAAATAAGATGACTAAATTCTTTTATAATTCTTTTAAATGGCATTGTAGTAATCTTTTGGTTGATAATATGTTATTGATAATCATAATTTGGTTGGCACATCATCAAACACCATGAGTGCATAGTCTACTTAAAAATTTCAGTCAAATTTTGTGCTAATTAGTTAATACCATAGACACAAATTCATCAAAGAGAAAATACATATACAAATCAGGTACAATTACTCTAAAGAATGGATCTTGAGTCTAATTCAACCCCAAAAGCTAGTTTGTAGGGGAAGATTGTGCAAGTCCAAGTCCATATTCCCATTCCGTATCCGATGTGAAACTCTTAACACTCCTCCGCACGCCCAGACCTTGTTAACTGGAGCGTGAATAATATAATTTGGGGGGTCAACATCGATGGACAAAGAATTGGAATGAGTCTGACTCTGATATCATGTAAAGAATGGATTTTGGGCCTAACTCAACTTTAAAAGCTAGCTTGTAGTGTGAGGATTATCCAACTCCATATAAGGAGTCAATGTTCTTATCCATATCTGATTTAGAACTCTTAACACTCCCCGCACGCCCAGAACTTGTTAACTGAAGCGTGGATAATATAATTTGAGTGTCCGACATCGATGGACAAATAATTGAAAGAAATGTCATTTAAAAGAATTATAAACTAACTTATACACAACAAATTATGATTAACAATAACAGTAAATCAAGAGCATGAAACCCCAACCAATACTCACCAAAGTGATTCACAAGCACAGATCAACTCTGTCTCTGCATCAACTTTTTGACCCTTTTCCACCTAATAAAAAAGGTATCCCCTTGTAACAAGAGTCACACTCTGTCTGAATTTCAAGAGAAATTAAAGAAGAAAGGGGAAAGAAGCAGAGAAGAATTGAGGAAGAAAAAGACGATTTCATTCAATAGATGCCAAACACAGTACACAATAGCTGGATATATACTAATCCAACATTGGATTTTAGTGACAACTATCCCCTTCTCCTAACATCCTTAGGGACTGAATAGAAAAACATAAAGCTAAAACTTAAAGGACTAAAATGACAATACAACAACTTAATAAAATAATAAAAATATTGAAAGTAATATTGATTTCCAGCTAATACATTGCTGATTCTTAACAATCCATCCTCCTTCAGATCCTTGACCTCAAGGATCAAATGCTGGAAATTGAGACTTCACGAACGGATAATCCTCCTAAGTGGCTTCTTCCGATAACATCTCAAGAATTGACAACAACTTTTAAGGCTCAGGACATGTCTCGCTTGTGAGTCACAGGACATGTCTCGGGACAAGTTGGTGCCAACTTTCTCTCTTCCTATAAATAGAGCCCTCATTCGGCCAAAGCCTCATTTCACTCTATTTTAGAACCCTAAGCAACTCTAATACTCTATCTAAGGAGTTCCAAGAGAACTAAGGTGAAACCAAAGATAAGTTATGCAAATTCGATGTATAAAATCCCGTGATCATCGCTAAATCATCTCCTTCCTTGTTTGGAGAAATCTTGGTGGTGAAGTAAGCTTGGAATTGGAGTTTTTCTTGCAACTTAAGGTAAGTTTTGTATTCTACATGATCTTCTTAATATTTTGTTAGTGTTTAGGATGGAATTATTGGAGAATTCTTAAAGAATAAGTATTTGTCAGATCCTAAAGTTATGTCTCATTGTTATGGGTTGTTTTACATGATTTGAGGGTGCTATATGAAGTTGTGGAGTTATGAATGGAGTTGTGGTGATGTGTAGGAGGAGTAGTGAAGATTGTTGTGATGTTATGTGTAGAGTTTGAGCTATGAATGGTCTTATGAACATATACACGTAAGTTGCTCGACGAAATGTCTAAATGAACCTTCTTGTAAGATATGAATCTGATATTGATACAAACCCTTTGTATAATGTAGATAATTGTCCATGGAACGTGCGACGGTTCGGAGAACTTAAATATCTTCGACGATAAGGTATGTAAGGCTAATTTTCTTCTTTGCCATGACTTGGTATAACACTTCCTTGAAATGATTCTCCTCACATTAAGTTTGAATAACCATATTCCTCTCTTAATGAAGTTGTTCATATCTCTTGTATATTCCTTATCAGTAGTATTTTCTGTATTCCAAATGTCTCGGAATGATTATCTTAAGGCTGAAGAACGTAGCGACAATAACGATAATTGGAGGATAACGACCATAGGTGACTCCGACTCTGTTCATGATGTTTTTTGAGATTTGTATTGCATTGCACCTATATATATATATATATATATATATATATATATATATATATATATATATATATATATATATATATATATATATCTTTTTTCTTACCGCGCTACGCTATAGTCGGCCGGGTAGGCACTTATATGTGCATATCACTAATCAATTAGGTAGATATTACCGCGTCATATATGGTCGGACAGTTTGTGATGAGATTGCCCTACAGAGGGACTTGATACTATATTATATGGCCCCATAGAGTGATCCGATTTTTCTTACATGTATATATTTATGGTTGTATCGATTGTTTGCCCTTAGCGGCCTTTTTTTGGGTTCCAAGTTGTCTCTATACCCTTTTCTCTGGTATTACACCTCTTATTTACATGTTTTACATGTCTTACATATTTAGTACATCTTACGTACTAACGTCCCTTTCTGGGGCATTGCATTCATGCCCGCAGGTACTGATAGACATGCCGACATGCTTCTCTAGAGTTGATGTACAGAGTCAGTAGGTGCTACTGCATATGCATATGGTTATTTTGGGTATGTCGGGGCCCTATCCCCGACTTGATGACATATGTTAGTATTCGTAGAGGCTTGCAGACTAGAGGTTGTTGTATATATATTTTGTGTGGCTTTGTCGGCCCTTGTCAGTTGTTGATATACTCATGACGACCTTATCGACCTTAGTGTATGCATATATGTTATGTTGGGCCTTTTTTGTGTACATATTATCATTGCTTTCTAACTTATTTTTGCTACTTAGAGGCCTTGTCGGCCCAAGTTTCATTTCATGGAATCCAAGTATGGTGGTTGGTTCGCTCGAGCCTTAAGGTGCCGAGTGTTGGCCACCCCCCCCCTCCAAGGTTGGGGTGTGACAAACTTGGTATTAAAGCAGGTCTGTCCTAGGGAGTCTGCAAGCCATGTCTAGTAGAGTCTTATTTATGGGTTTGTTGTGCACCACACTTATAAAAAGGAGTCTACATGACATTTAGGATGAGTTGAGGGGAGGTGTGAGTAGCACGCCTCCCCCCCTATTAAGTCAGATTCATCAGAGGACACGTGTGAGTTACCTTTTCAAGTATCTTCGACTCTAGTGACATCGTAGAAGCTGAGGTAAGCTCACACTTTACCCTTCCGCCACCAGTTTCTTCTGATGAAGATATTAGAAAAGCGATGTAGGTGTTGACTCAGTTGGTTTCCTCCTAGGCATAACGCTATCCTAGAGCATCTCATATTGATAGACCCCGTAAAGGGTCAGGCAGTTCACAACCTAGGAAGCTTTTTAGTCAGAGATCGCTGATAGTTACTGAATTTGACCCTATTGAGGGTAATGAGGGGGCCAAGATAGTTGGGGAGTGCCATGGACAATTGTATGGTGGTGAGTTACAGTTGTATGATCCGCAGGTTGGACCTTCATGATAGATCGAATATAATCAGAGTTCTCAGGTGAGGCCGAGGCAGAGTTCACAAACCCAGTGTCTCTGGGTCAGGAGAGTGCAGGTCAAGTGAGCCCATCCTGGACAACTTGCAGGCAGTGTGGTCGGATTCATATGGGGCTATGCCGTAAGGGTACATGGTAAGTGTGACAGGCGAGGCCGCAAGGTACGCGAGTGTCCATGGATGATCGATAATGGTAAATATAAGAGAATGGATGGATCCTCGAGGCCCGATGGCTCATGAGGTATGCTATCATTACATTGTTGTCAATATCTCTACCTTTTATAGACTTAGTGTCGATCCATTTGTGTTGAAAAGTGTTAATATGACCCTTAGATAAAGGACTAGTTATATGACAACATTTGAGGGATTATATACCTCGACAAGAATAGGTTATGACTGTAGGAGTGAGACACTAAGTAGATCCCCGTATATACGTTGGTTGGTTGGAAGAAAGTGAAACCCCACCGTATAGTGGCGGAATAGGTAATATGATTCTTCCTTTCAGATGATTTTGTTAGGTAGATGCCGAATTCATGATGCTACGTTACTCTGATGACTTTATGAAGGCCCAAGTCTTTTGAACAGGATGGTGAGCCGAAGATAAGTGTGGAAGTGGGATGTAGAGAGTGTCGTTGAAAGGTTTAAAGAGGACCCTAAGAATTCACCCATTTCGTGATAACTTTCATTGACATATACAAGAAAGTTCCTTATGAATAGATAACCCAATAGCCACGCCTTGTTTAATGAATTGGGGGCGACCCCAAGATGTTAGTAATGTGAATGGATGGTTTTGGATGGGTTATATTAAGACTCAAGATGAAGACGTTTGAGAGAAATGCGTAGAATGGCACACTCGGAATGATGACCCCAAGTTATACAAGGTTAGTTACCCATAATGATAGAAGGCAGTATAAGACATTCGTCTAGTCATAAAGAATTCATATCGCTGCTATAGGCGATGAAGTGAAGAAACCTTCAAATTGATGGAATAATGTGTTGTAACTCTAGAATCCCTGAGATAAGAATAGTTTGTTGGAATAAAAAATGGCAAGAACCTTGGAACGATTGAGGAATGAGTAAAGGAAAGCAAAAATATTTAAGTAGTATGAATGGGAAAACATGATAGAATGTTAAAATAAAAGTATGTATGTTGATAATAGAAAGATGGATTGTAACAAGTAGGATAAAAGTAAATGAAGTTATGAATATATAGTTCCCATTAAGATATGATTACGTCGAGACAATGCAAGGGGAGTGATGAGTATATAGGTCCCATTAAGATATAAAAAGTTATTTTGCTTATTTTTGCCTTGAAACCCCTAAATTACCTTTTTCCGAGTCTTTATTTACTTGCTTGTGACTTGTCGGGATGGGTGGTATGATTCCCGAGGTGATTTGATGGGTTTCATATCCTTTTTGGTAGGTTCAGAAATCCTAAGTTAAGAGATAAGAGAATTTTGACTCATAGTTGACTTTTGGGTAAACATGCTCCTTTTGTAGTTTCATCAGTTCCATTAGCTCCGAAATGATATTAATGACTTAATCAAGCCTCTGGTTCAGTTCCCGAGGCAGCCAAATGTATTTTGATAGTTTATTTATGAAATTGTGGAAGTAGATCTTAAGAGTTAACTTTAGTCAAATCCAAGCCTTATAGACGTTTTCTGGAAAATCCAAGTGCGCAAGCAGGTCTGGAATGTATTTTCTAATGGGAATGCATGTTTGGTTTGTATCCGAGAGGTCCCGGAAGTATTTTGAGTATTTGAAGGGGAGTTGGTGAGTTTTGTCCATTGTTGATGTCTGGTGTTCGCCCCAGCGCCTTTGCATACGCTTCCGTGTGTCCGCCTCTGTGGAGGTTTGGCTCACAAAAGAAAGATTTGACTATGAGTCGAGGGACTGCTTCTGCGGACATATTCCTCGCAGGGGCGGGTGTGCCTATACGGAGTTTCCTTTTGCCCTAGTGAAGGTTTGGGATTATAAGAGATTCCGCCTCAACAAATGGGTTTTCCACCGAAGCGGGTCCGCTCCAGCGGAATCGATTCCGCCGGAGCGAAAACACTGTTCAGATTATAAAGATTGAATGACCTAGAATTATTTCTCATTCTCCAAAAAACATTCCTCTTGATATTATAGCTTAGGCAGTAGATATTCTTGAAGATTCAAGGAAATCCATCATCTAAGGTAACTTTCCTCTATTAATTGATGTGTATTAGATAAAGTTTTATTTTGTTAGACCATATATTTTGTACGTAGTTTCCATCGTAGGTTAACTAACATAAGATTGGTGAAGTTGATATACCCCCCACAAGGTTAATATAGGTTTAAATAAGTGTTAAGTATGTTTCGTGAGAGTTCGGGGCTAAACGAATCGAAGGAATTAAGTTTGTCGAAACTCGGGGAAAGGTAGGCAGAATTTTGGACCAAACTTTTGGGGGTATAGATTCTATTATGTAAGGACTTATGGGGTCCATAACCTATGTAAATTCAAGTTCAGCAAGTCTAATTTTCAATGCAACAAACCATTCGTTAATCAAAGCTCTGTGGAAGAGGTGATTCACGTTTTAAGAAACAGCTGCAGAGAAGACCGTAAAATTAATTATGACCTTAAAATTAATTACGGGTCGTAAAACTCTGATTTTACACCGTAAAACTAAACAGAAAGTTGGAGTTGTTTTACATAAAATGGTGGAGAAGAAATGAGGCGTAAAATATTTTACGGAGCGTAAAACCTAGCGTAAAAATGGGACTGTGGCAGTTGCACAAGAGGTTGTAAAATATTTAAAAGTGTTTCAGCCCCCATAACTTATCTTTTTTATGCCAGATCAGTTGCACAAGACCCCTAAATCCTCTGTAACAGTTCCATAGCCATTCAAGCTTGATCCGGAAGAAAATAACATGGATATTACATCTTGAAACTCATAGAGGTTGTATTCCTTCTTGCTCTCTCCTTTGCTAATGTTTTGACGGAGTTCTTCTTCATCAAAGTTGAAGTTTAAGGTGAGTACTTCCTGTTCAAGGTAAGGGTTTCATTCACCTTTGAGTATATGAGTTACATGAACTTCTAGAACTTCGTTATGCCAAAGAATTAAGACGAAAGAGAAAGGGATTGTTAAACCTTGTTAAGTTATGAGTTAAGCTCATCTATGGGTAATCCTCTAGAGTTGTAGATGATGGAATTGAAGGAATGATTCATGCTAAGATTATAGTTAATGATATAGAATTTGAGGAGGAAAAACTTGAAGAAAGATATGATTCTATAATTGCATAAGTCCAGTTGCAACTCACTAAGTCTAAAGTATTAACACTAGTATTGATTCTTATCGTTATAGATTGATGTGTGAGAAGATACGAGCTTAACCTTCCTTGATAGGGCGGCGTCTTTAAGGTATGTAAGGTTAGTTTCCTTCTTTGGCATGACTCGGTGTAAATACTTCCTTGAAATGATTCTCTTCTCATTAAGTCAAATGACCATATGTCATTCTTGATGGAATTGATCATGTCCTTTATATACTCCTTAATTAAGTATCCATTTTCGTATTCTATATGTCTCAAATGATTAGTAAGGTTGATGAACGTAGAGACAATAAAAATCGTTGGAGGATACCGAACATAGGTCACTCTAACTCTGATTATGATATCCTTTAAGGTCTGTCTTGCATTGCACGTATATATATTTGTATCTATTTTACCATACCACGCCATGCTATGCCGGGAAGGCACTTATATGTGCACACCACTGATTAGTTGGGAAGATACCACCGCATCCTATATGGCGGGGCAGTTTATTATGAGCTCACCCACAGAGGGATTTGATATGATACCATATGGCCCCGTAGAAAGGCCTGATTTTCCGTACATGCATATATTCATAATTGTCTCAGTTGTATGCCCTCAGTGGCTCTTTTCGAGTTCTAGGTTGACTTCTGTACCTTTATCTCTTGTATTTAATTTCATGCTTACTAATGATATCTGCCTTACATATTCAATACATTTTTCGTACTGATGTCCCCTTCTTCTAAGGCACTGTGTTCATGCCGACAGGTACAGACAGGCAGGCGACGTACCTCCCCAATAGGGTACTTGCTGTCAGCGATTGATAGTCCCACTCCACTTCTCCGGAGTTATTGTTGGAGTCACTAGGTACTTATGTATATATGTTTTGACATTTTGGGTACGGCAGGGCCCTGTCTCGACAACTCTTGTATCATAGTACTCTTAGAAGCTTGCATACTAGTAGTTGTGTATATTCATCTTGTGTGGCCTTACCGACCTTCTTGTAAGTTGTCAATACTCTTTATATGTCCTTGTCGACCTCAGTTATGTATATATACTACTGTTGGGCCTCTTCTGCTTGTAGGTTGTACATTTTTATCGTGTTATGATTGCTTGGAAGCCTTGGCAGCCCCAAGTGCATGTTAGAGATTCTAGGTTATACATTCGGTACGCTCGGGTCTTCGGGTGCCTGGTGCGGACCACACACCCCAAGGTTGAGGTGTGACAAACTTGGTATCAGAGAAAGTATGTCCCAGGGAGTCTGCAAGCCATGTCTAGGTGAGTCTTGTTATGGGTGTGTTGTGTACCACACTTATAAACAGGATGGTACATGACATTTACGATGGTTACCTTTCATCTTGATCTAGATTGTGCAATATAGCTGAGTCGTAAGTGTTCATTTCTAACCTTCATTTAGTTTACATTCTCAGCGATGCCAGCTACTAATAAAATACATGAGGCTCTGTGGAGGTTAGATGAGAAGGTGGGAGAGGGTGCCAGTCAGGTACAACCCACTAACCCGGGGTGACAGGAGCATTAGAGTGAGGATGTATCTCGGGCCTCTAGGACTCCACCCCCACAACCTCCAGAGGGGCATAGAGGAGTTGATGTATCTCTAGTTCCTCCCCCGGTTTCTCTTAATCAAGATCTAGACATGCGGAGTGTTATACAACTATTGACTTGACTAGTGGCCTCTCAGGCCCAGCATTAGACACTCGATATTGCTGATAGAGATGTTAGCATGATAGTTTGGGATTTCATTAACCTGGACCCTCCAGTATTCACAGGGACTGATCCTAATGCGGACCAACATAATTTTATAGATTGGATGCAGCGAACTTTGTGAGTTATGCATGCCACCGACACAGAGTCAGTGAAATTTTCCTTATATATGTTGCAAGATATTGTTGCCACATGGTATGATACTTGAGAGCATTCTAAGGGGCATCGTGCCCCATTAGCATGATGGAAAGAGTTTTTTGAGGTATTTGTGCAGCAGTACCTGCTTATTGAGCTTCGTCGAGCTAGGTAGGACATGTTTCTATGTTTGGAGTAGGGTAACATGAGCGTTTGAGAGTATAGCATAAAGTTTAATTCATTGGGTAAATATGCTCCTTACAGTCATGGAAGAGATGAGTGGCCGAGTAGATCAATTTATGGGTGCTTTGGGACCAAACTTGGTTCTCTAAATCCGAATATTGATATTGCTCGCATTTAGGCCTACACACATAATCTGGAGGATCATAAGAGGCAGCAACGGGTCTATAGAGAGAGGGCCAGATCCGTAGGTAATATAGGAGACTTTAGAGGCGGGTTCAGGCCGCAGTTCTCTAGACGCCTAGCTTATCAGCAGACAGTGCACCACCGTAGTTCCAGGGATAGCGTCGTGATCAGACCACTTATTCTGGTCAAGGTCAGAGTTCTCATACATCAGGCCTGCAGTATAGAGGCAAGTCTAGCCAGATGAGGCCTCCATTGCCCTATTGTGATCGGTGCGGTAGATCTCATGCCGGGCGGTGTCGTCAAGGTTCGGATGTATGTTATTTGTGTAGGCATCCCAGTCATATTATGAGATTTTATCTGTAGAGAGGAAGAGAAGTATGGCATAGCCGACAGGGTCCGTAATAACTTCTTCTTCATCAGTACACCCTCTTAGGCAAGGTATGCAAACATTGGTTGGTAGAAGAAGAGGCAGAGGCAGAGGTGGAGCGTCTAGCTCAGGCGGTCATCAAAATCACATTTATGCATTTTCAGGTCGACATGACATAGAGTCATCACAGGATGTGGTTACATGTATATTATACGTATTCTCTCTTGATGTGTACACTTTGATAGATCCAGGTTCTACTTTGTCATATATTACTCTTTTTTTGCTGGTAAGTGTGGTAAAGAACATGAATTGCTACCTAAGTAATTTAAGGTGTCAACGCTTGTGGGTGAGTCCATGATTGTTAGGGGAGTATATCGGTGATGTGATGTGATGATTTATGATCGTCATACTTTAGCTGATTTAAATGAACTAGAAATGGGGGAATTTGATGTTGTCATGAGTATGGATTGGTTGGCTTCTTGTTACGCTAATGTGGATTGTTGGACGAAAGTTGTTCGCTTTAATTTTTCCAGGGGAACCCGTTATTGAATGGAAGGGCAATGTTGCAGTACCTAAAGGAAGGTTTATTTCCTACCTTAAAGCTCGGAAAATGATTTCAAAAGGGTATATCTATCATATGGTTTGAGTACAAGATGTGGAGGCATAACCTCCAACTCTTCAGTCTGTTCCCATTGTTAATGAATTTCTCGATGAACTTTCTAGCATTCCTCCCCAAAGGGAAATCTATTTCGCCATTGTCATGTTTTCCAACACCCAACCTATATCTATTCTTCTGTAACAGATAACCCCTGTCGAGTTGAAAGAACTGAAGGTGCAACTGAAGGATTTGTTAGAAAAAGGATTTATTAGGCCTAGTACTTCGCCATGGGGTGCACCTATGTTATTTGCTTGTAAGAAGGATGATACACTATGTGTATTGACTACTGTCAGCTGAATAAGGTCACTATCAAGAACAAATATCCGCTTCCCAGGATCGACGACTTATTTGATCAATTGCAAGGCGCCAAATATTTCTCAAAAATCGATCTTAGATCCGAATACCATCAGCTAAGGGTTAAGGAGAAAGATATTCTGAATACTACTTTCACGTTCAGATACGATCATTATGAGTTTCGTGTTTTGTCTTTTTGTCTTACTAACACACCATAAGCTTTTATGGACCTGATGAATCAGGTGTTCAAGTCATTTCTGGACATCTTTGTGATTGTGTTTGTTGATGATATTTTGGTATATTCTCGATCAGAAGCAGAGCACACAGAACATTTGCGAGCAGTGCTACAGACACTCTAGGATCCTAAGTTGTATGATAAGTTCTCTAAATGTGAGTTCTGGTTAAAATCGGTGGCTTTCCTTGGGCATATAGTATCGGATGAAGGCACTAAAATTGATAATCAGAAGATTGAAGTAGTTAAAAATTGGCCAAGGCCCACAACACCTACTAAGGTGCGTAGTTTCTTGGGCTTAACTAATTATTATCGGAGATTCATAGGAAATTTATCTTCCATTGCCACTACATTTACAAAGTTGACTTATAAGGTAGCTAAGTTCCAATGGTCCTATATTTGTGAGAAAAGTTTCCAGGAACTGAAGGGTATGTTGACCTCACACCCGTCTTAGCACTCCCATATGGTTCAGGGTTATGTTGAGTATTGCGATAGTTCCCGAGTTAGTTTGGGTTGTATTCTAATGCAGCATGGAAAGGTTATCGTATATGCTTCGAGGCAGCTGAGAAAACACGAGCAGAATTACCATCCTCATGAATTGAAGCTAGAAGCTATTATATTTTCCCTGAAGATACAACACCACTATTTATATGGGGTTCATGTTGACTTGTATACATATCATAAAAGTTTACAATATATCTTCAGATAGAATGAGTTGAATCTAACACAGTGGAGATAGCTCGAATTGCTGAAGGACTATGATGTTCATATCTTGTACCATCCCGACAAAAAAATTGTGGTAGCCGACTCATTGAGTAGTAAGTCTATGGGTTACCTAAGGCATGTGGGAGTTGACAAGCTGGAAATGACTAAAGATCTATATAGATTGGCCAGTCTGAGTGTACGATTGCTAGATACATGAGATGAATGTGCTATATTTCATAATGCTGCCAAGTCCTCGTTAGTGGCAGAAGTAAAAGAGCGACAATTTGATGATCCAGTTTTAGTCAAAATTAGAGAGGGCATTCATTTTTAGAAGAAGTTGTCTTTGATTTGTCCGATGACCGAGTCCTTAAATATAAGGGTAGGTTGTGCGTTCCTGATGTAAGAGGGCTTCGAGGGCAAATTATGGTAGAAATTCAGCAGTTTAGGAATTCCATTCATCCTGGCTCTACCAAGATGTATTATGACCTTCAGTAAATATACTGGTGGAACAATATGAAGAAATACATTGCAGAATTTGTCGCTCAGTGTCCAAATTGTCAATAAGTTAAGGTTGAGCACCAGAATCCTAGAGGATTACTTCAGACTATTGAGATTCCAATCTGGCAATGGGAGACGATCAACATGGACTTCATTACTAGATTACCTAATTCTCATTGTAAATTCTATTCTATATGGGTTATTATGGATAGACTTACAAAGTCAGCTCATTTCTTACCCGTCAGAACTACCTATTCAATTGAGGATTATGTCAGGTTATATATCAAGGAAGTAATGCGACTTCATGGAGTTCCGATATGTATTATATTTGATAGAGGTGCCCAGTTTACAGATAATTTATGGAGGTCCTTTTAGAAAGGATTGGGCACACAGATCAGTCTTAGCATAACTTTCTATTCGCAGACAGACGGACAGGTCGAGTGCACTATTCAGACGCTCGAAAACATGTTGTAAGCCTGTGTTCTAGACTTCAAGGGAAGTTTGAAAGATCATCTGTCGGTCATTGAGTTCTCCTATAATAACAACTACCATGCTAGTATCTAGATAGAACCATATGAAGCCCTATACGGGTAAAAATGTTAGTCTCTTATCGATTGGTTCGATGTTGGCGAAATGTAGTTATTAGGGCCTAATTTGGTGCAGAAAGTTGTAGAAAAGGTGAAATTAATTCAGGAATAGTTGTTAACAGCTCAAAGCTATCAAAAGTTCTATTCAGATAACAGGCATCAAGACTTAGAGTTTGCCGTGGGAGATTGGGTTTTCTAAAGGTGTCACATATGAAAGGCGTGATGAGGTTCGACAAGAAAGGCAAGCTTAGCCCAGGTACGTCAGACTATATCAGATTATTCAGAGAATCGGCCAAGTAGCTTATAAGCTTGAGTTTCCCTTAGAGATAGAAGCAGTTCATCCAGTATTCCATGTATCCATGCTTTATAAATGCTTAGGCGATCCTTCTCGCATTACCCCATTAAAGATGTTCAAGTTACAGAAGACCTTTGATACAAAGAAATTCATGTTGCTATATTAGATCGCCAAGGTCGTAAGTTACAAACCAAAGAGGTAGACTCGGTGAAAGTACTTTGGAGGAATAATAACGTGGAGGAAATTACATGGGAGGTTGAAGAGGATATGAATTCTATATACCCTCATTTGTTTCAGGCTTCAGGCTCATATCGACACTCGTGCGATACGATCCTTTTTATACTTATTCTATTCATCAAGCTTAATCCATGTACCTTGTTTAGATAATATTGTTGAGACAAATATAGCAAGTGCAGCCCATGTATCGGCAGGAGAAAGTTTAGGTGAGTTATGGCCAACTCTTTTTGATTATTTCATTCATACACGGTCGTGTGAGGCCGATTGATGTTGTTTTGTTATTTTGTCGCCTTATGTGGCATTAGATATGTGTTTAGGTGGTTTAACAGGTTTTGGATAATTCTGTTTACAAAGAAAACTTTGCCAAAATATTTATAAATCTTGAGAGTTAGAATATTTTTCCATAACATTCGAGGACGAATGTTCCTAGGCGGGGGGGGGGGGGGGGGGGAGGATGTTACATCCCATACTTTGTATGTCGTTTCTGTCATAGGTTAACTAACATAAGTTTTGTGACATTGACATCCCTCCACAAGGTTAAGAAAGGTTTAAATAAGTGTTAAGTATATTTCGTAAGAGTTCGGGGATAAACGAATCGAAGGAATTATGTTCATCGAAACTCGGGGAAAGGTAGGCAGAATTTTGGACAGCATTTTGGCCCAATCTTTTGGGGGTATAACTTCTAGTATATGAAGAATTATGGGGTCCATAACCTATATAAATTCAAGTTTAGATAGTCTTCTTTTCAATGAAACAAACCGTTTGTTAATCAGAGCTCTGTGCAGGAATAGATGTACATTTTAAGAAAAGGGTTGTAGAGAAGACCGTAAAATTAATTACGGGCCGTAAAACTCGGATTTTCCACCTTAAAACTAAACAAAAACTTGGAATTTTTTTACAAAAAATGGTGGATAAGAAACGGGGCGTAAAACCTAGCGTAAAAGTGGGGCGGTGGCGGACTTTCTCACGATTTAAAGGTGTTTCAGCCCCCATAACTCATTATTTTTATCCCAAATCAGCTCCACAAGACCCCTAAATCCTTTCTAACAGCTCCATAGCCATTCAAGATTTATCCAGAAGGAAATAACGTGGATATTGCACCTTGAGGCTCGTAGAGGTTGTATTCCTTCTTGCTCTCTCCTTTGCAATTGTTTTGACGAAGTTCTTCTTCATCAAAGTCAAAGTTTAAGGTAAGTACTTCCTATCCAAGGTAAGGGTTTCATTCACCTTTCGTACATCTTTCATACTGATGTCCCATTATTCTGGGGTTCTATGTTCATGCCCACAGGTATAGATAGGCAGACAGACGTACCTCCCTAGTATGGTACTTGCTGTTAGTGGTTGATAGTCGCACTCCACTTCTCCGGGGTTGCTATTGGAGTCACTAGGTACTTCTGTATATATGTTTTGACATTTGGGTATGATGGGGCCCTGTCCTAACTAAATGTTATATCATAGTACTCTTAGAGGCTTGCAGACTAGTATCTATGTATATTCGTCTTGTCTAGCATTACTGTCTTTCTTGTCAATTGTCGATACTCTTGATATAGCCTAATCAACCTCAGTTATATATATATATACTATTGTTGGGCCTTTTTTTTGCAGGTTGTACATTCTTATCGTGTTATGATTGTTTGGAGGCCTTGTCAGCCCCAAGTGAATGTTAGAGATTCCAGGTTCTACAGTCGGTACGCTCCAGCCATCGGGTGCCGAGTGTCGGTCACACCCCCAAGGTTGGGGTGTGACATGTCCTAAGTATGATTCTTAGATGGGGGAAAAAAGAGAAGTGTTTGGTTAAGAATAAAAGAGTTATATTTGGG